>OY728139.1:423167521-424417521 GCA_963277665.1 Viscum album | reverse complement strand
CACCCATAATATCTCTCTTAAATAATTGGTAATCTACCTCACATATACCACTCTGAAATTGGATCTACTTATGGTGATGGGAACACATGAAGCTGGTGATAGAAACATAAGGAATCCACTACATTTTATAGGCTTTTTCCAGACCTTCCAAGACCAAATGGATACCTTCTACCACTTGTAGATTTTGTGGGGTTTGGACACCCACCACCAACCACCACCTTCCCACAGTTGACAAAAGAGGGGGGAGGTGACGTCCAGGAAAAAAAATTCCAACAACCCACACCATAGCTGAGATAGAGTCCTTACCATAATGAACATCCCACAACAACCTATAATGATAGAACCTACATTTAACACAATGGTTTACCTCCTAAGACCAATACTTAATGAAATATTCACTATAGGATAAGTAAATGCAAAAGGTGAAGCTCGATAAAATTGACACTACAACAATATGATTGTGACCCAACAAGACATAAAATGAGTGGAATAAGAGGATTTGGGGAATTTAATTCCCAATAGAATCTTCCAATGACAAAAGATGCAAACCCTCACCTATATCAATTTATATCAATAATAGGTCCACTGTTGGGTAGGAATCTCCTCGATCCACACACATGGGAGCCAGAGGGATGGACGAAATGAAAAGAAGAGGGAGAGGGAGAGATGATGGATGAAGACCTAAAATCAAATCCCTATATAATACCACCTTAAATGGTTGAGACCATCCCTGAGGTTACCCGATGTGACCTAGGGTTGAGTATAAATGAGTGATGATGAAAACAACCAAAGAGCTGATGAAATGACCTTCAAAGGAGTAGTCAAATGGGAAAGAAGAGGGAGGATAGTGCATATGGAATTTTATTGGGAAGTGAGAGAGATATCTTTTTATATATAAATATTATTCACTATAATCTGATAAAAATCTAAAATTTAATAAATAATGTTTTTTTAATAATCTGAACATTGTAAGAGAATTGGAAGATATATAACATACAATGAAATATTATTAATATAATATTGTTATTTCAATAATTAAAATAGGGTTATTTCAACATCCATAAATATTATTATCACTTTATAAATAAATTCTATCATATTAATGATTTATAAATACAATACTAATGGAAGACTTATTTATTTGAAATTATCACTTGCTAATGAATGATACTTTATTATCATTTTGAAAATAATCTAAGATGAAAATAATCAATTCATCTATATTATTATAATTTAATAATATATAATATTATCTAGGAGGGAAAAAACCAACTATCACTTGCAATATCACAATTTTTAAAATCTGGGATTTTTTAGGGAATGAAATGCCATCACATGTTGTTTAAATATTATTTCATGAGATAATACATTAATAAATAAGGGTTATTTTAAGAATTAAATTAAATTTATTATTCAATTATTTGGATGTTTAAAGATTTAGAAACATAATAAGGGAATTAAATAGATTGTTACTTTTATTAATAAACTAGAAATCACACACTACGAATGATGAATGTTAATTCGCAATATGGAAATTATCTAAGAGAGAGAAAATAAATAAACACATGTAGAATACATGAAGTAAAATTTCAGTATGGAAATTATATAATCACATGTTTTAGTATTTTATGCCAAATAATTCATGATTATAATTATATGTATAATTCTTGATTTAAGGAATTAAAATGGGAACAATGACATTTTTAGATAATTAATATTTATTTATGTGGAGTTTTGATTTTTGGTGAGGATTTTGTTACTACATACTCTTTACATTACTCTTCACATTACCTCTTTTTATTTATTAGATAGTGTGCTATCTAATTAGTAATATATTTTCTTTATTTTTATATAGTTAATTACATAATATGGGTAAACATTTCAAATCTAGTAATATCGATTTGTTAAATTAAATAAGATTGTAAAAATAAATTATTATTCATCTTGGATCTCATTGCATCATTATAAAAATAATTATTAGAGATTATTTATGTTAATTTATTGCTTTATTGGCTACTACCTATGATTTTCTTGATACAAAAAAACCATGAATAATAAATTGGTTAAATAAACATGGTAAATTGAATCATTTATTGGTAAATATAAATTTTAGGGACGAATAAGACCATTTTTGATTGTGGGAGGCTTGACACCCTCAATTCCATTATAAAGACCTAACCTTAAACATCACATATTATTGTGATTTTAAACCAGAATTCATGTCATTAAATTCTAGAGGATATTTTAGGTTTAGAGTTGTAGATAAAAAGGATTAAATAATACATGGTAAAACCATACATGACAAGTGGACACAAATACACAATATCCAATTTTCAACCAAAGGAAACCCTAAAAAACAAAACAAGTTTTGTGTCTATGAAATATCTTTATAATTTCCCCTTTATATCATCCATGTTACTATTCCCCCAAAATACTATTTTCTTAAACATCATATGATCACGAAACATCATTATGATTATTAATGTAAGGGAAACTATTGGTTTAGTGAAAATCCATAAAAAATTTATTGAAAAATAATTCAGAAAAATGAATCATATTTTCAAAAAGATCAATATCTTAACTTTTAAAAATTAATATATTTCTAGAAAAAAATATATAAAAAATCTAAAATATAATTAGAAAACATAAGACATCATTTTACATATTACTCCTACAAATGGAGTAACCAATATGGCCAACCTTAAACTCCAGAGTACCGAATGCATTGGAGGTTATCACATAACCACCCATCCTTAGTTTATCACTGTTCCACCCATCATCGATATATCATATAACTACAAATAATTTTAAATAAGTCATAATAACCATAACATAAAAAATTCATTAATGACATCATTATAAAAATAATCATTGAATGAAATGAACTTTTCAACATGAAATATCACATTTTGAAAAAATATGCAAGTACAGTAGAAAAAACTATAATTCAATATAAGAATATAAAATTTTATGTTATGATTAATAATATTAAAGCAACTTGAATGAAAATATTCTTTTAATGTTATATATTTTATAATTTTTTTTTAAAAAAGGATCTTTAAAATGTTTTTTATTAAAATAACATCCCATTCAAATATCATATATCTATAGTGAGATTAAATTAAAACAACATAAAATGTATATTTACAATAAATCCACATTAAAAATGTGTAAATAAAAGATTAGAAAATAAAATTTAATTTCACACATAATCTAAACAAGACATTATCATTGATGTTTATGTTTAACATAAATAATGAAAACTATGTTAAAAATTCCCTTACCTAAGTTTTGAATTCCTTTCAACATTTCAAAACCTCATATATAATGATTTACATATTGTTATTAACTAATTAATAAACTATATTAAAATTTACAATACCTTATATAATGATTTTATAACATCTTATAACCCATTCATTAATAATATTTTGTTATTTTCATTGTTTTGTGAGAATTTCTTTTATGGTTTCATGATCAATTAATTTGTGTATAATTATGGATTTCTTTATCAATTAAAAATAATACTATAGATGAAGAATTAAATGGTATTAATAAAATTAAATAATTATAAATGGTCTCATTTATCATTTTTATTTCTTATATGATGATGATTCATTTGATAGAATGTTAGTTATAAATGTTTAGTTATTTTGGACCTTTTTCCGAACACCAAGAACTTGATTCATGTTATTTAAATTTATATGTATATATGATTTAAAGAAGATTAAATATGTTATAATATAAATTTTTCAATATGATTTAATAAAAATGATATTTTATAAGTATCCATGAAGGTGCTAATTGACAATGAGAAATCATTATTCATAGAGACGATAAGCATCCATAATTTGGAAAATGGTTTCGTTTCATTGAATAACAGGGGATGAAAAATTAAATGGATATGATATATTATATTAGAAACATAAAAATAAATTATATTATATATTTTTATTCATTATTCAATTATGGATGATGGAGGTGTGGGGAAAAGTAGATGAAGAAAAGAAATTTAGAGGGGTTCCTTGAGAATATTATCACTTGAATATCACCTCCTTGAAGGATCACATAAAGACCTTGTTTTTTTAAATAGGTGACATGAATTGGTTTCCCAATTCATGCCGAATAGAATTTATTAAAATTAAAGTTTACAATGAAAACACGAGGTGTAATGTATTTACATCATCCCAAAATAGAGAAAACAACAAAATGCATATAAAACATTAATGTACCGAGTAACGAGTATTCAAACAGGCTCAAATAAGATCCAACGAGAGTCCATGGCCTCCACTGCAGAAGTAGAATCATAGTGTGCAGTCCGAACATGCATTATCCACCATTCCATGACATTTACTGCTTCAAAACTGAGACTTCATGTGAGTGTTACTTCATTGAAAGTGAGAAAGATGCTCCATATTTCTCATCAAAAGTAACCCAAAGAAAAAGAGATGCATCAATCCGGAGAGATTCCATCATGACTTCATTATCACAGTACATAGAACATGAAGACAATTGTGGTAGAATTACAAAATGTTTCAGCATGCTGGAGAAGAAATATTTCCATCCAAACAAACGGTTATACATCAGCAACTCTGTACTGGACAGATGAAGTGCGCAGTCTATTCTACAGAGCAATCCATATGCATACTTCCATGGGAAAAATAGGAACCAACCTTCACACCAATAGAGTAAAACCATGCTTTAACAGGGAGAAAACATCCTATTGGGAATGAAAACCAACATCAATCTAGAATTTCATTCAGTCACTTCAAAGCGAAGGCACATTCAGAGTTAAGGTAGGACCGCCACTTGAGAGAGGAAGGAAATAGAGTTGTTGTCCATTCCAGTGAACCAAAATAGAATTCTCAGCCAGAATATAAAGCTAGAAAATTCCAAAAAAGATCCAGAGAAGAAGTATGTAAACCAGCAAGATCCTGAACACATAAATCTGACACCCAATAAATTTCTAATGTAGTATCATAGAAACAGAATGAAACCATAGGATCTAAAAACACATATCTGATGTCAGAAGATAGAATCAATGACATCATAGAAATGCCACTTTCAGAATCATCAAGTGGATTGTAAGTTCATCTTCAATTTCTCATTGAAAATGAATCTCTTAGCCTCTAAGTACTGTTCAGAATTAATAATCCCCCGTTGCAACTCCTGTTGAGCAATTTCTTGTTGCTTATCTATGTGGGAAATCCATTGCTGAATATCATCATCTGTTAATTGATGCGAGTAATAATATAAGACTATGCTGGATTCTTGAATTGTTGGTTTTTCTAGCTCTTTTTCATAAGTAGCATTTTTGTTCACATTCGTCGATCTAGTAGCAACCATCCTTTCTATTTGTGAATAATCCTTACGCCTTCTAGTTTTATTTGGATTTGGGGTAATGAATCCATCAGCGTCTACCAATGTCTTTTTCCCTTTTTTAGCCATGGAATTCAGGTACACTTCCTCTAGTTTCCCAGGTTTGTCTTCTTCCTCTTTTGATGAGTCCTTATCAGATTCATCATTCTGATCCTTTTTTCCTTCCACTTGATCTGCATTGACATTTAAGGCAGGACATTCATTAAATGTGGAAATTTTTGGGTTCACATCAAGATACAAGGCATGATCTTCCATAGAATGATGAGCAGAATCCTTAACAGAAATTTGTTGAGTACCCCTATTCTCCACAGGCAAATATTCTGTAGCATCATACACCGCCCTGACAAATTCTCCAACTTGATTCTCAGAAATGCATGAATCTTTTGAGACATCCTTAACCATTAAACTAGTGTCTCTACTCTCATCTGCTATCTGACAAGACTTCTTAGAAGTGCTTGGAACATTGGGAGTACTTGGAGTTTTAGAAAGGTCAGAGATCTTAACATCGACAGGAAGAGGATCCTGTGATTTAGAAAAAATAATGGAGACTTTTTCCACCCATTATGATTTTATCTGTTTTGGAGGAGGCAACTCTAGCTTTCCACAGCTATTGAAATCATGACTAGTTTTAAAACACTTGATACAAAAAACTGGAAGGTTTTCAAAAACCAAATTCTGAACAAAACCCTTATCCCCATTCTGAATCCAAATGTAGTTTGAAAGATCTTTTGAAAGATCAATTTCAGTGCATACTCTTGCAACCAAAGGTCTTGTCAAATTTGTAGTAGCATAGTCCAGCTTTATAGGAGTTCCAAAAAGGTTGGAAATAGAAAATAAAGCTTTTATTTTAAATAGATGAATTGGAAATTCTGGAAAGGAAAGACATATAGGAACAGTGGGAGATTCAACACCATCAATGTAATCCGGAGTCCATTTTAGCACTTTCATGGTGGATCTCCCAAAATTCAATGAACAACGCATCCAAAATCGATAATAATCCGCATGCGATGAAAAACGAAACAAAACATTAGACGAGTTCAAGAAACCGATGTGGAAATCGGTGAAACCTATCTTTTAGAGAGTGTTTCTAAGGAACAGGAGCGAAGGGCGATGCTTTGTGAATTTTCCGATCAAGGCGAAATGGAAATCTGAGGCAAGCGCGGTTACCTCATCCTTCGTGAATGATATGGTATTTAATCCTCAGTGTCTGAATGCTTTTGGAGCAAACTTCTCTTCAATCTTCAGGTCAGTGGATGAATCACCCACGACTACTTCGGCGAAAGTCCGAGCATCTCGAATCCCTTCTCTAGGGTTTGCATCACCGATGCCCGCACCAGACAAAGGCTTGGATCCTGATCCCACTCCCCTTATCATAAAGACCTTTTTAATGGTATTGGGGTCATAAAATAATCAATTGGATGTGGTTAGAGTTAGGAGGAGATATTTTTTCATATATTTCATGATCTTAAAGGCTTGTGAGGATAAACGGGTTGGTATTTATACTCGAGGTGGTGTTGTTTTATGTGATTAAATAATGGTTATTTTATAATTATATCCAACCACATTGAGGTAGAAATAATTTCAAAGAATTGTTATGATAATATATTTTATAATGTATGGTTTTGGTAAATAAATAACTTAATAACCAATTAATGTTTTTTGTTTTAGGTATTTTATGCCTTTATCTTTTAACTTTAAATCTTTTCATTATTTTATCTATACCACAGTAAATTTTTTTTACCATGGTAATATTTCTTATTTCTAAAAAATGAAATTAAACTTACAAAATAATTCATGTCTTTTGATTCAAAATATGGAATCAATTTTACCAAATTAAATTCATGTTGTTATTAAACTCATATTTAAAAATGATCACATATACACAAAAAATAGGGTTTTTAAAGTGAGAAGTTCAAAAGATTGAAATGTATTTATATCCAGTTTCAATGTAAATTGGATTCAAATTAAATAAATTGGTTTTATGTATTTATAATTTAAATAATTATACATTAAAAAAATTAAAAAAACCTATATAAATAAATTAGAATAAAAAATATAAATTTAAAAACCACATTTTTAATATTAATCAAAAATGAAACTTTTATGAAAAATATAAAAATTTCACCCAAAGATAATTTTTATAATAAGATTCAAGAAAAGGTTATTTTTTATATAAAATTTATAAAATTTTCAAATTTTTTTTTTAAAATAGGTTCTCCATTAAAAGGATGAAATTTTTTTAGAACAATATAGCTTTACATGCTTAAAATTAGATTTCTTCTTATCTTAAGACAATGAAACATATTGGATGAATTAAAAAAACTTTTTGAATATATATAATATATATTTCAGTAATACCTTTCACAATTTTTTGATATTAAATAATAAGAATTAATTTATGACATAATGATGATGTATTAATTACCTTATTAATGAAAGATTAAAATAATTGATATTATAAATATCCAAATAAATGTAATTTGAGACTTTTGATGAATTACACTAATTTTATAGGTTAATATGACATTTTAGGGATGATTACATAATTTTTTTGAAGGTAATCATGTTGTTATGATTTTCATAAAAACAAAATACAAAATAATGTCAAAATTGACATAAATGAGTTTTTAAAACCAATACTATATTATTGGTTGATATAATATTCCTAAAAATATAAGGTCAGCTAAAGGGATTAACTAATATTATATATGTGATTAATGAACCACTTGAGGTTCTCTTGGAAGTTTATATTATGTATATTAACTATATAGTGTATGAATACAAGAAGACACGGTAAAACTTAAACTATTTAACTAAGAGTTAAATATAAAAGATAAGGTAAAAAATGGTAACCTAAACATGTCTAAAACCTATTGGTTGAGATTTTTTTGACCCATCAACACCTTATCTTCGAAATAAATCATTTTGGAGCCATTATAAACTGATAATTATTTTATTATCAAATAAATTTTGAAGGTTTTCTTAAATTGACCCTCACCTCTCTTATAAAAGGGTACATCATCTTTCCTTAATTTCATATCTCTAAAGCAATTAGGCTCAGCCAACCCCTACCCGAATATCCTAAAAACTTCTGTCACATCAACCTAGAGTCATTAATATGATAGGAAAACCAACCTATGGATCCATTTTGATAAACTCAAAAGGAAACACCCAAGGAATAGGAGGTTAACCTACCATGTACTAAGGAAAAGTACAAGGTAAGGGGTTTCTTATCTCACTTTTAATTCCATGATATTTCCGAAGTTCGCCACTTATTTATTGAATTTGGTGTATTTTGTACTTCCATATGTTATATATTATCATTATTCTCTTTATATTCATGGTGTACGATGATTAATTTGGTAGTTATTAACTTTTGGTCATACGAATCGATTGATTACAACACGGTAAGGGGTTTTCATCTCACTTCTTATTTAATGAGATTCATATATATTGCCACTATTTACATTTGGGTGGTATATGTAATACCCATGATTGTATTCGTTATCTTATAAACTTTAATTTATGGGTATTTACATCTTCATTGTATGATCTTTCTTTAATGGGGTGTATATTTTGTAAGTCGCCAAATTGGTAAGGTAATTTCTAATTTCAATTTCCACTCATTGGGTTTTATGAAAACTTCATTGATTATTTTACACCAATATTATGTCAGAAGTCACTATTTATTTATTTATATATTAATTTACACTCCCCTTTGTGTGGTTATTATTTTTATACACATAATCACTGCATTGATATATTCTCAATTCATCGATATAAACTTGATAAGGGTAATCTTAACTCAATTTTCATTCATTGAGTTAACCATCCAAGTAATTGGTGTTGTTGTTAAAAGAATATGTGTGAAAATCCTCTGATTGTTTTACACTAAATGTATAATAATTTTTAGTGTATTTTTATTTTTCACATTTAATTTTGTCATTGATTTATCCATAACCTTAGGATATAGTTTTATAAGGGATTTCATCTCAACTTACTTTCCATAGAGACTTATTTATTGTTATATGCCAATTGAATTTTATTTGGTATATATAATATATTTTGACATAATATATCATGAAAACCTTTATCCTCATGATATTATTATGTTTTTATTACCTCAATTATTTGTATTCAACTGTCTCTCATTTGGTTAAGAACTCTAACTAAACTATCAATTTAAATGTTTTAAAAATCAATTATTATAAATCATTCTCATTAATATCCATGTTTTAAAAATGTTTTTAAGGATTTATTTATATGGACATTAATGTTTTAAAATTAAAATTCCTTTTATAATTTTCAAAGTGCTATGGGACACTTAGATTCAAAAATCTATTTTAAACATCTTCTTGATAAATAGTGATACTTTTAAATGTTTTCAAGAAAAAGGGGGATATTTATCTCATATAGTATTGATGATTAGTCTCATCTATGTCAATATCCATCATTATTCTTGATTGAGGTTAATTTATTATAATACAGTCTTCTATATTGTATTGAATGGGTTATGTTTGACTGTTGATGTGCTATTTTTATACCATTCATGGTTTATGGTTAATGTACTGACATTTTGTATGATAGTTTTAATATTGATGTTTAGATTTTGTTTCACCCTTTTCATATAAGGAATGCATTGGAAATAGTATGTGACGGGTGGACCCCGCTATAACTCCCTGATGCATCGGTAGGTCTCATGAGACAAACTAGTATCTTCGAACAAGGCCTTTAAAAAATCTTATTATTAGTCTTAACACAAGGCCTTGACTACATGGTTATGAAGTCTGGAATTATGCATTCCATCATTATGAAATTGGATATTGATATTACATGTGATTATTTGACTAGTAGAATATCCATTTGAATAAATAAATAGAATTATTTGATTTATCTTTTCCTTATTATGATGATGTTTAAGTTTAAAAGGCTTGTGTTATAGTCTTATACTTTTCCTTAAATGTTTGTTCTTATTTATGACAGTTTCAGCTATATTGGTATCCTTACTGAGCATCTGAGATCACCACTTTCGTATGTTTTATTTTTTCTGGGATCTAAAGAATTATATTCAGATTAACCTATAGAAATAGGCTAAGGGATATAAGAGTGTTCAATGGGGTCACAATGTTGTTTTTTTATTTCATTATGTAATGTAAAACTTATGTATGTATCTAGTAACTCAAAGGCTACTAAACATATTAGTCATTTGGGATATGATTCCATGTATCATGACAATGTTATGTAACAATGCGTCGATTCGGGAAAACTGGTGGTAGGGCTTTACATTATGGTCTTGCTTAATTATTTCTGACAATTTCTACTTTAGATAAACGTAAATCAAAATAGATATTATCTTTGAATCCACAACTTCTAGACCAAAACTCGTCAAATTATTAACCAATGTGTCACATTCTAAATGTATCATGGTTAACATAACATTATTTTTTGACTCAATGTATCAACCACATTTTTTTCTTTTCCAGTATAGAAATTGATCATACTATCATAGTCTTTAATCAATTCTATCCATCTTCTTTAGCTCATGTTATAATCTTTCTGAGTAAATATATAATTTAAACTTTTATGATCAGTTTATATTTCACAATTTACTCTATAAAAATGATGCCTCTAAATTTTTAATGAAAAACTACAATATCTAATTCCAAATCATGTGTAAGATAATTTTTACATTATTTTTTAGTTATCGGGAAGCATAAGATAATACATGATCATTATATAAGAGAAAACAACCATGTACCTTCAATTAAGCATCATTGTAGAATAAAAATTATCCATTTCTCAAGGGTAGAGACAAAATTGGACACTTAACAACAATAATTTTAATTCCAAAAACAATTATCACATTCTTTTTTTCAAATAATTTTAACTTCCTTTCTGTGAATATAGTTGTTGGGAAAGATAATCATGCAATGTTTTCAGAAAACCTATAGCAATATTATTCTAATCTAAAAAAACATATAATATTAGTAACAGTTTGGGGTCTTATACATTAATAGACCATTTTTTTTGGATAAATTTTAATTATTTATTTACATATAATATTCCCCTGAGCTGAAATGTTTTTTTAAAAAACAAAAAGTTTCTAAATTTTTTATATAAGTTATTTTATTTATGGGTTTTAAAACAATCATTATATTTTTTTCTTGATCCTAATAAAATAATCTAATATTTCATCAATATAAGAAACCATAAACTTATCAAAATAGTGATGGAAATTTCATTTAATAAGATCCATAAATATAACATGGTTTTTATCCAAAAGGAAATAACTAAAATCTCATATATTCTATAAAATGTAGTATTTGGAATATCACCCTCATTAACATTAAACTAATGTTACCCTTTTTTAATATCATTTTTTAAAAATTAATGTTCTCCCTAGATATGATAAAATAAATCTTTAATATGAGGTAAATGGTACTTGTTCTTAATAGTGATGTTATTCAATGATCTATAATTAATAAAATGTATCATGGAACTGTAACACAAATAAATGATAATGGTTTTATAAAATAATTTATATGACTCATTTTAAATAGTTTCAAATTTATTTTTGTGATCCTACCTTATTTGAACTCCATAGTGAAGCATTCTTTTCCTGGAGCAGTGATCAGGATGGATGACCTTTTGAGATGTTTTCTAGGGTGTGTGTGAGTGAGGAAAAAGCACACTGGAAAGAATTTTTCATGGAATGTGGGGACAGTCATTAGTTAGATAACTTATTCAATAACAAGGGTTGGCCCTAAGGAGGGTACCACATGTCTATGAGAAAATTTGTGGTACCTGGCGGACCAAGACCCAACGAAAAAGTCAAGACACGGTGTCAGTGCTGTCAATTGGTACCATTTATTACTAGTTGTTACATTTCCATCAGAGGAGGTACCATGCATTATGTGTGGGGAACTACCTACATTGAGATGTTAGGCCCACAGTTAGTTTTTGGATATAAGGTAGGTGATTATAAAAACCCATAATGATAATGGGTAAAAATACTAATTTATATGTCAAATCTCCACAAGGTGCACCATTCTTTTCAAGAGCCTACCTAATTAGAAATCCATTGTTAATCGTACATGTCCTAGAGTAGTGATCAGGATGGGTGAACTTCTGGGAATTTTCCTAGTGTATGTGTCAATGAGGAAAAATCACACTTGAAAGAACATGTGTTTGCCTATGAAGATAGTCATTAGTCAGATGACTGTTTGGGCACATGGGTGGGCCCTAAAGAGGGGACCACGTGTTTGTAGTGAAACGGGTGGTACCTTGTTGGCCTAGACATGATGGGAATGATAAGGTGGGGTGTATGTACAATTAATAAGACCTACTAGTTGTATGTACCATATTTCATTTTTAAAATATAAACATAAGCACCCCATGGTGATGTGCTGGGTCAAAGAAAACCCTTATTTAGAAACTGTTGCGATTTTTATTTCAGTTACAATAGTTTTACTTGGTCCATACGATAAAGTGTTTTTGAAAAAGGTTTATCATTAGGGACTAAGTCAATAGTAAACTCAACCTATAAATCAAGAATAACACCAGGAAATTTATCAGGAAATGCATCCATATATTCATTCTAAATTGGCACATCACAAATCTGAACTGTTTTATTTTATTAATGACATGTGCTAATTAACATTAACATAAATTTATAATAAAATTATATTCTTCTTGGTAGGTTATTTAAGGTACTAAATAATTGAAAATTATATTCTAAGCCCTAAAACCTATATGAGCATGATAAACTGAAATCCAATCCATACCAAAATTAATATGAAACCAAATTATGGGTAGTTCAAAAAGATTTGTAAGAATGGACATTCCGGTAAAATTAATAAGAAGATTCCAATAAATATTGGTTGCTTTAATACTTCAACCAAGAGTATTTACCAAAATTTATTTCATTCTTTCCTTATGTTATATTCTCAGTATTTTTTCTAATTTATCAAAAAATAATGATTTCAAAGATCTAGAATCAAATATGGCATTGGCATAATTTGAATACAAAAGTGACATACCTATCACTAATTCTTTTGATGACCCCCATCAATCGTAGTAGTAGAAAAATATTTTTCAACACCAATCTATATTCAATATTAATAATTTACCCCATGAGGGACTAACTTTGGACACACATTATCATAATGTCCCATTTTATTTAAATTAAAGAATCTTGCTATTATCTTTGCATTATTATTTTTATCATTATCCTTATAGTTAAAATCCTTATGAATAGACTTTCCACATTAAAAGAATTTTCTATATTTTGAGAGACAATACCCAGGGTGTTTCTTACCACACTTTTCACAATAAGGTAAATTAATTTTCTTACATCCAAATTACATTATCGAATTCATCCCAAATACCTGCAAACCTGACTACTTTTTACACTTATCATCACAAATAACATATGTGTTAACAAAACTCCATATAAACTTTTATAGAAAAGTTAAAACATTTCTATTATCTTTTAACCTACATTAAATCTACTTCTCTTCAAAAAATGTGTTACAAATTACATTAAAATCTATTGGTTTTTTTATCGACGTGTCAAACATAATCTGGTACGTACCTATCCAGTTTTGTAAAATTGGCCACATATATAGCTATATAATATTCATATTTTTTCTATGTTATAATAATATTTTATCCACTCTGATTTGAACAGTCTTAGAATAATGTTTTTCCAGAAAAATACTCTTAAAATAACCTCATTCCATAACATTCAAATCATATTTCTCTTGGGTATTATAAACTGGAGACCACTGTCGATCAGCTTCACCTTCAAAATGATAAAAAAGATAGGGTTAAATTTTAGAATTCCAAACATCCCATGACTTAAAAAACATCTTCATCAGTATTGATCCAACATTTGGATACCACTGGATATGAGGTCCCACTAAAATATGGAGAATGTTGCCTCATAAAATGCTCTATTACTAACATATTCCAGTATGATTGATCTAGTTTCTACAATTCATGGATTCCATCGCCAATTATAGATTGTTTCAACAGATCCATACTTATAAAAAACCTATTTTTTCGATTCCAACCATCTTGGGATACTGATTTGGAAGGATGTTTTCTTCTCAATGACTTCCAAACAAGATTCCCCATTTCCTCTATAGAAAACCATTCTGAAGAGACATATCTTAGATGAATAAACATGGTAATCTTAATATTATATATTATTTCCACTTAAAAATAATTTAAAAAACAATTATTGGGTTTCTATTAATATTTTCCTAGTCTATAAAGTTATCTAAACCATCCATTAATGCCAACTGTTGGGACTCGACCATAGACATCAAAAATTATAGTTATTTTAAACAAGAATTTAAAATATTTCAATCCTAAGGTTCTTTTAGATTTATATTTTTATAGAATTACAAATATATTCTATATGGTAAATCCATAAATACAAGTTTATTCATATACACAGTTCCTATTTTTTCCACCAAAATAAACCCTAAAAATAAAACATATTTTTTCATGAAATATATTCATAATTTCTCTTTGATGTCATCCTTATCTATAATCCATCTTAAAAGCTTTAAAAATTATTTTTAAACATGGAATGAGCAATAAATCTTTGTGAGGGACATAAACCAAGGGAAACTGTTAATTATTTAAAATCCATAAAACACATTTCCATAGAAACATACTTTTTATTTAGAAAAAGGAATCATATTTTCAAAAAGATCAATATATTAACATTTTAAAACTAATAAATTTTGATGAAAACACTATACAATGAAAATAAAATATAAGTACGAAACATGCATAACTAGAAAAAGTGGCCACTACCATAGCCATGGTTTCAAAACTGTGGATATAAGTGGATATCTCCATGGTTTTTTGGTCTATACCCACATTTTTAGAACTGTGGCTATAGCCTAGTTTTTTGTGACCTATAGCCACGGTTCTCAAAATAGTGGCTATAGGTTAATTTTTTTCGAAGGCCTATAGCCTGAGTTTTACAAAACTGTATCTATAGGGTTCCCGCGCTTCTGTGGGAAAAATATCTACCACTGAATATTTGGTGGGAAGGCTTACTGCCACAGTTTTGTGGGTATTCCCATGGTTTATATTAATATATATATCATAATATATATATATATATAGGAAGCGTTCTACAGTGTCGTGGTGAGAAACATTGATTCGCAAAGGAGAGTTGTAGGGACGAAAAATCGGTGGCCACAATTTTGTTTTAGGATATTAACATGGTTTACAGATTCAATATCCATAGTTTAAACTATGGACATAGGTCAACTACCACTATGGAAATTTTCAAGGTCTATTGCAACGGTGATAGTGGCCACGGTTGGCCAAAACCGTGGCCGTACACTACAACCATAGTTTTGGGGCCTATTTCCACGATTTTTGACCAGGGAAATAAGCCTTTTTTCTAGTTCAGATGGGACATCAGTTTACATATCACTCTTATAAATTAAGTAACAAATATGACCAACGTCTAACTTTAGAGTACCTAATGCATTGAAGGTTATAAAATAACCACCAACCCTTAGTTTATCACAGAACTGTTCTTCATTGGTTTATGACATAACCACCCATCATTGTTTTATCACATAACAACCCCATTGTTTTAAAAAATTCCCTAGAACTATTAAATAAACATAAATCATGAATAATTGCATCATTAAAATAATATTGAATGAAAATGAAAATTTTATTTTGAATTCACTCATTTGGAAAACTATTAACATACAATGGAAAACCTTTTATTTGAATGTAACCATATAAAAATTTAATGAACTATTTAAAATATCAAATTGACATGAATTATGGAAATTATTTTCATGCTATATATTATAAAAACATTTTTTTTAAATTTAACTCTAATATTGGATTTATTTTTATGAATGTTCCTTACAGATATCATATCTTTGTAGTGAGCATAAATAAAAATAATTTATTTTCTATATTTGCTATAAATAAAAATAATAAATTTAAAATAAAACATAATAATATAAAAAATCATTTCTTGTATAATCTTAGCATTACATTGTCAATAATGTTGAATTTTAACCCAAACAAAGGAAATTGGGTTACGAATTCCCTTACCTCGGGTTCAACTTCCTTCAAACGAGTAAAGACCTCTTATATAAATGTTTAAAAACTGTTTTAACTCATTAATGAAATATATACATATTTATATACCATATATAATGATTTTATAACATCTTAAAACTGATTCATTAGTATTATTTTGTGATTTTCATTATTTCAAGAGAATTAGTTCCAGGGTTTCATGACCGATTCTATTTGGTATAATTATGGATTTCCATGTAAATTGGAAATAATGCTCTATAATTGGAATTAAATGTTATTAATTAACTTCTTTAATTTTAAATCATCACATATATCATTTTTAATTCTTATATAAAGATGATTCATTAGAGAAAATGTTAATGTTAAATGATTATTTTATTTCAGTGGGTTCTCCAAATAGTACAAACTAGTTTCATATTATATAACATTATGTATGTATATTAGTTATAGGAGATTTAATAGTTTATAATAGAACTACATAAAAATTATGTAACTAGAATTATACTTTTATTACTATCCATGAAAGGTGTATAAGAAAATAGAAAATCATTATTCATAGAGATGATAAATAACCATAATTTAGGAAATTGTTTCGTTTATTTGAATAAGAGGAGAAGTGAAATGAAACAGATATGTTATATTACAATATACATATAAATATAGTATATACATTAGTCTTTAGATATCATGTGTATATGGATGGAGGTGAGTAAAAATTATATTTGGACCAAAAATAAGAGAGGTTCTTTGAGAAAATTGCCTCTTGAATATCACCTCTTTGATGTATCCAAAAAATTACCATATTTATATTTAACTAGTTTAAGGAACACCACTCTTAACATCCAAATATATTGGATTATATATTTTTTATCAGACATCTTAGGATCCAAATAAAATTATCTTACCTTGGAATGGGATTTTTTATTATTTAATATATTTGTAGGCTAAGAAAACATTAGGTTGGTGAGACCACACATCATACACATATAGAAACTAAGATTAGTCTTGGGAAAAAATTAGAGAACACCTACATTAATCATGATGTAATATAAAAATTGAATATCAATGGATAATATAGGATTAATCATATGAAACTTTTAATTCTTATATAACAATAAAAATAGTATAAATGTCCAAAACAAGTGTATTCCCACGAAACAATTAGTGAAAAAGTGGAATAATCGATATAAAGTGTTAGAGTTATCTATAGTTATCTCCTGAAATTAAAAACACTTTTTATCTATTAATGATAAATTTATTTATCAATTTTAAATAGAATTTTTTTATATAACACTTTAAAAGGTTTATTTATATTATTCTTGTTATAAGTTCCCTACTTCACTTTTAATATATATTTTAATATTTTTAATAATATTTCATAAAAAATGAAGATTTAATTTTAAATAAATACCCTTATACTAAAACATGGACTAATTACTCCTACACCGGATATCAATAAAATTTCATTGTCTGGTATCATTACTCATCAATGTTTTATTCTTACACACTCCAAGAAATACTTTTATGAATATGAGGATGGTCATAACAAATTACTATAATTTAAAACACTAACATAATGAATCTTATGTACTAGGGGATAATGAATCATATATAACAATTATTTAATCCTAAAAACCAATTCATAGTTGAATATTTACTCAAAAACATATAGGATGAATCTGGAGTTACTCTTACAAATGACATAGAAATTTTCCCTACTCTCACACTGTTACTTTTATTATAGATAATGTTACTCATATACATAATGAAATTATATTTACACATGATGAGATTACTCTTACATAGTCCCCTTAGCCTCTAATTTAAATTTAAATATACATGGACCCCCACCAATATCTATTTTATTACTAAGGGATTACTCTTAAATATGGGGTACCCATACATAAGACTGTCTTCTCACTGAAGGTTTTCTAGACATAGCTAAATTTTCATTACCCTTTATTGGGTAACTTTTACACATAGAGGAACCGACTCTTATGAATTGGTTATATACATTTAGATTAATTGAAAATTATATATGAAGGATCCATCTCATCTCATTTATAAATTTTTATAGTTTTCTGAATTCATGGTAGAGTCTATATGAAATGGTCTCATCATCCCCTGTGTAAATGACAACATACACATGACCATTTTTTCCATAATTCTCTATAACCTAACATTTATACCGAAAATCATTATAAACCTCTCCCAACACCTGTATACCCTCTCCATGAATGGTATAATCCTGAATTTTTAGAAAAATATCAGCAAGCCTAAAAACCCTTCAAAATCAATTTTCGATATATTTTGATACCCCTGACATCTCTATGCGGTTCTAATACACATGTTCAACCCATCATTAAATCCAAAAACCATTATAAAACATAAATCTATACATAAAATCCTGAAAATATTTTAATACATGTATTTAAACTAAAAAATCAAATATATGCATCAAAAAATAAACTAACCTATTGGAAAAAATTAATAAGATCATACCTAAACAAGTATAGGTTGTAACAATATTAATTATATGATTAGGAGGATGATTTAATTATGATATTGGGATCCTATAAAATTATTTATGGGATTTAGATATGGTAGTTAATATTGGTATTTATCTTTATATTGGACTATTTAATGATGGAGGAGGTTATTTTATTAGAATAGTGATTAACTAACAAAAATTTAGGATCAATTATGGTTAATGTTTTTAATTGAAAACTATATTTATATTTGTTTTTCTTACCCTAGTATGGGTTATATTTGGTTTTGTCTTCGCAAGTATTGAAACCCTAGTGGGAGTATATGTGTTTGGTTGATAGGGAGGTGCTACTATTAAATTTTGTATCCTTTATTTGTGATGTTTTGTTCATATTTTTGTTGAATATATTAATTTTATTCTATTTTTGTGGATATTGAAATTTATAGTGGGATTTTAGATGAGTTCAAATGTGTGGACTGAGTTGAATATGAAAATATTCGATGAATGTTTTTCAATGGAAATTTTTATGTATTTGTTGATATTGTGGTTTTCTTAATAGATTTAGATGATGTAGTATTGGTATATCTAGTTAGAATCTATTTGGATTTATTTTTTCATACTTATATTAATTATAATATTATTTTCACACTAGTTTCACGAAAAATAATACAAATAAATACACATAATTCTCACCCCTACATAGTTTTTTGAGTTGTTTTTAGGATAAGTAATTGATAATTTGATGTTAATTTTTGGATAGCTAAATGAGAGTCTTAGGGGTGCTTGAACTATGGATGAGTTTTATTGAATTCTTTTGAATTTATTAAATAAAATTAAAAAATAATGCTTCATTCAATGTTTTTGGTTATTTACATTGATATTTGGAATTATATAGTTATATTTTATTTTATTGGTTATTAATTTTACTAGATCACTTGTTTGAGAGTTTAAACTTTCTGCTAGTATCCAACCCTTGTCCTATCTGAATTGGTATTCAAGGGTCATCTCTTATTCTCCTTAACTAACATGAGTGGGGTCCCAATGAGAGAAGGGCTTTTAAATTTTATCTTTCTGGGTAGTTATTTTTATTTTAAATGTCCATAATTTTTTTCATTCAATTGTAATGAAATTTTATATGAGTAAGTGAAAACATTATCATCATGTATTTTATTCTTATGGTTAACATTAAGGAATTTGGATTTATATTAATTTTTTTTGATCATGTATATTTATTAATCATGTATTTAGGATCTTTAACTTTTATGAATTATTTGGATTTGGTGAATTTCATTGTTTCAATATTTGTTCAATGTTTTTTGTACAATAATTGATTTAGCATAAAAATTTATTATCATAATGTTTTAGTAAACTAGGGTAAAAATTTTCTAGGATTAATGTTTTTGAAGCGGTACCTAATTTTAATACAATTTATTTTTTCCCTTTTACGGGTTTGAAGAATTTAAGAATATTTTTTGTACAAATTTATCTTGACATTAAATTGATCACTTTTATATAGAAAAGTATTTATCATTAAAAAAATTACTATTTCCTTGATTATATAATTAGGTGTTTACCAGAAGTTATAATTTTTTTCAAGACTGTATGTTTTATTGATTTATTTGACTAACAAATTTAATTTAAATTAGAAATGGTTATATATTTTCTATTTCTTTTTAAAAAAATGAAAATTATAATTTCCTCAAATTTTACCATAATTTGTGATATAAATCCTTGGGATAACATGGGAGTGAGATAGTGAGAGTGATAAATCTGTTTTGACCACTAACATTGATAAATGATCTCAAAGAACCAAATCAAGGTATGTGATTAAAAATTTACTCATTTTATTTTCATTGAATACAACTATTTTTAATTTATTTTAGTTTTTTTAATATATAAAAATAATAAAATTTATTAAAATTTAATTAAAAATTTATCTAATTCCTTTATACATGTTATTCATAGGATTTCAAGATCGACGATTTTTCTTCGAATTTATAATTTTAAATATACTCACTTTTTTAGAATTAAAAATTTTTATATAAATTTTGATCCCCATTGATTTTTTTTAAAAACCATATTCAAATTTTGTGAACTAAATGATATGTATCTAATTTCATATGGTTTATTTTTATTGAACCATCTTGTCATCATATATTCATAGTCCATATTTCTAGATGAATCACATCAATGGAGTTCCAATATCAACATAGGGTAAAGGGTCATCATTAGTAAAAAAATCATCATAAAAGTGTAGATTGATGGAGAGATGTTGGTAGTTTGATGTATATTAGGGATTTATATGCAATTTTTGATGGTAGTGTTTGTGTGTAAGGGGTGTTACATGTTTTGGGGGAGTTGGCAGTTGAGTTATAGGATAATAGTGTGATGGTCATCAGATGAGGGAAGGGTGGTGAAGGGTTTTAGTAATTAATTGTAATAATAGAGAAGATGATTCTTATTATCTAGTTAATAATATAGAAAACATAATGAAATAAATAAATTAAAATGAAATAATAATAATAATGAAATTGAAAAATAAATAATTACCTGAATGGGTCTTGTTTAACCATGGGGGTGTAACTGAAATTATATATTATATAATCTAATCTCGACTATAAATTCATTTTGTGAATTGGAATTGATGATCCAACATCTATATCATG
Organism: Viscum album; assembly: GCA_963277665.1. Taxonomy (NCBI): domain Eukaryota; kingdom Viridiplantae; phylum Streptophyta; class Magnoliopsida; order Santalales; family Viscaceae; genus Viscum; species Viscum album. Next base: position 424,395,894 of record OY728139.1, on the reverse strand, counting down.
TTATGAAATCGAGATAAAATACACAAGTTCAATATAATATATATTACTTTGAATCATGGTGTGATCCCAAGGTTTCAGCATGTAGTGTCGTGTTTTTAAATGATGAAAATCATAGTTTTTATGTGATAATAATTTTCAATAAATAAATGTCCTATAAATATTATTTTTATAGACATATCCTTTTGGTGTGGTTAATTTGGCTATATGAGGCCATTTCTGGGGTAATATAGGTAGATTTATTATTTAACTCTGAAGGACCAACAATAGAGTTTTAGTGTACTCACTAGAGCATGCATGGGGAGAGTACTCCCTAAGATGCATATTGAGTCAAGGTACAAGCCCCCATATTCATTTATCATATAGTTTGGTACTCCCAAAAATAAATTTTTCATGGTTCCTCTATATTGTCATGGGATCAGTACTCCCTCAACATTGATGAGTTTCAGTTCCTCTAAACACTAGAGATAATGTTTGGTACTCCCTGGTATTCTTGGGGCACAAGTCATCTATCCAAGGGTTTATTCCTTCCTCGATTGATGGTTTATTCCTTGGGGAGGTATGGGTCCTCCACTATAGTTCTTGTAGTCAAACATAAATTATTTCACATTGTTTTTTTGGATACTTGATCAGTAGTATAGTATTGATAGTATATAGGGAAAATTATTTCCCTTGTCTAGTGATAATGATTTCATGATGAGTAGGATCACATTTTATGGATTTGAGTGATGATGTGTAAGATGTAATGTTTGTTATTTTAGATTTATTTTACTCTTATTATTCCTTTATAACACCTATAATTCCTTATAGGTTTATCTTGTTTTTTAGATATCAACTTTAGGCTTTGTGGAGTCTTCAATGCTCTGAGAATTCTTGTTTCTTATGTTCTGGGAACAAAAAAAAAGCAACAGTGGGCATGATGACAGACATGTTTTTTTAGTTTAAAAAAATAATATACAATGTCATAACAAATAATTTTCATATGAAAAAATATACCAAATGAAATTTCAAAAATAGTCATAGAATCCGTACAAGACCATCTTTCTTGAAAAATATATAATTTATTTCATAATAAGAAAATACCTTGATGTCGAGATCTTTATTTGATTTATATACTGATCAATCAATCCATATTCATGTTTTACCATCATTTCACTAAGAGGATCCAAAATATAATCCCTATAGTGGTGATTCATATAAGAGACTCAATCTCTAAACAATGCGGATGGAACACTGGGTGCTAGTAAAAACAATATGATCATTATGCTTGGTTCATTTTCTTTTTTATACAATCCCTTAGCCATTAAATATTATCTCTCTCTTGTTCTCTTGTTATTGGGAGAGAGTAAATTGGTGGAACCTTTATCTTGGTCTTGAGTTAAACTATAGAGAGAATATTCATATAGAGAATACATTAGGAGGGAGTGTCTTAGTGTAAAATAATGTCCCTTAGAACCAATATTAGAAAATGTTAAAATTGAGTATATACAGATATGGGATAAGTATTGGTAATTTCACATAGGTTCGTAATCAATAACATAATACATAAAGAAAAATGTGTCTAATAAAAATAAAAATATTATTATTATTATTTTTCTGACATGCAGAACCCATATGGATAAAATAAAAATCATTTCTCAAATAAATAAATTATGATTTATTTAAATTATATTTAATATATCATTTTCACTAAATAAATGTCATGGTATATCTTTCATTCTCATCATTTAACAAACCATGAATAATAAATAAATAATATTAATTTTATAAATAAATTAATATTATATTCATGATATTGAGATAAAATATTTATTTTAAAATTTAGTTAACTAAATAAATATTTATTTAAAAATAATTATTATTTCTACCTTGAAAATAAAATAAGAATCAAATAAAAATTAAGTTTTATGATATTATAAATATATATTTATTTAACATTCCCATAATTAAGTAAATATTTATTTAATAATATATATTGATTAATACCATTCAAAAAACACATGTGATAAACAATATTCTATATTATGGTCTTATGAAAAAAAAGTATTTATTTAATATTCATGTCATATATATATATATATATCGTATAAAATATTACAAGTGACAATATATTTGTTACCAAATAAAATATCTTAAATAAATATTATTACTCAGTCGTGATAATAATATTTATTCTATCTAATAAATTCAAATTGAAATTAATTGAGATCTATGAATTCACTAATTGTGTCACACTCTAGCTCTCTTCATAAGTGGAAGTAGGTGGGATTACCTAAAGTCGAAGATTATCATCTAGAAACACATCAAGGGACCAATAGATAAATAAATTAATTTAACAATTAATACAACCACATATGAATGCTCAATATGTAATATAGTCCTTTTGTCTCAATATATCTTAAAATTTTCGTCACCCTATGTGCTAAATTTCACTTTATTTTACCATCTAAACAACTAATCAATACATTATGGCCTTGAATTTTAATTTGACAATTACATTTTAATTAAATGGCCTATGGTATCATCATCTATTCTTAGAAGGGACTACCCCTATATTTACTTATTCATTAATGACATATCATTCACATCTCACCCATCATATACTACTTCATGCGAACATATAATGCCACAGTTTTGGTTAATACATCCAAGTACGAAAGTCATGATATTAATTAATAATAATATTATGTTATAAAGTTCATTAGTCTTGTTTAAGGATTGTAATATCTAATGATATCCCAACATGTGGGATTCCTACATGTAGTTTTATCCCTAGATTCTCATATCCTAAATATTAACAAGTGAAAACTTCATGAATTGATGTCTCATCCAATTATGAGTACTCAAACCTGAAATTCAACTTTCTATGTTACTTTTCATATAATTTTTTCCTTGCTGTAGGGAATAAGTTTTTGAATATCATCACAGAACATGAAGGTTATCATTATAGTGGGAAACTATTATGGCATTTTGAATACAACTCATACTATAAGACATTACCATTTTAATTTTAGATATAATAACAATCAATATGTTATTATAAATTATTAATATTAACATATTTAAAAATATAAAGGTAATCTAATGTATAATGTAATTGGTTCTAGCAATCTGTTTAGGTCTCCAAGCTATGGACTAGGTGACGGTGTTAAACAAATAGCATGACAACCCAATATCAATGGAGAATGATTATGGTTCCTATAAGAAGATTGGTAGTGAGACTAACACAACATCACCCAATTTCCACACAAAAAAATGAATGTCCTATCATATAATTAGTTGGGAGACATCCCCAACATCTCCCTATTTCTAAACAGAATTATAACGATTCTTCTCATCTAATCAGTAGTGAGCCTACACGGGGTCATATAATTTCCACATGGGATGACCATAGGACCTTAGTGTTGATCAAGGGTGAGAAGGACATGTTTTTTCTTATTCACATGGATGGAGGTAGATTAAACACACTATAATTTACCAGGTTCATCATGAATAAATTATTAATGAATCTAAGGCAGTCTTGAGTGGTTGGTAGGCTTCTATGTGACTCTGATATAGTCACCCTCATGGCCTCCCACTTGATCAATGGGACCATTGCGAACAAAAACCAAGGGATAATAACCCATGACTATCCACTACATACTACGCATGCACAAAATATAGGAAGTAGTTTCCTTGTCCTTCATTATAAATACTCAATTTTCCATATATAATGTGTTGAAAAAATTTAAATATAAATAAGTTATGGTGATCCATATGATTTCTAAAAGAATCCCATTGGTAAACATCCAGCCCTAAAAAATCCATCTCATTATCCCTTCATCCCACCTAGTGTACTATCCAGGCTTGATCCTCTACAAACCTAGTGAATTGTCTAGACCATACCTCAAATGTTCACATATCATGATACATATCCATCATGTCCCACTGACCATGTAGTATGGGATTCGATGAGAATATACCATGCGTTATGTCCCTCATTGTGCACATATCATATGATATGTATTTCATTGCATCTATTTCATGTGAAAAAGTCCTCATTCAGGGTATTTGGCCCCCTCCATCCACCAGTTACTTCACCCCAGGAATTCAGACATCTAGTGGTGTCCTTTAATCATGAAATAACTGAGAAAACCAAATCCATACATCATTCAAAATCTTCATACACACTTGATCAGGGCATGTATACTAGCATGAACATAATATACAATGAATTCACTTGATAAAAGGAGTATTTATACTTATCATCATGGATCGGTGGAACATTAGGGGGAATCTTGATAATGGATCCCCTTGATAATGTGGGTCCCTATCAGGGGGATCTTGGAGACCTATCTATTTGATAGATGATTGATTTATTCCCTGTCGATTGAGCCAGGTCAAATAGTAAATCCCTCTTAGAGTAAACACCTATCATATAACATATGATATTATATCCCTGTTGGATTACATGTCCTCTCCCCTGTACTAAAGTGTATTTAGAGTATTCTATTCACTATGAATCTTCTTCAGATGGTTTATTCCCCAATATACCCCATATGGGAATTCTAATTAGGTGTGTGCCCCAACATGTCCAATGTGGTCCCCCTTATAAGGTTTATTCCCAATACATCCCATGTCGGCCTCCTTAAGTGAAATCCTAAAACAATTTAATATGGAACTCCTCCATGAGAGTAACTTGTGATCTCTCTCTAGATTAATCATTGATTTCTTATATATTCAACATGATATTGGATCTCCGAATGAACGTACTTTTTTTCTATAAGTTCATTCCACAACACCATTCATGGTTTCATCAATTGTTAATCATAAATGAGTTTAGGAGAGATAAAGAGCCTTGTACCTCCTCTATAGATATGAGTCCCATTCTAATTTAATTTTTCCTGATAAAAACGATTTCCCAACCTTCTATCATCATTTATTCACAAATTGATCATCAATAATGTAGGATTAAATATTTGAGTTAATAATTCAACTAGAATAATTATTATGTCTTGTCATCCCCCCTTCTTATGTGTAACCCCAGAAAATACACAAATAGACGCTTCAATGCATAATCCCCACATAAACATTTGTTTTCATGCCTGTCAAGAAATCTATGTACCCACAACATGGTGTTAAATTGATTGGAAAATCTTCTAGTCACGTGATATAAAATTATAATACAATGTCCTTACCACATTATGCTATGATCTATGATACAGTTTCATATAATATGTCCTTAAACTATGTCACATTAACTATATGGTATCCTATTCCTTTTATGATGAGCTTTTTATTATCCCTCCTTGATGTACTAACATAACATCGTCAATATTTCATTCCATCCACATTGTTTCATGTTCTTTATGAGGTTATTTTCATGATTCACATGCTTGGTTTTATTACTGTGAGTTCAAACATCTCATTCATTAGGAATATATTCCCTTTAGATTATCATATCATTGGACTATAATCCATATAGTATCAGACACCTACCCATGGGAAATATTTTTTCTGGGATTCATCATATTATCATTTTCGGGCCATATGTTTGTTGGGACCCCTCCATATAGGGACACATTCTTTCTAATACCAAAAAATACTCAATTATACATATTTCCATCAAGTTCCACTAGAAAGGTACAATCATGTGTAATTCTTACACCAAACATTACTAAGAATCATTTCCCAAATCATTCTTGCCACGTGATGTTCAATATCAGGGATCAACCCTTATCAGATGACCATAAAATATATGATTATCCCATTAAGTGGAATTAGAATACATGGGTTTTGATTCATTTCAAAAGGATACATTGGCGGTACTTTTCATGGGCATGATCTCAACACTAGAATCATATACCACCTTCTTGGATGGTGATAAACTATAGAGAATCTATATGTGTGCATTTAAAAAATAGTTACCTATAGACTATCATTTTCAAATAAAAATAAGATAATGATAGATAACATCTAATAAATGTAGATAGTTTCATAAATGAATAAGATAAGATATATAAAAATATTCATATTTATGGGATAAAATTAATATTTACAATCATTCACATTTAAATATGATAATAACTATATGGTAGGATAGGGGTTCGAAAGGATTAATGTAAATGACTTCAATATATTAGAGAGTCGCAAAATTGGAAACAAACCCCCCAAGGTGTGATGAACCCAAACTCAGATCCTCTCGACTAATGTGAGTTTCTAATAATCATTGGTAAGAAACCGTAGTGATCTCCAATAATTGGAATGCAAGTATATAGAGATATCTCTTGTCATGGATTTTGGAGTCATCAACTTTTCTGGTTCCACAAATAAACCCCATTGAAAACTATCCAAAAAAAGAATAGTGATCTAGTGTGAATTTTGTTCAAATTCACTAAGCATCTCAAAATTAGGCATTATGAAACTCATTCCTTATATTTGTTTTGGAAAAAATGGGGAACCTGATGTGAATATTTCAATGACTATGATACCTGATTTACCCATAGCGAATTAGTTAAGCATCTTTTCTATCTCGTGATGTATCAGTAATGGGTTCCCTTTTTTCTTTATTGTTCCCTTATAGAAACTTTATCACCAAAACTCCCTTAATTCCAAATAGAATCATTACAATGATAGAATTATTATTTAGAAACTACATAAGATAGGGCCTCATTGTATCATATGACTATATCAACCACCCGACACCTTCAGCGTCAGGTGGTGAATGCATTTGTCCAGGAGTACCACCTAAAAGGTATAATTATTACATTTAAGGTTTCATGTGAATCCCTTCACTACGTAAAACCCCATTAACCAAATATCTAGTGTCTGGTAGTGGAATAGAAGAAAAAAAACACCTCACCATTTCAAACCATTTCAAGATCTTTTACCCATAATGAAATAATAGATAAACCCTACATCATACGGAAGTGGAGTCGATGGTCGATTGTAGCCTCACCTCAATACTAGAGTCACTTAGGAGGGATCATCTTAACTTCCTATCCTAGTAGTTTCTTGTAACATCAATAAATCACTAGCCTACTGAGGATTCCACCCCATGGTTTACTACTCCAATCATTTAAACCCAGCATGTATGAAATGCCATAGGGGAAGAGATCATACAAAATCATAAAGTGAGACTATATTGTTATTTCTCCCAAATAATTCTATTAATGTATTGTGGTAGAGGCTATTTGATAGAGATTCACCCTATCTCTCTCCCCAGTATTCCTTCTAGCATACTTTGGAAGCCTCAAGATAAGACTATTGATATATCTCCTTAAATACCATGGGGAAAACAGATACTCATTCTCCCACATATGAATTCCATCAACATAAATTGATGATAAATAGAGGACATGAGTATGACAATATACTTTCTCTCACCAAGGAATGGTCACATATACCCATTACTATTGGAGAATCTCATTAATACATTTGGGTGGAAATGGATTGGAATTACTATATCCCCAAACTCATTCTATATAGTTTCCAACATATATTGGGTGTAACATTACAATAAAATGGTTGTTAGTATATCCAAGAAACCATTAGGGGATAGGCACATAATATGTCCTTTGCTTCTAAAGTAGTTCCTCAAAATATATCAGGAGATACTATGGATTAGGAAAACATTATTACCCTTATTTATGAGGATCATAAACACATACCAATGAATAATGAATAATAGTATTGCGTATAAATTCTCATTATAAATAGAGATCAATTACCCATGTAAATGGATAGTTTAAGGCAGACAAGTTTTCCTTACAAATATTTATGTACTTGTTAGTATATATTAGTGGTTTTTTAAGATCATGCATATATTCATACTACTATTTAGTGTGTGCTACTTCATTATCATATCATATCAACAACCAATAGTCCGACACATATTCATGATCATTTAGAAGAATTCCATAAACATATTTTTAAAAAAAATATTGAAGTCTTATTAGAATACTTCTACATATGATAGTTACGTTAACAATACATGAATTTGAATCACCAACTGAGATTATCTAAAAATAAATATCACCATGGGAAGACAAAAGCTATGATGAAGGCTCGTGTCCTTTCTCTGCATAATGATAAAATTATTGAGTTACTTGAATATTTTTCTATGGTTCCCTAGGATTATGTAAAATATTTATCAGACCGAGGAAGCAATGGTTGTTACAATGGTCCTCCCTAAATTATTTCTATAAGTATCTCTAGAGGTCATCCCCATAGTATATTCCAAAAATATTCACCCCATAGCAATATCATGATCAATCATAACAAAAAATTCATGAGGATCACTACAAAAATCCTCATCATGGAATGAAGATAAAATAATAAGAAGGTATACCCCTACCACTATCCACCCTGAAAATACTACCTAGTGTATATGATATAGATATTCCCCTGCAACTGTATATCAATGAATGGTGGTAGTTGTTCTCACAATGGTGTTCATTATAAAATTCCTCCTTGCAAAAACATTTCACTTTAGAAATTAGATCCCCCCTTACTGAATAAAATATGATAAATCCCTTGTATTGTGAGGCACTCAAAAAAATTGTGTACATTTAAACATGATTCCTTATCGTTGAAGGGTGATATCCTCACAAAATTAGAATAGATCTTTATGAAATTATTATTCTCCAAACCACCCTTGGATTTATTAACTTCCACCACATTAGATAAGATTTCATTCATAATCACTCTACAATACAAGGTAGATAGGATATGAGAACTTTGGTTGAAAAAATTTGAAGAATTTATTACAAAATTTTAATAAAAAAATTGGTTATTAGGAAAAAATGGTAGAAGACAACATATTTTTCATGTTTTTCTCCAAAAATCACCTCTCAATATAACATATTTAAAAATTTGATAGGGGAATGTATAAACCGTCTTTATTTGAATATATGGATGGATCTTCATCATTTTAATGTAAAATTTAAACATTATGTTGAATACACCTACCATGTCAAGAATATAAAATAATTTCTCTGGTATATTGATTTGGCTACCCTTCCAGTGACATAGTGCCTGAAGATGTGAAATTAGTGTGAGAATACCCAACAAGCATGAATTAATTATTTGAGAAATATGTCTTAACTGATTGTTAATTATCTATATTATATTTATATTAGGGGATGGGATGAAAATAGAGCATTACATTTCACCATTATCCCCAATAAAAAAATCCCACCATGAATTACATCGGGAAACATAATTATTTTATGGAAAATATCTGTGCATGATAGATAGTATAATGCACAGGTTTTTTATGTCCAAATATTAGTAATAATAAACCTAAAAGAGAGAAATATTAAAAAAACTTTTTAATGGGGACTCTGAAAAGGATGAATAATAATCTCACATGAGAATGGAAAAACAATTATATAGTATTTCCTTCAACAGTGAGAAACTAATGATAAAAAATTTCACTAAACAAAAATTATCCTTACAAAGAATACTTTAAGATCAAGAGGGAGAAGTAGTTCCTACAATAAAAGAAAAATAAGAGTCGAATCCTTAAATTTAAAGGGATTTTAATTATTGTAGCCACCCCATAGTAATCAAATCTCAAGTGGGCATGAAATATTGTAGCGGTGGAGCCAAATCAACCCCCTCCCATAGGGTGGGGTGTTTTTAACTCAACCTCCACGTCCTCCCCCAAAACAATTAGTGTTTATATATAAATGGAATGTTAATATTTTTTTCATTTTCTCCAAATACATGACACATATTAATTTTTGGGGAAAGGTGGAAAAAGGTTTTTTATGACTCTATCAAGATTACCCTCAACAAAGAAATTCTAGGGGAGTCTTGGGAAGTGAATGAAAAACATCATAAGGTATGGAATCAAAAGAACCCCCTCAATAGGGTGATCAGTCAGTAGAATTATTTCATACTAATTGATAGGTATTTTTAAGGTAAACATATCCCATTATCCCTATAATGATTATTTGATATTTTAAGTGTACTAGGCATTAGTAAATTCCATTATTATAAGCTTTACATATTATTTGGATCCTAATGATAGTGTAGAAAAATAATATGAGGTTGTTCCTATTTGTAATATAATCCACAGAAAAACTTTTGAAGAAGGTATATGTACTTGACAACATAGGATGCCTATAATATTTGGATCACCATCTAATTCTTAGCTACCACATTTCTCGTGTGTTTCAAACAATGAAATTGGAAGGGTGTTTCTATGTCTCTCCCATTACACAAAGAAATTGAAACCCCCTACAATAGAAGATATATTTACATAGTATGAGGTAGAGTTAATGTAGTGAATGAGACATAATATTGTGTTAGTAATGAGAAATATTCGCTCTATGTGTACCCTCCATGAATAGTATCACCATCATCATTCAAAAAATCTACCTCAACAAGAAGATCATGTCATATCTGCAATTGTAGAACTGAGTCATACATCTAATGAGATATATAGAAAAATATTGTTTTCTAGAACCAATGGTGGAATAACATGATAAAATTCATCAATTAGGGTGAAATCCATATCAATTTCTGGTAGGTTATCCCAGACTAACTCACATTGGTTATATGTAGTAGAAGCAGGTAGGTCCACAATGTTAGGAACTTTCTATCAAAAAACGTACTAAAATTTTCTCCCAATAGAATATTTTATCAGATATATTAGATATTATTCAATATCCTGTAGCTTTATTGAAATACATAGAGGGGAAGTGTGCACTAGTGCATTTAGAAATAACACATAACCAAAATGGGTGAATGAGACTCCACCACCACTCAACTTCATAAATCAAACTTTCCCAACATTAAAGTTCATGAGGGACCTAGATCATAATTTCACAAATTTTATATCTTTATGTGTTCTTATGATGGGAACCCCCAACAATGAAAAGGAATATAGGCTTAGATTCTTCATGAAGTCCCTGAATGGACAAGAATTTTTCCATGTATAGCAATCAACCAACCCAATAAATCACAGGATTTCAAGACATCCATCAGTAATTCCTATATTAATTCAGATAAAAATAGAGGAAGATGATAGTCCTTGACCTATAAAACTAAAAAAATGAAAATGATATAGTATAAAAATATATATCTTGATGGAAGGGTTTGACATATTATGTGAACATACAACTCCCTCAACATCAGTTACATGGAATCTTCATTGAAAATATCTGTAAAGAGATAAAAATTACACATATCCCTATAATTTATGTGGGACGATTCCATGAGGTTGATACCATGAGATAGATGTTTCAATATTTAATTTAGCATATCATTCCCAAACATGACCCAATACCAAACATTCGAGTAAAGTGGTCCTTTCAAAGTAGAAACAACAACTATTATGCTTTATCTAGATCTCACACTAGCTTTAGTACCCATACCTATGAAATATCCTATAATTAATCTTCCATAATAGAAAAATTAGAAAAAACTTCATCAATACAAGATAAAATTGTTGAGGTGTGCAACATATGAATAATGAAATGATAAAAATTATTATTTTTAGAATGATAAAGTCTCTAAAATATTATCATTGTTATAGAAAACAATATTTTAATCTAACTGTACATAGGCATCCTAATCAGGTTAGCCTTAGTGATTTCCCAAATTAATATCTATACCATTGAATTTGAGGACACACCATCTATTATTTATTGTTATAAAATACATAATTTATAAAATAGTAGAGTTTGGAAATGGTATGTTAGGAAATCCACAGTTGTTAGTGGATTTTGTTTTATTTATATCTCCCGAAGAAGAAGGGGAATAAAAAAAGTTAGAAATAAGGTCGTATGGATGTTTGATGATCAGGTGACCATAAAGATGTTCAATCAAGCCCATGTCATTGTTAGGAAATTTTTGAACCATCATTTCATGTCCCTAGTATCTCCTATGGTGATGAAAACAACATAATTCGTATTAAAATTATCCTAGACCTAGTCTTCTAAAAGGATGTGTAAATAGAGTAGAAATAATAAATTATATAAAATTAGACTTGTATTGATTACCAATATGGTCCAAACCATCTCATAGTTCATGCCTCATGCAATGGGGACAAAGGCACCACCCCTCAAAATGGACCCCTCATCAGATGAAGTGTCTCCTTACTGCAATATCAATGTAATTCACTTAATAAATACATTTTCTAGAAAATAAGAATATTCCTAAAAATAATATTTTCCTTCTCAAAATCCTAGAGGAAAGGGGAAAGGTCACTATGGGCAATGGAGTTGAGGAAGAAATCATTGACATGGATCTCGATATCTAGGCCATATCCTTGTGGATACTATATATGATACTGAAACCTGATTAAAGGAACATCAATGGGCTCAATGGGAGCACTAGTCTACATTAAAGTCATCAAGAACACTACCTAATTAGATTTTATTGGAGGAATAATTAACAAGAAAAAATTTTCCTATTAAACATCATAACCTGGGAAGTAAGGATCAATCCAAATCATAAATTACAATAAGATCTCCAAATTTTCTCTAGGAAATTTATTTTTTAGTCGAAGATACTCTTCATTCCATGCATATAACTAGGGATAATTGTATTGTTGTAAGTTCATAAGATTGGATAAACAATACGTCATCTTGAAGTAACTATTTTTCATTCCTTAAAATTTTATATCTTTAATTCCCATACTTTATCAAAAGATCCTTGATAAGTAATTATATAGTCCCTTTTAATCCATCAAGAGTTTTATGTTGAGGTCTCTTCCACTTATGTGTATCATCCATATATCAACCCTACTGAATTTTATGAATTTATTTACATCATATAATGGGACTGTTATAATTTAAAATGAATTACTAATAATCATGCAGTCATTTGGCCCTTATATATATCTATAAAATTTGACAACATCAACGTCCATCAAGTTTTAAATGACAACAACTCTAGAACCAATCTCTTATCGATCTGAAATCTTTAATGAGTTGTATATGGAGAAGATAATTTTTTTACCTCTACTTTAAGAATACCAGGGTTTGAAAACAATTAATTTAATCATCATAGACAAATTAATCTCAGATCTCAATTTAGGAATCTCATCTTTGACTCTGAATTCCTGATTATCTGAAAGGATATAACTTTTATTGTCATTTTTGAATGACATTCACTACATCCTCCTATAAAATTTTCTTCTTTTTATCATCAATGGATCAAATACTCTATTTAAAAATAGTAATATGAATGGTATTGTGATAAATACTATATTGGGTCTTACGAGCCTCATTACACCGATTCATGATTTTTCCTGATATAAGGAAAAAATACCATGACTAAAAATGTCACTCAATTAACCACTCGAAATCATTTAGAGGCACCCCCAACCAGCCTATTGAATAATCTCAGTGATGAATATGTACTGGCCATCAACCAAATAGAGGTAGTAACCTCTGATTTAGGAATATCCCCCCATGTTCCTGATATAATTTCCATCAATAAAATCCAACTATAGAGAAATGATAGGTTAACCTAATATTAAAAATAAATGGCCAGTGTAAAATACCCCATCTTCATCATCTAGGACTAGAATGGTACTTGCACCACTACCAATATCAAATTATAACACCACATTAACCGTGAAGAATAAAAATTACTTTGGATATCCCGAGTCATGATAAATCAACACTTATTCCACCATTGATGATAATGGTGAAGGAAACAAATTTCCACAATTTCCTTAATACTAATGCCCATATATTGGTATCTTTTTATTTTGAAAATCCCTTATTTTCAATTATAGAAGATAAGAATGATCCTATCTCATCAACTGAATATAAATATGTTAGTTCCACTTTTTTCCTCAATATAAATAGAGAGGAATGAGATTTTTCCAAGAACATTGTAAATGATGATGCTCATATTCAATACACCTAAAAATATTGGAATATACCTTTATCATCCCTATAAGATAAAAATAACCCACACTATCATATAACATTAAGATTCACCTTCCTCAATAAATTTTTTTGAGTCTTGGGTATAATAAGAAGAAGTTGAAGATCTCAAAGATGCCCCTCCTTCAGTTGAGGAAGGTGTCTCTACCACAATTGATATATTCAGATAGGTAAATCTGGGTATAGATTAAGAATTGAGACCCACATTAGGAAGTGTTATTATGTATCATAAATAAAAAGATACAAACATTAATTTATTGAAATAGAGTCATAATATCTTTACCTACTATTATATATAAATTCATGAACATTATATTGATGTAGCCACTCATTATATGGGCCTACGTAAGGATCATTTTTATTAAAAGATGGAATCCATGGGAATACATATGACATATTATGACAAGATTGAAATATATTTCAAAAATCTTAATAAATATATCATTATTTTAAGGGTCTGTTACCCAAAATATCTTTCCAATATATTCATTATCAAGAAAAATAATGGCTAAATCATAGATTTCTTTGATTTTAACGATCTCAACTGTCATTCCCTGAAGGGTGATTTCCTAATATTGACTATAAACAAGATTATTGGTGAAACTTTTAACTATTTATCCCACTCAAATATGGATTGATATTCAAGATATATCCAAATCCATATGGATTTTGAATATAAATATGTCACTACTTTCAGGTAACACAATGAAATGTACTGATATCGAGTGATTCCCTTCAGATTTAAGAAATTTTGTGTGACATATCAACATGCTATACACCATATTATTATCCATTCTTAGTGAATACAATGGAAGGTTAAGTATATGGATCGGTGGTAAAATCCAAGTAATGGTTTTATCATCATAACAATATTAAGATGTTTTTGAATATGTAATAGAATCAATGACACCTTTTTGTTAACTGGTGCATATTAATTTCCACTTTACTTATACATTATTTCATTTATTTATTTCCTAGGTTTTGGGGTCACAATTGAGAGTTTTTTTTTTGAGAAAGACCATGAAATATGGTTAATGTATTGTTTTTTGAAACTATGTGGAAACCATGTGAGGGTGATGCATTTTTTGACAGTGTGGTTTCCCATTGCTTGAGAATAGTCTTTCAAAACATGTGACACATGAGAGAAAACCATGTGGCTCATTTTGGGTGATAGGGACATCAAAATTATTGGTGCATGGTTTACCATACTATGCGGATAAACCATGCATCAATTTTCATTTAATAAAATAGTTTGAATTTACGCATTTACTAAATATATTATTTATGTTTTTGTGATTATTATCCCACATTCACCATGTGAAACCATCCTCCCTTGCCTATGGATCTCTCCCCCTCCTTATTTGGTGTATTTACCCTTAGTTTCTTGGTTTCTTTTCTTGAGTTAAGTCAATTTATTCTTTATTTCACCTTTATCTTCCCCCTATTCTCTATTTATTCAATTTTATTGGATATATGGAACCCTATGGGAGGATTGTGTCTTTATTGTAGGGGTTTTTGCATGGATTACCTTTAAATATCGTATCACAATTTTTATACTAAATAGAATTTATAATGAATTATTACTGGTTTTTATTTCATGTTTGATGTTTTTCATGAATTTTTTATATAAATTTTAGTGTTTAAAGATTTATTTTCAAAATTTTTGTTGTTTGTATAAACACAAAGTGTTGGGTAATATGGATAAATTGTTTTCTTATTTTAAATGTATTTATAAAATGTTTTTAGGATCTTTTTTCCTTTGGAATGTTTTATGATTAACTTGGAACTATGTTTTAGGAAATGGCTTATTTTATATGTTTATTGATATTGGGAACCTATTTTTTAATGTGTTATCATTGGATTAGAAAATGTTTTAAATAGTGTTTGAACAATAGTTTTTTTGAGGGTCCATGTGATTCTTTGGAGGGAAGATCATTTGATCTTATATATTGTTTATTTTGAGTGCTCATATTTTTCATTGGAGGGAGGACTATTCAAGCCTCCAATTTGGTTCCAAAGGGACCAAGACAGACTTGGGGTAGGAAGTTCATATTAACATCCAATTTGGGAATAGGGAAGATCGGGAGATATTAAATTTCTTATCTAGATAGAATACTTATTTAGTCAATCACATTAAACCCTATGGTTAATGCCCCCAGGTTAAATTACTCATTCTAGGTTGGTTTACATTCTTTATATATTGGATTAGTGCAATTTTATGTGATTATATATATATTATTCCCATTTCATCATTTTCCATTTATATAGTTATATGATATTGATGTTATGAACACATTTATTATGCCTTTAGGTTGGGTTTGAGCATGTTTTTTTGTGGAATAGTTTATATATTTTATCCATGCTTATAAATTATGTTAGATACCCATTTTTTACTTTGGAATGGAAACCAATGGGTTTTTAGAGGTTTACAAGAAATTGTTTTGTTTTTAAGTGGTTTAGTATTGGAATTATGTTTATACTAGTTTATTGGTTTAAAAGGGTAAAAACATTAAAAATATTCATGGTGTTATCATACTAGGATTCATTAATCACAACCTTCTTTGTCCCTTTTTCGGTATTTGTAGATTTTATTTTGTAGGGAATAGGTAAAGGGAAAGAAACCATGTACTAGGGTGGGTCTTCTTGATTACTAACACGCTATATTTGGTAGAGGATATGTATTCTTAAAGTGATAAACACATTTGGATTAGTTTTTCAGGTTTTTAAATCGTTGGGTTACACATGGGCCTTTTTTTAATTATACCCTCTCTTTTGTGATTTCGTTTTTTATTTTGATATAAAATGCATATGTTTTATTGTTGAATGTTTACACTTTATGTATGTTGGTGTTTAATTATATTATACTATTTAATATGATGATATAGGTGGGTAAAAACAATTTTATTGATGTATCATGAATGTTTACTAGTAGACAAACCATTCCCAAATGATAGTTGGTTATTCTTGGTTCTTATCTTCTAACTTTGATGATAGGGAATGTGATTCAGTCCATGTGTAAGTATGAATTAGGTGATGGGTTAGGTCAAACCAGGTTGGTTCATTTTAAAATGTCATTGGAAGAGTTTTTATATGGGAGTATGCATTTTTTTTTAGAAAAACCATAGGGACTTGAGATATATGAATGATGGAGTTCCTAGCCAACTCTTCTTTATGTCAAACCTGGAGTTATAATGGGTGGTTTGGGATTGTGGTTATGTTTTGATCTTGGTTATGGGTTACTTTAATGATTTTATCTTTTTCATATTGATTTTTCTTGTGATAACCATGTCTTGGGATTCCTTTTCATACTTTTTTTCTGATTTGATGTTGTATTATGCTTGAATAAGATATCGATTCTTGTCTTGTAAACTATGCATCTGGGAAGGTCCTCTTCTAGGTGTAGATAAGGAGAGGAGTAGAGTTCACCACATGAAAACGCTCCTATTTATCTAGATTTAGTGTAATTGGTGATTGAAATCATCAAAACCTTGGTATATGTGGGTAGTCATGAGTATACAAGAAAAGTGGTCATGCTCAAGATTTATCAAGGTAGAATTCATTGGTGTTCCATGAAGAAAAGAGAACCAATGATCCCAATAAATGGTTTGACTGTAACGAGCAGAACATTGATTTTTTAAGACCCCTGAGACCTATAAAGTGGGATTTTTTACATATAATCAAGATGTAATAGATATTAATTTTTTTGGAGTTGATGGTTCTTTTAGAAATGCTTGAGGATCTCACATAGACCACAATATAATTGGAATTTAATCAGAAGTTCTACATGGGGACCTTGATAGTAGGGACGTCACTTGACTTTCTGAAGGTGGAGAAAGGTGATCATTCAGTGATGGATTATGGTACTATATATACTTTATTGGTTCATGTATCTCTAAATATCCTCAAAATGGTTATCCGAAGGCTTGGAATTTTGAGACGTTATAGAGGAATGAGATTAGATCAATACTCATTATTCTATGTCAATCGGCCTATTCATTATTGTTTGATAAGGAGGTGATGAAAGATGAATATTTAACTAGCATGATAGGTGTCACTGGTGTTCCTTCAGTGGGTGGTATCTAGAGTTCTTATTTAGGATAGAAGAAGAAGCAGGGTGAGTGTCAAAGAAGAAGTGGAAAGACTATATAGTATTTTTTAGGATTAGATTCTATAGATATGATGGGGTATATAGTAGCTATTTGTTACCAGTGTAGGAAGGTAGGACTCACTAGGAAATATGTTCCTAAAGACATCAAATATGTGTCGTTGGTGTGGGAGGTTAGGTATTATCTAGAATTTTTTTAGTTTTATTTGCATTGGATTTGTGTAGGCTCCATTTTATTTAAGGTAACTCAGGTGTTGTTAGAGGCAGCCAATGGTGGAGGATATTATCCTCAAGTTAAAGATGATTCCCACCACAAGAAGGAGACTTATAAGAACTAACTCATAAATTATGTGCATAACATAACTTATGAATCTATAAGTTTCAATATAGGTTACACATGGCCATTTACTATTATATTATATAATATAAGTTGTTATATATTACAATATCAAATTAAATTTAAATCCCACATAATATTTCATGAAAAGAATGTGAATCACCAAAGAATAACCCATGGCAATGTCAAACCATGTTTTCTTTTAGGCCCATTTCTTATGCATCAAGTGAAGATAAAGTTATTATCTAACCAACTTTTTCAATTTTATTACCACTAGGTGAATGTATCAGATCTTATATCAACAATTTTTCATTCATAAATTAATTTCATCACTAATAAATCACATAATATATCCTTTACCAAAATTTAACGATGTTTTACAATTATTAATCTTATACCATGGGTTTTTACTATGGTTATCTAGACCAAATAATTATATAATATAAAATCATAAAACAATTAATATATACTTAAATCATGTATACCCTGAAATGGTATTAATATTTTTCTAAATATTCCTGAATTAAATCACATACAATAAAATATATGACTTAATAATTTATAATTATAAAATATATCGTTATTTTCCCAAAATAACCTAAATTTTATTAACATAAAATTACATACCAACACTAATTACTACCAATTCCTTGATCATGTACTCTTCCTAGTCTTTTAAGTCATCCAAACCTTTCTATGATACCTACTATGACACCCATAACCCATATTCCTAAAATCCAGTGTGAATTAACATAATATTTTTATACATGATTTGGAAACTACATAAGTGACCTAAATTTAAATATACCTAAATAACATATCAACAAAAAATATTAAGTCACTTACACACCAAGTATACATTAGGATTACAGTTTTTGAGTGTTGGTAAAACTTTTATCTAATAAGACCTATATCATTCACATAAAATGGAAATGTTTCCCATTATATCAATAATTTTATATACCCTTATATGTGTTTTACATCTACCAAAAAATTAACCACACATGATACCTTTTAGAAATTTAATATGTATTACTCTTCTTTTTAACCTAGGAAAATGGAGACATAAGAAGGGTGGTATCAAATACTCAATAAAGGGTAGAGTATATCTGAAGTCATCATGTAATAGACAAGGCATGATTAATATGGTAGGAACGAATAAATGGAATAACAACATATGAATAATCCCATGAGATTAAAATAAATATGTGTATGGCATAACATTATAAATAATCACATGGAAAATAATAACTAATTTAACAGTTGTGAAATTCATAATGTTATACATCTTAATAATACCATCAAGGCCTCATCCAAGATATCATTGCAACTATATTAAAAAAATTCAAGACATTATCCTTATTATCATGAACATATCCAAGACATTATTCTTACTTTCATGACCACAACCAAAACACTATTAATACTTTCATGATTGTAGCCAAAACATCATGACTGTACCTAGGACATTATTATCAACATAATGAACACATCCAACCCATTTTTATTAACATGGTGAACACTTATAATAAGTCATAAATATATAGGAAGAACATAAAACACTTTCATTAATAATTAATAAATAAATGTTTTAAAATAATTAATATATGATATTTCAATATTTTCTTCATTTAATAAATGGAATAACATGATCATAATACATCTATATAATGTAGGTTCATGGTATCATCATAGAATATACTATGTAAACGTAAGAATCTTTAATGGATGTTGACATTGATTAAAAACACATTCAAAAGAGCATTAAAAAATTATATAGAGAAAGAAGAAGAAATACCCTTTATATTTTTTATAGTATTTAATGAAAATTATTTACGAAAAAAGGAAATATAAATACGTTTTTTGAGAAACATGAAAACATAGAGGGAAAGTTTCATAAATAAAATTGACATGTATGGTGATAAATATTAATTTATTAAGAAAATTTTAAAAGGATATTTAATTCAATTTTTTTTAAATATGGTCAAAGTTAATAAATACTGAATTCAAAAGACACTTTTGAATATCACTTTCAGGAAGATAACGAAATAATTTATTTAAAACATTACATTAAAATATTATATTTAAAATGAAATTTTGGAAATGAAAATATAGGAAAATTCCAAAATTATGGCGTGTAAGATAAAGGATACAAACATAAATAATGTGACAAAAAATACTTATTTAAACACACATCATTAAAAGAGTTATAAAAATTCAATTTTAAAAGAAATAAAGAGAAATATGAAGGACAAAAAATAATATGAATTCAAATTTCAAAAAAATAAAGTAAAATATAAATAGGAAGAATAGTATGGATATGGAGGAATAATATTCCCAAATAAAAAGGAGTGAGATTAGAAAATAATCCCTTACTAAATTGGGAGCTTTTAAATTAGAATCCATTGAACATAAAAACCTGATATGGTATTATAAATCATAAGAATGAAAAATTGATTTTGTAAAATATAGTAACGGGGTAGTATATCTAAAATATAAACAAAGAAGGCGGTGAATATAGAACATATCTCAATGAATGGAAATTGATATAAAAAAACTCTTTTCTTAACACTTGAATTCCATGAATGTTACTTAAAATATAGTATAATAAATATAACCATATTAATAACTTATTTAATAAAAATATTAATATTTAATACCTTTTATACTCTTCATCTATAATCATTCTTTATACATATAATATCTATTTAATTTTTATTTTCATCATCAGATGTTGATAATTTTTTATATTTCTTTATCATTCTGTAATAGTGATATTCATTCTAGTATATTGATTAAAAGGAAATTATTACCAGATTATTAGATACTATAATCAATTTTATTAAATTATTTATAAATTCTAATTTTAATTCCATTGAAATCATGGGTATAGTTTACAAAAATGGAATCCATGACAAGCTTGTTTAGAGTAAATTTTCAATATCAATGTGATAATTTATAATGAAAATCAATTTTTTTATAATTCATTAACCTTATTAATGAAATATATTAATCCTAAATATCATATATATTCATAAAATATAATTTTAGAACTATATCTAAAAAGAAGGGATAAAAAATGAAACACATCGACCATCGAGGTGGTACTTCGAACAGGAAATGTTATCATTTTTCAATGAATGGAATGAAAGGAAGGGGATAAATATTTATCTTTATAGAATCCTAATTATTTTATAAATATAATATTTATTCATTAAATTATTTTTTATTACCATACATTTAGTTTAGTGATAAAAAAACAAATTGTATCTAGAGGCATTAGTGTGCACGTATACAAAACAGACGTTATCATTTTTTGGCATGGTTGGGAGGAAGGATGAAATTGATTATTTAATAAAAATAATGAATTTATGTATAATAAAGATACAAATTAAATTATGTGATTATAAATAAAATATATAATTTTTAGAAATAAGAACAAATAAATTTATATTAATATAATAAAAAATGATTGATTAAGAGATTTTACAATTCTCTTAAGAAAAAATTCATGACCCTTTATAGAATTTTATATTGTTAATACCAGAACCTCTATAACCTGGGAGAGATGGTATGATATTTAGGTAGAATATTTTTGAGGCAAAATAATTGTTTTTTATGCAGGACTGGGGTGGTGAAGGGATCCTTTTATAAGCGAGAGAGGCGGCACTATTATAAATAACCATAACATTATTTTAATGTCAGGTAACATTAAAAGGATAGGTGGATAATGATGGATATGGTTGACCCTCCATCAGGAAATCCTTCAACCATTCATTTAGAGAGTTTTTTTTTAATATGTTATTGGTTTTTACTGTTACTATAACATTGTTTTCTGTAATTTAATTTTTCCACGGTAAGTTATTTTTGTTAACCTCAAAAATTTATTTTTACACATAATTTTTTTTAACCATATTATATTATTTATATTTGATGATTAAAAATATGGTGAAAACATTATCATATTCATTTTATAGAGATGGGAAAAATTAATTTTATTAAAAGTCTTTTTAACACAATAAATAACATTAACAAATATTGCATGGTGGAAAAATATTAAGAATAAGTTTATAAATTAAGAAATATATATTTTAAATATATAATTGAATTATTAAATACATAATTAATTAGTAAAAAGTTTTATAAAATTTTATTCCCGGATTATATACTAATTATGTCATAAAAGTCACAGTATTGGTTAAAACTGTATTGTTTACTATTCACATAGATATAAATATTTTTCGAAAATACAAAAAACTAATCCTAATCTAATACAGTAATAATGAATCCAAAAATTAAGTTCATGTTTTAATATTTAAATTCTCAAATTTATATTTTCATGATTTGGAAATATAGAGTATATTGAAAAACTATTTTTATAAGAATTTAAATATTAACTATTTTTGTCCCTATTTACTACCAATTAAAAATTATATTACTATTAAAATATTATTATTATGAAATATAGCCTTTATTATCTTTTTACCATAATATATTTATTTTCATAAAGTAAAAATCCAAAGCATAAAATGTCAATATTTGGTAAAATTAATTTTTAAATATAAAATTAATTTTTCTTATTAATTTACTAGAAAGAACTATGGTATGACTTTTAATATATTTCCTTGTGTATAATATCAATAAAGTATATTAAAATAATACTTTTGTGGTGAATTATTTTATTAATAATAAGATAATTTTTTTTTATAAAAATAATATTTTGAAAAAAAATATTTTTTTAGATTTTATTATCCCAAATAAAATTAAAATTTCCGATTAAAATATTTATTATTTAATATTATCAATATATTGATGTTATAATATTTTGTTAATTCGTTCCAAATCATTCATTAATAATAACATTTTTGAAACATAAGAAATATTTCATAATAAAATATGTTTTCTTATTTTTTTTTAATAATTATTATTTCTAAAATAACATAATTATATTTGTGAGTACAAATAAAAAAAATAGTATACATATCATATACAGGTATATCCAATGACCATATTTTCAATGACTATATTTCCAATGAACATATTTATAATATTTAGATTTATTATTATATATAGCCTCGCTAAACACATTCATTCCATTCTCACTTCTAATGTGTAAAGGTCCAAAATTTTATTGAGCACTTCCTTTATAATTTTTGGTTGTTCCACAGTTTTTTGGAGTCCTTTTAAATGTAATGTGTTGTTTTAAATGATTTTATAATTTATATATGTAATTTTTATGTTTTAAATGTTACTTTGAAACTTTATTTGCATGTATTGAAGTGATTTATTTATTTTCAAATGTAATGGTAAATTTATAAGTAAATAATAAAGCCAGCAATTAAATATTTATGAATATATCTATTTGAAAACATTAATTTTTTTTCTAAAATTTAACTCAACCTTTTGCAGTACATTATCCCTATGTAAGGGTAAACTCTTGTTTTAGAGATTTGTAAAGGTATGATGGATTTTTAATATCTTGTGTAAGGGTAAATCTCATTTGTATAACTAGTGTAACAGTTAATGTTGAGCCTCTTATACATGTATGCAATGATTTACTACTTTACGTATGGGTAAAAGTCATTCTAAATATATGTATTTTAGTTTTTATTTAATTATGTAATGGTCCATATTGGAATTTTAAACCCTATAACAACCATGAAAAAATATAAAAATATATGTAAGTGTATCCATTCTCACATAATAGTAATCACACTACATATGGGTAAATCAGTTTACCTATACACATCAGTCCTCTATTGTGTAAAGGTATTGGTTTATAAAAAAACATATTTTTTCTCTTCCTAATCAACTAGTAACTCATTTTTATGAATTAAAAAAATAATAATGATAGAAATAATGGTTTATAATATTTTTTAACATATATTTAAAAATATATTGAAATTAAATATTTCATTAGTTTTAAATTACTTATTTCATATAAAATTAGATAAAAATATATTTATGTAATACAAAATAATAAAGTCAAATGTTCATTTTGGGAAATAACCAAAAATATATGTTTTCATCTTAAGATCCTATATCTCTATTCCCATCAATTTATTAATCTTCCTATGATTATATATGGTATAAATAATCACCACATGAGTTCTAAAATATTCTGAAAATATCCTCAACACTCCCTATAATATCTAGAACTGCACTTATCCTCCCCCCCTCTATTTTGGTGTGGAATCTTGTGAACCTTATTGAGTTATGTGATCTGATACATATCCATTATTTTTTGTTAGTGTTTGAATAAATAAATATTTAGTTTTATTTTTTATAAATCAACACGGTTAATCATAATTAGATAATTATATCAATTTATTATAAATAATTATTATTCAATTATCTTGAAGCTATAACCATATAAGAATATAAAACGTATTCAATTAAATATTTTAAATTCAATATTATAATTGTATGAATTGAAATATGAGTATTTATCATTATGTAAATATTATTCATTCATTAGGAAAAATTATTATAGTGAATAAATATTTTTCCTATTATGGATTTAGAAATCACATGATGTTTTTTGTGTTGTTTATTTAAAAATATATCCTCCTAATGAATGATAATTTATTTTAATTTTAAAAATTATCTAAGAAAGATAAAAAAATAATTATTGTAAGAAGCTTATTATCATTTAACAGTATATAAAATTATCTTGTAGGGAGAAAACCAATTACGACATACACTATCACTATTTTAAAAAATTTTCAATTATTGAAGGAAATGTTATCATATGATTTATAAATATTATATCATGATGTGATAATTAAATGAATATGGGTGGATTATTGTATGCAGTAGATTAAACTTTTTATTCTATAATATATATATTTATGGACTGTTGAATAAAATAATATCATAATATATATTATTACTTCTATTAATATACATGAAATCACACACTATGATTGATGAATTCTAATTCATAATATGGAAATAATATTGGTTAAATAAAATAAATAATCACCTGTAGAATACATGATGTTAAGTTGGAGTATGGGAATTAGATAATAACATATTGTAGTATTACTTTCCTAATAATTCATGATCAAAATTAAAAGTATAATTATTTAAATTAATGGATTAATATTGTAATTATCACATATTTAGATAATTTATTTTTCAAAATGTGGAGATTAGATATTTGGTTGTGATTTTGTGATCATATGAGGTTTACATTATTCTCAATGATCTATATTTTCATTTATTTTATCGTGTGTTATATTTTTGTTAGTATCTTTTTATTATTATTTATTAAATTTTGAATTTCATAAAAGAGAAAAAAATCTGGTTATATTAATTATTAAAATGAATGAGGTGTGAATTGATTAATTACTTTTCATTTTAGAAATAATTGCAGCATTATAGAAATAATTCCACGATATTATTTATGTTTATTTATATAAAATTTTAATTTCTATCAATGGTTTACTTTATAAGGAAAATCCATGAATAATTGTATAGTAAATTAAATATATTAAATAATATTTTTTATTGATAAATATAATTTTTTAGGTATGAACAATCCCATTATTAATTGTAGGAGGCTTGATATCCTCAAAGACATGTCCTTAGAATAATTTCCTGTGTGAATAACAAATTTAGTTTAAATGTATATATATTATAAGATGATAAAATCCTTGTTGTTGTTTTATGTGAACCTTGTTGTTATTTTTGATAACACGATATGGTCCGAATATGTGACAGGTAATGGGATAGTGAATTACGTCTATATTGATGGTTGGTTAAGTTTTAAGAATTAGAATGGGAGAATGAGGATTTAGAGATTGTTAATGTTAGGGATGGATGAATAGATTATACTATGTCAAATGGTGTGGGAAAGACACTGGGAGGTTTGGATGAGTTTTAAGAAAATATTGTACTTTGATACATCTTAATCATTATTAATGTTTTGTTAATGTATAGATGGTATGATGTTATTTATATGATTTTTTTCCAAATTCTAAAAGTAATTTTCACTTAAAAACAACATTTAAATTTTTAATACGTTATCTTAGTCTGATTCGGGCATTACTCATATAATTAAGAAAATTAAGAGTGAATTAATAGAATAATGAGGTTGTTTCTTGACTTCTGAATGATGATGACATACCTTAGAATATAATAAGAACTTATGGTGATGAAGGAATATACTAAGAATATTAAAATAATAATCCTGGAAAATATATATGTAATAATATTAATTAATTTTTCAAAAATTAATAAATATGTAATATGATGTAGGTTTTATTATATTATATCTAGACATTATCAATGTTATTTTGATTTCTTATGTGGCATTTGAGGTAGATGAGCCTATGGTTAGGTAATTTCCCTTAGTGTGTTTTTATGTGATATTATGATAAATTTTTGGATTTCATGCTTTAATACACCCAAATTGGTGGGGATTGTAACACACAAAAAAATTGGGTGATGTTTTCCACAACATCTAGGATGGTGGGGGAACAGATTAATGACATCTCCCTCCCCATTTACTTCCCTTCAGGTATAATATGAGTAGACTTATCCTGAGATATAATAGACAACCATATAGGGTGTGTTTCAACCTATAATTTTATTGATATTAGTTTTAATATAAATTAATATGTGGGATGTAACTGGTTGAGGTACAATACATACTTATATCTTAATGTTGTGGTCATAGCTTCCCATGGGTTTACAGGTGTGGGTTATGATGGATTGAGGTATAATTAATTGTCATGAGATATACTGGATCCTTACCATACCATTTCTTTCTCCTAGGGATAATTATGATGAGATCGATATATGATAAAATTCAAACATGAGATACTAATCCCTATACAGAACTGAGGTTGGATGGTTTGAGGCCTGGCTCATATCAGGGATAACTATATGTATGGAAGGGATGTGCACATGATATGTGGAATTGGGGAATGAGAGTGAAACCCCAGTGGGTAAGTGGAAGTACAATACCATTATATATATATATATATGCTTTTGATATTGAATTATTTACTTCAATATGTTAATTAGTGAGTGAGACAAGGTGAGGATTTGAAAAATAGTAATACCCATTTTGGTGGGGAGTTGGTTTCATTTGATTATTCAATCAAATTTATTATTCCATTTTCACATTTAGTGGTTTTATCATCTTATAACTTATTCCCAAATTTTTTAGGGAAATGCCTCTCCTATGCGTGATATATATACCTTCGGTGTAATTTTATAATTTGTGACCAGTTGGATGTGGGATTCAGGATTCATTATCTCTGTGTATTTATTGATTTCCTAGAAGGGTTATCTTTGGATGGATGGGGCTATAATGGATAGCTATAAAATATAATATTTGAGAGATAGGATGATGTTTTATGATAGAAATGGGTGGTAATGCATGATTTGGTAGGAAGACCATGTCTGTTGATCTTATTTAGTGTTATAAACAAGTGATACTAGATTGGACATGATATTTTAGATCCCCTTATGATCATATGTTAGATCCTTTATGTTTACTGAACATTATAAGTGAAGTGATACTACTTTGATTGTAGATACCTAGGCAAGTACCATGCATCGTGATTGTTGATTCCTTTATTTTAATTGGGAATACAATGTAAACTATGTTAAATAAATTAATTTATTAACTTGAAATATCATATATATCTCATTTGAGGAGTCACTATCCTGATTTATTTTATAGGAATGGATTCAGCTTGACATCCTTGTCTAGTTTGTGATAAATATTTATATGAATATTTTCCACCCTAATTTTTTTGATTGGATGTCAATAAATATTTCACCTATAGGATGAAATTTCAAGAGTTTCAACAACGTATTTTTTTGAAGTTTTAGGGATCTATAATTATAACATGAGATAATGGGTTTGTTTAAGGAGGTTGATATAGTCTTCAGTTTTATTAGTAATCATAGGTATAAATAATTTTTTATCCCTATGTAAAAACTACATAGGGAATCTTGGAAGTGGTGGTTCTTATTCCCCGTGTTCTATAAAGAGTTATTTTTTTTATAGAGGAAGTTCCAAGATATGTTTTTTCCTGGATTACTTTTTTGACAATAATGGAAGATTCACATTAGGAGACCCCTTTATTTTGATTGTTGATTTATATGTTCTTATCTTGATATGTTTTAGAATATTATAAGACATTATGAAATTTAATCCTTGAATTAATAATCCCAATAATTAAATGAATAAAATTATTATCATTCCTTTTATATCTTCATCATTTCACATGAATGATTGGTGATTTCATCAATTAAAACCTACCTATAGTATCCCCAGAGATAAATTTATTATAGCACTATAACCTTTGAAAACCATCCTATTATACAATTATAATTATATATTATGTGTATAACATATTCATAATTCCATTTTTTGGGATGAAGATGTGATTTGGGTAAATCATTTCTCTGGCCTTATTCATTTAATTTTATAACTTTATCTCCTAGCTTGGGGTTATGAAGATAAAATTATAGGTGAGGGGATATAATTATCATAAGAATTATCTAACTCTTCTCTCAATCCTGACATGGTGTAAATTTTATCTAGGGGAAGGGTTAATTTTATGACTTCCTTTATTCTAAATAGTATAATCTTGTTTTGGGATCAGCGATATAGGACTCGGTGTGTGGGACATGGATAGTGTTTGTTTTCTTGTCTCCTATATTATTCAATCTAGTATTATATTATATTATTCTATTATGTGAATTAAATTCATCTCCATAATGGGTTGTATATGTGAATATATTTATTATTTTTTATATTCTTATATTATTAGAAGGATTTGTCTTTTGATGGTAATATATGTTATGTATTTCATTATATAGTGTGGGGTACACATCACCCATCATAACTTGTTATTTTCATGATAAATTTCAAAGGAATATGAGTAGGATAGAACAACCTAAAGTTCAAAACATCATGGTGTGTTGGATGGGATCCCTTGATTTGTATGCTTAAGAAAGATATATTTATGTTGATCTTTGTATTTCTTAAAGAATATTATATGTTGAAAAAACTGAAAATAATAAAACTAAAAACATTCACATATAGTGAATTGTAAATGAAATCATTTAATTTTTTAAAGAATTTTCATGAAGGTGTTTTTGGTTAATGAAGATATGTTAAAAATCTTAGAGATTTTTTTAAATTAAATAAAATGTATTGAATCAACCTCATGTTTTTGTGATTCATGATAAATTAAATTAGATAAACTACTAAACAATTTTGTATGTTTAAATTAGTAATGTAATTTTTTTGAAAAATTTTGTATGAGAATGTTGTATTAGGGATTTGTTTTCACACCATATAGAAATGTATTTAGTATTATTCAAGGGGTATAAGATGAAAAGTATTTATTGTTGTATCCTATTTTCGTAATTAAATGAATATTTTTCTTTCAATAAACATTCATTTTTAAAAATAAAATTTTTTCACAAAATGAATGGTAAGTGTTTCTAAAAAATTAATTTTGATGACACCTTGTTATAAATAATGGTTAAAATGTTTTCAAGTAAAGGGTTTCCAACATATTGGAATTTATATGAAATTAAGAAATCATTTGAAAAACATGTTTATGTTTTAGAATACATAACCATTAAAGATAAACAGAATGTTTTGATTCATGTCTAAAAAGATATTAATGGAATTTTTTGATTCAAAACTAAATGGAAAAATTGTTTAGTATGCATATAAAATTATTATGAGTCACCTTTATATAGACATTAATAACTTGTAATGATAAAATGATATGATATTTCACATTTTAATTAACATTTAATAAGTATGAGTATTATATGTTTAATTGGTATTAAATAATGATAACCTACCTTGTTCAGGACATGTTTATCATGTTATGTTTAAAATAAATTGGATAAAAAAATTCCTGATTTTTTATTTTGGTTTTTATTAAGTGATAATTTTAAGGCATGATATGTAATTAAAAATAAATTAATATGGTTCAAATATTATAGTGTGAGCATTGTATGTATGAAGAAGAAAATATTTGATATCCTTAAAAATTACAATTAATGAAGTGTTAGATATGATGATTTCTCTAAAATGATGTTCTATACCTTTTTTTAAATACTGTAAATTAATTATTTGATATTTACTACTATGTGATTAAATAATGTATCATCGGTAAAATATTTATTTATAGAAAATATATTTGTTATTATTATATGGTGATTTTATGCCCCTTCTGTGATTTTTGTTACTTAAATTGGGAATTAGATTCACAAATGTGCACTCAATATCTTGAGATACATTATTAATGATTTGATTCAGATGATTTATTAATGGATTTTTTCCTATATGAGCGGTATCTCCACTAGGATAGTTTTTTGATGTTGATTGATAATGTTGCATGGCTAAATTCTTTATTCTTTGGATGTGTTGGTTGTTCTCATAATATAGAGAGAGTTTAGAGAAGTATCTCATAGAGTGGTTAATTTATCTCCCTTCTTTCCTCTCTCCCCTTCGAATTCTTGTATTGAAATCCTGAGGATGAGAATAGTTTGAGGGGTATCTAATGTCATTGTTATAACTTTTAATAAGTGTTTACTTTCTCATTCAAGGGTGTCTAGAATTTTGGGAGACTCTTTGTAAATTTAAAGAGTTTATTTAAATGGTTTTATAATTTATAAAACAAATTATTATGTTTTAAATATTATTTTAGAAATATGTTAGAATGGTTTTAAGAGATTTTTTTATCTAAAAATTTATTTTGGAATTTTAGTTGCTAATAATAAAGCCTAATCTTGAATATCTCTATGTTTTGAAAATTGAAATAATGTTATTTTTAATCTAACAAAACCTTATGTAATAACTTATCTTCATGTAAGTTTAATCTATTAATTAGGAGATGTGTAAATGTAAGAGGTTTTTTAATAGCTTCACTAAGGGTAAATATCATTTTTATGAGCTTCATAAGGGTCATGTTGAATCTCAAATAATGTTACAATGATTATTTCCTTATATATGTAAGGGTCAAAGTATTTTTTCCTATAGGTAATTTAGTTTTTATTTATGTGAAAAAGGGTATGTACTTAAAATATAAACTCATATAAGTTTCATAAATAAATATCAAAGGTTTGATATGAGTTATCATTCTCATGTAAAGGTAATCATGCTATATAATGCAAAATCAGTTGATCCTTACGTAATGTATTTCTATTGGGTAATGGTGATCTTTTATACTGAATTTCTTATTTCTCATCCCACTCAACAGGTAAATTTGTTATATTTATTCTAAAGGGAATAATTACTAAAAATCATTATTTAAATATATTTTTATAAATAATTGATAAATTCATTAATTTATTGATTTTAATAGTTTCAAAAAGTGTTTTACAATTTAAATAAATTGGAAAAATATTTTTGTTAAATAAATTAAGATAATTAAAACTAGTTTTATATAAATACCCAAAAACATATCTTATATAATTTAATGATCTAAGATCTCCCTTCCCATTCATTTCGTGGTCTTCAATTGAGTTTGGGAGGTTTGAAGCATCATTATTCATGTTTTGAAAGCCTCTATGAATTTCTTTAACTCTCCCTATGATGTCCAAAACTATGCATATCCACTATCCTTTTATATTTTGGTGATGAAACATGTAATTATTATTTAGGTATGGAATTTTATAATTCTCATTTATTTTACTTGAATGTGTAAATTAATCCTGGTTTTCATCATTTTTATAAATAAATATATTTAAATGTAAATTTTTATTAAAATAAAATAGAATAAAAGAAGAAAATTTATGGAGTGAAAGTGGTTGAGGCTGAGGAAATCAACATGAACCATGTTCTTAATGTACATAGGGATAGATTTGGAAAAATGGAATATACTAATATTCTCATTCAAGATCGCATGATTGGAAAGGAATATTCTACAAAGTTCCCACCTATGAAGGTGTGGTAGGCATCAATGCCTTGATTCAATATCATTATTCAATATGTGTTAATGTATGAAAGGTCCTAAGGTATGGAACTATTATTGTAGAGAAAACCAACTAGAATAGAATATTTTTATTCAATCGTAATGATATTACGATTATAAATATCACAAATCATCAGATCATTATCAATATACATAACCTCTACTCCGATGAAATTACGTGGTCCATAAAAAATATTTAAAGCTATATGCACTAAGCCCGTATTATCAAGAATCCGAATTCCCCCATAAAACCCCATGCTTTCAACAACTATCCACATTCATCTTTAGCCCTGAACTTGGAGGTGACCATTTAACCCATCCCCCGTATCTTGAGCTACATCGGCCCAATAAAATAAGTGATGTCCACGGTAGGATCCCCCTTAAAGGGACTGATGACCCTGTACGAAAAATGATGGAACCAAAATATGAAAAAGAAATTAATGCAGACATGCATACATAAATATCAAGGCCATTTAACATTAATCAATGGGTTATTGGTATCCCTGATCATCCAGAACACCACTCTAAAAACTATAGCTCTAATGTTTATATCCAAGCTAAAATGACCGGTTCCCTAGAACCAGAAGAAAGAAAACTCCACTACAGAATTTACATAAGGTGTGATACTTATGCATTTAATTATAAAACATTACAAAAATATATCTCAATCAAAATAAAATTATATATTCCAAATAGATTCTTCACTAGAAGAAGTGCAATAATAATAAGATGAGGTTCTCTGGACCCCCTCTTTTGAATATTTACATTTGTAGTAATAACATGATTCCTCAAATTCCAAACCACGAATCTAAATTTCATTGATAATTTATTAAAATAAATCCTGGATTCCAACTCAATAGGTTCAATATCTTCATGCATCTATGAATGAAATGCCTTGTTACATAAGTGACTAGATGACGAGTCTGAATAAATTAACCTATTAGGTTCATTCTCCAGTTGAATACTCTTGTAGAGAGTTTTTGGGTCCTCATTAAGAATATATTTGATTAAATTTGGATAGATTCGTGCTTATCTAAATGAAATATCATGAACTAGACACCAAAGGAAAAAGAGATTGTCGAAACCTAACCAGTTTTCCTTTCAACATCCGAGGTCATCACGACCATTGACCCATCTCACCTTCCCCATCAAAGGTTCCATAT
This sequence comes from Viscum album, assembly GCA_963277665.1. Classification (NCBI taxonomy): domain Eukaryota; kingdom Viridiplantae; phylum Streptophyta; class Magnoliopsida; order Santalales; family Viscaceae; genus Viscum; species Viscum album. The sequence goes on along the minus strand of OY728139.1, from coordinate 424,362,439 downwards.
GATCAATAACAAAAACTACCCATTTAAATAGACTTCTATGTACCAAAACCAATATCTATAGATTGCACTATATATATTGTGCGTGAATATCTCTCAAAAAGATCTTCTTTCATGGATGAACTATAACGACCCATACTTTACATACATTGTTAATACATCAAAATTTGAAGCACACTTATTACAACATATGAAAAAACCACAAAGGACTGTATAGGTATAGTGTCTTTAGAAACTGGGAAACATTAACAACTGGTTCATAAATCTTCTACAGTGTCTCCCATTTATTTCATCATATCTAGGGTCCCTTTTAAAATATTCTACTTAATATCCATCTTCCTGACCTAGGGAAAAGAAAACATAAAAGGGTGAGCTCAAATGCTCAGCAAGGGCAAATAAAGGAAATAAAAATCATATCATATCTTTTTGAAAATCATAACCTACAAAATAGATCATAATATCTTAACATGGAATAAATCATAGAAGTGAAAATGAGATCCCCATAATCATAACATGAAACTTGAAACTTTGTGTCATGCACACATAATCATGGAAAATCATTTCTTGTTAGTCATGACTCATTTCCATGACTATCTTAGTGGACAAAGTCCCTTTCTGAGTCGAGTTCACTCCTCGTTTCAGTCCTGTATCACTAAACCGAAATAACCTTCTGTTCCAGCCATGTCTATCTCATGAGATATAAAATCTTTACCCAATTCATTGGAGGGAGATATAGGTCCCACCCATCTTATAATGAATCCTTTCTTATGTGTGCCACATAATCATAAATCATACATCATTGCATAACCCATGTAATAGAAATTGGAATCTTAAACATCATGACATCATAAAACAATTCATACAAGATAAAGGAATTCATAAAAATAATTCAATCACAACATGATCAAATCAATGTAATAATAGGGATAAAAAACAGAACCCTATATTATCTTAGATGGAAAATAATTTTGATAAAACATTTGAACTCCATTCTTGAGGAAAATATCCTTTCTTCTTCAAAAAAACATGTTTCCTTTCATAACATGTCATACGACTTTAAAATAAAAGAAGTTGGTTAAAAATAAACATGAAAACTTGTAAAGGAATCTTCTTGGAAATAATGTTTTAAAAATCCATACATGTCGTATAAGTTAAAAAAAACATTCTTCGTACCTTTGTCGGAAAAGTCAAAAAGTACCTCGTACGAAAAAAACGACAAAAGATTCCTTTCATATTCTTTACTAAAAACTCACCGAAGGGTAAAATTGGATTTAAACTATTGTAAGTGGATGGAAAAAATTTTACATATTGAGGGAACATGGATGTGGATGATGAAATACACCCCAGTAAATACTTACGAATAAACAATCTCGGATAAAAATGAGATTGTGGTATTTTCCCTTACCTTAGGTCCGATTTGCTTTGTACGTGTCCGAAGCTCCTGTATAATGGTTTAAATAATGTTATTGACTTATTACAGAATCATTCCTATTGATATGATATCATATATGGTCATATTCTTAGCTTCTTGTTAGTAATATTTCATTGTTACTTGTTACTCGGGTCTTTATTGCCTTTTGTTCTTATGCGTGTTTTGCCGAATAAATTATTATTCTTATTTTAATGTTATAGATACCTTATATCCAGAATGGTATTAGTGTAACATATATCATATTTATTCATTCAATTCATTTATATTATTATTATGTAATGATGATCATGTAGAACGAGTCGCTTCACATCGTGAAGACGGTATTCCGTACGTACGTACGAGTGATGATATCGTTCCTATGATCATGGAATTGTATTGGAGTATATATATATATTATTTCAGTATCAAAATAACTTTATAATAATCATAAATAGTTACTCATTACACCATTATACCCATCCTTGTAAAGTGACGGTGGAAAATAGATTACACCACGGCGTGGAGACGATATTCCGTACGTACGCACGCGCAGTGATTTCTTTTTTTTTTGTAGGTGGATATAAGGTGAATTAGGATTGTTTCATATTTATAATAACATATCAGTATGTAAGTAATACTAATGTTATTACTTTATCATGAAACAACTAAATAATAAGTAGTTGAAGAAGAAAGAAATTGAAAAGATCGGTAATGGATATTACCTCTTCTTTGGAACGCTTCTTTGAATCCTCCACTTAGGGAACTAAGATTGGTCTTTGAAGAAGACCAAGACCTCTAGGATTATTCTAGGAAAGTGGAGAGGAGAAAATGGCAGGGTTTGGCACAGCTTGAGGGCTCAAATTGGTGTGAGGAGGAGGGGGGGGGGAGGTTCCCTTTTATAAGGGAGGAGAGGGGCACCTTAGGAATATCTCAAAATATTATTTTATATTAAAGTCAAAATCGGTTTATAATGGTTCCAAAGGGTCTTATTTCGAAGATAAAGTGGGGAAGGGTCGAAATACTATAAAACAATAAGATTTAGACAAGTTTAGGATATTATTTTAACCTTATCAATTAGATTTAACTCTAAGTTAAATAATTTAACTTTTACCATGTCTTTTTGTTTTCTTACACTATATGGTTAATACACTTACTATAACATGCCAAAAGAACCCCAAATTGTTTATTATTAATATATATATCCTTATCTAAGTCATTTGTCCGAACCATAGATTTTTATGAATAAAATCAAAATTAATAATATAATATTTGATTAAAAAACTATTTTGTGTCAATTTTGACACTATTTGATATATGATTTTTGTGAAAGTCATAACAGAATTATATGTTCTAACCAAGTTAATTAAATCAACAATAATATATCATAGTAACCTATAAAATTAGTGGAATTCATAAAAAGTCTCAAATTACATTTATTTTTGTGTTTATAACATCAATTATGTCAATATTTCATAAATAAGATAATTACTGCATAATAATTGTGTCATAAATAAATTAAATTATTTAATGTCTAAAAATTATAAATAAAATTCCATTATGTAGGAAATCGTTTTATCTTTCTAATGAATATTTATAGTCGAATTTATCTTATGTATAGCCCCATATTAAAAATGATTTTCTTATTAAACATTGATTTTAACTATTTTAACCCTTCTTTAAATAAATTAATAATAAATGTCCTAATCTAACCCAAGTGGGCCTAAATGGTCATATTTTATTCATAAGGTTGTTTTTGGTCGAATTACACTTATCCAATAGAATTAGGACATGTGTTAGGGTAATAGTAATATCATATTTACCCTTAGTTACCCTATTTACTATTAACCGCGGTAAAAAAAAGTAAAAAGTTACTATTCACCAAAAAATTATTTTTATCTCATTGAACCACATTTTACTTACTGATATCAACCGTGTCTGTCGGATTTTCGAAATTCCATTCACATAAGCGGTAAAATTAAGTTTTATGCAAAATTCAGTTTTTAACCTACCACTTAGTGGTTTCACTATTCATCAAAAATTGAAAGTTTTCAGAAAAATACCAAAATTTCACCCTAGGCTAATTTCGGTATTCCGAATAAAAAATGAAGTCCATTTTAAAAAATAAAATTTTTAAAATTTCAAAAAGTGTTTATTACTATTCATAACGGCTAGATTTAATAATATTTTAATAGCATATCGTTGTTTAGTGAAACTCTGTATTGCGTACGACGCAAGCTATCGAGGAAGGTCGCGATTGCGTGTAAAGTAAGCCATGATAGTATGTAGTGAAAGATTCATTTGATGATATATAAAAAACAAAATATTACTCATAAAAATCTCGGGTGTTACATTCTACCCCCCTTAAAAAGAATTTTGCCCTCGAAATTCGTCACTTTGTAACAAACAGATGAGGATACTTCTCCCTCATCATATCCTAAAGCTCCCATGTAGCTTCTTCAAGTTGGTGGTTTCTCCATAAAACTTTCACCAATCGAGTGGTCTTGTTTCGTAGGACTTTTTCGCTACGATCCAGAATCTCTATCGGCTGTTCTTCATAAGAAAGATCTTGCTCCAGCGGTACAACTTCTGAGCTGAGTACATGTGAAGGATCAGGTATGTACTTTCTCAGGAGAGATACATGGAACACATCGTGAAATTGAGAGAGATTCGGTGGAAGCGCCAATCGGTAAGCTACCTTCCCAACACGATCCAGTATTTCGAAAGGACTGATATATCTAGGGCTCAACTTCCCCTTCTTTCCAAATCTCATAACCCTCTTCCAGGGAGATATTCGTAATAACACTTTATCACCCACTTCAAACTCTAGGTCTTTTCTTCGGTTGTCGGCATAACGTTTCTGTCGACTCTGAGCTGCTCTTATGTGTTGTTGAATAGATCTGACCTTTTCTGCCATTTCATCAACGAGATCAGGTCCTAATAGCTTTCTTTCCCCAACTTCATCCCAGAAAGTTGGAGTCCTGCATTTCATTCCATAGAGAGCTTCATAAGGAGCCATATGAATACTGGAGTGAAAGCTATTATTATACGAAAATTCCACCAAAGGTAGGTGCTGATCCCAACCTCCTTTGAAATCCATAGAGCAAGCTCTCAACATATCTTCTAGGGTTTGAATTGTTCTCTCAGACTGACCGTCTGTCAGGGGATGATAAGCAGTGCTGAAACTCAACTCTGTATCCAGAGTATGCTGAAGACTTCGCCAGAACTTTGAGGTAAATCTCGGATCCCGACCAGATATAATAGAAAGTGGTACTCCATGCAATCTTACCACTTCTTTTACATATATCCTGGAAAGCTGATCTAGAGAGAAATCCTATCTAATAGCAATGAAGTGTGCAGACTTTGTAAGATGATCAACTATGACCCAAATAGCATTATTGCCTTTGGATGTTTTAGGAAGTCCTGTGACAAAGTCCATAGTGATGTTTTCCCATTTCCATTCGGGTATGGGTAATGGTTGTAACATCCCCTTAGACTTCTGTCTCTCAGATTTAACTTGTTGAGAAACCAAGCATCGAGAGACATATTCAGCCTCATCTCTTTTCATGCCATCCCACCAGAAGTACTCTTTCAGGTCCCTATACATCTTCGTGCTTCCAGGATGAATAGAGAATGAAGAACTATGAGCCTCATCCAGCAGCTCCTTCTTTAATTCGGGGATGGGAGGAACACAAACCCGATTCCTGAACTTTATTATCCCATCACAATCAAGGTTGAATTCAGGAACATTTGTCACCTTCTTTTGTAACTCGACATCTTCTTTCTGTGCCTCTTTAATCTTCACATGTATAGATGGTTGAACATTCATTTGAGAAAGATAATATTTTTCCCCTTCCATTATAATTCCAAGATCCATCCTTTGTAAATCCATAAATATTGGATCCTTTGTGATCCTTATCATGGATAAAATAGCATGGTCTTGTCGACTTAATGCATCTGCCACCTTGTTTGCTTTCCCAGGGTGGTAATGGATTGAGCAGTCATAATCCTTAATCAGCTCCAACCATTTTCTTTGACTCATATTCAGCTCCTTTTGTGTGAAAATATATTTTAAACTTTTATGATCAGTATAAATATCACACCTTTCACCATAAAGGTAATTCATCCAAATCATTAATGCAAAGATTACCGCAGCCAACTCCAAATCATGTGTTGGGTAATTATGCTCATGGATTTTCAACTGTCGTGAGGCATAAGCTATCACCATATCATTTTGCATAAGAACACACCCCATTCCCTTCTTGGATGCATCACTGTAGATCACAAACCTTTCTCCACTACAAGGAAGTGTGAGCACAGGTGCACTGGATAACCTTCTTTTCAACTCCTTGAAATTCTCTTCACATTCCTCTGTCCAAACAAACTTAACTCCTTTCCGAGTCAACTTGGTGAGTGGATTAGATAATCGTGAAAAATCTTTTACAAAACATCGATAATATCCAGCCAAACCAAGAAAACTTCGGATCTCAGTTACTGTTGTTGGTCTTGACCATATTTTGATAACCTCTGTTTTTGCTGGATCCACAGATATCCCCTCTTTTGAGATTATGTCACCCAAAAATGCAACTTTTTGAAGCCAAAAATCACAATTGGTAAATTTGGCATAAAGCTTCTCCTTTCTCAGGGTCTTCAATATAATTCTCAAGTGATCTTCATGCTCTTACTTGCTCTTTGAATAGAAAAGAATATCGTCTATAAAGACTACCACAAATTGATCAAGATAGTCTCTAAAGACACTATTCATTAGATCCATGAAGATAGCAGGGGCATTAGTAAGACCAAATGGCATCACTATAAATTCATAGTGTCCATACCTTGTACGGAAAGCCATCTTTGGTATATCCTCCCTTTTGACCCTTAATTGATGATACACTGAACGAAGATCAATCTTGAAAAAGTATTGAGCTCCGCGTAGTTGGTCAAATAAGTCATCAATGCGTGGGAGAGGATATTTGTTCTTGATAGTGATCTTGTTAAGTTCTCGATAATCAATGCAGAGTCTCATTGATCCATCTTTCTTCTTAACAAATAGAACAGGTGCTCCCCAAGGTGACACACTAGGGCATATGAATACCTTATCAAGATTCTCTTGGAGTTTCTTCTTCAATTCCTGCAACTCAATTGGGGCCATTCTATAAGGTGTCTTTGAAATTGGCAAAGCGCCCGGTACGAGTTCTATTGAAAACTAAACTTCACGATTTGGTGGAAGACCCGGTAATTCCTCCGGAAATACATCATCAAACTCCCGTACAATGGGAATATTCTTAATCGTGAGTTTCTCACCAACCATTTGAGATAAATAACCTTCATTTTGTGGAATCAATACCCATAAGATGGAAGAAATTTGCACTGGAAGGTTATGTTCATCCTTGCATTGATAGATGATCGTAGATTGATCTGGAATATGAAATGTGACTTCCCTTCTTTGGCAATTGATACGAGCTCCATGTAGAGAAAGCCAATCCATGCCAAGAATCACATCAAATTCCACTAAAGGAAGGATCACAAGATTTGCAGGAAGCACTTTCCCACAAACTTCGATCGGAGAAGAATTATAAACTTTTGATGCGACTGTTGTGCCATTAGGTGTTGTCACAGCTAACTCAACATCTAATTGTTGAGGTAGTACGGTGATACCCTTAGAAAATTTTTCAGAAATAAAAGAGTGGGTGGATCCAGAATCAAATAAAACATTTTCTACTTTAGAGTGGATGGTAAGTGTACCTTTCACCACTTCGTTATCGTACTCCACATCGCTGATAGAAATTAAATGTGACTTTCCTTTGTCTTTAGCCTTAAGATTTTGTTGACGTCAACCATCATCATCAACCCTTGGATTTGGGAATTTATTGGCATAATTCCCCATCTCCTTGCACTTGAAACATTGAAGTGTAGTAGGTTCATTCTGTGTATCCCTTCCTTTGTTTGCATCATTAGACATCTTCTTCCCATTATAGCGGCATTCAAATGCCCGATGACCTTCCTTTCCACATCTAAAACATTTACTAGTCCCTTTAAGACAACTCCCTCCATGTTTCTTTCCACACTTTTAGCATAAGGGAAAGTTCATCTTCTTTTCAGTGTGCTCTTTAGATTTTCCTTTGAATTCCATCTTCCTCTTCTTATCAAACCAATGTGACTGTTGGGTTACTCCAATCTCCATCTCGACTTTGAGATCACATCGAACGATTTCCTCGTAGCTATTGAAGTGCATTATGGCTAACGCCCTTCGAAGACTTGGTTTTAAGCCACTAAAGAATCGATCGATCTTACTCTCAGGTTGGATAATAATACCAGAAGCGTACCTTGCAAGTCTTGTAAAATTTGCTTCATAGGTACCAACAGATTCATCATCCCTTTGCATCAGTTCAAGAAACTCTTTCTCCATCTTTGTTCGGAGAATACGAGGGAAGTACTTATTGAAAAATAAGTTCTTGAACTCGTCCCATTCCATAGACTCAATTTCATCCCTTTGCCTCGTATTCTTAATAAGATTCCACCATTGATCACCATCTCCTTCCAAACGATACACTGCTAGGATGACTTTATCATGTTCATAACATTGAGGAACTGAAAATATCTTTTCAATAGTACTAATCCATTGTTCAGCAACTAATGGATCAGTAGACCCGCTGAAAGAAGGTGGACGCTGCCTCATGAAGGATTCAACAGAATGCTTCTCCTTCCTTTGCTCGTTTGGAAGTCCTGCATGATTCATAGCTTGAGAAAGTTGTGTGATCATGGCTACAAGATTTTTCATTCCAGCTCCCATATCGTTTGGTTTCTCAGGGGGACAATCATTGCATTGCCCATCGCATTCCGCATTAACACGGTTCCTTCGGGTTCCAGCCATTGACTAAAACCAAGAAGAATAGTGTGAGCAACACTAATTATAATAGGAAAAAAACATAATCAAGGATAAAATTTCACACTTAAGGTTTTATCCTAGGGTATTCATGGCCATTTCTAAAACACTAAGATTGTGTTCTATGCTTAGACATATCCTTAGGGTTCTTACAAAGGCTTTCACATCCTAGTTTCCAAAGGTTGACTATACCTTTCCTCTGATACCAACTATAATGACCCATACGTTACATACATTGTTAATACTTCAAAATTTGAAGCACACTTATTACAACATATGACAAAACCACAAAGGACCGTATAGGTATAGTGTCTTTAGAAACTGGGAAACATAAACAACTGGTTCATAAATCTTCTACAGTGTCTCCCATTTATTTCATAATATATTGGGTCCCTTTTAGAATATTCTACTTAATATCCATCTTCCTGACCTGGGGAAAAGAAAACATAAAAGGGTGAGCTGAAATGCTCTGCAAGGTCAAATAAAGGAAATAAAAATCATATCATATCTTTTTGAAAATCATAACCTGCAAAAGAGATCATAATATCTTAACATGGAATAAATCATAGAAGTGAAAATGAGATCCCCATAATCATAACATGAAACTTGAAACTTTGTGGCATGCACACATAATCATGGAAAATCATTTCTTGTTAGTCATGACTCATTGCCAAGACTATCTTAGTGGACAAAGTCCCTTTCTGAACCGAGTTCACTCCTCGTTTCAGTCCTGTATCACTGAACCGAAATAACCTTCCATTCCAGCCATGTCTATCTCATGAGATATAAAATATTTACCCAATGCATTGGAGGGAGATATAGTTCCCACCCATCTTATAATTAATCCTTTCTTATGTGTTCCACATAATCATAAATCATACATCATTGCATAACCCATGTAATACAAATTTGAATCTTAAACATCATGACATCATAAAACAATTCATACAAGATAAAGGAATTAATAAAAATAATTCAATCACAACATGATCAAATAAATGTAATAATAGGGATACAAAACAGAACCCTATATTATCTTAGATGGAAAATAATTCTGATAAAACATTTGAACTCCATTCTTGAGGAAAATATCATTTCTTCTTCAAAAAAACATTTTTCCATTCATAACATGTCATACGACTTTAAAATAAAAGAAGTTGGTTAAAAATAAACTTGAAAACTTGTAAAGGAATCTTCTTGGAAATAATGTTTTAAAAATCCATACATGTCGTATAAGTTAAAAAAAACATTCTGCGTACCTTTGTCGGAAAAGTCAAAAAGTACCCCGTACGAAAAAAACGACAAAAGATTCCATTCATATTCTTTACTAAAAACTAACTGAAGGGTAAAATTGGATTTAAACTATTGTAAGTGGATGGAAACAATATTACATATTTAGGTAACATGTATGTGGATGATAAAATACACCCCAGTAAATACTTACGAATAAACAATCTCGGATAAAAATGAGATTGTGGTATTTTCCCTTACCTTAGGCCCGATTTTCTTTGTACGTGTCCGGAGCTCCTGTATAATGGTTTAATTAATGTTATTGACTTATTACAGAATCATTCATATTGATATGATATCATATATGGTCATATTATTATCTTTTTGTTAGTAATATTTCATTGTTACTTGTTACTCGGGTCTTTATTGCCTTTTGTTCTTATGCGTGTTTTGCCGAATAAATTCTTATTCTTATTTTAATGTTATAGATACCTTATATCAAGAATGGTATTAGTGTAACATATATCATATTTATTCATTCAATTCATTTATATAATTATTTTGTAATGTTGATCATGTAGAACGAGTCGCTTCACATCGTGGAGACGGTATTCCGTACGTACGCACGAGTGATGATATCGTTCCTATGATCATGGAATTGTATTGGAGTATATATATATATTATTTCAGTATCAATATTACTTTATAATAATCATAAATAGTTACTCATTACACCATTATACCCATCCTTGTAAAGTGATGGTGGAAAATATATTACACCACAGCGTGGAGACGGTATTCCGTACGTACGCACACGCGGTGATTTCATTTTTCCGTATGATGGATAGAAGGTGAATTAGGGTTGTTTCATATTTATAATAACATATCAGTATGTAAGTAATACTGATGTTATTACTTTATCATTAGACAACTAAAGAAGAAGAAGTTGAAGAAGAAAGAAATTGGAAAGATCGGTAATGGATATTACCTCTTCTTTGGAACGATTATTTGAATCCTCCACTTAGGGAACTAAGATTGGTCTTTGAAGAAGACCAGGACCTCTAGGATTATTCTAGGGAAGTGGAGAGGAGAAAATGGAAGTGGTTGGCCGAGCTTGAGTGCTCATATTGGTGTGAGGAGGATGGGGAGGAGGTGCCCTTTTATAAGGGAGGAGAGGGGCACCTTAGGAATATCTCAAAATATTATTTTATATTAAAGTCAAAATCGGTTTATAATGGTTCCAAAGGGTCTTATTTCGAACTAAAGTGGGTAAGGGTCGAAATCCTATCAACCAATAGGATTTAGACAAGTTTAGAGTATTATTTTAACCTTATCAATTAGATTTAACTCTAAGTTAAATAATTTAACTTTTACCATGTCTTTTTGTTTTCTTTCACTATATGGTTAATACACTTACTATAACATGCCAAAAGAACCCCAAATTTTTTATTATTAACATATATATCCTTATCTAAGTCATTTGGCCGAACATTAGATTTTTAGGAATAAAATAAAAATTAATAATATAATATTTTATTTAAAAACTATTTTGTGTCAATTTTGACACTATTTGATATATGATTTTTGTGAAAGTCATAACAGAATTATATGTTCGAACGAAGTTGATTAAATCAACACTAATATATCATAGTAACCTAGAAAATTAGTGGAATTCATAAAAAGTCTCAAATTACATTTATTTTGGTGTTTATAACATCAATTATGTCAATATTTCATAAATAACATAATTACTGCATCATAATTGTGTCATAAATAAATTAAATTATTTAATGTCTAAAAATTATAAATAAAATACCATTATGTAGGAAAGCTTTATAGATTTCTAAAGAATATTTATAGTCGAATTTATCTTATGTATAACCCCATATTAAAAATTATTTTCTTATTAAACTTTGATTTTAACTATTTTAACCCTTCTTTAAATAAATTAATAATAAATGTCCTAATCTAACCCAAGTGGGACTAAGTGGTCATATTTTATTCATAAGGTTGTTTGTGGTCGAATTACACTTATCCAATAGAATTAGGACATGTGTTAGGGTAATAGTAATATCATATTTACCCTTAGTTACCCTATTTACTATTAACCGCGGTAAAAAAAAGTTACAAGTTACTATTCACCAAAAAATTATTTTTATCTCATTGAACCACATTTTACTTACTGATATCAACCGTGTCTGTCGGATTTTCGAAATTCCATTCACAGAATAGGTAAAATTAAGTTTTATGCAAAATTTAGTTTTTAACCTACCACTTAGTGGTTTCACTATTCATCAAAAATTGAATGTTTTCAGAAAAATACCAAAATTTCACCCTAGGCTAATTTCGGTATTCCGAATCCAAAAATGAAGTCCATTTTAAAAAATAAAATTTATAAAATTTCACCAGGTGGTTATTACTATTCATAACGGCTAGTTTTAATAATATTTTAATAGCATATCATTGTTTAGTGAAACTCGGTATTGCGTATGACGCAAGCTATCGAGGAAGGTCGCGATTGCGTGTAAAGTAAGCCAAGCTAGTATGTAGTGAAAGATTCCTTTGATGATATATAAAAAACAAAATATTACTCATAAAAATCTCGGGTTTTACATGAACCAAGTAATAATAACCAACATAGCTTACATGGAATTAGAAATTCTACTTATACAGATCCCCATGATCTCGATCAAAATTCCCATCCTCTTCCATGAGGCCTAATGCCATCTTCCATGTTGATTTGAATCCCATATAAAGGCCTTCATTATTATACAGAACTTTTTGATGGATCCCTTGGGAGGCTTAATGATTGAAACAACATGCATATGAATATATATAAGGACACTATTAACCACAATTATCCTCCCTACAAAAGATAAGAAATGATTTTTACAATTAAAGATATATCTAATTATCATGTGGACAAATAAATTGTACATATGCTTCTGAATCCTACCATTTATGATAGGTTCTACAATGTACTCCATTAGTTGAGATCACATTTTAATACAAATCTTCTCTTGAATAATTATGGCACACTTTCTAGTGAATTTTTTAGAAAATAACATACTGATTTTGGATTTATTGATATATTTTCCACTCTATAAGACATAATTACCAAAAAAAATTTTGAAAACCTTAGTAGAACTACGTATTCTATTGATACAAACAACATATCATCGGCACACATTTTATGAGAAATCATTTCATTCTCTCCCCTATTCATAAAAGTGATTATAGTCCCTTATTTCGGGCCATGTTGTATATTATTTATAAGATCCTCTAGAGACAATATAAGGTGGATTGGTGACACTAGATCACCCAGTGTAAGGCCTCACACCGATTTGAGGAAGTTAAACACATTTCCTACAATAGAAATAGATATCTATGGTAATGTGTAGCATCTAAAAATGATATCACAAAACCAATATGAAAAACCAAATTGTATCACAATCTTGATAATAAATGTCTAAAAAGCCGATCATAGGCTTTATACATGTCTGGTTTAATCATGATGTTGGACTCAATAGTCCTCTAAATTTTTCAATAAACATCCTTTTAACAATACCAATGGACCATTTTATGATATTTCATTGAACAAAACCATGTTGTTCCAAAAAAATGAGACTAATAATATGTTTATGAAGTCTTATATTCATAATTTATACAAGAATTTTGTAGTTGAAATTACATTGAAAAATGGGACCATATAGTTTGATAGTAGAAGGGTCGCAACCATTTGTAATTGGAAACATTCTTGAGGCACAAAATGCCCTGATCAGAGGACAAACCTTGAAAAAACCCTGCAATGATTCAAAAAATCATGCCATAATGACTTCCCATGCATTAACATAAAGAGTCCCTAGGAATCCATCAGTACCAAGATCCATTTTGGGGTTTATAATGAGCATTTCCAATTTTAAATCATTATCACATGGAATAGAATACTAGATCTCTTTCTCTCCATGATGGATTAGAAGTGTAATTTCTTTAGAAAACTAATATCTCTAGTCACAAAAAATGCAATCTTTCCTTGAAGTAGACCATCCCTGTCAGTAGATTATTTAATCCCCCCCCCATGATATTATCCACCACATAAATATGATTCACAAATGAACCACCCTCAAGAATAATATTGATCCCACTAGAGATCTTCTTCTCCTCCTAATAGGGATGAAAAAAATGATATGTTCCTATATCCCTCTATGATCCAAAGATATTGATACCTTCCCTTACATACCTTTTCAATATTCAGCAGTTTCATAGCCATCATTTTTGTTTATAAACTAGAAGGAAGAAAGCATAATCATCCCAATAATTTTTGAATTATTTTTATAAATTCTCAATATTCTACTTTAAATCCTTCATATGTTCGGTGGATGGTCTATTTGAGATAAATTATTGTATTTATTTTTTAGGCATTGGATATGGTTCAAAATTTATATCCTTGAGGAATCCATAGTCAGTTCTTCCTAGGATATCTATTCCTCTTGAAGAAAATTATCAAGTTAGCTCTAGTTTTTGGAAGAGAAGAATCCATTAGGTTTATTGTCTCTCCTATCAAGATTCACCTATAAAAGATAATGGTCTGGTAGAGAATAGGTATGGTGAATAATAGAAACCTGGGAAAAAATTCCACACCCTAATGTATTTAAGGGCATTGATCCAGCATTTTGTAGATTATTTGATTTCCTTTTCAGATATTTCACCATGTAAAAATAATTCCAAAAAATTCCAAATCGATGAGACCACTAAAAGAAATGAATTCATAAAAGGCCTTTATAGTATTAATAGAGAAATCTGTACCTCCATTGTTTTTATAATCCCTAAATATTATGTTAAAATCACCACTACAGAACCAACCAAGATTGTCTACTTGAAAATAAGTGAGATTCTACCTTAGTTCCATTATTTTACAAACATCACACCTCACATAAATGAACAAGAATAAAACTATATCCCCATAGATGTATCCTTTATGGTGTTATATTGAGGAGAGGAATCCAAACATTCCGCCATTAAATCATTCTTCGTAAAAATATACACATGTTTATTGTATGGGGATATATGCCAGAAATTTGTTAAACCCCTATTTCTAGTGAAGGAGCCAATATGCTTATCATGTTACATTTTCTTACAAAACCACCATAAAAGAATCGTGAATATAATGATATTCATGAGTAAGGATGATATATTTCACACAATTCCCCATTCCAAATTCATTCCATATGATAAATATATGCCTTAAAAATAAGAGAAGAGGACACAATTACACCAGATTTAGTCAACTTAGAAGCTGGGTTGGATGTGAGTTTCACTGTAGACAAAGAGTGGGTAAAATGAGCACCATCCATCCTGGGAGATGAGGAAATATATTAAGGAATAATTTTAGGATATGAATAAACCCTAGGTTAAATATTAAATCATAGGTCATTGAACTAAAAGGGAACACCGATTGGAGGAGAAATTGGAGATGATGAAGCCAACTTAACCTTACTCGGTGAATACCAAAGGACCAGTGCATCATCCATATCAACCTCCATGAAGGAAACATAACTCTTCAGAAAATGATGAGGTGATAAAAAACCCTTTCCTCATTTATAGACTTAAAAGGAACCTAGGAAATGGTAGAGTAATTTTTCTTGAGGGTTAGTCCCACTGATTCACCTGACTAATCAAGAGAACCACCGATTTTGTAAAAGAAACATTCAGAGAGGATGGATGAGTCATGGAATGATGAGAGAGACCACATTCAGGAGATGAAGGGAGATCCATGCCTATGGAATGTAGAGTCAATAAGGTTTCCTTATACCTTTTCCATTCCTTCTTGTTTTGAAAATCACAAACACTCTATCTCAGGGAAAATTTATTTCCTCTATGTTTTACATTCATAAAAAAAATTTCCTTCCCCAAGGAAATTTATCCTTACCATGTTTTCAATGCTCATATTATAATCTAACTAATTTTATTTCAATGTGTATAATTAATTTTTGAAACTAAAACATTGAAATATTATTAATAATTAGATATAGAGCATTCTGTTTTAGGGACCGAATTCAGGTTCTGAACACTCTGAATTCAGACTCCGAACTTTCTATGTTCTAACTCTGAACTTTCTAAGATCAAACTCTGAACTTTTTATGTTTAGACATAATACTTTATAAGTTTAGAATATAAATTTTTTTAACTCAGAATCATAATTCTTATGAATTCATTCTCTAAATGTCCTTGGAATTTAGACTCCACAATTCTATAGAATTCAGGTTCCGAATACCTTTGAAGACATAATCCAAATATTCATGTATTATAGACACTGAACGGTTTTTTGGTTAGACTCTGAACATCTATTAGACTTTGATAATTTTCCTTACACTCCGAAAAATGGATTTAGTTAAGCAACCATAATTTTCCTTACTCTTGTTATAGTTATAAAATGATTTCATTCATTCTGTTACTAACTAACTACTATTTGAGTGACACATGTACAGGTACCTCTGATATTCAAGGAAAAATATGACTGTTGGAGGTGGGATCCAACCGTTGAAGATGTGCCTATAAATAGGATCTCATTTGAATGAGATCAGAGAGGTTTATCAATCTATAAATTACATGCTGCTGAAGTGATTTCTAGAGATATAGACTTTATTGCTTTGTGCATACTGAACATCTAGTTCAGAATTGCTTCATACAACTCTAAATGTTGCAGAGTAAATTCGAGGGCTTCTGGGATAGAAAGACAGAGGTGTCGACTACCTTGAAGTTCGAGGGCTTGCGGGGATAGCAAGAAAGACTCAAATATTCATATCATGGGCTTAACCTGGTGTGGGTAAGATATACTTCTTTGAAAGTATAAATCAAGGGACCTTTATCCAAGGTTATTGGATACCCATCTTTTTGGGTTAAAATATTTACTACTTGATACTTGTTTTGTTTCATGTTTTCCACTGCATTTTTGTTGTTGAGGAAAGTATAACTATCTTATACATTATTATACTTGTACTATTTTTAATAATATTCTATACACTTTAAGGTAGAGTACATATCTTTGTAATCTTTTCATATGTTTCATTTCCGGAACCATATTTCTGGAACCTGAATTTCTAGGACCACATTTCTAGAATCAAGCATGTTTTTAGAACTAAGAGGTTTTGTGAATTTACCTTGTTTAACTTTGTAAAACATTACCATCTATAAAAGATCCAAAGGACTTTTTTATGTATACAATTCAACCCCCCATATTTTATATTAAAAATCGACATCATTATTAGATACAAAAATTGATATCATTTCAATCTAATATTGAAAACATATGGGAATTTTAATTTTAAAAATAAATGGGTGGAAGATGAAATGTAATGGATAACATGCGGAACAAGTAATGTGTTTGAGAAAATTAAAGGATAAATGGGAGGGGGTTATAGGTATGATGGATTGAATAGTTGACATACATAAAATACACAAAGATGATTATATCTTTCATCCACGACCTATAACCACTCCTTGGAATTTAAATGATATCACTTTCACACCTTAAATAAATTCCCTTGATGGTGGAATGATTAATATAAGAGAGTGGGAGTTTTAAGAAGACTCTTTTAAAAAATAAGAATACCTTGTTGGACTAAACCAGGACACCCAAAGGAGGAGAGAATATTAGATCCATTTCCATGAATACTTGTGGTGAATAATATGATTTCAAATTCCTAGTGTTGTCTTCAAGGAAGAGAAATTTACATAAGGATTCACTGATATATTGTTGACTTAAAGGTTGGGAAATGGAAGAGGAATAATAAAAATCTACACCCATGTTGGAAAAGAAAAATCATTTCCCATTAGTGCAGTGATAATCATGAGATAAAATAAAGTGAAAATTGATGAAATAAATGACACCAGATGTAATATTGAAAACCCCCCAAATAGAAGGGGTAAAAAACAGGAGAAAAAAAATAAGGATCAATTTGAGTAAACATGGGTACACACTCCCTAACTATTACAAGGAGAAGACCCTCATAATATCTCTGTTAAATAATGGGGATACTGCCTCACAAATAGTGCTCTGAAATGGGATCCATTGTTGGTGATGATAATGGATGAAACTGATTATCAATACACATGGAATCCACTTACTTTTATAGGATTTTTCCATACATTCCCAGCCCTCATCTTGCATTATATTTACAGTGGGTTTCATTGGGGTTGGACACCCACCACCAACCACCCCCTTTCCCTCTTTTACAAAAGAGGGGCACTGTTGTCCTAGAAAATTGCTTCCAACATATCTCCTACAAAGATATTTGTTTTAGAACCACTGACATCTCCACAAATCCTTTATATCTTCCAAACATGCAACTCATGTCTCCGTTAGGCAGCTCGAGGATTTGAACCCTCTGAATATATCAAAGTCAATCATCTTCGTTAGGAAATCTTGAAGATATTCTTTAGTGTGAATTTTCAGCATGTCCATACATCCTTCATCCACCACATATCAGAAAAAGTGATATTATACCCCAATGTTCATAATTCTAGAATTTAAAGATTGATTCCTTATAATTTGTAATGAGATTTGACTATCACAAAATAATGGAATTTGTTCCAGCCTATACTCAAGATCCACCAACAACTTTCCCATCCAAATTTCCCTATTTTCAAGCCTATATAGCTGCCATGTACTCTGAATTCATTGTTGATAATGCCACAAAGGAATATATTATTGAAATCTAGATTAAAAATCATCCTATAAAATTAAATACATAACCAGCAGTGGATTTCCACCTATCAGAATCACCTGAAAAATCAGAATCAACATATCCTATTACAACAAAATCTAATCCTCCTTAACATAATACAACATTTGAGGTCTCCATTGTGTATCTCAGGATCCTCTTCACTATTATCCATTGATCCCATACTAGATTCTCCATGTACTGACTAACTACTCTCAATGCATGTGAAATGTCTAGTCTAGTACAAACCATAATGAACATTAGACTACCCACTTTTGATGCATGTAGTACTCGAGACATTTCCATCTTCTCGGCTGCATAGCTTGTACTCGTCATTGAGGATAACATGAAATTAATGAGAATAGGGTTAGAGATTTTCTTACATTCTTTCATGTTGAACCATTTCAAGACACTATGTAATTAATTATTCTACGATAGGTAAATATTTTCCATAATTTATATCATGCTAAATCTATATCATAAGAATATTTTTTTGGTTCTATGTCCTTAAAATAAAAATCTATTGGAAACTATGCCTTTATCTCTTGGAACTGATCATTATTGGGGCCTTCAACCAAAATTTCATCCACATAAAATAGAATAATGATGAAATCCGTACCATTTGAACCCCTAAAATATGCACAAGTAACATAATAAATTTGGATATATCCAAGGCTTGTTCTATTGGGATAAATTGTCTTTTACCAACACCTCAATGCATGTTTGAGACCATATAGAGATATGTTCAGCCTGAAAACCAATTCCCCTTTTCCTTATTCTAAAAAACCTTCTAGTTGGATCATTTAGATCTCTTTATAAAGGTCACCTTGGAGAAAACCATTCTTCACATCCATGTTCTCTAGATGTAAGATGTATATAGAACATATCACCAGAACTATCCTAATAGTCATTAGTTTAACAATGGGAGAAAATATTTCATTTAAATAAATAACTTCTTTATAAGCATATCCCTTCCCCACCAGTTATGAATAATATCATTCCACTGAGTTATTTCTATACCACTTGATCTTAAAGACCCATTTTCTATCGACAACCATCCTTCCATAAGGTAATGGAACATGATACCAAGTCATATTATTGTGTAAGACTTTAAGTTTCTAGTACATTTGTCTCCATCGATGAGGATACATCTGGACTCTGAGTTGCCTCCAAAAAATAATATGGCTCTCCATACTCTATCAATAAGTAGTAGACAATATTATTGTCAATCACATAGTTGAGTTCCATATTGGTGATATTTTCTCCAGATTTGACCTTTGTAGTCTAGACTCAATTGGTACTGGATCATCATGTTCTAACAATTCTCCAATGGAAACATTTTATTTCTTATATTTTTCATTTATAATTATTATTTTAGTTTTTGTATTCTCTATATTTATATACAGATCTGTTGTCTTTTGTTACTATTCATCTTAAAAAATGACATCTTTGTTGATGATATGTTTGTGGGCAGTGAGGTCCTACAAACGATACCCCTTTACACAATTAGTATACCACATGATGATACATTTCCTGGATCTCAAATCCTTATTTGATCTTTTCTAGTCATTAATCAATGAATATTAAGGAAATCTAACGGTTTCTAACTAAGAATAGTCAGTGGGTTTACCATTCCACATATTCATTAGTATCTTCAAATCAATCGCCATTATAGGAGATCAGTTGATCACATAATAGGCAGTATTCGCTGCTTCTGCACAAAATGTTTAGGCAATTCCTACAGTCTTCAACATCACCCTTGTTCTATCCAATAGGATTATTTTTATTCGCTTATCCACTCCATTCTAATGAGGTGTGTACACCACTATGAACTATAACTCAATTCCTTCTTGTTGAAAAAAAATTACCAAACTCCTCATTTGCATATTCTCCATCAATATCAGTCCTCAGGATCTTGATCTTATTTTTATATTAATGTTCATTCTTCATTTTGAATTTTTTGAAGACTCCAAAAAACAACCTCTTTACTCTTGATTGGGTACACTCAAAATCTCCTAGAATAATCTTCAAAGAATGATACAATGTACCTTGCACCTCCTAGGGATAGAAATAGTTCCTAGAAAATGTCATAATGGATCAAAACTAAGATCTCCTAAAGACTTATTATTTAAATCCTGATAGTTAACTTATGTTTCTTGATAAAAACACAATCCTCACAAAATGGTAAGGATACGTTGTAATCCCAGGCAGAAACTTTTGATCTTCTAGAATCTTTAGGTATCATTCTAATAAATGGTTGTGCTTTTGATTCCATAACATCATCAATTCTTTCATCAAGGTATTTTATGTGACTACTATATCATCCTCCTTGTATATTTCACCCACAAGCACGTATATGTTCTTTGAGATATTATTCACCTTCATTACAATCATCACTCCCTTCACAATTCTAATCACTCCATTCTCTATGCAAGTCTTTCATCTTATGTCATCATATTTTCCCAAAGACAATGTGGTCTTCGTTAGGACCTTCACATGACATACTCCTTAGATGGTTTGAATAATTCTATCATGCATATTTAGTTTGATGGTATAAACTCCAAATATCTTAATGGTGTGATCATTCCTAATGTACACATGTTTTTCTTGGATAGTTCCACATTTTTCAAACCATTCCCATCGAGACCTCATGTTCCATGTTTCTCATAATTCGATAATCAATGAATCGTTGAGATGCTTCCTGCTTCCAATAGTTTTCACTACATTACTGACCAATATGTCCCCATTTCGATATGTACTCTCCACATTTTCATTTATGTTGTATTTTTTGGCTCCCGCTAGAACCAAGCTCCATCGCCATATATGTTGGTCTCTCTCCAATTGGTAGTCATCAATTATACTTATGCAATATCACCTTCATCTTCATTGTCCACAATGAAAAATTATTCATGTTGAATTTTATAGATCTCAAATATTTCTGCCATCTAGACACATCATCAGTCTAGAACCTCCATCATTTCACAAGGGTATATTTAATAATCCCAATAAATTTTTTATGATGTTAAAAATCAAATATATTTTCAATCACAGAGCATACTCAAATCTAAAAGACTTATTAATACCTGAAAATGTGAATAGAATCAGGCCAGAACCTGCCCTTTGATACCAGTAATTGGTACTAACAATTTATTGGCCCTCTAGTTTCGTGATAATCATGACATAAAATTAAGTGAAAAAAATGAAGAAATAAATTACACTAGATGTAACATCAAAAAATCCAAATGGAAGGGGTAAAACCCACTGGAAAAAGAGAAAGATCAATATTAGTAAAAGTGGGTGCACATTCCCTCATTATTACAAGGAGACGGCACCCATAATATCTCTCTTAAAGAATTAGTAATCTACCTCACATATACCACTCTGAAATTGGATCTACTTATGGTGATGGGAACAAATGAAGATGGTGATAGAAACATATGGAATCCACTACCTTTTATATGATTTATCCAGACCGTCCTAGCCCAAATGGATACCTTCTCCCACTTGTGGGTTTTTAGGGGTTTGGACACCCACCACCAACCACCACCAACCACCACCTTCCCATATTTGACAAAAGAGGTGGAGGTGACATCCAGGAAAAACACTTCCAACAACCCACACCATAGCCGAGATAGATTCATTACCATAATTAACATCCCACAACAACCTATTAAGATAGAACCTACATTTACCACAGGGGTGTACCTCCTAAGACTAATACTTTATAAAATATTCACTATAGGATCCGTAAATGAAAAAGGTGAAGCTCGATAAAATTGACACTACTAGAAGATGATTATGGCCCAAAAAGACATAAAATGAGTGCAATAAGAGGATTTGTGGATTTTAATTTCCCATATAAACTTCCAATGACTAAAGATGAAAACCCTCAGCTATATCAAGTTCTTTTAGTAATAGGACCATCGTTGGGTAGGAATCTCCTCGATCCACACACATGGGAGCCAGAGGGATGGACGAAAAGAAAGGGAGAGGGAGAGGGAGAGATGATGGATGAAGACCTAAAATCAAATCCCTGTATAATACCACCTTAAATGGTTGAGACCATCCATGAGGTTACCCGATGTGAACTAGGGTTGAGGATAAATGAGTGATGATGAAAAAAACCAAAGAGCTGATGAAATGACCTTCAAAGGAGAAGTCAAATGGGAAAGAAGAGGGGGGATAGTGCATATGGAATGTTATTGGGAAGCGAGAGAGATATCTTTTTATAGATAAATATGATTCACTATAATCTAATAAATATCTAAAATTTCATAAATAATTGTTTTTTAATAATCTGAACATTGTAAGAGAAGTGGTAGATGTATAACATACAATGAAATATTATTAATAAAATATTAGTATTTCAATAATGAAAATTGGGTTATTTCAACATCCATAAATATAATTCTCCTTTTATAAATAAATTCTATCGTATTAATGATTTATAAATACAATACTATTGGAAGACTTCTTTATTTGAAATTATCACTTACTAATGAATGATACTTTATTATCATTTTGAAAATAATCTATGATAAAAATAATAAATTAATCTATATTATTATAATTTAATAATTTATAATATTATCTAGTAGGGAAAAACCAACTATCACATGCAATATCACAATTTTTAAAATCTGTAATTTTTTTAGGGAATGAAATGTCATCACATGTTGTTTAAATATTATTTCATGAGATAATACATTAAAAACTAAGTGTTATTTTAAGAATTAAATTAAATTTATTATTCAATTATTTGGATGTTTAACGATTTAGATACATAATAAGAGAATGAAATAGATTGTTACTTTTATTAATAAACTGGAAATCACACACTATGAATGATAAATGTTAATTCAAAATATAAAAATTATCTAAGAGAGAGAAAATAAATAAACACATGTAGAATACTTGAAGTTAAATTTCGATATGGAAATTATATAATAACATGTTGTAGTATTTTATGCCAAATAATTCATGATTATAATTATAAATATAATTCTAGATTTATGGAATTAAAATGGGAACAATGACATTTTTAGATAATTAATATTTCTTTCGGTGGAGTTTTGATATTTGGTGAGGATTTTGTTACTACATGCTATTTACATTATTCTTCACATTACTTCTTGTTATTTATTAGATAGTGTGCTATCCATTTAGCAGTATATTTTATTTATTTTTATATAGTTAATTACATAATATCGATAAACATTTCAAATCTAGTAATGTGGATTTTTTAAATTAAATAATAATGTAAAAATTATTTACTATTAATCTTGGATCTCATTGCATCATTATAAAAATAATTATTAGAGCTTATTTATGTTAATTTATTACTATTATTGGCTACTACCTTTGAGTTTCTTGATACAAAAAACCACGCTTAATAAAATGGTTAAATAAACATGGTAAATTGATTCATTTATTGGTAAATATAAATGTTTAGGGATGAATAAGACCATTCTTGATTGTGGGAGGCTTGACACCATCAATTCCATTATAAAGACCTAACCTTAAACATCAAATATTATTGTTATTTTAAACCAGAATTCATGTTATTAAATTCTAGAGGATCTTTTAGGTTTAGAGTTGAAGATAAAAAGGATTAAATAATACATGGTAAACCAATACATTACAAGTGGACACATATACACAATATCCATTTTTCAACCAAAGGAAACCCTAAAAAACAAAACAAGTTTTGTGTCCATGAAATATCTTTATAATTTCCACTTTATCTCATGAATGTCTCTATTCCCCCAAAATACTATTTTATTAAACATCATATGATCACGAAACATAATTATGATAAATAAAGTAAGGGAAACTATTGGTTTAGTAAAAATCCATATAAATATTCATTAGAAAATTATTCAGAAAAATAAATCATATTTTTAAAAAGATCAATATCTTACATTTTAAAAATAAATATATTTTCAAGAAAAAAATATATAAAGAATATAAAATATAATTAGAAAACTTAAGAAATCATTTTACATATTACTCTTACAAATGGAGTAACCAATATGGCCATCCTCCAACTCCAGAGTACCGAATGCATTGGAGGTTATCACATAACCACTCGTCCTTAGTTTATCACTGTTCCACCCATCATCGATATATCATATAACCACAAATAATTTTAAATAATTCCTAATAACCATAACATAAAAAATTCATTAATGAAATCATTATAAAAATAATTATTGAATAAAATTATCTTTTCAACTTGAAATATTACATTTTGAAAAAATATGGAAGTACAGAAGACAAAACAATAATTGAAAGTAAGAATATAAAATTTTAAGTTTTGATTAATAATATTAAAGAAACTTGAATGAAAATATTCTTTTCATGTTATATATTTTATAATAATTTTTTTTAAAAGGATCTTTAAATGGGTTTTTATTAAAATAACTTCCCTTTCAAATATCATATATATATAGTGAGATTAAATCAAAACAACATAAAATGTATTTTTACAATAAATCCACATTAAAAAAGTGTAAACAAAATATTATAAAATAAAAATTAATTTCACACATAATCTTAACAAGAAATTATCATTGGTGTTTATGTTTAACATAAATAATGGAAACTATGTTAAGAATTCCCTTACCTAAGGTTTGAATTCCTTAAACATTACAAAACCTCATGTATAATGATTTAAATAGTGTTATTAACTAATTAATAAACTATATTAATATTTAAAATACCTTATATAATTATTTTATAACATCTTATAACCCATTAATTAATAATATTTTGTTATTTTCATTTTTTTGTGAGAATTTGATTTATGGTTTCATGATCAATTCATTTGTGAATAATTATGGATTTCTTTATCAATTAAAAATAATAATCTTGAAGTAGATTTAAATGGTATTAATAAAATTTAATAATTATAAATAGTCCCATTATTCATTTTTATTTCTTATATGAGGGCGATCCATTTGATAGAATGTTAATTATAAATGTTTAGTTATTTTGGTGCTTTTTCCGAACACCAAGAACTAGGTTCATGTTAATTAAAATTATATGTATATATGATTTAAAGAAGATTGAATATGTTATAATATAAATTTTTCAATCTGATTTAATAAAAATGATATTTTATGACTATCCATGAAGGTGCTAATTGAAAATGAGAATTCATTATTCATGGAGATGATAAGCTTCCATAATTTGGAATATGGTTTCGTTTCATTGAATAACAGGGGATGAAAAATTAAATGGATATGATATATTATATTATAAAAATTCAAATAAATTATATTATATATTTTTAGTTATCATTCAATTATGGATGATGGAGGTGTGGAGAAATGTAGATGAAGAAAATAAAATTAGAGGGGTGCCTTGAGAATATTATCACTTGAATATCACCTCCTTAAAGTGTCACATAAAGACCTTATTAATGGTATTCGGGTCATAAAATAATCAATTGGATGTGGTTAGATTCAGGAGGAGATATTTTTTCATATATTTTATGATCTTAAAGGATTTTGAGGATAAATGGGTTGGTATTTATACTTGAGGAGGTGTTGTTTTATGTGATTAAATAATGGTTAATTTATAATTATATCCAACCACATTGAGGTAGAATTAATTTCAAAGAATTTTTATGATAATATATTTTATAATGTATGGTTTTGGTAAATAAATAACTTAATAACCAATTAAAGTTTTTTGTTTTAGGTATTTTAAGCCTTTATCTTTTAACTTTAAACCTTTTAATTATTTTACCTATACCACAGTAAATCTTTTTTTACCATGGTAATGTTCTTATTTCTAAAAATTTAAATTAAACTTACAAACTAATTCAGGTCTTTTGATTATAAATATGGAATCAATTTTACCAAATTCAATTCATGTTGTTATTAAATTCATATTTAAAAATAATCACATATATACAAAAAAAATTGTGTTTTTAAAGTGATAAGTTCATAAGTTTGAAATGTATTTATATCCAGTTTCAATGTAAAAGTGATTCAAATGAAATAAATTGGTTTTATGGATTTATAATTGAAATAATTATACATTAAAAAAATTAAAAAAACCTATATTAATAAATTATAATAAAAAAATATAAGTTTAAAAACCATATTTTTAATATTCATCAAAAATGATACTTTTTTGAAAAATATAAAAATTTCACCCAAAGATAATTTTCATAATAAGAATAAAAAAATGTTATTTTTTTATATAAAATTTATAAAATAATCAAAATTTTGTTTTCAAATAGGTTCTCTATTAAAAGGATGAAACGTTTACTTTTAGAACGATATAGCTTTATATGCTTAAAATTTGATTTATTCTTATCTTAAGACAATCAAACATATTGGATGAATTAAAAAAAACTTTTTGAATATATATAATATAAATTTCAGTAATACCTTTCACAGTTTTTAGATATTAAATAATAAAATTTATTTATGACATAATGATGATGTAGTAATTACCTTGTTAATGAATGATTAACATAATTGATATTATAAATATCCAAATAAATGTAATTTGAGAATTTTGATTAATTACACTAATTTTATAGGTTAATATGACCTTTTAGGGTTGATTAAATAAATTTTTTGAAGTTAATCATGTTGTTATGATTTTCAGGAAAACAAAATACAAAATAACGTCAAAATTGACATAAATGAGTTTTTAAAACAAATACTATATTATTGGTTGATATAATATTCCTAAAAATATAAGGTAAGCCAAAGGGATTAACTAATATTATATATGTAATTAATGAACCACTTCAGGTTCTCTTGGAAGTTTAGAGTATGTTTCTTAACTATATAGTGTATGAATACAAGAAGACATGGGAAAAGTGAAAACTATTTAACTAAGAGTTAAATCTAAAAGATAAGGTAAAAAATGGTAACCTAAACTTGTCTAAAACCTATTAGTTGAGATATTTTTGACCCATCACCACCTTATCTTCAAAATAAAACATGTTGGAGCCATTATAAACCAATAATGATTTTATTATCAAATAAAGTTTGAAGGTTTTCTTAATGTGACCCTCACCTCTCTTATAAAAGTGTACATCACCTTTTCTTAATTTCACATCTCCAAAGCCATTTGGCTCGGCCAACCCATGCCCAAATATCCTACCAACTTCCCTCACATCAACATAGAGTCATTAATATGATCATAAAACCAACATAATGATCCATTTTTATAAACTCAAAAGGAAACACCTAAGGAATAGGAGGTTAACCTACCCTGTACTAAGGAAAAGTACAAGGTAAGGGGTTTCTTATCTCACTTTTAGTTCCATGATATTTCCATTGTTCGCAACTTATTTATTGAATGTGGTATATTTTGTACTTCTATATGATATATATTATCATGATTCTCTTTATATTCATGGTGTACGGTGATTCATTTGGTAGTTATTAACTTTTGGTCATACGACTCGATTTATTACAACATGGTAAGGGGTTTTCATCTCACTTCTTATTTCATGAGATTCATCTATATTGCCATTATTTCATTTTGGGTGGCATATGTAATACCTATGATTGTATTATTTATCTAATAACCATTAATTTATGGGTATTTACATCTTCATTATATGATCGTTCATTAATGGGGTGTATGTTTTGTAAGTCGCCAAATCGGTAAGGGAATTTCTAATTTCAATTTCCACTCATTGGGTTTTATGAAAACTTCATTGGTTATTTTACTCCAATATTATGTCTGAAGTAACTATTTTTATAATTATGTATTAATTTACACTCCCCATTGTGTGTTTATTCTTTTTATACACATAATCACTCCATTGATAAATTCTCAATTCATCGATATGAACTTGATAAGGGTAATCTTAACTCAATTTTCATTCATTGATTTAAACATCCAAGTAATTGGTGTTGTTGTTACAATAATATGTGCGAAATTCCTATGATTGTTTTACACTAAACTTCTGGTAATATTATGTGTATTTATATTTTTCACATATAATTTTTTCATTGATTTGTCTTTAACCTTAGGATACAGTTTTATAAGGGATTTCATCTCAACTTACATTCCCTAGAGACTTATTTGTTGTTATATTCCAATTCACTTTTATTTGGAGTATATAATATATTTTGACATAAAATATCATGAATACCTTTATCCTCATGATATTATTATGCATTTATTACTCAATTATTTGTATTAAACTGTCTCTCATTTGGTAAAGAACTCTAACTAAAATATCATTTTAAATGTTTTAAAAATCTATTATTCTAAATCTTTATCATTAATATACATGTTTTAAAAATGGTTTTAAGGATTTATTTATATGGACATTAATGTTTTAAAATTAAAATTCCTTTTAAAATTTTCAAAGTGGTATGTGACACATTGATTCAAAAATCTATTTTAAACAACTTCCTGATAAATAGTGATAATTTTAAATGTTTTCAAGAAAAAGGGGGATATTTATCTCAAATAGTTTTGATGATTATTCTCATCTATGTAAATATCATTCATTATTATTGATTGAGGCTAATTTATTATAATACAATCTTCTATATTGTATTGAATGGGTTATGTTTGACTGTTGATGTTCTATTTTTATACCATTTATGGTTTATGGTTAATGTACTGACATTTCGTATGCTGGTTTTAATATGAATGTTTAGATTTCATTTCACCCTTTTCATATGAGGAATGCATTGGACATAGTAAGTGACCGGTGGAGCCCGCTATAGCTCCCTGATGCATCAGTAGGTCTCATGAGGAAAACTAGTGTCTTGGAACAAGGCCTTTACAAAATCTTATTATTAGTCTTGACACAAGGCCTTGACTACGTGGTTATGAAGTCTGGAATTATGCATTCCATCATTAGGAAATTGGATATTGATATTACATGTGATTATTTTACTAGTAGAATATCCATGTGAATAAGTAAATATAATTATTTGATTTATCTTTTCCTTATTAGGATGAAGTTTATGTTTAAAAGGCTTGTGTTCTAGTCTTATACGTTTCCTTAAAAGTTTGTTCTTATTTATGATAGTTTCAGCTATATTGTTATCCTTACTGAGCATTTTAGATCACCACTATCGTATGTTTTATTTTTTCTGGGATCCAAACAATTATATTAAGATTAACCTATAGAAATAGGATAAGGGATATAAGAGTGTTCAATGGGGACACAATTTTGTTTTTTTATTTCAATATTTAATGTAAAACTTATGTATGTAACTAGTAATTCAAAGGCTACTAAACTTATCAGTCATTAGGGACTGAGTAAACAGTAAACTCAACCTATAATTCATGAATAACACCAGGAAATTACTTAGGAAATGCATCCATATATTCATTCTAAATTGGCACCTCACAAATCTGAACTGTTTTATTTTTTTAATGACATGTGCTAATTGACATTTACAGAAATTTATAATCAAATTATATTCTTCTCGGTAGTTTATTTAAGGTAATAAATAATTGAAAATTATATTCGAAGCTCTGAAACCTATATGAGCATGATAAAATGAAATCCAATCCATACTAAAATTAATATCAAACCAAATTATGGGTAGTTCAACAAGATTTGTAAGAAAAGACATTTCACTAAAATTAATAAGATGATTCCAATAAATATTGGTTTCTTTAATACTTCAACCAAGAGTATTTACCAAAATTTATTTCATACTTTCCTTATGTGATATTCTCAGTATTTTTTTAATTTATCAAAAATTAAATATTGCAAATATCAAGAATCAAATAGGGTATTGGCATAATTTGAATACAAAAGTGACATACCTATCACTAATTCTTTTGATGACCCCCATCAACCGTAGAAGTAGAAAAATATTTTTCAACACCAATCTATATTCAATCGTATTAATTTACCACATGAGGGACTAACATTGGACACACATTATCATAATGTCCCATTTCATTTAAATTAAATAATATTCCTATTATCTTTTCATTATTATTTTTATCGTTATCCTTATAGTTAAAAAACTTATGACTGGTCTTTTCCACATTAAAATAATTTCCTATATTTTCAGAGACAATCCCCAGGGTGTTTCTTACCAAACTTTTCTCAACAAGGTAAATTAATTTTCTTACAATCAAATTAAATTATCGAATTCATCCCAAATACCTGCAATCCTTACCACTTCTTACACTTATCATCACAAATCTCATATGTGTCAATAAAACTCCATATAAAATTTTATAGAAAAGTTGAAACATTTATCTTATCTTTTAACCTACTTTAAATATACTTCTCTAAAAAGAATATGTTATAAATTACATTAAAATCTATTTATTTTGTTATTGACATGTAAAACATAATCCGGTACGTACCTAGCCAGTTTTGTAAAATTGGCCCCATATATAGCTATATAATCTTCATATTTTTTCCATGTTATAATAATATTTTTTCCACTCTGATTTGAACAGTATTAGAATAATGTTTTTCCAGAAAAATACTCTTAAAATAACCCCATTCCATAACATTCAAATCATATTTCTCTAGGGTATTATAAACTGGAGACCACTGCCGATCAGCTTCACCTTCAAAATGATAAAAAAGATAGGGTTAAATTTAAGAATTCCAAACATCCCATGACTTAAAAAACATTTAATAAGTATTGATCCAACATTTGGATACCAATGGATATGAGGTCCCACTAAAAGATGGAGAATGTTATCTCATAAAATGCTCTTCTACTAACATATTCCAGTATGATTGATCTAATTTCTCTTATTCATGGATTCCATCACCATTTATAGATTTTTTCAAAAGATCCATTCCTATAAAAAAATATATTTTCAATTCCAACCATCTTGGGATACAGATTTGGAAGGATGTTTTCTTCTCAATGACTTCCAAACAAGCTTCCCCATTTCCTCTATAGAAAACCATTCTGAAGAGACATATCTTAGACGAAGCAATATGGTAATCTTAATATTATATATTATTTCCACTTAAAAATAATTTAAAAAAAACTTATTGGTTTTCTATTAATATTATCCTAATCTATAAAGTTATCTAAACCATCCATTAATGCCAACTGTAGGGACCCGACCATAGACATCACAAATTATAGTTATTTTAAACAAGAATTTAAATTATTACAATCCTAAGGATATTTTAGATTTATATTTTTATAGAATTAGGAATATCTTTTATATGGTAAACCCATAAATACAAGTGGATACATATACACAGTTCCCATTTTTTCCACCAAAATAAACCCTAAAAAATAAAAAATATTTTTTCATGAAATATATTCATAATTTCTCTTTGATGTCATCCTAATCTATATTCAATCTTAAAATCATTAAAAATAATTTTTAAACATTGAATGAGCACTGAATATTTGTGAGGGATATAAACCAAGGTAAACTGTTAATTATTGAAAATCCATAATAAACATTTCCATAAAAACATAATTGTTATTTAGAAAAAGGAATCATATTTTCAAAAATATCAACATATTAACTGTTTAAAACTAATAAATTTTGATGAAAACTCTATACAATGATAATAAAATATAAGTACGAAACATGCATAACTAGAAAAAGTGGCCAGTACCATAGACCTATAGCCATGGTTTTAAAACTGTGGATATAAGTGGATATCACCATGTTTTTTTGTTCTATACCCACATTTTTAGAACCGTGGCTATAGGCTAGTTTTTTGTGGGCTATATCCACGGTTCTCAAAACGGTGGCTATAGGCCAATTTTTTCGAAGTCCTATAGCCATAATTTTACAATACTGTAGCTATAGGGTTCCCGCGCTTCTGTGGGAAAAATATCTACCACCCAATATTTGGTGGGAAGGCTTACTGCCAATGTTTTGAGGTTATTCCCATGGTTTATAATAATATATATCATAATATATAAATATATATATATTGGAAGCGTTCTACGATGTAGTGGTGAGAAACATTGATTTGAAAAGGAGAGTTGTAGGGATCAAAAATCATTGGCCATAATTCTGTTTTAGGACATTAACATGGCTTACTGATTCTATATCCATAGTTTAAACTGTGGCCATAGGTCAACTGCCACTATGAAAAATTTCAAGAACTATTGCCACGGTGATAGCGGCCACAGTTTTCCAAAACTGTGGCCGTAGACTACAACCATAGTTTTGGGGCCTATTTCCACGATATTGGAACAGGGCAATAAGCCTTTTTTCTAGTTCTGATGGGACATCATTTTACATATCACTCTTATAAATTAAGTATCAAATATGACCAATGTCTAACTTTAGAGTACATAATGCATTGAAGGTTATAACATAACCAGCAATCCTTAGTTTATCATAGAAAGGTTCTTCATTGGTTTATGACATAACCACCCATCATTGTTTTATCACATAACAACCCATTGTTTTAAAAAAATCCCTAGAACCATAAAATAAACATAAATCACGATTAATTGCATCATTAAAATAATATTGAATGAAAATGAACATTTTATTTTGAATTCACTCATTTGGAAAACTATTCACTTACAATGGAAACCTTTTTTATTTGAATGTAACCATCTAAAAATGTAATTGATGATTTAAAATATAAATATGACATCAATTATGGAAATTATGTTCATGCTATATATTTTAAAAACATTTTTTCTTTGAAAATTTAGCTCTAATATTGGATTTATTTTTATGAATGTTCCTTACAAATATCATATCTTTGTAGTGAGCATAAATAAAAATAATAGATTTTGTATATTCACTATAAATCCAAATAATAAATTTAAAATAAAAAATAATAAAATAAAAAATCATTTCACGTATAATCTTAGCATTACATTATCAATAATGTTGAATTTTAACCCAAACAAAGGAAATTGGGTTAAGAATTCCCTTATCTCGGGTTCGACTTCCTTCTAACGAGTAAAGACCTCTTATATAAAGGTTTAAAAAAAATTTAACTCATTAAAGAAATATATTCATATTTATATACCATATATAATGATTTTATAACATCTTAAAACTGATTCATTAGTATTATTTTGTGATTTTCATTATTTCATGAGAACTAGTTCTAGGGTTTCATAACCGATTCATTTTGGTATAATTATAGATTTCCATGTAAATTGGAACTAATGCTCTATAATTGGAATGAAATGTTATTAATTAATTTCTTTAATTTTAAATAATCACATATATCATTTTTATTTCTTATATGAAGATGATTCATAAGATAAAATGTTAATGATAAATGATTAGATTATTTCAGTGGGTTTTCCAAACAGTACAAACTAGTTTCATATTATATATCATTATGTATGTATATTAGTTATAGGAGATTTAATAGTTTATAATATAACTAAATAAAAATTATGTAACTAGAATTATACTTTTATTACCATCCATGAAAGGGCTATAAGAAAATAGAAAATCATTATTCACAGAGATGATAAATAACCATAATTTAGGAAATTGTTTCGTTTCTTTGAATAAGAGGAGAAGTGAAATGAAACAGATATGAGATATTAAAATATAAATATAAATCTAGTATATTCATTAGTCTTTAGTTATCATGTGTATATGGATGAAGGAGGTGAGGAAAAAGTATATTTGGACCGAAAATAAGAGATGTGCTTTGAGAAAATTTCCTCTTGAATACCACCTCCTTGAAGGATCCAAAAAAATTCCATATTTATATTTAACTAGTTTAAGGAACTCCACTCTTAAAATACAAATATATTGGATTACTTATTTGTTATCAGACTTATTAGGATCTAAATAAAATTATCTTACCTTAGAATGAGATTTATTATTATTTAATATATTTTTAGGCTTTGCAAACATTAGGTTGGTGATACCACACATCATACACAAATAGAAACTAAGATTAGTCTTGGAAAAAAATTAGAGACCACCTACATTAATCATGATGGAATATAAAAATTGAATATCAATGGATAATATGGTATTAATCATATGAAACTTGTAATTCTTATAAAAACATAAAAATAGTATAAAAGTCCATAACAAGTGTATTCCCACGAAACAATTAGTGAAAAAGATGAATAATCGATATAAAGTGTTAGAGTTATCTATAGTTATCTCCTGAAATTTAAAAAAATTTATCTATTAATGATAAATGTATTTATCAATTTTAAATAGAATGTTTTGATAGAACACATTCAAAGTATTATTTATATTATTCTTGTTATAAGTTCCCTACTTCACTTTTAATATGTATTTTAATCATTTTAATAATATTTCATAAAAAAAAATGAAGAATAAATTTTATATAAATACCCTTATACTTAAACATGGCCTAAGTAATCCTACACCTGATCTCAATTAAATTTCTTTGTCTGGTATCATTACTCATCAATGTTTTATTCTTACACACTCCTAGAGATACTTTTATGAATACGAGGATGGTCATAACAAATTACTAAAATTTAAAACTCTAACATAATGACTCTTATGTACTAGGGATAATGAATCATATATACTAATTATTTAATCCTAAAAACCAATTCATAGTTCAATATTTACTCAAAAACATATAGGATGAACCTGGAGTAACTCTTACACATGATGTAGAAATTTTCCCCACTCTCACAATGTTACTTTTATTATAGATAATGATACTCATATACATAATGAAATTATATTCACACATGATGAGATTACTCTTACTTAGTCCCCTTATCCTATAATTTAAATTTAAATATACATGGACTCCCACCAATATCTATTTTATTACTAAGGCATTACTCTAAAATATGGGGTACCCATACATAAGACTGTCATCTCACTGGTGGTTTTCTAGACATAGATAAATTTTCATTACCCTTTATTGGGTTACTTTTACACATAGAGGAACCGAATCTTATGAATTGGTCATATACTTTTATATTAATTGAAAATTATATATGAAAGATCCATCCCATCTGATTTATAAATTTTTATAGTTTTCCAAATTCATGGTAGAGTCCATATGAAATGGTCTCATCATCCCCTGTGTAAATGTCAACATACACATGACCATTTTTTTCCTAATTCTCTATAACCTAAAATTTATACCTAAAATCATTATAAACCTCTCCCAACACCTTTATTCCCTCTCCATGAAAGGTAGAATCTTGAAATTTTAGAAAAATATCACCAAGACTAAAAACCCTTCAAAATCAATTTTCCATATATTTTTATACCCCCGACATCTCTATGCGGTTCTAACACACATGTTCAACCCAACATTAAATCCAAAAACCATTATAAAACATAAATCTATACATAAAATCATGAAAATATTTTAAGACATGTATTTAAACTAAAAAAGCAAATATATACATCAAAAAATAAACTAACTTATTAGAAAAAAAATAATAAGATCATACCTAAACAAGTATAGGTTATAACAATATTAATGATATGATTATGAGGATGATTTAATTATGATATTGGGATCCTATAAAATTATTTATGGGATTTAGATATGGTAGTTAATATTGGTATTTATCTTTATATTGGAAAATTTAATGGAGGAGGTTATTTTTATAGAATAGTGATTAATTAACAAAAATTTAGGATCAATGATGGTTAATGTTTTTCATTAAACACTATATTTATATCAGTTTTTCTTACACTATTATGGGTTATATGTGGAGTTATCTTCGCAAGTATTGAAACCCTAGGGGGGAGTATGTGTGTTTTTCTGATAGAGAGGTGCTACTATTAAATTTTTTATCCATTATTTGTGATGTTTTTTTCATATTTTTGTTGAATATATTAATTTTATTCTATTGTTGTGGATATTGAAATTCATGGTGGGATTTTAGATGAGTGAAAATGTGTGGTTTGAGTTGAATATGAAAATATTAGATGAATGTTTTTCAATGGAAAGTTTTATGTATTTTTTTGATATTGTGGTTTTCTTAATAGATTTAGATTATGTGGTATTTGTATATCTAGTGAGAATCTATTTGGATTTATTTTTTCATACTTATTTTAATTATAATATTATTTTCACAATAGTTTCACGGAAAATAATACAAATAAATACACCTAATACTCACCCCTACATAGTTTTTTGAGTTGTTTTTAGGATACGTAATTGATAATTTGAAGTTATTTTTTTGATAGCTAAACGAGAGTCTTAGGGGTGCTTGAACTGTGGATGAGTTTTATTGAATGCTTTGGAATTTATTAAATAAAATTAAAAAATAATGATTCATTCCATGTTTTGGTTATTTACATTGATATTCAGAATTATATAGTTATAATTTATTTTATTGGTTATTAATTTTACTAGATCACATGTTTGAGAGTTTAAACTTGCTGCTAGTATCCAGCCCTTGTCCTATCTGAATTGGTATTCAAGGGTCATCTCTTATTCTCCTTAACTAACATGAGTGGGGTCCCAATGAGACCAGAGATTTTAAATTTTATCTATCTGGGTAGTTATTTTTATTTTAAAAGTTCATAATTTTTTTCATTCAATTGTAATGAGATTTTATATGAGTAAGTGAAAACATTTTAATCATATATTTTATTCTTATGATTAAAATTAAGGAATTTGGATTTATATTAATTTTTTTTGATCATGTATATTTATTAATCTTGTATTTAGGATGTTTAACTTTTATGAAATCTTTGGATTTGGTGAATTTCATTATTTCAATATTTCGTCAATTTTTTTGTACAATAATTGATTTAGCATAAAAATTTCTTATCATAATATTTTAGTAAACTAGGGTAAAATGATTCAAGGATTAAAGTTTTTGAAGTGGTACATAATTTTAATACTATTTATTTTTTCCCTTTTATGGGTTTGAAGAATTTAGGCTGATTTTTTGTACCAATTTATCTTGACATTAAAATGATCACTTTTATATAGAAAATTATTTCTTATTAAAAAAATTTCTATTTCCTTGATTATAGAATGAGGTGTTTCTCAAAAGTTATAATTTATTTCAATATTGTTGGTTTTAATGATTTATTTGACTAATGAATTGAATTTAAATTAGAAATGGTTATTTATTTTCTATTTCTTTTTTAAAAAATGAAAATTATAATTTCCTCACATTTTACCCTAATTTGTGATATACATCCTTGGGATAACATGGGAGTGATATATTGAGAGGTAGAAATCTGTTTTTACCTCTAACATTGATAAATGATCTCAAAGAACCAAGTCACGGTATGTGATTAAACAATTTACTCATTTTATTGTGATTTAATACAACTATTATTAATTTATTTTAGTTTTTTTAATATATAAAAATAATAAAATTTATTAAAATTTAATTAAAAATTTATCTAATGCCTTTATACATGTTATTCATAGGATTTGAAGATCGATGATTTTTCTTCAAATTTATAATTTTAAATATACTCACTTTTTCAGAATTAAGAATTTGTATATAACAATAGATCCCCATTGATTTATTTTAAAAACCATATTCAAAATTTTTTAACTACATGATATGTATCTAATTTCATATGGTTTATTTTTGTTTAACCATCTAGTCATCAAATATTCACAGTCACTATTTCTAAAGGAATCACTTCAATGGAGTTCCAATATCAACCTAGGGTAAAGGGTCATCATCATTAAAACAATCATCATAAAAGTGTAGATTGATGGAGAGATGTTGGTAGTTTGATGTATAATAGGGATTTATATGAAATTTTTGATTGTAGTGTTTGTGTGGAATGGGTGTTACATGTTTTTGGGGGAGTTGGCAGTTGAGTTATAGGATTGTAGTTTGATGGTCATCAGATGAGGCAAGGGTGGTGAAGGGTTTTAGTAATTAATTTTAATAATAGAGAAGATGATTCTTATTATCTAGTTAAAAATATGGAAAACATAATGATATAAATAAATTAAAATTAAATAATAATAATAATGAAATTGAAAAATAATTAAGTACCTGAATGGGTCTTGTTAAACCATGGGATGTGTTATTGAAATTATATATTATATAATCTAATCTCAACTATAAATTCATTTTGTGAATTGAAATTGATGGTCCAACATCTAAATCATGTTATGGAATCGAGATAAAAGACACAAGATCAATATAATATATATTATTTTGAATCATGGTGTGATCCCAAGGTCTCAGCATGTAGTGTCATGTTTTTAAATGATGAAAATCATATTTTTTATTTGATAATAATTTTCAATAAATAAATTTTTTATAAATAGTATTTTTATAGACATATCCTTGTGGTGTGATTAATTTTTCTATATGAGGCCATTTCCGGGGTAAGATAGGTAGATTTATTATTTAACTCTGAAGGACCAACAATAGAGTTTTAGTGTACTCACTAGAGCATGCATGGGAGAGTACACCCTAAGATGCATATTGAGTCAGGGTACAAGTCCCCATATTCATTTATCATATAGTTTGGTACTCCTAAAAATAAATTTTCCATGGGTCCTCTATATTGGCATGGGATTAGTACTCCCTCAACATTGATGAGTTGTAGGTCCTCTAAACACTACAGATAAGGTTTGGTACTCCCTGGTATTCTTAGGTCACAAGTCATCTATCCAAGGGGTTATTACTTCCTCGATTGATGGTTTATTCCTCGGTGAGGTATGGGTCCCCCACTATAGTTCTTGTAGTCAAACATAAAATATGTCACATTTTTTGTTTGGATACATGACCAGTAGTATAGTATTGATAGTATATAGGGAAAATTATTTCCCTTGTCTTGTGAGAATGCTTTCATGATGAGTAGGATCACATTTTATGGATTTGAGTGATGATGTGTAAGATGTAAAGTGTGGTATTTTAGATTTATTTTACTCTTATTATTCCATTATAACTCATATAATTCCTTATAGGAATATCTTGATTTTTAGATATCAACTTTAGGCTTTGTGGAGTCTTCAATGCTCTGAGAATTCTTGTTTCTTATGTTCTAGGAACAAAAAAGGCAACAGTGGGCATGATGACCAACATGTTTTTTTAGTTTCAAAAAATAATATACAATGTCATAAAAAATAATTATCATATGGACAAATATACAAAATTAAATATGAAAAATAGTCATCGAATCCGTACAAGACCATCTTTCATGTAAAATATATAATATATTTCATAATAAAAAAAATACCTCGATGTCGATATCTTTCTTTGATTTAGATACTGATCAATCGATACCTATTCGTGTTGTACCATCATTTCACTAAGAGGATCCAAAATATACTCTCTATAGTGGTGACCCATATAAGATAATCAATCTATAAACAATGCCAACAGAACACTAGGTTCTAGTACAAACAATATGATCATTATGCTTTGTTCATATTATTCATTATACAATCCCTCAGCCATTAAATATTATCTCTCTCTTGTTCTCTTGTAATTGGGAGAGATTAAATTTGTGGAACCTTTATCTTGGTCTTGAGTTAAACTATATAGAGAATATTCATAGAGAGAATACATTAGGGGGGAGTGTATTAGTGTAAAATAATGTCTCTTAGAACCAATATTAGAAAATGATAAAATTGAGTATACACAGAGATGGGATAAATATTTGTAATTTCACATAGGTTCTTAATCAATAACATAATACATAAATAAATTTTTTTCTAATAATAATAAAAAAATTATTATTATTATTTCATTGACATGCACCACACATATGGATAAAATAAAAATCATTTCTCAAATAAATAAATTATGATTTATTTAAATTATATTTAATATATCATTTTCACTAAATAAATGTCATGGTATATCCTTCCTTCTCATCATTTAACAAACCATGAATAATAAATAAATATTATTCATTTGATAAATAAATTAATATTATATTCATGATATTGAGATAAAATATTTATTTTAAAATTCACATAACTAAATAATTATTTATTTAAAAATAATTATTATTTCTACCTTGAAAATAAAATAAGTATGAAATAAAAATTATGTTTAAGATATTACAAATAAATATTTAGTTAACATTCCCATAATTAAGTAATTATTTATTTAATAATATATATTGATTAATACCATTAAAAAAACACATGTGATAAACAATATTCTATATTATGGTCTTATGAAAAACAAGTACTTATTTAATATTCATGTCATATATATATATATCGTATCAAATATAACACATGACTATATATTTGTTATCAAATAAAATATCTTAAATAAATATTATTACTCAATCATGATAATAATATTTATTCTATCTACTAAATTAAAATAGAAATTAATTGAGATCCATGAATTCACTAATTGTGTACCACTCTAGCTCTCTTCATCAGTGGAAGTAGGTGGGATTACCTAAAGTCGAAGATCATCGTCTAGAAACACTTAAAGGGACCAATAGATAAATATGTTAATTTCACAATTAATACAACCACATATGAATGCTCACTATGTAATATATTCCTTCTGTCTCAATATATCTTAAAAATGTCCTCACCCTATGTGCTCAATTTCACTTTATTTTACCATCTAAACAACTCATCAATACATCATGGCCTTGAATTTTAATTTGACAATTACATTTTAATTAAATGGCCTAAGGTATCATAATCTTTTCATAGGAGGGATTATTCCTCTATTGACTTATTCATTAGTGAAATATCATTCACATCTCACCCAACATATACTACTTCATGCGAACATATAATGCCACAGTTTTGGTTAATACATCAAAGTACGATAGTAATGATATTAATTAATAATATTATTATGTTATAAGGTTCATTACACATGTTTACGGATTGTAATATCTAATGATATCCCACCATGTAGGATTCCTACATGTAGTTTTATCCCTAGATTCTCATATCCTAAATATTTACAACTGCGAACTTCATGACTTCATGTCTCGTCCAATTATGAGTACTCAAACATGAAATTCAACTTTCTATGTTACTTTTCATATAATGTTATTCTGGCTGTAGGGAATAAGTTTTAGAATATCATCAAAGAACATGATGGTTGTCATTATAGTGGGAAACTATTATGGCAATTTCAATACAACTCATACTCTTAGACATTACCATGTTAATTTTACATATAATAACAATCAATATGTTATTATAAATTATTAATATTAACATATTTAAATATATAAAGGTAATCTAACGTATAATGTAATTGGTTCTAGGGATCTGTTTATGTCTCCAAGCTATGGACTAGGAGACTATGTTGAATAAACAGCATGACAACCCAATTTCAATTTAGAATGATTAGGGGGCCTATAAGAATATCGGTAGTGAGACTAACACAAAATCACCCAATTTACACACACAAAAATGAATGTCCTATCATATAATTAGTTGGGAGACGTCCCCAACATCTCCCTATTTCTAAACAGAATTATAACAATTCTTCTCATCTAATCAGTATCGAGCCTACACGGGGTCATATAATTTCCACTTGGGATGACCATAGGACCATAGTGTTGAGAAAGGGTGATAAGGACATGTTCTTTCTTATTTACATGCATGGAGGTAGATTAAACTCACTATAATATACCAGTTTCATCATGAATAAATTATTAATGAATCTAAGGCCGTCTTGAGTGGTTGGTAGGCTTCTATGTTACTCTGATATAGCCACCCTCATGGCCTCCAACTTGATCAATGGAACCATTGAGAACAAAAACCAAGGGATAATAACCCATGACTATCCACTACATACTACGCATGCACAAAATCTAAAAACTAGTTTCCTCAACCTTCATTATAAATACTCAATTTTCCATAGATAATGGGAGGAAAAAAATTAAATATGAATAAGGTACGGTGATCCATATGATTTCAAAAATAATCCCATAGGTAAACCTCCATCCCTAAAAAATCCCTCTCATTATCCCCTCATCCCACCTAGTGTACAATCCAGGCTTGATCCTCCCCAAACCTAGTGAATTGTCTAGACCATTCCTCAAAGGTTCACATATCATGATACATATCCCTCATGTCCCACTGACCATGTAGTATGGGATTCGATGAGAATATACAATGCGGTATGTCCCTCATTGTTCACATACCATATGATATTTATTTCATTGCATCTATATCATGTGAAATGTCCTCATTCAGGGTATTTGGCCCCCTCCATCCACCAGTTACTTCACCCCAAGAATTCAGACATCTAGTGGTGTCCTTTAATCAAGAAAGACTTGAGAAAACCAAATCCATACCACATTGAAAATCTCCATACACACTTGATCCGGGAATGTATACTAGCATGAAAATCATATATCATGAATTCACTTGATAAAAGGAGTATTGTATACTTATCATCATGGATAGGTAGAACAATATGGGGAATCATGATAATGGAACCCCTTGATAATGTGGGTCCCTATCAGGGGGATCTTAAAGACCTCTCTCCAAGATAGATGATTGATTTATTCCCTGTCGATTGAGCCAGGTGAAATAGTAAATCCCTCTTAGAGTAAACACCTATCATTTAATATATGATATTATATCCCTCTTGGATTACATGTCCTCTCCCCTGTACGAAAGTGGATTTAGAGTATTCTCTTCACTATTAATCTTCTTCATAGGTTTAATCCCCAATATAACCCATATGGTAATTCTACTTAGGTGTATTCCCCAACATGTCCAATGTGGTCCCCTTTATGGTTTATTAACAATACATCCCATGTCGGCCTCCTTAAGTGAAATCCTAAAAAAATTTAATATGGAACTCTTCCATAGGAGTAACTAGTGATCTATCTCTATATTAATCATTGATTTCTTATATATTCAACATGATGTAGGTTCTTCAAATGAACCTACATTTTTTCTATAAGTTCCTTCCACAGTGCCATTGATGGTTTCATCAATTATTAATCATCAATGTGTTTAGAATAGAGAAAGAGCCTTGTACCTTTTCTATAGTTATGAGTCCCATTATAATTTTATTTTTCCTTATCAAAAATATTTCCCAACCTTCTATCATAATTTATTCACAAATTGATCATCAATAATGTAGGATTAAATATTTGAGTTGATAATTCTACTAGAATAATTAATATGTCTCCTCATCCCCCCTTCATATGTGTAACCCTAGACATTACACTAACAGACTCTTCAATTCATAATCCCCACATAAACAGTTGTTTTCATGCCTGTCAAGAAATCTATTATCCCACAACATGGTGTTAAATTGAATGAAAAATATTCTAGTCATTTGATATAAAATTATAATACAATGTCATTACCACATGATGTTATGATCGATGATACAGTTTCTTATAATATGACCTTAAACTATGACACATTAACTACAAGGTATCCTATTCCTTTTATGATGAGATTTTTATTATCCCTCGTTGATGTTCTAACTTAACATCATCAATCTTTCATTCCATCTACATTGTTTCATGTTCATTATGAGGTTATTTGCATGCTTCACATGCTTGGTTTTATTATTGTGAGTTCAAAAATCTCTTTCATTAGGAATATATTCCCTTTAGATTATCATATCATTAGACTATAATCCCTATAGTATCAGACCCCCACCCATGGGAAATATTTTTTCTGGGATTCATCATATTATCCTTTTCAGGCCATATTTTTTGTGGGACCCCTCCTTAGAGGGACACATTCTTTCTAATACCAAAAAATACTCAATGATACATATTCCAATAAAGTTACACTATAAAGTTACAATCAAGTGTAATTCCAACACCAACCATTACTAAGAATCATTTGCCAAATATTTCTTACCACGTGATGTTTAATATCAGGGATCAGCCCTTATCAGATGACCTTAAAATATATGATGTTCCCATTAAGTGGTAGTAGAATACATGGGTTTTGATTCATTCCACAAGAATACATTGGTGGTACTTTTCATGGGCATGATCTCAACACTAGAATCATATACCACCTTCTTAGATGGTGATAAAATATAGAGAATCCATATGTTTTCATTTAAAAAATAGTTACCTATAGACAATAATTTTCAAATAAAAATAAGATAAAGATAGATAACATCTAACACATGTAGATAGTGTCATCGATGAAGAAGATAAGATATATTAAAATATTCATATTTATGGGATAACATTAATATTTACAATAATTCACATTTAAATATGATAATAACTACATGGTATGATATGGGTTGGAAAGGATTAATGAAAATGACTTAAATATATTAGAGTGTCCCAAAATTGGAAATAAACCCCCCAAGGTGGGATAAACCCAAACTCAGATCCTCTTGACTAATGTGAGTCTCTAAGAATCATTTGTAAGAAACCGTAGTGATCACTAATAATTAGAATGCAAGTATATAGAGATATATATTGTCATGGATGTGGGAGTCATTGACTTTTTTGGTTCCACAAATAAACCCCATTGAAAACTATCCAAAAATAGAATAGTGATATAGTGTAAATTTTGTTCAAATTCACATAGCATCTCAAAATTAGGAATTATGATACTCATTCCTTATATTTTTTGTGGAAAAATGGGGAACCTGATGTGAATCTT
The DNA here is from genome assembly GCA_963277665.1 of Viscum album. Classification (NCBI taxonomy): domain Eukaryota; kingdom Viridiplantae; phylum Streptophyta; class Magnoliopsida; order Santalales; family Viscaceae; genus Viscum; species Viscum album. The sequence goes on along the minus strand of OY728139.1, from coordinate 424,317,755 downwards.
TAAATGACTATCATAACTGATTTACCCATAGAGAATTAGTTAAGCATATTTTCTAACTCGTGATGTATCAGTGATGGGTTTCCTTTTTTTCTTTATTGTTCCCTTATAGAAACTGTATCACCAAAACTCCTTTAATTCCAAATAGAATCATTACAATGATAGAATTATTATTTAAAAACTACATAAGATAGGGCCTCATTGAATCATATGACTCTATCACCCACTCAACACCTTCAGTGTCAGGTGGTGAATTCATTTGTCCAGGAGTACCACCTTAAAGGTATAATTATTACATTGAGGGTTTCATATGAATCCCTTCATTACGTAAAACCCCATTAACCAAATATCCAGTGTCATGTAGTGGAATTGAAGAAAAAAACACCTTGCCATTTCAAACCATTTCAAGATATTTTACCCATAATGCAATAATAGATAACCCCTACATCATAGGGAAGTGGAGTCGATGGTCGATTGTAGCCTCACCTCAATACTAGAGTCACTTAGGATGGATCCTATTAACTTCCCCTCCTAGTAGTTTCTTGTAACATCAATAAATCACTAGCCTAATGAGGATTCCGCCCAATGGTTTACTACTCTAATCATTTATACCCATCATTTTTGAAATTCCTCTAGGGGAAGAGATCTTACAAAAACATAAAGTGGGACTATACTGTTATTTCTCCCAAATAAGTCTATTAATGTATTGTGGTATAGGCTATCTGATAGAGATGCACCCCATCTCTCTCCCAAGCATGCCTTCTAGCATACTTTGGCATCCTCAAGAAATGACTTTTGATATATCTCCATAAATACCATGGGGAAAACACATACTCATTCTCCAACATATGAATTCCATCAACATAAATTGATGATAAATAGAGGACATGAGTATTCCCATATCCTTTCTCTCACCAAGGAATGGTCACAAATACCCATTACTATTGGAGAATCTCATTAATACATTTGGGTGGAAATGGATGGGAATTACTATATCCCAAACCTCATTCTATATAGTTTCCAACATATATTGGGTGTAACATTATTATAAAAGGGTTGTTAGTATATCCAAGAAACCATCAGGGGATAGGCACATAATATGTCCTTTGCTTCCAAAGTAGTTCCTCAACATATATCAAGAGATACTGTGGATTAAGATAACATTATTACCCTTATTTACGAGGATCATAAACACATACCAATGAATAATGAATAATAGTATTTCGTATAAATTCTCATTATAAATAGAGATCAATTTCCCATCTAAATTGATAGTTTAAGGCAGACACGTTTTCCTTAAAAATATTCATGTACTTGTTAGTATATATTAGTGGTTTCTTAAGATCATCCATATATTCATACTATTATTTAGTGTGTGTTATTTAATTATCATATCATGTCAACAATCAATAGTCCGACACATATTCATGATCATTTAGAAGAATTCCATCAACATATTTTTAAAGAAAATATTGATGCCTTATTAGAATACTTCTACAAATGATGGTTATGTTAACAATACATGAATTTGAATCACCAACAGAGAGTATCTAAAAATAAATATCACCAAGGGAAGACAAAAGCTATGATGAAGGCTCATTTCCTTTATCTCCATAATGATAAAATTATTATGTTACTTGAATATTTTTCTATGGTGCCCTAGGATTATGTAAAATATTTATCAGATCGAGGAAGCAATGGTTGTTACAATTCTCCTCCATGAATTATTTCTAGAAGTATCTCTAGAGGTCATCCCCATAGTATATTCCAAAAATATTCACCCCATAATGATATCATGATCAATACTAACAAAAAAATTCACGAGGATCACTACAAAAATCCTCCTCATGGAATGAAGATAAAATAATAAGAAGGTACACCCCCTACCACTATCCACCCTGAAAATACTCCCTAGTGTATATGATATAGATATTCCCCTACAACTGTATATCAATGAATGGTGGTAGTTGTTCTCATAATGGTGTTCATTGTAAAATTCATCCTAGAAAAAACATTTCACTTTAGAAATTAGATCCCCCCTTACTGAATAAAATATGATAAATCCTTTGTATTGTGAGGCACTCAAAAAAATTTGGGTACATTTAAACATGATGCATTATCTTTGAAGGGTGATATCCTCACAAAATTTTAATAGAACTTTATGAAATTATTATTCTCCAAAACACCAGTGGATTTATTAACTTCCACCACATTAGATAAGATTTCAATCATACTCACTCTTCAATACATGTTAGATAGGATATGAGAACTTTGGTTGAAAAAATTAGAATAATTTCTTACAGAATTTTAATAAAAAAATTGGTTATTAGGAAAAAATTGTAGAAGACAACATATTTTTCATTTTTTTCTCCTAAAATCACCTATCGATATATCATATTAAAAACTTTTATATGGGAATGTATAAACCATCCTTATTTGAATATATGGATGGATATTCATCATTTTAATGTAAAATATTAACATTATTTTGAATACCCCAACCATGTCAGGAAAATAAAATAATTTCTCTGGTATATTGATTTGGTTACCCTTCCAGTGACATAGTGCCAAAAGATTGGAAATTAGTGTGAGAATACCCAACAAGCATGAATTACTTTTTTGAGAAATATGTCTTAACTGATTGTTAATTATCTATATTATATTCATATTAGGGGATGGGATGAAAATAGAGCATTACATTTCACCATTATCCCCAACAAAAAAATCCCACCATGAATTACATCGAGAAACATAATTATTTTATGGAAAATATCTGTGCATGATAGATAGTATAATCAATAGGGTTTATATGTTCAAATATTAGTAATAATAAACCTAAAAGATAGAAATATTAAAAAAACTTTTTTATGGGGACTCTGAAAAGGATGAATAATAATCTCACATGAGAAAGGAAAAATAATTATATAGTATTTCCTTCAATAGTGAGAAACTCATAATCAAAGCTTTCACTAAACCAAAATCATCCTTACAAAGAATACATTATGATCAAGAGGGAGAAGTAGTGCCTACAATATAAGAAAAATAAGAGTCGAACCCTTAAATTTAAAGGGATTTTAATTATTGTAGCCACCCCCATGGTAATCAAATCTAAAGTGGGCATGAAATATTGTAGTAGTGGAGCCAGATCAACCCCATCTCATAGGGTGGGGTGTTTTTACCTCAACCTCCTCTTCCTACCACAAAACAATTATTGATAATATATTGATGGAATGTTACTGTTGTTTTCATTTTCTCCCAATACATGACCTATATTAATTTTTGGGGAAAATGGAAAAAGGTGTTTTAAGACTCTATCAAGATTACCCTCAACAAAGAAAATCTAGGGGAGTCATGGGAAGTGAATGAAAAACATCATAAGGTATGTAAACCAAAGAACCCCCTCAATAGGGTGATCAATCAGTAGAATTACTTCTTACTAATTGATAGGTATTTTTAAGGGAAACATATCCCATTATCCCTCTAATGATTATATGATATTTTAAGTGTATTAGGCATTAGTAAATTTGATTATTATAGGCTTTACAGATTATTTGGATCCTAATGGTTGTGTAGAAAAATAATATGAGGTTGTTCCTATTTGTAATATAGTCCACATAAAAACTTTTAAAGAAGGTATATGTACTTGACAACATAGGGTGACTATAATATTTGGATCACTATCTAATTCTTAGCTACCACATCTCTCGTGTGTTTCAAAAAAAGAAATGGGAAGGGTGTTTCTATGTATCTCCCATTACACAAAGAAATTGAAACCCCCTACAGTGGAAGATATATTTACCTATTATGATGTAGAGATAATGTAGTTAATGAGAATTAACATTGTGTTAGTAATGAGAAATATTCGCACTATGTGTACCCTCCATGAATTGGATCACTATAATCATTCAAAAAATCATCCTCAACAGGAACATCATGCCATATCTTCTAGTGTAGAACTGAGTCATACATCTAATGAGATATATAGAAAAATATTTTTTTCTAGAACTAGTGGTGGAATAACATGATAAAATTCATCAATTAGGGTGGAAGCCATAACAATTTCTGGTAGGTTATCCTAGACTAATTCAAATTGGTTATATGTAGTGAACACAGGTAGGTCCACAATGTTAGGCACTTTATATCACAAAACATACTCAAATTTTCTCCAAATAGAATATTTTATCAGATATATTTGATACTATTCAATAACTTGTAGCTTGATTGAAATACATAGAGGGGAAGTGTGCACTAGTGAATTTAGAAATAACACATAACCAAAAAGGGTGAATGAGACTCCACCACCACTCAACTTCATAATTAAAACTTTCCTAACATTAAATTTCATGAGGGACCTAGATCATAATTTTACAAATTTCATATCTTTATGTTTCCTTATGATGGGAACGCCAAACAATGAAAAGGAATATAGGCTTAGATTCTTCATGAAGTCCCTGAATGGACAAGAATTTTTCGATGTATAGAAATCTACCATCCAAATAAATCACAGGATTCAAAGACATCCATCAGTAATTCCTATATTAATTCAGATAAAAATAGAGGAAGATGATAGTCCTTAACCTCTAAAACTAAAAAAAATGAAAATGATTTAATGTAAAAATATATTTCTTGATGGAAGGGTTTGACATATTCTGTGAACATACAACTCCCTCAACATCAGTTACTTGGAATCTACATTGAAAATATCGGTAAAGAGATAAAAATGTCACATATCCCTATAATTTATGTGGGATGATTCCATGAGGTTGATACCATGGGATAGATGTTTCAATATTTTATTTAGCATATCATTCCCAAACATGTCCCAATGCCAAACATTCTAGTAAAGTGGTCATCTCAAAGAAGAAACAACAACTATTATGCATTATCTAGATCTCACACTAGCTTCAGTACCCATACCTATGAAATATCGTTTAAATAACCTTACATAATAGAAAAAAAGAGAAAAAACATCATCAATACAGGATAAAATTATTGACGTGTGAAACATATGAATAATGAAATGATAAACATTATTATTTTTAAAATTATCAAGTCTCTAAAATATTATCATTATTATGGAAAACTATTTTTTAATCTAACAGTACATAGGCATCCTAATCAGGTTAGCCTTAGTGATTTCCCAAATTAATATCTATACCATTGAATTTGAGGACACACCATCTATTAGTTTTTGTCTCAAAATACATCATTTATAAAATAGTAGAATTTGGAAATGGTATGTTAGGAAAGCCACAATTGTTAGTGGATTTTGTTTTACCTATATCTCCCGAAGAAGAAGGGGAATGGAACAAAGTTATAAATAAGCTAGTATGGATGTTTGATAATCAGGTGACCATAAAGATGTTCAATCAAGACCATGTTATTGTTAAAAAAAATTTTAACCATCATATCATGTCCCTAGTATCCCCTATGGTGATGAAAACAACATCATTGGTATTAAAATTATCCTAGACCTAGTCTCCTAAAAGGATGAGTAAATAGTGTAGAAATACACTACTGGAAATCTTACCTTTCCCAACGCTTCGATACCAACGGATCATAAAAACCATTGGTATAGCTTCCCTTTCCCAACGGTTTGGCCAAACCGTTGGGAAATCCCACTTTGAGGCCACCTTTCCCAATAGTTTGGGAAAACCATTGGGAAAGCCCACATTATGGGGACCTTTCCCAACGGTTTGCCAAAATGGTTGGGAAAGGTCCCCCATGGACCAACCTTCACCCAGAATCAAATCTAGGCTCAAAATCTATTCCAATGGTTGTCAAAACTGTTGGTATAGGTCTATACCAACGGTTTTGACAACCGTTGGTATAGATCCCTTGATTTTTTATCATTTCTTCTTACCCAGAACATTATATAAATCAAAATTTAATATAATATGAGAATAAATATATATATTTATGTAATTAAATACACAAAAGTCATGTTAGGTTAGTGGTTAAGTCGTTCAATAATAAACTAGGGGTGCTGGGATCATATCCCAGTGAATGTTTTTTTTGAAATACATATACCCACGGTTCCACAACCGTTGGTAAAGATTTTCATATTAATTATACCAACGGTTTCCAAAACCGTTGGGATAGGTCTATACCAACGGTTTTGGGAACACCGTTGGTATAGACCTATCCCAACGACTTACTTGGCCACGGTTCTCCAAACCGTTGGTATAGGATATACCAACGGTTTGGAGGCATATGCCAACAGTTCCAAACCATTGGTATATGTTAGTTTTCCAGTAGTGATAATAAATTATATAAAATTAGACTTGTGTTGATTACCAATATGGTCCAGACCATCTCATAGTTCATGCCTCGAGAAATGGGTACAAAGGCACCACCCCTCAAAATGGACCCCTCATCAGATGGAGTGTCTCTTTACTGCAATATCAATGTGATTCACTTAAAAAATATATTTTCTAGAAAATAAGAATATTCCTAAAAATATTATTTTCCTTCTCAAAATCCTAGAGGAAAGGGGAAAGGTCACTAAGGGTAATGGAGTTGAGGAAGAAAGAATTGACATGGATCTCAATAACTATGCCATATCCTTGTGGATACTATATATGATACTAAAACCTGATGAAAGGACCTTCAATGGGATTAGTGGGAGCACTGGTCTACTTTAAAGTCATCTAGAACACTACGTAATTAGATTTTATTGGAGGAATAATTAAAAAGAAAAAATTTTCCTATTAAACATCTTAACCTGGGAAGTAAGGATCAATCCAAATCATAAATGACAATAAGATCTCCAAATTTTCTCTAGGAATTTTATTTTTTAGTCGAAGATACTCTTCATTCCATGAATGTAACTGGGGATAATTCTAAAGTTGGGAAGTTCATAACTTTGGATAAACAATACGTCATCTTAAAGTAACTATTTTTCATTCCTTAAAATTTTAGATCTTTAATTCTTGAACTTTATCAAAAGAGCCTTGATAAGTACTTTTATAGTCCCTTTTAATCCATAAATAGTTTTATGTTGAGGCCTCTTCCTCTTATGTGTATCAAGCATAGATCAACCCTACTGAATTTCATGAATTTATTTACATCATATAATGAGACTGTTATAATTGAAATTGAATTGCTGATAATCATGCAGTCATTTACCCCTTATATATATCTAAAAAACTAGAAAACACCAATGTCCATCATGTTTTAAATGACAACAGCTCTAGAATCAATCTCTTATCGAACTGAAATATTCAATGAGTTTTCTATAGAGAATATAATTTTTTTACTTCTACTTTAAGAATACCAGGGTCTGAAAATAAAGAATTTAATCCTCTTAGACAAATTAATCTCATATCTCAATTTAGGGATCTCATCTTTGACTCTGAATTCCTGATTATCTAAAAGGATATAACTTTTATTGTCCTTTTTGAATGACCTTCACAACATCCTCCTATAAAATTTTACTCATTTTATCATCAATGGATCAAATACTCTATTTAAAAATAGTAAAATGAATGGTATGGTGATAAATACAATTTTGGGTCTTACGAGCCTCATTACACCGATTCATGATTTTTCATGATATAAGGAACAAATACCATGCCTAAAAATGTCACTAAATTAACCACTCCAAATCATTTAGAGGCACCCCCAACCAGCCCATTGAATAAGATCAGTGATGAATATGTACTGACCATAAACCAAATAGAGGTAGTAACCTCTGATTTAGGAATATCCCCATGTTCCTAATATAATTTCCATCAATAAAATCTACTATAGAGAAATGATAGATAATCTTGATAATAAAAATAAATGGCCAGTGTAAAATACCCCATCTTCATCATCTAGGACTAGAATTGTACTTGCATCACTACCAATATCAAATTATAACACCACATTAACCGTGAAGAATAAAAATTACTTTGGATATCCTGATTCTTGATAAATCAACGCTTATTCCACCCTTGAAGATAATGGAGAAGGAAACTTTTTCCACAATTTCCCTAATACTAATACCCATATATTGGTATCTTTTGAATTTGAAAATACCATATTTTCAATTATAGAAGATAAGATTGATCCTATATCATCAACTGAATATAAATATGTTAGTTCCACTTTTTTCCTAAATATAAATAGAGAGGAAATAGATTTTTCCTAGAACATTGTCAATGATGACGCTCATATACAATACCCCTCAAAATATTGGAATATATCTTTAACATCCATATAAGATAAAAATAACTCCACACTATCATATAACATTAAGATTCCCATTCCTCAATAAACTTTATCGAGTCTTGGGTATAATAAGAAGAAGTTGAAGATCTAAAAGATTCCCCTCCTTCATTTGAGGAAGGTGGCACTACCACAATTGATATATTCAGATATGTAAATCTGGGTGTAGATTAAGAATTGAGACCCAAATTATGAAGTGTTATTATGTATCATAAATAAAAATATACAAACATTAATTTATTGAAATAGATTCCTAATGTCTTCACCTGCTATTATATATAAATTCATGAACATGATATTGGTGTAGACACTCATTATATGGGCCTACGTAAGGATCATTCTCGTTAAAAGATAGAATCCATGGGAATACATCTAACATATTATGACAAGATTGAAATATATTTCAAAAATCTTATTAAATCTATATTTATTTTAGAGGTCTGGTACCCAAAATATCTTTCCAATATATTGATTATCAAGAAAAATAATGACTAAATAAGAGTTTTCTTTGATTTTAAGGATCTCAACTGTCATTCCCTGAAGGTTGATTTCCTAATATTGAATATAATCCAGATTATTGGTGCAACGTTTAACTATTTATCCCACTCCAATATGGATGGATATTCAAGATATATCCAAATCCAAATGTATTTTGAATATAAATATGTCACTACTTTTAGGTAACACTAAGAAATGTACTGATATCGAGTGATTCCCTTCAGATTTAAAAAATGTTCTATGGCATATCAACATGCTATACACCATATTTTTATCCATACATAGTGAATACCATGGAAGGTTATGTATATGGATTGGTGGTAAAATCCAAGTAATGGTTTTATCATCATAACAATATTGAGATGCTTTTCAATATGTAATAGAATCAATTACACGTTTTTGTTAATTGGTACATATTAATTTCCACTTTACTTATAATTTATTTCATTTATTTATTTCCTAGGTTTTGGGGTAACAATTGAGTGTATTTTTAGAGAAAGACCATGAATATGGTCAATGTATTGTTTTTTGAAACCATGTTGAAACCATGTGGGGGTGATGAATTTTTTGACAGTGTGGTTTTCCATTGTTTGAGAATAGTCTTTCAAACCATGTGACACATGATAGAAAACCATGTGGCTCATTTTGGGTGATAGGGACATAAACATGGTTGGTGCATGGTTTACCATACTATGCGGATAAACCATGCATCAATTTTCATCTAATCAAAAAGTTTGAATTTACGCATTTCCTAAATATATTATTTATGTTTTTGTGATTATTATCCCTCCTTCACATTTTGAAACCATCCTCCCTTGACTATAGATCTCTCCCACTCCTTATTTGGTGTATTTTCCCTTGGTTGCTTGGTTTATTTTGATGACTTAAGTCAATTTATTCTTTATTTCACCTTTATCTACCCTGTATTCTCTATTTATTCAATTTTCATGGATATATGGAACCCTATTGGTGGTGTTGGAAATATTAAGGGTTTTTAATGAGGTTTTTTGGTTTGATTTCATGATGATTAGTTGTGTGTGTCTTGGTTCTACCTCGTCTAATTGGTATTCATCAAGGGAAATTATATTTGGACAAAATGGGAGGTTTGTGTCTTTATTGTAGGGGTTTTTTCATGGATTAACGTTAAATATCTTATCACAATTTTTATACTAAATAACAATTATAGTGAATTATTACTGGTTTTCATTTCTTGTTTGATGTTTTTCATGTATTTTTATATAAATTTAAGTGTTTAAAGTTTTCTTTTTCAAAATGGTTGTTGTTTTTATAAACACAAAGTGTCTGGTAAAATGGTTAAATTGTTTTATTATTTTAAATGTATTTATAAAATGTTATTAGAATATTTTTTCCTTGGGAAAGTTGTTTTGATTAATTTGGAATTATGTATTAGGAAATGGCTTATTTTATATGTTTATTGATATTGGGAACCTATTTTTGAATGTGTTATCATTGGATTAGAAATTGTTTTAAATAGTTTTTGAACAATAGTTTTTTTGAGGGTCCATGTGATTCTTTGGAGGGAAGATAATTTGATCTTCTATATTGCTTATTTTGAGTGCTCATATTTTTAATTGGAGGTAGGAATTTTCAAGCCTCCAATTTGGTTCCAAAGGGACCAAGAGAGACTTGGGGTAGGATGTTCACATTAACATCCATGTTGGGAATAGGGAAGATCGGGAGATATTAAATTTCTTAGCTGGATAGAATACTTATTTACTCACTCACATTATACCCTATGGTTAATGCCTCCAGGTTAAATTACTCATTCTAGGTTGGTTTACATGATTTATATATTGGATTAGTGTAATTTGATGTGATTATATATATAGTATTCCCATTTCCTCATTTTCCATTTATATAGTTATATGATATTGATGTTATGACCACATTTATTATGCCTTTAGGTTGTGTTTGAGCATGTTTTTTTGTGGAATAGTTTATATATTTTATCCGTGCTTATAAAATATGTTAGATACCCATGTTTTACTTTGGAAGGGAAAACCAATGGGTTTTTACAGGTTTACATGAAATTGTTTTGTTTTTAGGTGGTTTAGTATCAGAATTATGTTTAAACTAGTTTATTGGTTTAAAAGGGTAAAAACATTAAAAATATACATGGTGTTATCATACTAGGATTCATGAATCACAACCTTCATGGTCCCTCTTTTCTTATTTATAGATTTTATTTTGTAAGGCACAGGTAAAGGGAAAGAAACCATGTACTAAGGTGGATCTTCTTGATTACTAACATGAAATATTTTGTAGATGAGATGTATTTATAATGTGATAAACACATTTGGATTAGTTTTTCATGTTTTTAAATCGTTGGGTTACACATGGGATTTTATTAATTATACCCTTCCTTTTGTGATTAGGTTTTTTATTTTGATATACAATGCATATGTCTTATTATTGAATGTTTATACTTGATGTATGTTGGTTTTTAATTATATTATACTATTTAATATGATGATATAGGTGGGTAAAAACTATTTTATTGATGTATCATGAATGTTTACTAGTGGAGAAACCATTCCCAAATGCTAGTTGGTTATTCTTGGTTCTTATCTTCTAACTGTGGTAATAGGGAATGTGATTCAGTCCATGTGTAAGTATGACTTAGGTGATGGGTTAGGTCAATCCAAGTTGGTTCATTTTAAAATTTCATTGGAAGAGTTTTTATATGGAATTAAGCATTTGTTTTAAGAAAAACCATAGGGACTTGAGAGATAGGAATGATGGAGTTCCTAGCCAACTCTTCTTTATGTCAAAACTCAAGTTATAATCGGTGGTTTGGGACTGTGGTTATGTTTTGATCTTGGTTATGGGTTACATTAATGATTTTATCTATTTCATATTGACTTTTCTTGTGATAAACATGTTTTGGGATTCCATTTCGTACTTTTTTCTGATTTGAGGTTGTATTATGCTTTAATAAGATATTGATTCTAGTCTTCTAAACTATGCATCTGGGAAGGTCCTCTTCTGGGTATAGATAAGGAGAGGAGTAGAGTTCACCACATGAAAATGCTCTTGTTTATCTAGATTTAGTGTAATTGGTGATTGACATCATCAAAACCTTGGTATATATAGGGGTAGTCATGAGTATACAAGAAAAGTGGTCATGCTCAAGCTTTATCAAGGTAGAATCCACTGGTGTTCCATGACAAAAAGAGAACCAATGATCATAATAAATGGTTGGACCGTAACGAGTAGAACATTGATTTTTTAAGACCCCTGAGACCTATAAAGTAAGATTTTTTACATATAATCAAGAGGGAATAGATACTAATTTTTTTGGAGTTGATTGTTCTTTTAAAAAAGCATGAGGATATCACATAGACCACAATATAATTGGCATTTAATCAGAAGTTCTACTAAGGGACCTTGATAGTAGGGAAGTCACTTGAGTTTCTGAAGGTGGAGAAAGGTGATCATTCATTGATGGATTATGGTACCATATATACTATATTGGTTCATGTATCTCTAAATATCCTCAAAATGGTTATCTGAAGGCTTGGAATTTTGAGACGTTATAGAGGAATGAGATTAGATCAATACTCATTATTATATGTCAACCGGCCTATTCATTATTGTTTGATAAAGAGGTGATGGAAGATGAATATTTAACTAGCATGATAGGTCTCATTGGTGTTCCTTCAGTGGGTGGTATCTAGAGTTCTTATTTAGGATAGAAGAATAAGCAGGGGAGTGTCAAAGAGGAAGTGGAAAGAGTGTAAAGTATTATTTTGGATTAGATTCTATAGATATGATTGGGTATATAATAGCTATTTGTTACCAGTGTAGGAAGGTAGGTATCACTAGGAAATATGTTCCTAAAGACTTGAAATATGTGTCGTTGGTGTGGGAGGTTAGGTATTATCTAGAATTTTTTTAGTTTTCTTTGAATTGGATTTTTGTAGGATCCATTTTATTAAAGGGAACTCAGGTGTTGTTAGAGGAAGCCAATGGTGGAGGATCTTATGCTCATGTTAAGGAGGATTCCCACCACAAGAAAGAGACTTACAGAGGTTCCGATCTAGGGTAAATTTAGGTAGTTCAGGCCATTCTAGAGGATCTACATACTATCCCAAACCACCATTTGATATGAAATGTTTATTTCCAATACTATATAATCTATTTTATTTGAAAAAGGTCCATCCTATTCTTTCATTTCATTATAGATGATTGATGACGTGGGTATGCAAGTTGAGTTGATACCTTATGACATGGATTTTATAACATTATTGGGTAGGATAAAGGATTATGGATTTATGTTACCCTAGGGTCGATTTTTGGTAGCTATCGTATAGGTCATTTTGGACTTTCTTGTCCTAGAATTAGATGTGTTTAGCATCATTATCAGTATAGATTGGTTGATTATCCTCAAGGTGCTACTTGACTTATTATAGCCGTAGAGTTGAGTTCATTACTTCTAATGCAATCAATATCGTATTCCAGGGCATGTGGGATCCATGATTTGGGATGTAAGTAATGGATTATTTTTTGTTAGGGTTGGTATCATGCTAGTTTTCTAGGTTTTTACTTGATTTTATTGAGAATTGGTCTTTGGGTGAACATTAAATGGAAATGGAAAGGTACCCAGAAGTGTTCCTAGATGACTTCTAGGATTTTTACCTAAGTACTAGGTTGGGTTTTCTATCGATCTACTACCAAAACTGAGCCTAATTACTTTATAATCATATAATATAGATCCATCCAAGATGATTGAGATGAGTGATTAACTAGAGGATCTTAATTAAAAGGGTTATATTATAAATATTGTGTCACCATGGGATTCATTAATAACATTTACCATGAATTTAGATGATATCCTTTAACTTTACATAGACTACTGTATTCTTAACTAGGTGATAGTAAAGAATAAATACCCATTTCCCAGTAATTGATGATCTTTTTTAACTACTCTGTGGTGCCCATTTATTTTCCAAAATCATCCTAATCATATAAGTGCTTAGACATTTTTTTATGCTTATGGTCTAGGTTTGGGGTGTGTATTGATGTGATAGGACCATGTGGTGGACTATAGGTCATAATGGATATTCCCAAATGATCATAGTTGTCCCACCCATGAATTGGAATTGTTAGCTATTATGAATTCACTAAATACATGGTGAAACATCCTCTTCTGATATTGTATTATTGTATTTTCAGATTATAAGAGCCTAAAGTACATTGTCACTCAGATATAACTGAACCTCAAACATAGACATTGGTAGAATTACCTTCAGAATTTATATTTTGTGATTGCATATACTCTTAAGAAGGGAAATTTAGACACTAATTCTTTGAGAATAAATCTTCCAATGAAAAATTATTTGGAATCCGTGGATGAGAGGGGTCTGATGAGTTTGTTTTATGACATCATACTAGATGTGGATGAGTATTTAGGGTATAATTTCTTGTCTATTTTTTATATTACAACCTATCTCATTGAGATGTTATGTACTAAGTAGGTTTCCTACCCCAGTGCCAGCATATTAGCAATGATTTAAATGGTTTGGAGACCTCATGTTATTGGTCCTGGTCTCTCGATAGGTCTCTTATCCTTTAGAAGTTTATGGTTGTTCCTTTGATCTTGATATAAAATTTAATGCACGGGGTTCATCAATATAATTATATCATTTAGCCTTTTGTGACTAAGAAATTTTATACCACGAGAGGCTGGTATTGGTGTCTTGAGATGAAACATGTTATGGAAGACTTTGTTTCTAGATGCTTGACCTGACATAAGATCAAGGTGGAGCATGAGAGACCAGTTAAGTTATTGCATCCACATCCCATGCCAGTGTAGAACTATGATGAAATATCTATGGATTTCATGATTTGGTTACCCCATTATTTGTGTGGGAAATATTCTATATAGGTAATTGACGATATTCTGATTAAATAAAATCATTATATACCCATTATAGTGTTGATGAAGTTAGAGGACATCAAATCATGGTTTGTTTGAGTTTGTTTTCAACATCATGGATTTACCTCATCAATAGTGTAAGAGTAGGATTATTTTTTTACATATCACTTTTATAAGGGATTTTATGAGGCTTTGGGAACCAATTTGATATTGATCATTTCATATCACCCATGAATGGATAGATAGATTAAGTGGACCATCCAGACACATGAGTATGTTTTGTGGGTTTTTGTTCTTGATTTTGATGGTTCATGGGGTGGCACATTTAATTGGATGAGTTTTCAAATAACAATATCTTTCATACCATGATAAGTATGGAATTCTTGGAGGATTTATATGGTTGGTTGTAAAAATACTAATTGTTTTGGGATGAGGTGGGAATGCATTCATTGGTTGGAGTGAGCCTCATCTAGGAGAAAAAATAGACACTTTAGCTAATTCAAAAATGGATATTGATGACACTAATTTTCTAGAATTAATATCAAAACCATAATTATCTTTCTTTGGGGTTTCAGGTTGGTGACCAAGAGTTTCTCTACATTTCAATTTAGCATGGATATTATTTCTTTTTAAATAAGGGGAAGTGGGAATTTAGGTTATGTTAAGTCATTTGATGTTGTGGAGCTTCTTGAGAAGATAGACTTCTAGTTAGAACACCCACCATGTATGGCCTTGATTCATATTGTCTTACATGTATACCAGTTTAAGAGATACCATCTAGGCCCAACTCATATGTTGTAGTCAGATGATTTGTTGTTATAGTCTTATACCTTTGTGATCGTGCATCTCATTCGTATAGTAGATGTTTAGAACAAGGTTCTCCATGGTAAGTTTATCATGTTGTTCCATGTGATTGGGAAACATAGTTAAAACATCGATGAGTCATGATAGGTGAAAGGGAGTGTGAGAGAATAGTGGTCTCACTTTTTTTTCTAGAAAAGTCTAAAAAGTTTTAGGGGAAGAAAGTAGAATAGTGGAGAGTTTTCGATTCCCACCAGGTAGTTGGTATGTATTGTTTTACATTTAATTAGTCCCTAATTGTGTTCATAGAGTTCCCAAGTGATGGGGTAGAAATTGGGAGTTTTGGGGGAGATAGACCAGGGTGTGTGGTTGGCTCGTGATTTTTATTAATCATCTGGAAACTGTGTGAGGGGTGCTCTAGTTGTCGATATTGTGGTTTATCATGAGTTAATCATAGTATGTAAAATCAAGTGACACCCTAGATCAAACTGTGTGTCCTATTTTGGGTGGATAGTGGTAGCTGAACTATTGGCACATTGTTTTCCTATCTGTGCATCCAAACAGTAAAACCCCATCTAGCTCATTAAAAAGTCTGAATTTTCCCTTTTCCTTATATTTTTTTATGTTTCTGTGGATTATTTTTTCCCCTAGTGTACACTTCTATCCTACCTTGTGCATTATCATCTACCCCTTCTTCCATGATGTAATAATAATTGGTTTTTGTTGAATTTTATTTAGGTATGTAGATTTGTTCTTCATTTTTTCTTCTTTTAACACTATTGTGATAATTTATCTATTTTCATGGAGATGTGGAATCCTATATGGTGCCGTTAGAAGAATTTACGGTTTATAATGGGGGTTTTGGTTTGATTTTTTATGGATTATGTGTGTTAATATTGGTTAAACCTCATCTATGCAGTCTTTATCAAGTTTGTTGAGCTTTGGACTCATAGAGCCTCGGGGTAGGAAGGTCATGCGAGCATCTAGGTTGGTATTGGGGAATCCCAAGAGAGCTTCTGTTTCCTCGATATATATAATACATGTTTACCCACTCACATTAAACCTTGTGGTTCGATCCCCTAGGTGAACTAAATCATATTGGGATGGTTTACATGATTTATTCATTGTATTAGTTCTATATGATGTATTAGTGTGTATTATTCCCATTTTTTATTTTCTATTTATATGTCTATATGATGTTAATGTTATGCACAATTTTATTATTTATTTTGGTTAATTTTGAGAAAGTTTTTTGATGTGGACTTCAATATCTATTCGACCCATGTTTGGAGATTAATTTAGAAAACCACATTTCATTTTTCTTGGAAAAATGAAAGGGTTTTTAAAGGGTAACATAAAATTGGATTATTTTAAAGTGGTTTAGTTCTGAAATTGTTTTTATACTAGTTTATTAGTTTTCATGGGTAAAATAATTAAAAAGATTCATAGTGGTATCCTATTGGGTTTTGTGGCTCACACCCTTCTTGGGGTCTATTTGGGGATTTTCAGAATTTATTGTGGAGGATATGGAGAAAGGAAAGGAAACCATGTACTGGGGTAGCTATTTTTTATTACCACCATCTAGTTTCTTTTGGAGTAGATGTGGTATCATAGGGATTGAATCATTATAGTTACCCGTTATTAACAAAAATGGATATTACATCATTTTATATTAATATTCCATACATTAAAAAAATTACTTCTCGAGGACCATAATAGTTTAGTGTCTTTGGAAACTCGGAAACAAAATATTCTATCCTAGTGTAAGATATTAAATATCTCCTATAAAGGTCTCCTCCTTTATTACTCATACAAAAAACCTTTCTTCATAACATGGGGAAAGGAAACATATGAAATGTGTGAGCTCAAATGCTCTATAGTGGTAAATACGGGAGATATATAAGAATAATTATGAGTTTATGGGTATGAGAAAATGATCATGAAAATTGAAGATAATACCATGTATATCAAAGATCGTATACATTAATCCTGGCCTAAAGAATATCAGTTCATACGAAATGAGTCATAAGGAAATAAAGATCACATGCCATAATAGCATAACATAGGAATAAAACATGGGATTTTGGATGAATCATAAGAATATAATATGATTTTCATAGTAATCAAGATATTACTACAACGACCATCTTTTTCATATCGGTTCACTCTACATTACATCTTAGTTTTCATGGTTCTCTCCCATTTCCATATTAGTACCATGACTTACCTCCTCATACCATCTTGGTAGTCATGGTTCACTCTCATGGAATCTCAGTAGTCATGGTTCATTCACAAGACCATATTAGTCTATCTCATGATATATATATTTACCCAATGTATTGGTGGTAGATATAGTTTCCACCCATCTCATAATTAAATCATTCATAAATGTGCCCCAAGGTCTTAAATAATCATATATTAACCATGAAAGGGAATGGGTATCATAAACATGTAAACATACCTAACCTTTGGAAAAAGATACATGTTTCATAATTATTTCATCCAAATCATAACCTGTGATAGAAAAATGGATTTCATAAATAGATAACCCATGAATTAGAAATGGGTTTTATAAATAACATGATATTAAGCATAATCCATTAATAGAAAGTATATGAATGGATCCTTTATATCATTTCCTAGAAAGGTATGAGTAACATCAAGGTATTTATTATTAGATAGAAAATAATTTTGAAATATCATTAAAAAACATTTCTTGACGAAAATACAATTTCATCTTTGAAAAATAATTTTTAATATATAAAACCATTTGAAAATAATTTTTTAAAAAAATAACCTGAAAACTTATAAAAAAGACTTGGGGTCATTTTGAAAACGTTTTTCCTTGAAAAAAATATAAATAATTTTCAAAACATTTTAAAAACATTTTTTATTGAAAACACTTTGAAAACAAAGAATGAAATCTTGAAAATGTCTTGGAAACATTTTTAATTGGAAACTGATGAATGAATCTTGAAAACATTTTGAATAACTTTTTCATTATAAACTTATAAAACAATATTCAAAACATTTTAAATTGATTTTTTATTGATTTTATTTAAAATATATAAAGGAATCTGTTAATTTTTTTTTGAAAATAATTTCTTTAAAAATACTTTGAATACTTATGAATAAGTCATATAAGCGTCTAAAATACTTTTTAAGTATAAAAATTTTTTTTAAAAATTTTTTATTTATTAAAATATTTGTAAAATTGTACAGTAATATTTGGAAATAATAAATAATTCTTCCTTGTTAATTATCATAAAAGATCATTTGAAAACATTTTTAAAACATGGTATTTAAAAGAAAATATATTTTCAACTGAAGAGAGAAATAAATTCATATTGTTATAAAAAACATGTTATATTATTGTAAGTACCAAAGGTGAGAAAACTGTACAAATACATTGATATATATTGAGTAATAATAGGAAGGGTAAACTCCCTAGTTTTCATGAGAGATGTTTCATATGATTTAATCAAAGGAGAATAATCATTAACAGTCTCAAAAAGCGACGAGATTGTCTCAATAAACTCTTATAACATAGTAACATGAGAGAATACTCTCCATGTAACCATAGGAAATTAAAAGAAACATAAAATTTCATAAAATGAATGAATTTTATGAGATAACATGTAAAATTTATGTATTTACACCTTGAAATTGAATTCAGGTGCATAACAAAATATGAGTCTCAAAGAAGGAAAATTTAGACAAAACTATTTTACTGGTTTGGTTACATTTGAAACATAAACTACCTGAATGAAATATCATAAAATAGATATGTTAATACCTCTAAATTTTGGTATATTATACATATAATAAAATTATGGAAAGTATATAAACCACACAAATGGAAAGAGTGGCGAACATAGCATGTATCTCATGAAATTAAAAAATTAAGAAGAAATCTTTTTACCTTGTGTCTTGACTCTCATCATATTCATAAAAACATCCTTTAAAATAAATATAAGTTTAGTATAAATCATTTTTATAAAAATATTCTTATACAAAATACCATATATGGTCTGATTATGACCTTACATTACCTGATTGTTAACGATCATATGTTATGGTTTCACAATATCTAATATTTGCTCTATTCTTCACATTGTCTTAATTTGTTATATCTTTGGTATTTTTACATATATCATGATATACAGTATGAAAATCATTGCATAAATATCTTCTATATTCATTATATTTATATATCGACAATCTATAGCATAAGTAACTTTGAATTTAAATTCACTATTCATGGAGATGGTAAGCCCTACGTACACATGAACGTTGATTCTGTTTTAATTATCGTATTGAAAGAACCAAAGAAAATGTCATATAAGTATATATATATATATATATATATATCATTATTATTTTATATTTATGATATCATATATATTTTATATATTCAATAAAACCATCCAAGAGACAAGAGATAAAATCCAAGAAGTGGATGTTTTTGGCACTATAGTAGTTTTGTAGCAAATACTGTAGTAGGTATTGTTTGGTACTATAGTAGCTGAAACTATTCACATGTTGGGGCCCTCGGGCCACCGGGTTGGTCCTTGGGTCCTTCAAGACCTTTGGGCCACCCAATGCTTGGTCAATAAGGCTATTTCTCCACTTCAAGGCCTTCAAGCAACCTTAAGGCCATCAGGCCACCTTAAGGACTTCAGGAAACCTCAAGGCCTTGGGCTATATGAACTGTAGATGTACCAGATTGACTTATAAGGGACAAGGTTGTAGATGAGTATTTAGAGCATACAAATTCACCATAGAAGAACTAATAATAATTTGAAGAATGAGAGGGTATGTATTTTCCATTATTATCAGGCTTGTGTACACCTACACAAAATAGCTAGTTGGCTAGTCATGTGAAGGTGGAGTGCTGATTAGGATACAAATGTTGTGGAGGGGCAGTTTTATGTTTTTATTAATTGGGATGAATTATTTTAGAAATAATGAAAATAAATTAATATTATCAATGAATGGGTGGTAAAATGTTATAAAACTGTCAAATAAGGAATTATAAAAATTATTATAGTAATTTAGATAATTAATAACATCATTTAATCATTAATACTTAATGTTTAAATGTGATAAACTAAATGGAAGCGTGAGGTATGTGTTTCTCATCTCACTTTTTCTTCTGTGAGATATATGCCTTATTCAACAATTAATTTTTTTTATTGTGTATATAATTACTATTGGTATATCATATCATTATTATCATTATATTAATGATATTACATGTTTTATTGATAAATATATCATATATGGGGAATATGATTCAACTGGTAAAAATGTGGTAAGGTATATCTTTACCCAATTTCCATTCTTTGGATTAAACTTCTACATCATGATTATATTTTGGTAAGCCCATGTGGGATATTAATTTTTATTATATTATGTTAATTTTTTTTTATTTTATTTATAAAGGATAACTATAATTTATTCATTAGATTAATTCACATTTCCTCAAGTAGAAATCAGTGAGATACTTTCTCTTAAAAATAATATTTTTAAAAATTTTCTTTAAAACTCTAATTTTCTTCCATGTATTTAATTTTTTATATTGATTCCAAAAAATATTTACTAAAATAATTTAATTAATTTACATCATGTTTGAATTTTCAAAAGGTTTTTTTAATGTATTATTTTTTTTGTAAAATTGAATTTTTATGACTTTTCAGAAAAAAAATGTGAAAGGATTGTTTTTTTAAATTATACCGCATGAGTGGAATTTCACACCATCATTATGACATAATGAATTTAATATTACATTAAAATATTAAATGGATATTTTATAATAAAATATTTTATTTCATATTTGTGCATAATTTAAAAAAAATTCAAAACAGAAATGATTTATTCCCCAAGAATTATTTCAAGTGATCTTTCAAAATTAATTTCCTTTTAAGATACAAATATGTGATGTTTCTTATTCTTTAATGGGTAAATTATTGAAGGATCATATACATATTATTTTTATGGTTATTATATATTTATGATGGCATGGTTTTTAAGTATCATATTAACTTCAATCTTATTTCATCGGTAACCCATATGATTATTCCTTATGATTGATTCTTTATATGGAACATATATTCAGGAGCATGTTGTAATGGGTTCACCCAAATAGTGCTCGAATAAATTTGTTAATGTTTTAGTATTAGGAGACATAATTTTTGGATAATTTCTAAACCTAATTCCTTTGTAGAACATTGTCCACCATATTATATACTCAAGGTTGTTATCCTTGGCTCGTGTTTGTGCCATGATATATGTCACTGCCACTTTCATATATTTCCATGAACATAAGATTCCATGTTATATATGTCATTCTTATTTCTATATTTTCATGTTTCATGACGTTTATACTATCTTGTTATGAATTCTAACTTACATGTTATTCTTTATTCCCATTTTTATTGGTTCACTAAGTTATTTAGCTCATACTGTTTGTCAATGTTTCACTAGGTTATCCTATGAAGTTATAGAATCTCAATGGGAGTTAGAAAATCATAATTGAGATTAATAAAAATATGTTTAATTCTCGTTTCATGTTTTCCAATAATATACCTTGTCTTCCAAAGAAATCATTATTTATTATCCTATGTTTGTATTATATTGATACATATTCATAACACCATGTAATAATATCTATAAAAAGTATGGGTAATTATAGTTGGTATCAGGGTATGGTTTAGATATCATTGGATATTAGGATTAGAAATATATTTCAAGAAACCTATGTATTATTCTATAACCATGGTTATCATAGATTTAAACATTGGGAATCAAAAGTTATTTTTTACTTTTAATTTATAAGATTATACTTCTATATTCCTAGTTTCATTTTCATAAATTTATTAGCTATGTATTCAAGTCCAATACATTAATTTTATTTTAATTTTAATGGTGGAAAATATGATAACTTATTCCTATAAACTATATGTAATGAAGGTAGAAATAGAAATTTCATATTCCCACTATTGCTATGGTTTTGATAAGAAAAGTAAGATCAATTATCATGAAATAATAAGTGGTAGAACAAAATTCAATTTATATTTATACCAAAAATGTGGGAATAAGCACTCAGGTGATTGATTTCATGGTACAAGATAGTGTTAATTTTTTTGAAGTGATGATCATTAATTATTTTAATTCTGATGCGATTGATGTAATATAATTATGTGAATAATGATAAATCAAAAAAACAAACCTCTAATAATTCAGTGGTTCAATTTCAAGGAGTTTGGGAGTTACACTAAGTGGTTCTCTAATACAAGTACTATTATGGATGATAAGCCAAAAAATATAAGGAAAAGGAAAAAGTGTAATATTATTATATAATATTTGATGATGTGAACAATGAAAATTAATGAATATGTATACAGCTATCCATGGTTTGTAATTTCATGTCTAACTTTTTATGAGTGAAATGTTTGAAAATATTATTGTTTAAACTTTATTAAAATTTCATGTTATTATCTATCTCTAAATAAATTATATAATAAGAAAATATATAAGGAATATTACACTACAACTTTTCTGTAGGTATTAGAATGTATATGTTGAATGGTAATAGAAATCGTGAAAAGTGTTTTTAGAGGTAAGGTAATATTTTTTAGAACAAATGATTAATGGAATGATATCCCTTAATATGTGCATTTTTTAAGATAATAATTATATAAGGTGATGATTTATTGTGCTAAAATAAATAGAAAATTATTGTTGACCTTGAAACAGAATAGTAATATTACGATGTGGTGGTATATAGATTGATTTAACAGAAGTTTATGATTTATTTTATAGGGAAAGGGTTAATTTTGGAATGCATTCATGTTTTCACTAAGAATTTATTGTAAATTATTTTATTACCATTTATTAAAATAATACATGATAATTATATTCACATGTTTGGTAAGAGATAATTCAGTTTGTTTAGAGGATTAATGATTACTTTATTTGAAAAATTCAGTGACCATAATTCAAAAGATTTGGATTTTATTATTTCAGATGGTTTATAAGAGTAATAATTTATGAAGTTTTTTATGTTGAATATTGAATGATATTTTAGAGTTTAATGTATTAAAAACCAAATGAAAATTTATGTGTATTGGATAAACTATTATAACCAATTTTTTATGGTCTCTTGTCCATCCATTATAGATAATACGATCCACAGGTTCTGCAAGAACTACAATTTCAACTTCATTACCTAGAGTATGAAATGAATAGTTGATCAAGGAACAACCATATAAAGGTATTTTACATATGAGAGAAAATAAAGTAAGTATATATTCTCAAATGATTTTGAAATAAAATGTTATCCTATTATCATCATTTTTTATTATATATTGACATTTCTCAAATATATTTTGCCTATGGTTATGTGTTTCTGAACCTTATAATGACCATGTTCTATATCATTCACCATAAAAACATGATAGTTGTAATTATCTTACATTTCCATGTTTTAACATTCCACTAATCTTCCCATAACCGAAATCTTAGTTATGTGGTGATCTTCACCTTTTAATTTCACTCTTTTTAAGAGCGTGTTTTATTTACTTCTTTTATGATGCAGGTTCTCCAGAAAGAAAATTATAAAATATAAATATTTTATTTTCAAGTAAAATTTCATATTTTTGAGGAAAAACTTTTTGTTTTTTGAAATTATTGATCTTATCATAATGATATCTTATCAATTGGATCTTCCACTGAATCCCTATCTTGTTCATGATGTGTTCCATATATCTATTAGAAAGAAGTTTGTACCAAACCCTTCACCTATAATTAAATTATAGGTCATAAAACTAGTGTATGATGTTTATTATAAATAATAAATGTTTTATATTCTTTATAGTAGAGATAATTCTCTATAAAACAAAACTACTCACCCAGATAATGTTTTGTGGCGAAACGACCAATTTGAAAGAAGCAATGTGGGAACCTGAGAAAGTGATTAAGAAAATAAATCATTATATATTTATATCTGAGTATCAAATTTCAAGTGAGAAATTTATTTTAAGGGGGGTATAATTTAACATCACATGATTTTATGGTATTCCTTTTTTAAATAAATTTGATCTCTTGAATATCTTGTTTTTCATAAAACATCGATCATAAACGAACTCCAAATTTTTTTTATTTAATTGGGAAATTTATTGTGGTAATGAATAAGATAAACTATATTATGAAAATATATTTTGAACATGTTTATAATATAAATCCATCGGTTACTAATTAATTATAAATGTAAATTAAAACCAATTGAACATAAAGGATGTGTTTTTATAAAAAAACTATTTTTATGATAGAAATGGATGATTGTATTAATAAATTAACCTAATCAATATGTGTGAAATATATAAATTAAATTTACATTCTATATATTCAATAAAATGTTTTTAAATTCATATAATATGTTTTATAGGCTAAAGATAAGAATAAATCCAATTTTAAGCATAAAAGCTTCATTTTTCCTAAAATGGCAATCTTTTTGCATTTTATTGAAGAACCCATTTTAAAAGTAAATTTTAACACCAAAATAAATTTCGTTTAAAAAATATGCAGTATTTTTTTTAAATATATCAAAATTATCTTAAGTTCAAATTTTTATATTTTTTGAGGAAGTAATATTTTTTTGATGAATAGTGAAAACTATAGAATTTCAATTGAAGAACTATTTTCTTTTTCTAATTTATTTATACGGTTAAATTATATTTTAATATTTTTAATGTATAAATATTTCAAATATAAATCAATAAATCCATTTTAGGTCATTATATTCAATTCAAAATTGCAATTTAATATCGAATCATTTAAAACCTTTGAACGATTTTACTTTAAAAACCATTTTTCCATTTTGTCTACTGGATTAATTTAAAAATAATTTTTCCATTTATGTCGATTGAATTTAAAAAATGGATTCCGCAATTGGTGTAAAACTTTTTAAATTAGGTTTATGGTCAATTTTATTTTTAGGTATGAAAATTTTACCGTGGTAAAAAAATTATTTACCGCATTATTGGTAATATAATGACAAGGTTTAAAGCTAAAAGGTAAAATCTTATCATGCATAACAATTACATAATTTAATGGTTGGTTGAGGTATTTATATACCCTAAAATAAAATTACAATATTAATTATTATCCACATATAGGTAAATAAATGTAAACCCAATGTGGTTGTCTTTAACCATAAAATAATCATTATTTATTCGCTTGAACCAATATCTCTTCAAGTATAAATGCTAACCCTCAACACCCCATTTCTACCCAAATTCCTTGAATATCCTAAAATATTTGTTAAACTATTTCCTACACACTCTAAAAATTTACATGTTCTTATTGTCTCAATATAATACCAAAAAAATGTTCCCTAAGTTCCTTAAGTGGTTATTTAAGGAGGTGATATTCGAGAGGTAAGTTTCTAAAAATTCATCTCTTATTTACTTTTCTTCAACTAATTTCTTATGACCTCATTCATACATAAATTATTTAGAACTATATAATAATTTATATAATACATTTTTATGTTTATAATGGAATATATTATATCCATACCTTTGAATTTATCAACTAATTTAAAGAAATGAAGGTATGGTCCAAATTATGTCGGTTAGTCACCTCAGTGAATAATGATTTTATTAATATTTCCATTATCAAACTCAGTGATGGTCATAAATATATTATTATGGTTAAATTATAATTTAATTAATATATTATAACCTATTTAATGTTTTGGAAATAATATATATATATAATATAAAAAACTAGTTCGCGATGGTTAGAAAAACTGTCAAATTGAACTACACATTTTTTGTTGATGTTTTATCAAATGAATCAACCTCATGTGAGATAAAAATTGAAAAATGGGTCAATTTAAAATTATATATGTCTGTTAATACTATTTCATCTCACATCTAGATTTTTATTTCCCTTTGGAAATAGAATTCATAATTATACACAATTGAACGAATGGTGAATCCTTGAAATGAACGCACACCAAATAATAAAAATAATGACACATTTTTAATGAATGGGTGGTTATATGTTATCAAAGTATCACATATGGTGTTATAAATATGATTATAGTTATATAATAAATAATTAATATCCTTTAACCCTTTATATAGTAGGTTATTCTTCTCAAAACTAAAATGATGTGTGAGGTAAGGGTTTCTCATCACAATTTTTCTACTATCAAATATATTCCTTATTCCACACTTATTTATTTTGTGTATTCTATATACTAAAATTTATATAACATATCATGAATATAATTATCTTCATGGTATTACATGTTTTACTTGAAAATGATTACTTTTAAAAGCCATATGGTTCAACTCATTACAATGTGATTAGGGATTTCTTAACCCAATTTCCATTATTTGGGTTAAACTTATACTTATTGATTATGTTGTGCTAAGAGAATATGTGAAATGAATTTTGAATATATTATTTTTATTTCGATTTTTTATTTTAATTTACATTGTATATATATTTTATATTCTTTTTATTATTTCCCATTTCGTCAGGATGTTATTTATAAGAGACGTTCTTCTTTAAAATAAATTAAAAGTTTAATTAAAAATATATTTTCATCCATGTATTTATTTTTTAAAATTAATTATAAATTCTTTTTATAATTATTTTTTTATGTAATATTCACTCATGTTTGGCTTTTTACCAAACAGTTTGATGGTAATTTTTTTATTGTTTTCTAAAAGTGGTTTTTACGGCATTTTTGACAAAAATGTGGAAAGAATTATTATTATGTTATAAGAAATTAGATAATTATCCCACCATCATCACTCCTTAGTAAATTAACGAATTATTTATAAGATTAACTTTCTATTTTTAAAAAAAAATTCTTTTATAATTTTTCATCATTTTAAAAAAGAAATCAAAATAGAAAGGGTAATTTGATTAATAATTATTTCAAATAATCTTTCAAAATTGCATTACTTCTATGATAAAAAAAGATTATATTTATTATTATTTATTGGTGATTTTATTTAAGTGTATTATCCTTATTATTTTTATTGTTGGTGATCTTCATTATGGTAGGATTTTTATGAATCTTTTTAATTTTCCATATCATTCTATTGGTAACACTTATGATTATTCCTTTTGTTTGATTCTTTATGTGGAATAAATATGAATGATCATGCTATAATGGATGCACTTAGAAATTACTCTAATTCATTGGATAATATTTTAATCTCATGAGGCGTCATGTTAGGATATAAAGTATACCCAATTCCATTATGGTACTTTTCTCACAATATTATATAGTTTGGGATGTTGGCCTTGACACATGTTTGTGTCATGATATATATCGCTGCCACATTCCTATATTTCAATGATCATAAAATTTCATTTCCAAAATTTTATTCTTCATTAGGTTTATTCATGATCAATTCATTTTATATTTTCATGTCATTCATTCTAACTTCTGTGTTATGATGTATTACCACGTGTATTACCTTACAAGGGTTTTAGATCATCCACTGTGTAAATGTTTCCCCATGTTATCTTATACAATTATTGGATATCAACCAAAGTATTGAGGTCATAATGGATAATTAGAATAGGAAATTTTATTCTAGAATAATTTTTTCTAATAACATACCTAGTCTTCCAAAGACACTGGACATTACGTTCCATGATTTTTATTACATGGATAAATATGCACAAAATAGTCTAATAATATGTGTAAAAATTGTGGGTCTCTATAGTGTGTCTACCAAGAAATGTGACATAACCATAAGAACTCCAAAAGATGCTTAGATATACTCATCTTAGTCTCCATGTCTCATGAGGTCCCAACCTCATAACCATCCATAGGATTTTTCTTTAGGCTCTAAAGGTGATACTCATCCATGAGAACACACTCCATGATCTCTTATATCCTGGATATATCTAGTCAAAGAGATACTCTCCATTTGGAGAAACACTACAATTATTTATTTCCCTTCCAAGAGAACAAATTCAATCCAAAATTTATTTAGGTCCAACCCTATTTCCCATCAGCCTAGATCCTATCATTGATGTATTTCATCTCACTGTTTCTCATAAGAACCCAATTAGAGTGTCCCTCCCCTCACAATAGACCAAAAAAATGTGTGATGCCTTATTTTATGAACTTTGTGAATCCTGCCTAATAGACATAGAGTAAGGTGGGAATTGAAACTCACTACTGGTCCATATCCAAGGGTGTAATAATAACTAACCATCATGTGAAACCTCTATAATGCATATTGGGAGAGGTACCCACCATACCACATCAAGGGAGTTCTAAATCATACACAGGTACCACAGACAACCAGTAGAGGGGACCGATAATCATAACAAATCTATAAATAAGAGATCTCCAACTATTATGTATAACCTAGTCCCTTCCACTAATAAATAAAATGGAGTTCTACTGCATAGATGAGTACCTTCAACATGGTATGATAGTGGATTACAACACAAATATAGAGGATACACACCCTGATACAGTAGGAGAGTATAAATCCATAGTTCGAGGAACAACACCTATACATGATAGGGAAGTATAACTCTATAGGTAGAGGATATTGACCCCTACATGGAAAGGATGTACCACTCAATCCTTATAATCGTAAATGGGACCCAGAGTGTAACTTGGTATGGGAGTAATATCCCCATGCTAGGGGTCCCACACCCTAGAATGGTAGGGGAGTAACACTTTACCAGTACATTGTGTTTGGATGACCCACACCCATGTTCAATTAGAAAGTATTGACTCCATTAATATAGGACATTGATCGTGGAATGATAGGGGAGTAATAATATTTCGGCTCAACAAGTATAGAGGGCCAATACCCTCCCACAATAGGAGAGCTTAATCTCTATCTTCAAGAATGATAAGGGGACTGACACCCTGGTAAAATAGGTATAACTAACCAAAATAGGAATAATTCATCGATATCATGCCAATTTCATATATGGGGGTGTTGCGTCTCTACCAACAAGAGAGGTTAGGGTACTCACACTCTAGTATGATAGGGTATTACCTATCTCAGTATATCTCTTTTAAACCAAACTGGTCTCTTGCATCAGTCAAAAATAAATCCCTATTGTATCATTATCGTCAAGACTCGCATTGAAACATGGTCTTAGATAGGTGACTCACACCCTAACATGAAAATGTAATACAAATCTACAGGCCTCAAGAGTCTACGGGAACCACATCCAAATATGTTGAGGAAAGGTACTGACCCTGAAATCAAGATAGTGATCCACCCTAACAACTACCTAGGGTCTATCACTTATACTACAACATCGTTATTGAATCATTCCACATAGTATCTCCTAGAACACTGTGAGTAAAACAATAGTTTTGTACTTAGAAAATGACTCAGAATAATCTACTCATTGAACATAATATGATCCCTGAAGAAGTATATACACAAGGAAGAAGTCATTAAGGGAATATAGATGACATGTGCCACCACCTGGACACCTTGACATGTCCTTTACTACATGGCTTAGAAATCCATGTGAGATGGAATGGCGTTTATAAAATGTACATGGTGTGTCTTTCCTCACCCGAGCATTGGTTATGTCTTTCCCACACAGCTCAGTCAACCATGTCTCACACACCGTGTGTACCCCTAGGTGAAAAGAATATCTTGGTTAAACAACCCCTTGAAAATGTTTTCTTCCCATGCCTGTGTACTACACCGCATTTCTGTGCCTCTAATAGTGTAATTTTACACGTCCATGACCTCTTACATGGATACTCTAGCCAGGTCCCTTGGTCACATGACCTAGAATCACTACACAGTATATAACCCTAGTATAAGGTGTGTATTACCTAAAATTAATCTTCTATAAAAAACCAGAACACACGATATGTGACCCTACCAAAAACATAATGTGACCAATATTTCTAAATGGGGAATCCAAGCGAGTTTCCCCAACCACCCAGGTTTTCCATGAAACCTAAAAATCAACCTCCATGGGATCTCAAGCGGTCATAATAGGACTCTGAAATATTCAAAAAACATACAAAAGGGGTATCTTGAAATAAAAATAAAATTATACTACCACATAGAGAAACACTAAATCATTGGGAGAAAATATATGCTCTGAAACTACAACACCACGATTCAGGATCAATCATCATCAATATCAAATATTAGTATCCCCTCTTCTCCTTGTATATACCACACTTCATCAATTACTTTAATGTGGGATGATATTATCCTATTCTCTATCGTGAACACCAAATGTGTTTGTGGGGGGGGGGGTAATTGATTCAATTTCATTAAATTAATTAACCTTATTTTAATACTCCACCATGACCCACCTCTGACCCATCACCCGTCGAAGAAGAATTTCATGATGCGCTTATGATAAAAATCACATTATAAAAAAATATATGTTCTTAGATTTCCATTAAAGGGACTCCGATAAATATTTATTCCAAATTTCAATTGTATCTTCATGGACATGATAACATTTATTTAATATTTGAGGATTTTTTCACCCTAAAATTGCATGATGACTTGACACCTATCCTCAGAAATTTTCCTAGAAATATTCAAATGTATTATATGTCAAAACATAAGTCACTACATCCTACCCAGATTAATAATTTTCGTCCTAAAAAAGAAAAACTATAGGACGAAGGAGAAGAACTGATCTCTCCACTAGGAAACCTACACACGCAATCTCACCAAAAGATTCATGTGATCCCTATAAGAACACAATTAGGGGAACCATAAGGCCATCACACCCTAACCCTGCTCAAAAAAATCCATCATCAGGTAACAAATAGGTAAAATGTATCCTCAACTAAAACAAGTGGAAAAACCAAGAATTATAATGCATCTATAGTTATAAGGTCTAGTGGTATGGCACCTCACTAACTTTACATAGATACCATCATAATATGAGAGTTTTTATCCCCCCTTTGATGAATTTCACCACATCCTCATCAATTGTATCACATAAAAACAAAATCTTATCACAAGAGGGTACCAATGAAAAACACAGGGGCTCCAAAGTTAAAATTATGGGTTCTACTGTTTCCACAGTGAAATCTCAAATTTACACCCAAAATAGTGGAAGAAAAACATAGAATGGTTTGTAGGAAACTAATACACAAATAATAAAACATTATAGGTCTTAACTCTGCCACAACATAATGGTTCTATGTAGGATCTACCTCCACTAGGGACACCTTGCATAGATTTTCATCAAAAAGAAACCATTGGTAATGCCATGTCCTACTCTAACACTCCACTATGAAACCACGCCAAAAATACACAAGTAAACGGAAATCATCCACCACACCACAATACCATCTTATTTGGGAGCCACCAACTCACCCTCATGATTTTAATCACTTCAAAATAACTTGTCTATGTAGGGGGGTGGAAGTATACTTATTTATAATGTGTCCAATATTATGTCAAAAACACTAAGATAGGGTTCTACCAATTCTCTATGTCACCCTATAAAAAGCTAGAACAAGAAGTGTAAAGAATAGAGTGCCTAAAAATAACTTCTATCAATAATACTATATAAAAATATAAAGGAAACTGATTATACCACTGATTATCCTCATAGCCTCGGTGTAAAAGGAATCTATAGCCTGTAGTTTTCCCCACCCCAGCTTCCAACTCCTTCACCCTAGTGTAGGCCCCCAAGGGGTGCTGTTAGAAACATAATACACAGTCTTCCATCCCTTGTTTCTCACTATAATACTCCTCGACATATGAAATCATTTAGAAATCCTTGCACCATGTGTTACCTATTCCAGGGTGGTACCACATTTGAATTTGTATCAGAAGAATGAAGGGTTTATCAAACTCAAACATTATATACTCGACCACTAAGATCATACAACCACCTCTTCTACAGTTTTCCAAATCCCCATCATGGTTACATACATGAAAAACCAAATGCATGAGTCCGAGAATGGGTATCTCTATTATTCCCCAATATATTCAAATACTATCTACAAGCTATTACAGATATCTCAACATCATGATGACCACTTGGGCCACATCCACCCGACCCTCCTCTAAGAAGCTGTTTACCACCTGATCTCACTACAGTACCCCTACATATGATAGAATACACATGGTGACAATACCTACTCGGATGTATCATCGGAGGCCCTTATCAAATCTATGAGCTCTAAAAAATGGCACTCTAGCCATATCCATGGAGTATCACTATAAATTTTTGAACCTACTTGAGTATTATACCATGGACATGTTACCTTATCAATGGTAAAAAAGATTATATATTTGAACTGATATCAACATGGATAGATAAAAATCTTATAGGAAGATATAATAAAACTCTACCCAAGTGAGAGTCACCTCATCATGGGTCTATATCTCAAGATTACACCATCGATTGGACAAGCCCTCTAAAAGACTCCCTGGTAGGACGTACATATGATCAAGTGGTTTTCTCACAAGGAGAAAAGTGTTTGTGACTGACTTAATCCAATAATTAGCATCCTGGGGGCTTGGATTACACTGGTACCATAGAGGACACTTCTTCTATAACAATTGTACTTCACTTTGCCAGTGCTCATCCTTGACCTAAACTAATGGAACAACCTACATCTTTATGGGAGGTGGCTTGACTGACGGAACATCCATATGTTCTCCCCCACAACCAGTACCCTACACTAAAGCCTATGTACTCAGTGGAACACCACCATGATCTGGTCATAGAATCATGTCTGAATGTTGTAATAAAGGAATCCTGAAGTAAAATAAAGTCATACCATGGTCAAAGTGCAAATCTCAGGAGATGATTCAACAAAGACATGGAACACACAACCAAGTCCTATATAATTCATGTAGGAATATTTACCTATGACCAATGACCTAATGTACTAATTCAAAAAGTAGTCTATTAGAGTATTGTTGAATGGATATTTTAAGAACCTGGATATTTGTTTGAGGTGTGTTTTTCTTTTTTTTGGAGTTTTTGGGGATAATAAAGTTTCTGGAAATTTTTTAAGTACACACAATGTACTAATTGAGTACATGTCGTGTACTCTTTTCCCGATCGAAGCTGTCTGTTGGCCGTGCCCGGTCCACACACACGGTGTGTAGGGTGGACGTGGAGGCCGATTTTGGCGGAGTACGGAAAGACCTAGTACACACAGTGTACTCTAAAATTACATGTCGTGTACATTATTTTTATTTCATTAATCAGACCTGGGTCATGCCTAATGCTCATAAGCATCTTCTTCTCCACATTTTTCCATCTAGAGTGTCCGAGGAGGCCGATTCCTCTCTGAGCCACCGATCCTTCACTGGTTCTCCATATTCGACTCTGTCGATTGGAGAAGAATCAGAGTGGTGAGTTCTTGGTTCTTCTTTGTCCTCGTTTCCTGATTCCATCTCTCGTGTGAGTTATCTGAGGTTGAACGATGTAGACATTTTTGCAGATCTACTCAATTGTAGGCCAGTTCATAGGCCTAGGTTCAATTATATCAATCTTCAAGGATCATGGTAGCTGGTTTGTTGCCCTACGTTGATGTTCTTTGAGTTTTGGTTGCAAAAGTGTCGGATACCCATGTATCGGGTATCAACGGATTAGGATTTTGATCACGTTGTTTATTTTCAATAGATTTCATGTTAGCTTCTGTTTAATTGTTTCTAATATATGCTTGGTTTCATGATTTAGGATCAACCCACAGGTGTTTCTCCCCCTGTTTGGATGTTTATTGTCGTTTGGCACTGTTTTCCTGTGAGGCAAACCCTACTGCAATTTTTATTTTACTTTTTATCACTGATTTCATTGGTGGCCTACTGTTTAAATGATTTTGATGCATGGTAGCTATTATCCAAATAGTTTTTGAACTTACTTAGGGCTTCTGACAGTAGATTACGCACGACTGGACTGCTTAGGGATGTGAGAACCGGGCGTGGGAGATCAAAGAGGGAATAGACGATTAAGTGCTTCTCTAGAGGGTCTTTCGGTTTTAGTTTCGTACACAGGACCAATGATAATAAGACATTGTTCTTCCAAAGAGTGTTTTTAGTTTACCCACGCATCGAGAACACATGAGTAATTAGACGTAAGTGCTTCCTCAGAGAGTCTATAGATATCATTGCAAGACAATATTAGAATTGATGTGACAGCTTCCCAGAGTGTATTTTCCTTGTTTGATTACTGGACTCTAGGGTTTTTCTAGTTTGAACCACCCAGAGAGTCAGTTTGAATTTTGATGGTTGGTTGTGATGAGTCCACCAAGCCAAAGAACAATCATGTGTTTTGTACTGCTTGTGTTTAGGTGCTATTTTTAGATACCTGATGTGTTACTTGCTTACCTTGCAATGGAAAACATTGCTAGTTTTCTGTGGTTGTTTAATAAAATTAATGTGAATGGTAATTGGTAGGATTATTTACTGGTGTACTCTTAGTCCATTATTTTACTTATTTTCTTATACTTTTTCTATATTACTCACTGACAGTAGGGCACAAATATTTTGGTGATTTCCTACTGGGATTAGTCTCACATCCTGTTTGGGTCCTGGTTTTCGGCACAAACAGATTATATCATTGCAGGTGTAGATAGGGATTGTGGTCCTTCTACCTCAGGTACATGATTGTTGGTTGGAGCTGGAGAGCATGGGACCGGGCTTTGGCTCACGATGTTGCTGGAGTTTCTAATTTCATTTAGTACTTTGGTTTCATTTTTATTTCAGAAAGTTGATTTATTTACTTCTTTCCATAGAAATATGTACCGTACTGTATAATTGTTATATCAGAATTTGATTATACTTTAGTTCAGTTGTCGTATGTTGTTTACTGCTTTTGCAATTGATTATGTTTATTCTTTTGCTTCATACATTACCAAATGAGGGCATAGTTTCCCCACTGACCAACAAATTCCCTCGCTACTAGTCAGCAGCCTCTGGAATTTGAGGATATGCGCTTGAGGTCATGTGGTGAACTGAGTATGGGGAACCAGTTTTGTGGCTCTGGATTCGGGTCATTACAAAGTGGTTTCAGACGAGTTTTCTTCTTTTCTATTGCCTTACTGTTTTGCGACAATAGATAGGGATAAGATTAAATGGGTAGTTAGTACTTAACTGTTCCCAGGCATAAATAACCCATGTATAGGGAAAATCTATATTACCTCACAATTGCAATTTTCAGTTTTTGCAAGTGTTATTGTTTATTATATTTCACCGTTTGGTGATGCACATGTTTTGTGCTGTTATAGTTTATATGATTTTGGTTCTATTTTGTTGCAACCTGATTAGATGAGGGTGTTCCATCTCACTCATCATATAGTCCATGTGTAGGAAATCACATGTCATTCATTTTACCATGCCATCTAGGGTGCATTAGATTTTCATGCTGTTGTGATAGTTGTCGTGATAGATTATGCATGTTGTTGGGATAGTTACTATGATGAACAAAATTTTTATGCAGTTTTACTTGATATATGCATTTTTATGGTGCCAATATTTGATTTGCAGGGAGTATGGGCCCCGGAAGATCGGAATTTGGCACATATATGTTTTTTTTTCAGTGTTTCTGGCATTCGGTGCAATTTCTGAGATACTGCTTGAAAAACCCAGAAAACCTGGCATGTACTTTATTAATACATGCCGTGTAGTTTTTAAACCATGTCAATAAATGTGTGAATAGAGACATGGGGTTGTGGAGAGTCTTTAGGGACATGTCGTGTCCCATAAGTATACGCCGTGTAGTAGTCAACCATATACTCAGCTGTGTCACTAACAACACGGGTCGAGGAAACTCATGTAGTACACGTCGTGTGTTATAAGAACACGCCGTGTAGGTTTCTTCTGGGTACCCGACCGTGTCACGAACAACACGAGACAGTGTTATCCATCCTTATACACACCGTGTTTGTTCGGAACACACCATGTAAGGGTAATCTGTGTAGCCGATCGTGTAACCGCAACACGGGTCGCCGAAATGTGTACAGTACACGCCACGTGTTATAAGAACACACCGTGTAGGTTTCTTCTAGTTACACGGTCATGTCACGAACAACACGGGTCAGTGTTATCTATTCTTATACATGTAATGTTTTTTCAGAACACGCCGTGTATCCGGCCGTGAAACCGCTACACGGGTCTTCAAAACCTGTCCAGTACACGCCGTGTCTTTAGTGAACACGCCATGTAGTTTAGAATTAGGAGGACTATGTAGGTTAGCCGTGTAAAGAGACTTGGGTAGGGGAGTGGAGTTTAAGTACACGCCGTGTTTTGGGACAACACACTGTGTAGTATGGGATGTTCACAACCAGTGAGGGAATAGTTACACACCCATGTAAATGGTTTAAACAAACACATCGTGTACTTTAAATACACACCGTGTAGTCTTGTTTTTTCAAAATTAAGTGTTTCTATATCTTGTTCAAGTTTTGTATTCTTGTGTTTTCTATCCTTGTTAATCTGAAATTTGAGGTGTGATTTTCACCTTTCAGGTCCATGGAACCTAGACATCCTTTCATTGCACGTGAGGAACCAGGCAGTGACTGTACGCCTGATACGGCAGACCGTGGACTACGAGTAGTTCTGCCGATCATTCCGGACATGGAACATATAGTGATTCCAAAAACTAGTGCCGACGCTGAGTTTAGAGAGGGTTTTATGAGGTTCACTTATAACTTCTAGGGAGCTTAGTATCTTGCCCTGTCTATGGAAGAGCTGACGCGAGCCTTCCCGCGGTAGCATCCTCTCACTTTCACAGGGGATGGAGGACCTTAGGCTGTAGAGTCATGGATAGAAACCATGGTTTCCATATTCAAGAATCTAAAGACACCCCAATATAAAATGGTAAATCTCTAAAATTACATTTTGAGAGGTTCTACCAACTGATGGTGGGATGTAATCTCGCATGCAAGGTGCCAACGGACTATGGATTGGGATGAGTTCCAGCATACATTCTATGACTACTTCTATGCGGCGATGCTGAGGGATGACAGATCCAGAGAGTTCATGAACCTACAGTAGGGTAGTCTTACAGTTATGGATTATTCCTCCCGTTTCACTGAGTTACAGTGTTTCACTAGCGTTTCGGGAAATGAAGAGCTGGTTTTGGCATGGAAGTTTGAGAAAGGCCTCAAACAAGAGATCAGATCGAAGGTGAACATCCTCCAGTTAACTTCTATTACCCAAATAGTAAACAAGGAGTTGATCACAAATTGGAATCTAAGGGAGACTGGAGATGTTGACCAGGTCAATTCAACATCCAAGGATGATTCATTTCATAATGACAGCAGGAAGCTCCACTAAGAGTCTACTCGAGCTATAACACCCCGAGCTTCCACGATACGCCTCTCTTTCAATAATGCAATAGCTTGCATTGTACGCAAGTTCGAGTTCTAACACACCGCAACTAATCAAAGTAGCCGTTATGAATAGTAATAACCACCTTTTAAATTTATAGAAATTTTATATTTTAAAATGGAATTCATTTTTGTATTCCTAATATTGAAATTAGCCTATGTTGAATTTTTTGTAATTTTCCAAGAACTTCCAAATTGTTATGAATAGTGAAAAATACTTAAAACAACTTTTTTAATCAAAATAATTTATAGTGATAAGTTATACTATATAGTGGTTTTAAGGTATAATTAGAATATATTTTTACCATTTTATCCAATGGTGGTCATTATAATTAATTTAACATTGAAATTGGACATAAACAATTGCCAATCTTTTGATATAAATTGTTTCTTAAAAACACGCTATTTGTCGTAACAGCGGGAATTAATTATAAAATTAATTAATGAAACTTATATGCTTGGAATTTTTTAAAATAGACATCATTTTTGAATTCGGAATATCAATTATAGCTTAGGGTGAAATTTTGGCCTTGTTCTGAAAAACTTCAATTTTTGATGAATAGTGAAACCACTAAGTGGTTGTTAAATAACTGATTTTTAGTTTAAATGAAATATTACCACTTTTGTGATTTTATTTTCAAAAATCCGACATACATGGTTGTCATTAAGAAGTAAAATGTGGTTCAATGAGATCAAAATAATTTTTTGGTGAATAGTAACTTTTAAGTTCTTAATCGCGATTAGAGGTAATTAGTGTAGTTTAAGGTACAAATAATGTTTTAATAATATGAGGTGAGAATGACACATGTCCTACTCCTATTGGATGAGTCATGGCCGACCAAGAAAACCCATGGGTCAACTTGGGGACCCCATGGAGCCACTTTAGTTGGAAAATGACATTAATATATATTTATTTAATGTTAAAATTAAATTGACACAAACATGAGTTATTTTACTAAAACAGTTTTTAAGTGGGGTTAAACAAGTCCAAATTTTGACTATAAATATTCATTAGAAAGCTAAAAAGATTTCCTACATCATAGTAGTTTTTGTATAATTTTTAGACATTAAATAAATTAAATTATTTATGACATCATTATGATGCAGCGATGACCTCATTATTTAACGATTTAAATAAAATGAGAAGATAAAGCAAAATCCAAGGCTTACACTTGTCCAAATCCTATTGGATGAGGATATTGCGAAACCTTATCACCTTATCCTTGAATTATATAAGTTTGGGACCTTTAGAATCCGAAAAGCATTGTGAAATAATGTAACATTTCAATCTTTCCAAAAGTGCCCCTCCTCTCCACTTATAAAAGGCCCCCACCTCTCCCACCTCATTTACACTTTCAAGCCATTTGGCTCGTCAAACCTCTGCCCAAATACTCTCCCAACTTCCTTATCTTACTCCTAGAAGCCTCACTTTGGGCAGAACGCTTCTCAAGGAATCATTTGGCTCAAATCAAAAAGAGTTACCCGATTTTGAGGTAATGTCTTCTCTAATGTTGTTTTGTTTTATTTTTCTTCTCCAACCCCCTAAAATCTTTTTATTCATTTCTTTTGTAACAACACCAGTATTCTAAATATACTAGGATGTTGTTATAAGAAGGATTCTAGCTACACTTACACACAACTACATCTAATGGTTAAAGAACATACGGTTTCTGTGGATGGCGGATTTCTGCCTCACGAAACGATGATTGTTCAACACTCATATAACACCTTCAAAGGTAGCCATTAAGATGTCACTATTTTTATATATGATATACAATATGTTTATGTTTTACTTATGCTTCTGTATTTCTCATTTATGGCATACTTTATGATTTCCATTATGTGTAAAACGCTATAATTTCATTTTAGGAAGTGCGGACTACCGCCCCCTCCAAGTGATTTGAATCGTTAATGCCATATGTGGGATGTATAAAGGATGGAGTAAATGGTATTATACACTATATTATACTGGAATTATATTATACATTTATATCATTATGATTTAGTTCCATTAAATATGAAATTGAAATGAAAGTGGCATTCATGCGTACGTACGGCTTACCGTCTCCATGAACGGTGCATTTCATTTCTTACCTCTAAATGTTACGTAAACTTATAAATGAATGTATATACTGGATATGTAAGATATATATGACATATAAATCATGAATATAATTCTGTATATAATGGATATTCTACCACATGAACAACTTGTAATTATAAGAAGTTTATTGTTGACTCAAGTTACCAAAGATCGACAAAACGACCGTTATTAACTTAAATAATTACATAATGTTCATAACATTTTAATAAGTGATATAAAAAGGATAATGAAATTTAAAATGGCTCTTAATAAGTTAGATATTAACTCTAGTTTATTATTCATGAGGTTAAAGAACAGTTGAGTCAAGTCGGACACAAGGTGAGGGAATTTCTTAACCCAACTTCCATTCTTTGGGTTAATCTTTTACTTTCAAATTATGTCATGATAATATTATGTCCTATTTTGTATTTTTACATTCTTTATGTGTACCTATAGTGAATACACATAATAGATCTATTTTATTTTAAAAATGATCTTTTAAGGACTTCGTCTCAATCCCCTTTCATTGAGGCATATTTGGTTTTATACACAACATTCTTTTATACGGTGTATAAACCCCTTTGACTTTTACGGTTATTCAAAAGGAATATTTTTATACAAAGCGTTCTGCTAAACGACAAAAGGGAATGTTTTTCTTTCCGTACTTATGCGGAAACAACGACTTCTCCACCGCCGTGACCATTATTTGAGTTTCGGCTTCCTCTATAAGCCATCTTTTTTTTAATGAAAAATAAATACAATGTTTTAACTTTCTTTTATTTTGGTATTGAAAATGGTTTTGAAAGCGTTTTTATTATATCAATGTGCTGTATTGATATCTTGTGATTGAAATGTGGAAATGTTATGTTTCCTTTATGCATGTTTTATGTGATACAATTATGTTATGGTTTATGATATGTTTAAACCTATTCATATGAGGAATGCATTGGACTTAATAAGTGACGGGTGGAGCCCGCTATAGCTCCTCGATGCATCGGCAGGTATCATGAGACAAACTAGTGTCTTGGCACGAGGCCTTGACAAAATTTTATTAGTGGTCTTGGCACGAGGCCTTGGCTACATGGTTATGATAGTCTGGCATTATGCATTTCAACATTATGAAAGTGGTTAATGATATTTCATGTGATTATTCGACCAGTAGAATATCCATGTGAAGAAGTAAATGGCATTATCTCATTTTACTTTTGCCATATTATGTTGATGTTCAAGTTCAATAAGGCTTTTGTTTCAGTCATACATTACCTTAAATGTTTATGTTTATTTATGATAGCTTCCGCAATATTGTTATCCTTACTAAGCATCTGAGCTCACCCCTTTCAATGTTTTAATATTTTCCAGGATGTGAAGAAGTATTTTATGAATGAACTGCAGGGATTGTCAGAAGAGGATATGAGTGTGGACTATTAAGACCATGTTATTGTAGTTTTTCACTTTATGATGTAATGTAACGTTTATGAATGTATCTAGTGTTTCCAAGGCTACTAAACTAATCGGTCTTTCGAGACTTGATCTTTTGTGATCATGCCAATGTTACGAAGTAATGCACCGACTCTGGGTAGCCGGGGTCGGGGCATTACAGTTGGTATCAGAGGCAGTTTAGTACTAACCTTGGAAGCTAGATTTAGATAAACTCTGATTAGAGCACATAGCCCAAAGATAGACTTTGAGTATTAGTATAGAAGAACTTCCTAGAATTTTGGTATTATAGAGATGTAATGAGTTTTCCGAGCAATACATCCCTGTCTGGATACGAGCAGGTAGAGGCAGCTCTGGCACAGATGTACCTAGGGGTAAAACCCGAAAACACCGCTTTGAGCTAGACTCGAACGGGAACTGGTGCACGACAACGGGCCTTGCTGCACTCTTGGTTACAACACTCCCGGGGGATATGCTTAGGATAATTCTCATTTTATTTACAAACCACTATGAGGGGTTATGAGTACATACTTCCTCAAAGAAAACATTTCTTTTTATGATTATGGATTATATCTATAAATAGTTCAAATTATATAAAGTGTTTAACAAGTATGTAATTATGTATTTTTATTCATAAACTAATCTAGTTTATTCCATTGTTTAGAAATGGCGCCTAGTAGAAGGAATGGAAACCGTATCAATGCACGAACTCCGTGTAGGGATTGCCCTCCTGCTCAAGATAATTATTGTGGATCTGGAGATACAACTGGTGCTGATCAACTTAATACCATACTGGGACAACTCACTCAGGTTATGAATAATAACCTTACTCGTATGAAGCACCCTGATCCGCAACGTGGAGGATCAATATTAGACCGCTTCATGAGGCAACAACCACCAACCTTCAATGGGAGTAAAAATCCTACAGTAGCTGAGAAATGGATAAATTCCTTAGAGAAAATATTCCATGCCTTGGGGAGTAGTGAAAGGGAGAAGGTTGTCATGGCAGTTTACCGCCTCACTGGAGATGCCGATCAGTGGTGGTCGCTGATTCAAAACACAAATGAAGATGATGACGTATCGAATATGGAATGGAGGGAGTTCAAAGATCTTTTCTTAGAAAAATACTTTCCTCGTGACCATCGAGCAGATATGGAAAGGCAATTTCTGAGTCTAAGGCAGAAGGAGGATGAGAATGTCGCAAAGTATGAGGCTAACTTTACAAGGTTAGCGAGGCATGCTGTCGATTATATACGTAACCCAAGGAGTAAGATTGATCGTTTCTTTGATGGGTTAAACCCATTTATCCATC
This sequence comes from Viscum album, assembly GCA_963277665.1. Lineage (NCBI taxonomy): Eukaryota > Viridiplantae > Streptophyta > Magnoliopsida > Santalales > Viscaceae > Viscum > Viscum album. Next base: position 424,275,157 of record OY728139.1, on the reverse strand, counting down.
GAGCTTTAGTATCACAATCCTTCTCATCGTACGAAGATATTGTCTCGTGTGCTATCAAAACAGAAAAGGAATTCTCTAAGTCTTATGACAACAAAGTAAAGCAAGAGAAGAAGATAACGGTGGAACAAGAGACAGATAAAGGGAAAAAGGGAAAGAAGGATTTTCCATTATGTGATAATTGTGGGAAGAATCACCCTGGTACTTGCCTAAAAGGAATGAGAGTTTGTTACAAATGTGGAGAAAAAGGTCACCAGGCGCGTGATTGCAAGGGAAAGAAAGAGGCTATCAAAGTTGAATGCTACAATTGTAGAGAAATGGGTCATTATGCAATTGAATGCCCTAAGCATCAGGGAAACTTACCTCAGAAAAGGCCAAGGGATCAAGGAAAATCTTATGTTGTGACTACAGTTGAAGCGGAATAATTAATGTATTGGTGCTTTTGGACTCAAGGATTATATTCTTGTTATAAGAATAATGTGATATATATATGGATTGTACTGCAGTACTTGTTGATTTCAGTAAGGTTTTAATATGATTAACGTAATCATATTTTTATTATGTGACAATAAGAGAAACTTTTCTTTGTTTGGGGAATCTGATGTTACAATTGATTTTGGAATTTGGAGACCTTTTAGAGAAAGTCCGGATGGAGGTATTTTGGATAACTATTAAGGTTGGAATGGATTAAGTTGAACCATGGATAGTATTGTTTAAGGTTAAAGAATTTCTTAAGATTATTTTTGGAATATTATAATACTATAGTTTTAGGAAAAAGGACAACCTGCAGGGTGGGGAATAACCCGTCGCGTCGAACAAAGCTGCAGGAATCGAACCCACAACCATAGTGCGACAAGACTTTATTTCCTACCACTAGCCTACAGGAAGTCCCTGGTTATTACAAAATAGTTTTACTAATTTAAATGGTATGTGTTAACATTTTGAACCTTATACAATTAGGATAAATAGAATATTTTTGAGTTCCATTTCCATTTGGAGTAAAAGTTGGGTTTGTGGTAAAAATTTATTAACAAATGAAAGTATACATAACAAGTATGTATATTCCCTTATGTTATTAGTAAATCTCCTAAATAAATTCCTCAACATTATAAAAGGTAACTTAAAACAAAAATGTTGTCGGTTAACTTTTCCAACTGGGGATTCAATCACCGTTTAACCAATCACAAGTTTGTGATTTTCTTGTGGTTAAACATTCTCCTAATACTGTTTTCTATAACTCTCCATCACACCTTGATGTTTTGTTTCTCCTCCATATCCATATTTTCATATAATCCTAGAATGGGCGATATCGGGTGACCTTTGTACTTATCCTGCTTTCTTTTAATGTTATATATTTATTAACCTTATTTCCGATGTGGGTTTTCCACAAAGGTATTTTCTATTTTCAACCTTTTATTTTCAAAGAAAAATATCAAATTGCGAGGACGAAATTTATTGAAGGAGGGGAGAATGTAACACCCCGAGCTTCCATGATACGCCTCTCTTTCAATAATGCAATAGCTTGCATTGTACGCAAGTTCGAGTTCTAACACACCGCAACTAATCAAAGTAGCCGTTATGAATAGTAATAACCACCTTTTAAATTTATAGAAATTTTATATTTCAAAATAGACTTCATTTTTGTATTCCTAATATTGAAATTATCCTATGTTGAATTTTTTGTAATTTTCCGAGAACTTCCAAATTGTTATGAATAGTGAAAAATACTTAAAACAAATTTTTTAATAAAAATAATTTATAGTGATAAGTTATACTATTTAGTGGTTTTAAGGTATAATTAGAATATATTTTTACCATTTTATCCAATGGGGGTCATTAGAATTAATTTAACATTGAAATTGGACATAAACAATTGCCAATCTTTTGATATAAATTGTTTCTTAAAAACACGCTATTTGTCGTAACAGCGGGAATTAATTATAAAATTAATTAATGCAACTTATTTGTTTGGAATTTTTTAAAATAGACATCATTTTTGAATTCGGAATATCAATTATAGCTTAGGGTGAAATTTTGGCCTTATTCTGAAAAACTTCAATTTTTGATGAATAGTGAAACCACTAAGTGGTAGTTAAATAACTGATTTTTAGTTTAAATGAAATATTACCACTTTTGTGATTTGATTTTAAAAAATCCGACATACATGGTTGTCATTAAGAAGTAAAATGTGGTTCAATGAGATCAAAATAATTTTTTGGTGAATAGTAACTTTTAAGTTCTTAATCGCGATTAGAGGTAATTAGTGTAGTTTAAGGTACAAATAATGTTTTAATAATCTGAGATGAGCATGAAACTTGTCCTACTCCTATTGGATGAGTCATGTCCGAACATGAAAACCCATGGGTCAACTTGGGGACCCCATGGAGCCACTTTAGTTGGAAAATGACATTAATATATATTTATTTAATGTTAAAATTAAATTGACACAAACATGAGTTATTTTACTAAAACAGTTTTTAAGTGGGGTTACACAAGTCCAAATTTTGACTATAAATATTCATTAGAAAGCTAAAAAGATTTCATACATCATAGTATTTTTTTTATAATTTTTAGAAATTAAATAAATTAAATTATTTATGACATCATTATGATGCAGCGATGACCTCATTATTTAACGATTTAAATAAAATGAGAAGATAATGCAAAATCCAAGGCTTACACTTGTCCAAAGCCTATTGGATGAGGATATTTCGAAACCTTATCACCTTATCCTTGAATAATATAAGTGTGGGACCTTTAGAATCCGAAAAGCATTGTGAAATAATGTAACATTTCAATCTTTCCAAAAGTGCCCCTCCTCTCCACTTATAAAAGGCCCCCACCTCTCCCACCTCATTTACACTTTCAAGCCATTTTCCTCGTCCAACCTATTCCCAAATACTCTCCCAACTTCCCTATCTTACTCCTAGAAGCCTCACGTTGGGCAGAACTCTTCTCAAGGAAGCCTTTGGCTCAAATCCAAAAGAGTTACCCGATTTTGAGGTAATGTCTTCTCTAATGTTGTTTTGTTTTATTTTTCTTCTCCAACCCCCTAAACTCTTTTTATTCATTTCTTTTGTAACAAAACAAGTATCATCAATATACTAGGATGTTTTTATAAGAAGGATTCGATCTACACTTACACACAACTACATCTAATGGTTAACGAACATACGGTTTCTGTGGATGGCGAATTTCTGCCTCACGAAACGATGATTGTTCAACACTCATATAACACTTTCAAAGGTGGCCATTAAGATGTCACTATTTTTATATATGATATATAATATGTTTATGTTTTACTTATGCTTCTTTATTTCTCATTTATGGCATACTTTATGATTTCCATTATTGGTAAAACGCAATAATTTCATTTTAGGAAGTGCGGACTACCGCCCCCTCAAAGTGATTTGAATCGTTGATGCCATATGTGGGATGTATAAAGGATGGAGTAAATGGTATTATACACTATATTATACTGGAATTATATTATACATTTATATCATTATGATTTAGTTCCATTAAATATGAAATTGAAATGAAAGTGGCGTTCATGCGTACGTACGGCTTACCGTCTCCATGAACGGTGCATTTCATTTCTTACCTCTAAATGTTACGTAATATTATAAATGAATGTATATACTGGATATGTAAGATATATATGACATCTAAATTATGAATATAATTCTGGATATAATGGATATTCTACCACATGAACAACTTGTAATTATAAGAAGTTTATTGTTGACTCAAGTTGCCAAAGATCGGCAAAACGACCGTTATTAACTTAAATAATTACATAATGTTCATAACATTGTAATAAGTGATATAAAAAGGATAATGAAATTTAAAATGGTTCTTAATAAGATAGATATTAACTCTAGTTTATTATTCAGGAGGTTAAAGAACGGTTGAGTCAAGTCGGACACAAGGTAAGGGAATTTCTTAACCCAACTTCCATTCTTTGGGATAATCTTTTACATTCAAATTATGTCATGATAATATTATGTCCTATTTTGTATTTTTACATTATTTATGTGTACCTATAGTGAATACACATAATAGATCTATTTTATTTGAAAAATGATCTTTTAAGGACTTCGTCTCAATCCCCTTTCATTGAGGCATATTTGGTTTTATACACAACTTTCTTTTATACGGTGTATAAACCCCTTTGACTTTTACGGTTATTCAAAAGGAATCTTTTAATACAAAGAGTTTAGCTAAACGACAAAAGGGAATGTTTTTATTTCCGTACTTATGCGGCGACAACGACTTCTCCGCCGCCGTGACCATTATTTGAGTTTCGGCTTCCTCTATAAGCCATCTTTTTTTTAATGAAAAATAAATACAAAGTTTTAACTTTCTTTTATTTTGGTATTGAAAATGGTTTTGAAAGCGTTTTTATTATATCAATGTGTTGTATTGATATCTTGTGATTGAAATGTGGAAATGTTATGTTTCCTTTATTCATGTTTTATGTGATACAATTATGTTATGGTTTATGATATGTTTAAACCTATTCATATGAGGAATGCATTGGACTTAATAAGTGACGGGTGGAGCCCGCTATAGCTCCTCGATGCATCGGCAGGTCTCATGAGACAAACTAGTGTCTTGGCACGAGGCCTTGACAAAATTTTATTTGTGGTCTTGGCACGAGGCCTTGGCTACGTGGTTATGATAGTCTGGCATTATACATTCCAACAATATGAAAGTGGTTAATGATATTTCATGTGATTATTCGACCAGTAGAATATCCATGTGAAGAAATAAATGGCATTATCTCATTTTACTTTTTCCATATTATGTTGATGTTCAAGTTCAATAAGGCTTTTGTTTTATTCATACATTTCCTTAAAGGTTTATGTTTATTTATGAAAGCTTCCGCAATATTGTTATCCTTACTGAGCATCTTAGCTCACCCCTTTCAATGTTTTAATATTTTCCAGGATGTGAAGAAGTATTTTATGAATGACCTGCAGGGATTTTCAGAAGAGGATATGAGTGTGGACTATGAAGACCATGTTATTGTAGTTTTTCACTTTATGATGTAATGTAACGTTTATGAATGTATCTAATGTTTCCAAGGCTACTAAACTAATCGGTCTTTCGAGACTTGATCTTTTGTGATCATGCCAATGTTACGAAGTAATGCACCGACTCTGGGTAGCCGGGGTCGGGGCGTTACACGAGCTGACTCGAGGAAGTGAGTTATTTCATCTGGTAGACGAGATATTCCTTCTAGAAAATAGGTGGTGTGATATCAATGTGGAAAGAGTGGGCATAAGAAGCCTCAATTCCCAAGAGATCTAGTGGAGTTCCGAGCTTGTGGCAAGATGGGTCATCTGCAGTGTTTTTGCAGGGTTCTTCTTCCAGCAGCTAGTGAAGGAGGATCAGTTTCTACTCCTCATAAAGAAGCAGGATTTCCAGTTCCGTAGAATAATAGGGGATGGAGTTCTTTAGGTTATTCAGGCCAGGGTAGAGGTCACAGACGTGGTGGTCAGTCTCAGGGAGGATTATCTCAGGCATATCAGGCTTCTACAAAGGGTCGTGGTACTGGACAGACTTTTGTGGTAGAGCAGATCCATCTGGAGACGGATACTGGACCTTACATAGTTCTAGGTATGATCATAGTAGCCTAAGTTTTAACTTCTTCACATTTCGATACCGGAGCTTCTCATAGATTTATTTATGTGCACACTGTGGAGAGACTTATACTTACTATCCTTACTTCTGATGATACATTGGCACTAGAAACTCCTTTGGGACTTTGAACTACTAGTGTACGTCAGTTCAAGGAGTTCCGCCTTGAGGTTGGTGGGTGTCACTTCTTGTGGGATCTTTATTTCCTTGAGATGACGGGTTACGATGTCATTCTCAGAATGGACTGGCTAGTTCCTTTTCAAGCCTTTTTCAATTGTTATCACTGTAGGGTGAGTTTCACGTCACCAGAGGGGGGGTATTTTCTTCACAAGGGTGAATGGGATGTCGAGGAAAGAAGATCTGGACCAGAACATTAGGGGTTGGGAAGTGTTATAGCCCAGATTGCTAGTTTACATCTGGATGATCAGGGGACTTCTCAGATGGACATCTATCTGGTAGTTGAATATTTTATAGTTGACATTCCAGAATACTTTTCAGGGTTGCCTCCGGAGCGCGGGGTAGACTTCTCTATTGAACTTGTTCCAGGAGAAGCACTGGTATCCATCCATCCTTATAGGATGGCTACGCCTGAGTTTAAAGAACACAAGAAGTAGTTGGAGGAGTTGGAGGAGATGCAGGAATAAGGTTTTGTCTAACCCAGTACTTCCCCTTGGGGTTCGCCTGTGTTGTTTGCGAAGAAGGTGGATGGTACCTTACGGCTTTGTGTGGACTATCGAAAGTTGAACCAGTTGATAGTCATGAATTGATATCCATTGCCAAGGATTGGTGATCTTTTTTATCAGCTTCGAGAAGCCAGGTTATTCTTGAAGATCGACTGGAGATCTGACTATCATCAGTTGCGGGTTAGACCATCTGATATACCACTCACATCTTTCCAAAGTAGGTATGGTCTTTACGAGTATCTGGTTATGCCATTCGGTCTCACTAACGTGCTGGAATTTTTAATGGCGCTGATGAACATATTTTTGCATCCTTACTTGGACTCTTTCGTCGTTGTCTCTGTGGACTATATCTTGGTATAATCTCACACTCGACATGACCATTCTACCCATCTTAAGATAGTATTGAGTACACTGAGAGAGAATCAGTTATATGCTAAGCTCTCAAAGTTCCACTTCTGGATGGACGAGATTCACTTCCTGGGCCATATCATCTTAGAGACAGAAGTATCAGTAGACCCAGAGAATTTGAGAGCAGTAGTTACCTGGGAGCAGCTAAAGAATGTCTTTGAGGTACGAAGTTTCTTGGGATAGGCTAGTTATTACAGGCGGTTTATACACGAATTATCACGCATAGTAGTGCCATTGATAGTCTTGACTAAGAAAGGTATGAAGTACGTTTGGTTAGAAGCTTGCGACTCAGCCTTACAGGAGCTGAAGGGGATGTTGACGTCAGAGCCGATTCTAGTTCTTTCAGATCCGGTCAAGAGTTATATAGTTTTCTGTGATGCATCTTGCATTGGTCTTGGAGCAATGCTTATGTTGGAAGGTCATGTTGTTGCATACGGATCTCGGATGTTGAATCCCCATGAGAAGAACAATCCTACGCACGACTTGGAGTTGGCTACGGTTGTTCATTATTTGCATTGTTGGAGCCACAATCTCATGGGAGAGAATTTTTTGGTATATACTGACCACAAGAGCCTCCAGTATATCTTCATGCAGTGTGAATTGAATCTGAGACAACAGAGGTGGGTCGAGTACCTACAGTCTTTCGACATCGTGCTTGCTTATACGCCTGGAAAGGAAATGTTGTGGCTGAAGCACTAAGGAGGAGGACTCAGTTGAAGGAAGTTCAGGAGGCCAACAACGAGTGGCAGCTTATGGATCTGTTCTCTGAGATGCATTTGGTGGTGCACGACAGATAGGGACAAACGGTTCTTTCTTCTGTAGCTGTTACCTCTACTTTTTTAGATCGAGTTCTAATGAGGTATTTATCAGACCCATAAGGCCTAGTCTTACGGGAGGGTGTGTCAGGTGGAGACCCTACTCCGGGGTGGACAGTGGGCAATGACGAGGTGCTACGTTTTCATGGATGTGTATGGGTTTCAGTGGACATACGTGAGGAGCTCATGCAGGAGTTTCATGCTTCAGCTTGGACAGTTCATACTCGTGTCACCATGATGTACCGAGACTTACACCGTCAGTATTGGTGGCCAGATATAAAGAAGGATGTGCCTAGTTTTTTCATGAGATGTTCAACTTGTCAGATGGTGAAATAAGAGCATCAGCGACCAGCAGGGCATTTATTGAAGTTTCCCATTCCTGAGTGAAAATGGAATGATGTCGCGATGGACTTAATGCAGGTTTACCAAGATCGCCTCGAGGAAATGATGTGGTTTGGGTTGTAGTGGATAGGCTCATGAAGGTTTCACACTTCTTTCCAATCAAGGAGACATTCCATGTTGATGAGTTGGGATGGTTGTACATACGAGAGATTGTACAACTGCATGGAGTTCGACACTCCATTGTTTCAGACTGGGATGCGTGTTTTTCTTCGCACTTCTGGCAGGGGCAGCAGAGGTATTTGGGTACACAGTTATTTTTCAGTACAGCATACCATCCCCATACTGATGGCCAATCTGAGTGTACAATCCAGGTGTTTGAGAATATGATCTGAGCTTGCATTCTATACTTTGGTGGTTTATGGGAGATTCATATCCATCTGGTGGAGTTCACCTACAATAATAGTTTTCAGGCGACTATTTAGATGACACCTTACGATACTTTGTACGGTAGGCCATGCCAATCACCTTTATGTTGGTTAGAGGCAGGAGAGGTAGCTTTTTTGGGACCTCATCTTGTTCGGGAGACCTCAGAGTAGATAGAGTTGATTCGGAAGAGGATGGCTACAGCACAGTCTTGACAAATGTTCTTTGCTAATCATCGAATATTACCTTTGGAGTTCATGGTCGGAGATCAGGTTTTCTTACCTGTTACCCTGAGGTTGGGAAATAAGTGGATTATGAGGTAGGGGAAGCTTTCACCGAGATATATCAGGCTGTTTGAGGTTCTAGAAAATGTCGGGTTGGTCGCTTAGAGGTTGCAGTAACCTCAGAGGTACCAGGCTATGCACGACACCATTCATGTTTCCCAGCTTCGACGGTATTTCTCAGACCCGTCTCAGGTTTTTTAACCTGAGGAGGTTGAGCTGGAGCAGGATGCATCTTTCGAGGAGCATCCTATCAGGGTTGTCGATCGCAGTATGAAAATTCTCCATCGATGGTCTGTTCCTCTAGTACTGGTGCTATGGCAGCATGGGTGAGTGCAGGACGAGACCTGGGAATGGGAGGCCGATGTACGATCGCAGTGGCCAGAGCATTTTGGGGTTTCTTTTTCCACGCCTTGTTAGGGAAATTCAAGGATGAAGTTCTTTAAGGGGGGAAGTTTGTAAGAACCCGGATCTTCATTTGAGGTTTGTTTTTCCTTTTTCTATAGTTTTTGGAAAAAATAATGGTTCTAGAAATTTTTGATGTACACGCCGTGTTCTATTTTCCCGCTCGAAGTCGTGTGTTGGCTGTGCCCGGGCCACACACACGGTGTGTTGGGGTGACGTGGAGTCTAATTTTGGTTGAGTACAGAAATACCTAGTACACGCCATGTACTCTAAAAGTACACGCCGTGTACTTTCTTTTTATTTCATTAATCGGACCGGGGTCACACCCAATGCTCATAAACGTCTTCTTCTCCGCCTTTTTACGTCTAGAGTGTCCGAGGAGTCCAATTCTTCCCCGAGCCACCGATCCATCAATGGTCTTCCAAATCGAACTTTGTCGATTGTAGAAGAATCGTAGTGGTGATTTCTTGGTTCTTCATTGGCCTCGTTTCCGGATTCCATATCTCGTGTGAGTTATATGAGGTTGAAAGTTTTATAATTTTTTGCAGATCTACTCCGTTCTAGGCCGATTCATGGTCCGAGGTTCAAGTATATCGATCTTCAAGGATCATGGTAGGTTTTTTGTTTCCCTACGTTGAAGTTCATTTATTTTTGGTTGCAAAAGTGTTGGATACCCATGTATCGGGTATCCCGAGTTTAGTATTTTGATCCTACTGTTTATTTTCCCAAGATTTAATTTTATCTTACGTTTAATTGTTGCTAATATATGCTTGGTTGCATGATTGGGGATCACCCCATGGGTGTTTCTCCCCCTGTTTGGATGTTTATCATTGTTTGGCACCGTTTGCCTGTGAGGAAAACCATAATGCAATTGTTAGTTTACTTGTTATCACTGATTGTACGTGTGGCCTGCTGTTTAAATGCTTTTGATACATGGTAGATATTGTCCAAGGAGATTTTGAACATACTTAGGGATGTTGATAGCTGATTACGCACGATTGGACTACTCAGGGCTGTGAGAACCTGGTGCGGGAGATCAAAGAGGGAATAGACTATTAAGTGCTTCCCTAGAGGGTATGTTGGTTTTAGTTTCGTATACAGGACCTACGGGAATAGGACTTTGTTCTTCCCAAGAGTTTTCTTAGTTTACCCACACATCGAGACCACATGATTAATTAGACATAAGTTCTTCTTTAGAGAGTCTATAGATATGGTTGCAAGACCATAGGGGAATTGACATGAGAGCTTCCCAGAGTGTCTATGCCTTGTTTGATTACTGGACTAAAGGTGTCTTCAAGTTTGATCCACCCAGATAGTTAGTGTGAATTTTGATGTTTGGTTGTGACGAGTCCACCAACCCAAAGAACAAGCTTGGGTTTGGTACTGCTTGTGTTTTGGTAGTCTTTTTAGGTACTGGATGTGTTACTTGATTTCCTTGGAATAGAAATCTTTTCTAGTTTTCTCTGGTTCTTTAATTAAATGAATGTGAATGGTAATTGGTAGGATTATTTACTGGTGTACTCTTATTCCATTACTGTACTTATTTTTCTTTTGATTTTTCTATATTACTCAGTGACAGTAGGGAACAAATATTGTGGTGGTTTCCTACTGGGATTAGTCTCACACCCTGTTTTGGTCCTGCTTTTCGGCCCAAATTGATTATATAGTTTTAGGTGTAGATATGGATTGTGGCCCTTCTACCTCAGGTACTTGATTCATGGTTGGAGCTGGAGAGCATGGGACTGGGAGTTGGCTCACGATTCTACTGAAGTTGCGGTTTAAGTTTAGTAATTTGTTTTATGTTTTATTTCAGCACGTTGATTTGTTTACTACTTTCCATAGATACATGTACTATACTACATCATTGTTATATCATACTTTGCTTCATCTTTAGTTCAGTTGTCGTATGTTGTTTACTGCTTCCACTATTGATTATTTTTATTCTTCTGCTTCATACATTACCTAATGAGGGCATAGTTTCCCCACTGACTCACCAAGGCCCTCCCTGCTAGTCGACAGCCACTAGTGTTTGGGGAAATGCGCATGAGGTCATGTGGCGAACCGGGTATGGGGCACCGGTTTTGTGGCTCTGGATTCAGTTCGTTACATATATTTTAGTCGGCACACCAACACTAGTGTCCCTAGCCTAAAAGATAAACTCAAATCATTTTAATATAGCCTCTATAAAACCCAGACCAAGCTCATGACAATACCCTCTCAATGTGTAACCCTGAATAATACCACTCTGTCACGACCCAACGAAATGAGGCCTGATCTATGGCCCCCCAATCACACCTCCAAATGGATAGGTGTTTGAAACTAGCACCTAGTAGGTATATCATCGAAATGGAATGCCATATCCTATGGTCTTGTATGAAAACACCCACAAACATCATAATGAAATTTTCCAAAGATTATATTAACTAAAACAGAATTCATGCATACATCTATTTCACATCTAGAGTACAATATGAGTACTTAACGTGTAAAAATGGAGAAATAAAATCCCACCAAAACCAATTAAAGCATATAACATACTAAAAATGAGGCGATCACTTTCAAATGGAACTTCTAAAAATCTCCTCATCCAATCTCCAGTAAATACCTCAATTGATATATCTCACTAAGCTACACCAACTCTAGGAATTCTTCTTACTCCATCGAAAGGTCTGTCATCTGCACTACACACAACATGGGTAGGAAAATCCCATACCATGGTGAGTATAACAATACTCATTAGGCACCCTAAAAAAATAAAACGGAGAAACTAAAAAGGAAATTTCCACTCAGGAAATCCAAATTGAACCAAATGAGAACGAAACTATATCCCAAACCCATCCTCATTTATACACTACTAGTTAGCTCATACCACATGGTGATCCAAACAAGAGATTTGACAACACAATAAGAACTCCCTATAATATAGATATACTCATATCAGAACCCAAGTCTCATGAGGTTCCAACCTCCTATCTTCTTATACAATTAGTCATGGGGATCAAAAGGTAAAACACCTTTAGGTTAACACAATCCACGAGCACTTCCATCTCTGATAGTGCTCATTTGAGAGATACTCTCCCACATAATCAACCCTAAAACCCCTTATGACCTATTTGAGAGAATATGTTCAATCATAAACTGATCTAGATCCAACTCTGGTGCCCAGTATTAGAGATCCTAACATCAATTTATTGTGTCTCTCATTATCTCTTAGGGACCCAATTGGTGAGACCTAACCCTCACCACTATAAAAAAACGAGGGAGCACTACTCTAGTCTGTGCACCACATGTGTCCTCCTAAACAAAGAGAGAGAGAGAGAGAGAAATAGTAAGGAAGTACTTGTACTTCATCTCTTCCATACAAACGAGGGAGTAAAAACTTCTATCCATCCCATGGAAACTCTATAATACTCATAGAGAGAGAAGTGCATCATGGTATGGAAGGGGAGTGCTAACTTTTACCCAGGTACCACACACAACAATTGGAGGGGGCTAATCCTCATAACTACTATGTAGTCAAGAGAGATACTACTCCCATGGGGGACCCACTCCCTATCACTAATCTATGATGAGATAATTATCCTCTATATATGAGGACTATCACCCTAATAAAATATTTGAGTACCACTAAATGATAGATTACCCACACCATTACAAGACAATGAATTACGACTCTGTAGCTAGAGGGCACACACCCTAACATGCCATGTGAGTTTAATTTTGTATTTAAATGACCCACACCCCGATGCGGTGGGGTATTAACACTAAATTTGTCGAATAATAACAGGGGACCCACATCCTGACATGGTATGGGAGTATTAAACACATTCTAGAGGACCCAAAATTGGGTAAGAGATGGGATTACCACTCTTCATGTACATCAAGAATATTGGAGCCAAACCTTGGTCCAAAATGGGAGTATAGAATCCAAGAATAAAGAACCCACACCCTAGTATGATATGGGAGTAACAATCTATCAACTCAATGAGTGTGGAGGGCCTACACCTGGTTAAAATCAAGAAGATCAGTCTCTATATTCACAAATGATACGGGGGACCCTCACCCATATATGACTGTGGAGTACTGACCCTCGGAGGACTACTCTAGGGATAGTGAATCCAAAACCTCTATGGGGGAGTTCCATCCCTATCGATCTAATAGGTACATTGTAACAGCCCTAGATTTTATGAAAAATATTTTTTTAATTTTATTAATGTCTTCTGCTGTACGCTATACCAAAAGGAGTTTTCACAACATGCATCTTTTACTTGCCTTTCATTACACGCAATCACAACCTTCCTCGATAGCGTGTGTAGTACGCAATACTGAGTTTCACGAAACAACGATATGCTATTAAAATATTATTAAAACTAGCCGTTATGAATAGTAATAACCAATTTTTAAATTTTAGAAATTTTAGCTCTCAAAATGGACTTCATTTTTGGATTCGGAGTATCGAATTTAGCCTAAGGTGAAATTTTGGTACTTTTCGGATAACTTTCATATTCTGATGAATAGTGAAAATTACTAAATTATATTTAAAAACAACTTTTTTAATCGAAATAATTAAAAGTGATAAATTATTAATTTGAGTGGTTTTAAAGTATATTTAGAATATATTTTTACAATTTAATACAATTTTGGTTATTGAATTTAATTTCACATTTAAACCAGACATAATCAAGTGTCAATCTTTTGATAGATATTGTTTCTTAAACACACGCTATTTGTTTTAACAGCGGGATTTAATTATAAAATTAATTAATGAAACTTCTATGTTATGAATTTGGTAAAATAGACTTCATTTTTGAATTCGGAATATGAAATATAGCTTAGGATGAAATTTTGGCATTGTTCTGAAAAACATCAATTTTTGATGAATAGTGAAACTACTAAGTGGTAGTTAAAAAACTGAATTTTTCATAAAACTTAATTTTACCGCTTCTGTGAATGGAATTTCAAAAATCCAAGAGAAACGGTTGATGTCAGTAAGTAAAATGTGGTTCAATGAGATGAAAATAATTTTTGGTGAATAGTAACTTTTTACTTTTATTTACCACGGTTAAAAGTAAATAGGGTAATTAAGGGTAAGAATGATATTAATATTACCCTAACACATGTCCTAATTCTATTGGACAAGTGTATCTCGACCCAAAACAACCTTAAGTGTAAAATATTATCATTTAGGCCCACTTGGATTAGATTAGGAAATTTATTATTATTTAATTCAAAGAAGAGTTAAAAGAGTTAAAATCAAAGTATATTTACTAAAACATTTTTAATTTAGGTTTTTATATAAGATAAATTCAATTGTAAATATTAATTAGAAAGATAAAAAGATTTCCTACATGATGGTATTTTATTTGTAATTTTTAGACATCAAATAATTTAATTTATTTATGACACAAAGATGATGCGGTAATTATCTTATTAATGAAATATTGACATAATTGATATTATAAATACCAAACTAAATTTAATTTAAGTCTTTTTATGAATTCCACTAATTTTCTAGGTTACTATGATATATTAGTGTTGATTTAATCAACTTGGTTCGAACATATAATTCTGTTATTACTTTCACAAAAATCATATATCAAATAGTGTCAAAATTGACACAAAATAGTTTTTAAATCAAATATTATATTATTAATTGTTATTTTATTCCTAAAAATCTAAGGTTCGGCCAAATGACTTAGATAAGGATATATGTATTAATAATATACAATTTGGGGTTCGTTTGGCATGTTATAGTAATTGTATTAACCATATAGTGAAAGAAAAAAAAGACACTGTAAAAGTAAAATTATTTAACTTAGAGTTAAATCTAACTGATAAGGTTAAAATAATACCCTAAACTTCTCTAAATCCTATTCGATGATAGTATTTCGACCCATCCCCACTTTAGCTTCGAAATAAGACCCTTTGGAACCATTATAAACCGATTTTGACTTTAATATAAAATAATATTTTGAGATATTCCTAAGGTGCCCCTCTCCTCCCTTATAAAAGGGAACCTCCTCCCCCTACTCCTCACACCAATTTGAGCACTCAAGCTCGGCCAACCCCTGACATTTTCTCCTCTACACTTCCCTAGAATAATCCTAGAGGTCCTGGTCTTCTTCAAAGACCAATCTTAGTTCCCTAAGGGGAGGATTCAAAGAGGCGTTCCAATGAAGAGGTAATATCCATTACCGATCTTTTCAATTTCTTTCTTCTTCAACTTCTTCTTATTTAGTTGTTTCGTTATAAAGTAATAACATCAGTATTACTTACATACTTATATGTTATTATAAATATGAAACAACCCTAATTCACCTTCTATCCATCCTACGGAAAAATGAAATCACCGCGCGTGCGTACGTACGGAATACCGTCTCCACGCCTTGGTGTAATCTATTTTCCACCGTCACCTTACAAGGATGGGTATAATGGTGTAATGAGTAACTATTTATGATTTTTATAATGTAATATTGATACTGAAATAATATATATATACTCAAATACAATTCCACGATCATAGGAACGATATCATCACTCGTGCGTACGTACGGAATACCGTCTCCACGATGTGATGCGACTCGTTCTACATGATCATCATTACATAGTAATTATATAAATTAATTGAATGAATAAATATGATATATGTTACACTAATACCATTATGGATATAAGGTATCTGTAACCTTAAAAGAAGAATAAGAATTTATTCGGCAAAACACGCATAAGAACAAAAGGCAATAAGGACCCGAGTAACAAGTAACAATGAAATATTACTAACAAGAAGCTAAGAATATAACCATATATGATATGATATCAATATTTATGATTCTGTAATAAGTCAATAACATTATTTAAACCATTATAATGGAGCTTCGGACACGTACAAAGAAAATCAGAACTATGGTAAGGGAAATATCACAATCTCATTTTTATCCGAGATTGTTTATTCGTAAGTATTTACTGGGGTGTATTTTATCATCCACATCCATGTTTCATCAAAATGTAATATTATTTCCATCCACCTACAATTGTTTAAATCAATTTTTACCCTTCGGTGAGTTTTTAGTAATATGTATGAAAGGAATCTTTTGTCGTATGAGGTACTTTTTGACTTTTCCGACAAAAGTACGAAGAATGTTTTTTTTAACTTATACGGCATGAATGGATTTTTAAAACATTATTTCCAAGAAGCTTCCTTTACAAGTTTTCAAGTTTATTTTTAATCAACTTCTTTTAGTTTATAATTGTATGACATGTTAAGAAAAGAAAAGTGTTTTTGTAGAAGAAAGGATATTTTCCTCAAGAATGGAGTTTAAGTGTTTTATCAAAATTATTTTCCATCTAAGATAATAAAGGGTTCTGTTTTTATCCCGATTATTACATTGATTTGATTATGTTGTGAGGGAATTATTTTTATGAAGTCATTTACCTTATATTATTTGTTTTATGATGTCATGATGTTTCAAGAATCCCATTTTTGTTACATGTGTTATGCGATGATGTATGATTTATGATTTATGTGGCACACATAAGAAAGGATTCATTATAAGATGGGTGGGACCTATATCTCCCTCCAATGCATTGGGTAAAGATTTTATATCTCATAAGATAGACATGGCTGGAACGGTAGGTTATACCGGTTCAGTGAAACAGGACTGGAACGAGGGTGACTCGGTTCAGAAAGTGACTTTATCCACTAAGATAGTCTTGGCAATGAGTCATGACTAACAAGAAATGATTTTCCATGATTATGTGTGCATGCCACAAAGTTTCAAGTTTCATGTTATTATTATGGGGATCTCATTTTCACTTCCATGATTTGTTCAATGTTAAGATATTATGATCTCTTTTGCAGGTTATGATTTTAAAAACGATATCATATGATTTTTATTTCCTTTATTTTCCTTTTCTGAGCATTTGAGCTCACCCTTTTATGTTTTCATTTCCCCAGGATATAAAGAATGGTTTTAGGAAAAAAAGGGGAAGATCTTTATGGGAGATATTGACGATCTTTCACCACGATTAGAATATTACGTTCCGAGTTTCCAAAGAAACTAAACTATTACGATCCTTATGTGTGTGTGTTTGTTATGTACCAAGTATTCCACAAAAGTAATGTAATGTCCATGTACGTCAAGCTTCGGGTCTCTACAGTTGGTATCAGAGGAAAGATTTAGTCAACCTTTGGAAACTAGGATGCGAGAACTTTAGTGAGATCCCTAGAGATAATTCTAAGGTATGTCTAGGGATGTCCCTAAGGTTAAGTATACGTATAGCTTATAGTACTAGAATTACGCTAACGATCATAGAATTAAACCTAAGATGTTAGATATTGAAGGTACTCCCCCTTTATTATGTTGTTTTCCCTAGCATGATTTTTGCCTCTCACACTATTCTTTTTGGGTTTTAGACGATGGATGGAACCCGAAGGAACCGTGTTGATCAATGAAATGGACAATGTAATGATTTCCCTCCTGAACAAACAAATGTTATGGGAGATGGAGTGAAAAATATTATTGCTATACTTACACAAGCTATGAATCATTCTGGACTTCCAAACGAGCAGAGAAGGGAACAATATTCTATTGAGTCCTTCATGAGGCAACGTCCACCTTCTTTCAGTGGGTCTTCTGATCCACTTGTTGCTGAACAATGGATCAGTACCACTGAAAAGATATTTTCAGTTCTTCAATGTTCTGAGCATGATAAAGTCATCTTAGCAGTATATCGTTTGGAAGGTGAATCTGATCAATGGTGGAATCTTATCAAGAATACGAGGCAAAGAGATGAAATTGAGTCCATAGAATGGGACGAGTTCAAGAACTTGTTTTTCAGTAAGTACTTCCCTCGTATTCTTCGAACAAAGATGGAAAAGGAGTTTCTTGAGCTGAACAAGAAGGATGATGAATCTGTTGGTATATACGAAGAAAATTTTACAAGACTTGCAAGGTATGCATCTGGCATTATCATCCAACCTGAATGTAAAGTTGATAGATTTTTCAGTGGCTTAAAACCAAGTCTTCGAAGGGAATTAGCTATAAGAGACTTTAGTAGCTATGAAGAAATTGTGCGTTGTGCTATCAAGGTAGAAATGGAAGTTGGTGTTACATATCCATCTCATGGTTTTGATAAGAAACGAAAGATGGAGTTCAAGGAGAAATCTCAAAATAATGGTGAAAAGAAGATGAATGTTTCCTTATGCACAAAGTGTGGAAAGAAGCATGGTGGAGATTGTCTTAAAGGGACTAGAAAATGTTTTAAGTGTGGAAAAGAAGGTCATCGAGCAGCTGAGTGTCAAAGTAATGGAAAAAGGGATTCTAATGATGTGAATAAAGCAAACACTGCAGAGAACGCACCACCAACACTTCAATACTTCAAGTGCAAGGAAATGGGGCATTATGCTAATAAATGCCATAATACAATGGTTATTGATGATCGACATGAGCAACCGCTTAAGGCAAAGGACAAAGGGAAGTCACATGCGATCACCATTGGCGATGTTGAATATGATAACGATGTGGTGGAATGATTAAGTGTTTATGTAATGGGATTCCAAAATAATGTTGTATTATAAAGTATTGGAATATTTATGTATTGGTCTAATGTGGTATTCAAAGTGATTGAGATATTTTTGGAAATAAGATGATATGAGCATAATGAAGGGAAAATGAGAAAACGAAATTTTTAACAGTATTCATGAGCTCATGATTGATATAAGGACTAAGTGATATCATTGTTTGAGTATATAGAATTTTGAGGATTTTGGTATGTGGAAAGTGTTAAATTTTAACTGAATTCATGTTTTCACTAAGGTATTAAAGAGAATACATGATTAAGGACTTTGAATGTTTGGAATGTTACCAACAAAACATATCTTATGATATATGGGGATCGACGATGGTGTTAAATCTCTGGTAATCGTTTTCACTATGTTATGAGAGTGGACTGCAGTATTATGGATAAGCCTAAAGATTGGAATGGATTATGTTGGACATAAGTTAGTATTGTTTAAGGATAGAAGTTTTCTCGATATTATTTATGGGATGTTATAGTAATATAGTTTTAGAAAAAGGACAACCTGCAGGACGGGAAACAACCCATCCCGTCGGACAAGGCTGTGGAAATCGAACCCACAACCGAAGTGCGACTCGCCTTTATCGCCTACCACTGGCCTACAGGAAGTCCCTGTTTAGTAGAAACTAGTTTTATTATATTAAAATGTATGACATATGATGTATAAGTCCATTTTATGAACCATATATGATTAATCTAACTATAGATCGACTTATGTATATAATTTTTTGCTAACCTTTTGTTTGAGACAGATGGAATGACCCGTCATTCTATCACATGATCTTCTAACACTTCACGAATAAAAAATTCAACTTCATTTATTTAAGAGATGAAGTGGAAATTGTTAAAGGCACGAACAACTGTGAGATTGTACCAAAATAAAGTAAGTATTTATTCTAATTCAAATTCATTAACTTTAGGGAAACGATCTTGAAAACCAAAAATATTGTCCTAGTGATCTTATATCTGATGAATCAGATGGTACCTTAGATTGTAACAAATTTATGGCTTTGTGATTGTTGGCTTTTCCATAGCCATGTTATCTACCACTCTCCATCAGAACATGATGGTTAGATTTCTCTTCCATATCCATATTTTCACCTATGTGGAAACCCAGTGATTAGCTTATTTGGGTAACTGTTACGTTTCATACTTTTGTTTTTAAAGATTGGTTTTGATATTCCTTTTTACGATGTGGGTTTCTATTAAAGAAACTTTCGAATAGTAAACCATTTATAACCCCGACGAATTTCGAGGGCAAAATTCATTTTAAGGGGGGTAGAATGTAACAGCCCGAGATTTTATGAAAAATATTCTTTTTAATTTTATTAATGTCTTGTGTTGTACGCTATACCAAAAGGAGCTTGCACAACACGCATCTTTGACTTGCCTTGCATTACACGCAATCACTACCTTCCTCGATAGCGTGTGTAGTACGCAATACTGAGTTTCACGAAACAACGATATGCTATTAAAATATTATTAAAACTAGCCGTTATGAATAGTAATAACCACTTTTTAAATTTTAGAAATTTTAGCTCTCAAAATGGACTTCATTTTTGGATTCGGATTATCGAATTTAGCCTAAGGTGAAATTTTGGTACTTTTCGGATAACTTTCATATTCTGATGAATAGTGAAAATTACTAAATTATATTTAAAAACAAAATTTTTAATCGAAATAACTGATAGTGATAAATTATTAATTTGAGTGGTTTTAAAGAATATTTAGAATATATTTTTACAATTTAATACAATTTTGGTTATTGAATGTAATTTCACATTTAAACCAGACATAATCAAGTGTCAATCTTTTGATAGATACTGTTTCTTAAACACACGCTATTTGTTTTAACAACGGGATTTAATTATAAAATCAATTAATGAAACTTCTATGTTATGAATTTGGTAAAATAGACTTAATTTTTAAATTCTGAATATGAAATATAGCTTAGGATGAAATTTTGGCATTATTCTGAAAAACATCAATTTTTTATGAATAGTGAAACTACTAAGTGGTAGTTAAAAAACTGAATTTTTCATAAAACTTAATTTTACTGCTTCTGTGAATGGAATTTCAAAAATCCAAGAGACACGGTTGATGTCAGTATGTAAAATGTGTTCAATGAGATGAAAATAATTTTTGGTGAATAGAAACTTTTTACTTTTATTTACCACGGTTAAAAGTAAATAGGGTAATTAAGGGTAAGAATGATATTAATATTAACCTAACACATGTTCTAATTCTATTGGACAAGTGTATATCGACCCAAAACAACCTTAAGTGTAAAATATTATCATTTAGGCCCACTTGGATTAGATTAGGACATTTATTATTATTTAATTCAAAGAAGAGTTAAAAGTGTTAAAATCAAAGTATATTTACTAAAACATTTTTAATATTGGGTTGTACATAAGATAAATTCGATTGTCAATATTCATTAGAAAGATAAAAAGATATACTACATGATGGTATTTTATTTTTAATTTTTATACATCAAATAATTTAATTTATTTTTGACACAATTATGATGCGTTAATTATCTTATTAATGAAATATTGACATAATTGATATTATAAATACCGAAAAAATGCAATTTAAGACTTTTTATGAATTCCACTAATTTTCTAGGTTACTATGATATATTAGTGTTGATTTAATCAACTTGGTTCGAACATATAATTCTGTTATTACTTTCATAAAAATCATATATCAAATAGTGTCAAAATTGACACAAAATAGTTTTTAAATCAAATATTATATTATTAATTGTTATTTTATTCCTAAAAATCTACGGTTAGGCCAAATGACTTAGATAAGGATATATGTATTAATAATATAAAATTTGGGGTTCTTTTGGCATGTTATAGTAAGTGTATTAACCATATAGTGAAAGAAAAAAAAGACACGGTAAAAGTTAAATTATTTAACTTAGAGTTAAATCTAACTGATAAGGTTAAAATAATACCCTAAAATTGTCTAAATCCTATTGGATGATAGGATTTCGACCCATACCCACTTTAGCTTCTAAATAAGACCCCTTGGAACCATTATAAACCGATTTTGACTTTAATATAAAATAATATTTTGAGATATTCCTAAGGTGCCCCTCTCCTCCCTTATAAAAGGGCACCCCCTCCCCCTCCTCCTCACACAAATTGGAGCACTCAAGCTCGGCCAACCCATGACATTTTCTCCTCTCCACTTCCCTAGAATAATCCTAGAGGTCCTGGTCTTCTTCAAAGACCAATCTTAGTTCCCTAAGTGGAGGATTCAAAGAGGCATTCCAATGAAGAGGTAATATACATTACCGATCTTTTCAATTTCTTTCTTCTTCAACTTCTTCTTCTTTAGTTGTTTCATTATAAAGTAATAACATCAGTATTAATTACATACTGATATGTTATTATAAATATGAAACAACCCTAATTCACCTTCTATCCATCCTACGGAAAAATGAAATCACCGCGCGTGCGTACGTACGGAATACCGTCTCCACGCCTTGGTGTAATCTATTTTCCACCATAACCTTACAAGGATGGTTATAATGGTGTAATGATTAACTATTTATGATTATTATAATGTAATATTGATACTGAAATAATATATATATACTCAAATACAATTCCACGATCATAGGAACGATATCATCACTCGTGCGTACGTACGGAATACGGTCTCCACGATGTGATGCGACTCGTTCTACAAGATCATCATTACATAGTAATTATATAAATTAATTGAATGATTAAATATGATATATGTCACACTAATACCATTCTGGATATAATGTATCTATAACCTTAAAATAAGAATAAGAATTTATTCTGCAAAACACGCATAAGAACAAAAGGCAATAAGGACCCGAGTAACAAGTAACAATGAAATATTACTAACAAGAAGCTAATAATATAACCATATATGATATGATATCAATATGTATGATTCTGGAATAAGTCAATAACATTATTTAAACCATTATATAGGAGCTTCAGACACGTACAAAGAAAATCGGACCTAAGGTAAGGAAAATATCACAATCTCATTTTTATCCGAGATTGTTTATTCGTAAGTATTTACTGGGGTGTATTTTATCATCCAAATCCATGTTTCATCAATATTTAATATTATTTCCATCCACCTACAATTGTTTAAATTCATTTTTACCCTTCAGTGAGTTTTTAGTAATATGTATGAAAGGAATCTTTTGTCGTACGAGGTACTTTTTGACTTTTCCGACAAAAGTACTAAGAATGTTTTTTTTAACTTATACGGCATGAATTGATTTAAAACATTATTTCCAAGAAGCTTCCTTTACATGTTTTCAAGTTTATTTTTAATCAACTTCTTTTAGTTTATAATTGTATGACATGTTAAAAAATGAAAAGTGTTTTTGAAGAAGAAAGGATATTTTCCTCAAGAATTGAGTTTAAGTGTTTTATCAAAATTATTTTCCATCTAAGATAATAAAGGGTTCTATTTTTATCCCGATTATTACATTGATTTGATTATGTCGTGAGGGAATTATTTTTATGAAGTCATTTACCTTATATGATTTGTTTTATGATGTCATGATGTTTCAAGAATCCCATTTTTGTTACATGTGTTATGCGATGATGTATGATTTATGATTTATGTGGCACACATAAGAAAGGATTCATTATAAGATGGGTGGGACCTATATCTCCCTCCAATGCATTGGGTAAAGATTTTATATCTCATGATATAGGCATGGCTGGAACGGTAGGTTATACCGGTTCAGTGAAACAGGACTGGAACGAGGGTGACTCGGTTCAGAAAGTGACTTTATCCACTAAGATAGTCTTGGCAATGAGTCATGACTAACAAGAAATGATTTTCCATGATTATGTGTGCATGCCACAAAGTTTCAAGTTTCATGTTATTATTATGGGGATCTCATTTTCACTTCTATGATTTGTTCAATGTTAAGATATTATGATCTCTTTTGCAGGTTATTATTTTCAAAAAGATATGATATGATTTTTATTTCCTTTATTTTCCCTTGCTGAGCATTTGAGCTCACCCTTTTATGTTTTCTTTTCCCCAGGATATAAAGAAAGGTTTTAGGTAAAAAAAAGGGAAGATCTTTATTGGAGATATTGAAGATCTTTCACCATGATTAGAATATTACGTTCCGAGTTTCCAAAGACACCAAACTATTACGATCCTTGTGTGTGTGTTTTTGTTATGTACCAAGTATTCCGCAAAAGTATTGTAATGTCCATGTACGTCAAGCTTCGGGTCTCTACATACATGTACCCACACCCTAGTACAATAGGTGAGTACTAACACCAAAATCCCTCTAATAACCCCAAATGATCTGTTGTGATTGGTGAATCATCGCTCAAAATAACATTACATTTGAAAATAATCACATCGCAAAAAATAATAGGTAGGTGACCCATTCTCTAACATGATATGGGAGTATCTTTCTACTGACTAAAAGAGTCTAGTGGACATGTATCATGAGATGTTAGAGAATGGTACTAATATCTATGTCAATCTCATGATCTACCATAACCTCTAACTAAGGTCTAACATGTATACTAAATAATCATGCTAAAATTAGCCACATCATATCTCAAATTCCACGAAGAGGGCCAGCATTGCATTATACATAGAAAACTGCTTAGGGTATGCTACTCGTGTGCCTAAATCTGAGCCCTGATGAAGGAGATACTCAAGGTGGATGTCTCCACGTGTATGTAAATGGTGTGTATTGTGGTCCATACAGTGTCTGACCCAACTTAAAACCCCTATCATATCCTCTATTTTATTGCTTGGCTAGCCATGTGAGCTTACACCACATGTACAAGATGTATAGGGTGTGTATCACCTCACATGTGCCTCATCCATGTCTTTCCAAAAAGGCCCATCCAACATTGTATCACAAAAGACATGTACCCCCGGGTACACAACATGTCTCAGTTAAACATACTCATGTTCATTATATCTTTCTGTGTCCATGAACTTCACCCAGTTTATATGTCTATGTCTGTATAAATTTACCAAGCCATGTCCTCTAACACAGTTACCCTAGCCAGGTCCTCTGGCCACATAACCTGGGCTCACTACATGACATGTAACCCTGGTACATGGTGTGTAGTCTAAAAATTTCTTATTTCCTAAATATGAAGAACACATGACATGTTACCCTTCACTATACATTATGTTATTGGGAATTCCCAATAATAAATCTCAATGAAGAAACTGGATCACCCCAATTTTTATCGAAACCTATAGATCAATCTCCCAGGGATCTCTAGTAGAAGTAATAGTAAATATAAAACTTAAAACAAATAAAAAAGGTGATTTCAAAATAAAAAACAAATACTCATACATTTTTGTGAAATGATGATGTTTTGGTTGTATATCCATGATCTGAATTTGTTTCACTATGATCCGAGAATGATCTCTATCAGGATCATAAATTGGCGGTGCCTATTCTTTTTATTTTCACCTCGATTCATTTGTCGCTCCAAGGGGATGAAGTTGATATCCTACCCTCTATTGTGGACACTATAGTTGTGTGAGGGTTTAGTTGATTTAATTTCATTATATCTATTAACCTCATTTTAATTCCCTTCCACAACACGCCTTAGAATGGACAACCTTTATTGACTTATTTTGTGTCATTACATGAGGAAATTACAAGTATTTAAATCAACCATGATCTCATATTCCAAAACCAAGAATCCTCTAAATATGTTATTCCATGTTTCCAATGAAACTATGCATGCGTGATAAAATATTTTTAACAATTAAAATATCACCACACATAGGATCACCGGGCCTCTAAATCATGCATTAACTCAGTGCTTCATTTCAGAGATATTTTTTGTAAAATTATAATGTCATACAGGTCAAAACATGAGTAACTAAATGTCCTCTCAATGTTGAAGGAAGGGAAGAATGTGGAAGAATTCTCTTATTCTTGAAAGAAACCCCATAGATTTTGTTTATAGATAGAATTATCTTTTGATGAGTGGATTTGTAAACAATGTTTTCTCGTCTAAATAACCCTATAAAAGGTTATAAATGGGTATTTATATATCTATGTAAAAAATTGGTAATTTTTCATTGTCCCTTAACTGATTTCATAATCCTGAAAAAAATAATTTTTAATAATAATAATAATAATAATAATTCATTGTAATAAACTATATGTATGAATAAAATAAATATCATTTACTAAATAATCAAAAAAATATATATTTAAATTATATTCAATTTATTATTTCATCAGACTAATAACACCATTCATTTATTATCCTTGGAATTTATCAAGACATAAATTGTAAATAAATATTGTTCATTTGATAAATAAATAAATAATATATTTGTGGTCTTTTGCAAAAGTATTTATATAAATATTTAGGTAACTAAATAGATATTTATTTAATTTTAATTTTTTTTTACTATAAAAATATAATAAAAATGAATAAATATTCAATTTGATGTTATTGAATATAAATATTTATTTATAATTTTATATAGCATAAATTACAAGTATTTTGAGGCATATGAAATAGTTAAAACAACCATTATATGTTATGTGATGATTATATAAACCACCTTTAATGATATAGATAATTTATACATGATGGTATTTTTATTTTTGTGGGTTCTCTGTAACTGTTGTTGAATCATTATTTGGAACCATTCTTTAAGTATAGAAATATATAAAAAATTCAACAGTTGAAACCACATCCAATAAATTTAAACAATATATTATATTTTACATATTTAGTTGTGGTTAAAACTGCATATAAACCCATCAGTTGTAATTTCATAGGTTTAAAATATTCTTACATATTTAACAGTGGTTATTACTATGATTAAATACTTTCAAGTAAATTTCTATTGTTTTCAAACCATTTAATATAAGTTATATGGCACCTATAAATGGTTTAAACTACCACCATTTCACTTAGAATCAGTTTAAACTAATACTAACAATGAAAAAACTATTGAATCTACTACCTATTATTCAGTCCACTATACTAGATATACAAATAATAGAATTAACAAAACAATATGATGAAAATAAATGTCATTATGATTATAAAGGAAGATCAAAATATTTTACAACATTCCATAAAGATATAAAATATTAAATTGGATAAATGGGAATTAAAACAGACCATCATTCTAGTAAAATGTCTTGATTCATGGGGATCCATTAAAAGGATAAAAAATAATACCTCAATGACCATCAGGGATTAAATCTATGTCATCGTGGCTATCTCAATAATATAGACGCTCAACATTTTAATGATTTTCAACTTTCTATTCTTACAACTATAGAATTTTAAAATATAAATTATATTATATTAAAAAATAATTCTAAAAAATATAACAAATAATGGTTTTTACAAATTCAGGCTATCATTTCATGGATTCAATAACCTCAGAAATAGATCTTGTCATGTATTTAAATAATGTTGTCAATAAATCCCCCATAATAAAATATTTCTCATAAGGAGCTCTGATGTGTGACTCCTTCTTCTATACTTTGGTCCCCAATATATACTAACACACAATGGTGTCATCCATATGAAAATTAAATTTATTTCTATCAATAATAAATGTAAAAATTATTTGAACAATAATATTTATAGTAATATCAAATTAATAAACAATATATCAATATTTAATTCCATTTTCCATTATTTAATTATTGATCATCAAATTATTTCAGTTGATTAGAAAATTCCACCAATCATGATATTTGATAGGGAGTGTAATGTAATTTTGTTGTGAAGATCGGAAATGATCTACATTCATTTTAGACTTTGGTATTTTTCCAAAAAAAACAATAGTGAAAGAAGTTAGAAAATATGAATATGATACTTGACAATAATAAAACGTATAATTACCAACATAACAATATTTATTCATTTTTGGGTATTTAGACAAAAAAAATTATGTTTAAAATGACTATTTTATTTTATAAAAATTATAATGTTATTATATATAATCTTTAATCTCATTCTTTTTTACCCCAATACCATTATTTTATAGCTGTTAAAGGAATAAATAAAATTAGTTTACCCACATACCATAATCAATCAATGATGACATGACAACTTTTCAAGAATAGATATTGTGCACTATATTGAATATCAATAATTGTGAAATGGAAGTGAAAATTAAATATATAAAAGAAATTATATTAAATAATGAATCACCCTTCTATAACGTCAATGAAAAATATGATTTATTATGTTAAAGGGTGATTTAATGTATAATGATTTCATTCTTTATTAATTTCCATCATCCATTGTTAACATGATTTCCTCCATGTCATTATCTCATTCAAGACTGATATTTTTGATTCCATCAGGGATAAATATATCAATAACATCTTATTGATATGTTTCACTATCATTAAACCGTTCATTTGCATCATCTTTAATATCATAAAACTATCGCAACTTTACATGGACTACAACACTCCACCCATCGTTAATTTCATCCTCAAAATAATATACATTTTTATCTTGTAAAGCATAAATATATTGATCATGTTATTTACACTCACTAGTATTAATTAAGGTATTCATGTTTACATAAGTAAAATATAATTAATCTTTATTTACATGTCAAAAAATACTAAGGTAGTTGAAAATTAATAACACAACAACAAAAGTGGCAATGTTAATTTAATTTGATAATTTTAATCAATTTTCCATAATATCGAAACTCTAAAAATTTAATAATTTTTTCAAAATTTTCTGTTTTTAGCCCTTCTTCATTATAAGTAGTATTAAAAATGAAATAATTAAAATCATAGCTAGCATTTATCTTAGACCACTTCAAGGGACCTCAATAAAAATATTTTAAATCATTATATAGTTCATCTCGATTACCAATGTTCATGATCTAAACAAATGGATATAATGTATAAGTATTTTTAAAATATAATTATCAATATATTATATATTTAAAAATGAGTATGCATGTATATAGTGGGAAAAAATAAATAATATCTTTTTAAATTACCTTTTGTAATTATTTCTCATTTTGTGTTCAACTCTAAATTCATTTCATTGATTGTGTCTTCAATTATTCAATCAATGGTTCTATAATATCACTACATAGTAGCACATATTTTTTACTCGTATGAACTCCATATGAGTTAGTGAAAATTATTATCTCCTTCTAACATGAAGACATAATGTTGCAAATATAGTTGATTTATTGAAGGTATAATTATAATTTGAGTTATTGTTAACACTTCCAACTATATTGAATCTTGTCTCAATCCCATATGAATATCATGAAAAGAATATGAGAACCACTTTGGGACTGTAACCTTCATCAATAGAGTATTCAAGTTGGGATTTGGTCTCAACATAAGATTTTAATGACAATGGACCCTAATGAATTATCAAATAATAAACTTATATATTATGAGTCAGAAAAACCTAATTCAATAATGAGGAAAAATTAAAAATAAAATACCTCCCAATGGGACACATCTATCGATATTGTATAGGTCCTACAAATTTAGATTCCTTGACCAAATTAATTTTTAATTGAATAATGTTTATAAAAATGATGGGGGATATATTATTTCAAGGTGAAAAATGTACTTATAAGTCTTTGATGAAAATTTTCTTTCTCATCATGGTTTAATGTTTTTAACCATTTATCTGTATAACATGAAAAACTCAAATATGAATTTTGTTACTTCATTAGGTAATTAGTTATGCAATTAAAAAGATTATAGATACTACATCAAAATTTGTGTGACATGAAATATCACTCTATGTACCTTAAGATGTACTAAGTCAACAGATCACGAAATTTTATTAGAATATCCATAGAGTACATTTAAATTTTTTAGTATTCAAAGGAACATATCATTTACATGGTTTTCATTAAAAAAATTAAAACATGATACACCTCGACCTCATTGTTTTTAAATACCACGATTTATATTATTTTTTATATGATTTTAGATTGATTAAGATGATCCTTTGTTTTTTCCTTCTCATTATGTATTTAAAAATACTTATTATCACACACATTCTTCTCATTTTTCATAATATCATTATTATGATGTAGAATCTATTGTTAATAATAATAATGTTTGAAAAAATACATCTTTTTTTCACTGTTGTATTACAATTCAATCTAATGTGGTACTAAATCATTCTCCACATTCATTTAACTAATAGTCATTCCCAAATTTTTCAACAAAATAGATAATTGTATTAATTTTTTTGACATAGACAACATTTTATGAGGGATACTCATGTCATATGATCCATAAAATCATTATTTTTTAAAATAAAATCTATGAGATGCAACTAGGAATCAATGAAGACACAAAAACAATAATTTTTAACTATAAAGAGGTCTTTTAGAGTCTAAATCAATGTTATTAAATGGAATTTTAAGACATTGGGAGTACTCCAACCAGAAAGGTTCTCAATTATTATAATTTCAAAGATGGTCGACAAGAGAGAATCATGAATTTTATATATTTTTTAGTTGATGAATCGTATTTATCTATTCCATTATCCAATAAATATTATAATTTCTATATAGGTGGATTATAGTACACATCGATACCAATTACATTAATTTTTTTTCTAGAGTAAATATGAAAATAATAAAATAATTTTTTTTCATACACACATATGGTGGAATATTTTATGAGATTAAAATATTTTTCCATATGATATTGATAGTAATTAAGGTATTGAATTAATTAAATATATCCGTATAAAATCCAATATGAATATTCATAGGATCTGTAGAGAAATTTTGATGAAAAAAATCAGAAGGTTTTCATGCTGATAAATCTCATGGATGACCCATAAACCTACCACAATTGGAATCCAAAGAATAATACATCATATGATTTGTGGTTTATGATGATGTGAATAATCTTTGTAATATTTTTTTAGGAAATTAAAATAAAACATTCATGGGAGTTTTATTTCACTCCTCTATAGTAGCATTCCCATTAATCCTTGTATCCTTGTTCATTAATTTACTTCATCATGTATTCAATATCATACACTCATTTCTATATAAATATTCCCCAAAATATGACATAATGTCATTGGTACATGCATATATCTTCATATAATATATACCCAACTTGTTATATACCTCCTTTATCTCATAAATTGTTCAAGGATCTTAGCATTAAAAAAAATTATATTATAGTAACTACAATATCATAGATATTGATTTATTTTTAATTGTACACAAGGATATGATATGGTATAGTTTTAGAAGAAAAGAAAACCTTGAACATTTTTCTCACACCTTTTATTACTCTTTGTTTCTATCTATTACAGTGTTAAAAAATTCATATAATTATCCAGTTAGGTTTTCCCATGTATTAATATTCAGAAGATCAATATGTGAATCCACTGGGATCTTATTATCTTCATCTAATTATGATTATATTCCCAAATAATCCAAAATTATGTTTTGAATTTCATTCTCCACTATCAAGGTAATAGCTTCATTATTATAATATTTGATAAAAGAAAATAATTGTAATGTTTGACTATCCATTCCAGAACCATCGCACAAACCCAATTAGAAATGATTTCAATATCATTTTTTCACAAATATCAACTCCTTTAAACTATAAAATTTAATTAATAATCTACAATGGGAATTTAATTCCTCTTTTTAATGATTCATTTTCAGTTAAAAGATATAAAAATTTCTCTAATATTTTAAGTTATTGAGGTGTATTTTGAGTTAAAGTAATCCAACTTTTATTCATTTATTTATTATTGAAAAATAACTATAAAAAATATACAATATATTATTGAAGTGAATTCACATTTAAAATATAACATATTATCAATATAACACTCCTACAAAACTATTAAAAAAATATATGATTATAATATAATCTAAACTGTAGTAGTATGTAATATTTAAAATATATAGGAAACCAAAAACATATATGTGAGAATAGATAAGAAGTTTTCTATATGACCAATCACACCTGCATAAAAAATATTTTTTATAATTTAGAAAAAATCACTCATCAATGAAAGAAATCTATGATATAGTGGATTTGATTAATATTTAAAATAAATTAAAATTTTAATAAAAATAATTTAATTTTAAAATATTACTCATCCTATATTATTTATTTAAAAATATTAACTACAACAAAAAATATTATGTAAAAAATATAACTGTATTTTTAAATTCAATTATATCATTTAAAAAAACATAAATAAAAAATAGAGATCATATTGGGTTAAGTTTTTTCAGATGTTTCAAAAAAATTAAAGAAGGATAAACATGTCTACATCTAATTTTAAATATGTAAGAATAGAAATTATTAAAATAATAAGTGGATGAATACATATAGAGTGACCAATGTATATGACAAGTTGACATTGTCATAGCACATCAAAAACATACTTGTAAGACGTTATCATTAAAAATTAATATAACACTGAATACGATTATTCATATAAATGGACTAAATACCATGAAAATGTAATTTCAATGATTAGGATTACAAAACTAAAAATGAAAGGACATATTATGTCATAATGAATTGATTATAGAAATCTATATATAGTTTATACAACAAAATAATGAAAGAAATATATACTATATGGTTGGATCGAGGGGAGGAGAGGGTTACGTTATGGCTATGATAATGAGGAGGGGGTCTGTTTCATTGAGGGGAAGGGATGGAGAAATCATTGAGGGTAAGGTTGAGGAATTAGGATATGGAGGGAAGGGGTTGAGTGTGGTCGAGCTGAGAATAAAGGGACGGGGAAGGGTGAATGGGTTGGTAAATTTATAGTTATATTGGTAGTGGTTCTTACCACTATGATTTGATTTTGTGGATATTTCTTAAAAAATCACTGTTAATAATTATTAAGAAGTATTTTTACGTAAATAATTGATAATAACCTAAGAGATATTGGATTTTTAGTATTTCTTAGATGTTATATATGACCATTGTGAATAAACCACCACAAATATGGACTTTCAATATAGTAATTTTTGAAATTAAATAAATATTATTGAATACCATGTTAATAATACAATAGATAGATAAATATTCTATTCAAAGGTCGTTTGAATACATATATATTTAATATTCAACACAAAAAAACACAAACACACACACATATATATATTCCATTTACAATATAGATGTTGACTAAAATATTTTTTATCCAATAAAATATACTGAATAAATATTATTACTTTGTCATGATAATAATATTTAATTCAACTATTAAATTCAAATATAATTTAATTGAGATATATTGATACATTATGTGTGTTACCCTCTAGGCCATTTCCTCAATGGATTTTCAATGGATTACCTAAAGTCTAAAAACAACATCTAGAAACGCATTAAGGAACCCATGAGATGAATAATTTAATTACGTAATAATGACAACAACATTCAAATGCTCATTATGAAATATAATCAAGTAGGTTGAATTCTCATGTCATCTAACTATATGTTTAAAATATTTTTCATTAGCTATATTAAATTAACTTGCTAATAAACCATGGACATGGATTTTAATTCAATAACTGCATCTCAATCAATGGTCCTAATATATCATCTTCTAGTATTTGATGGGATAAATAATTTAATTACTTATTAATTAATGACATATCATTCATGACACACCAAACATATCCTACTTCACAAGAACATATGATGTCACATTTTTGTCATTAAATAAAATAATGAGAGTCATGATATAAATTAATAGATATATTAATAGTGAAGTATCATTACCCACATTTTCAAACATTAATATAAAGTGAAAAATAAAAATTTGAAATTCCTACTTATAGTTTTGATTTCTAAATATCTCAAACTAAATATTACTAAGTGAGATACTAATGAGATGAATTATAATCTACTTATGATTATTCTCATTTGATACTTAATATACAATGTGTTGCATCATATTATTTTATCATAAACATATGATATAAGTTTATGAATATCGTCACAATATATCAAGGTTCTCATCATAGCCGGATACTACTATGACATTTTAAATGAAATTGATACTATAAGAAATTATCACATTAATGTTATGCATTGAAAAATCAATATGTGATTGGAAATTTATTAATATTTACATCTTTTAATATATGTGGGTAATGTAATGTATAATGTAATTGGTCATTGGGAACAAACTCTAATAGTTTCCTCATATGATTTAAATTTCGAGGGTTAGTGTTGTGATGATCAGGACATTTCTTATATCCTTGAGAAATCATTTATAGATCCTAACTGGACTACCTTCATTTATTTTATTTCCTTTTGGTTAATCCTTGTTAATGGCAGCTTTGAGATGGAAAGGTATTCAAGATTTCGTCTTTTTTCCTCCTCTTGTTCCCCTCTCATACAAGGAGTTTGAGTCTACCTATTTCTTTATACTTCATTTGATGTTTTTTTGAGTATCATACTAGGAATGTTTATACTCACACCTACATTTTCCCTATAGCCTCATGTGTTTTTTCAATGAAAAAGACTCATTGGATCAGTGATGAAATTGGTAAATGTGAAGCTATTATGGAGTGTTCATATATGATCCCTCATGATGTTTGGTGACACATGGTGATGTATGGGGGATCATGGTGGTTGATGAGGGTTGTGGTGAGTACTGTAACTGGATAGTGATCCATGAGTAAATGATATGTGGATTAGTTTCCAATATCCTTTTAGTTAATTAACTCATCAGATGAATTGTTTCTCTTATACATACCTTATGGGGTGTGTTTTCATTAATTTTCTAATTCATGAATTTTATAATACTAAGACGATTATATATATCAGGGTGGTATTTTCGGTTATCTAGTGTATTGTAGATGCTTTTATTACTTGTTTTTATAGGCTATGGCCTCCCATGTTGTGAGACATTCATATTTGGTTATACTCGCCAGAACCTACTATTTTTATAGATTGATTAGGGTGGAACTCATTACCTATTATTGGAGTAGGTGGTGCACTAATTTTTCAACACATGATTGTATTAGTGGATATTTATAGTTTGTAATCATGTGATGTCTATTTTTGAAACCTAAAAAAACAGTGTAAATGAGACATGATTTTGATTATCTAAACAAGGAGACCAATATATTTTCACTGACTAAGGAATACTTCTCAAGAACTTTGATAAAAAGTTAGATGTCCTTGAATCCTAAGATAATATTATTTGTTACAACTAATGTGGGTAAATTCATCACATAACATCAAGTTATGGTATTTCATTATTTTGTGATGGATCATCCTGAAATTTTGATATCCTTGTGGTTGTCATTAATTCCCACAAGAATTCCAAACATAGAAAACTAAAATCGTGGATCAAATAAATAACTAAACTATATGGTTGTATATAAAGTTCATGTTTGAGGTTGAACCCAAAGAGATAGAGTTGAAAAAATAATATATTAATAAATACATAAAAAATTCAAATAAATATAAATATTTTTATTTAAGAAAGAATGATGATAGTTTTGAAGACGAAAAAAATAAAAAAATTCGTGGAATTTGATCATCCAAATTCATAATTTATTAAGATATAATATAAATAATTGGAAAAAGAAATTTCTAGGACTGATCCTAATTGAATCCGATGGTCATGGTAAAAAAAACAAAAATTGTTGAGTTTGAATTTTTTCAATAGTCTTGATACTTGAGTTCTTTCGATGGTTTGATAACTAAAACCATGTTTAAAGATAGTGAAAATTCCACCTAAAGGTCGTGGTATGGATCATCTACTTGTGAATTCATTTATAGTATAACTCCCTCATTGATCATACAATTATCACAAATAACTAAAACAAAGTAGATAACCAATAGATTAGGAATGTAGTAAAAGTCCCAAATGAGTTTTATTGAAAATAAAATACCTCAATTCATTCAATCCAAATTCATTGTAGTTTTGTTTCAAAACTTCATCCACTTATTCTATCCATGAGGTGGGGTAGGAAAACAATTATACTATTCTAATCATCATTACAACATTCACTCCTTAAAACTACTTTCTTATAGTCATTTTTAATGAATAAAAAATTATAGAAGAGGATGCCCCATGAATTTATATGAATGTTAATGCATGGTTAGGCTTTAATTATCCATTAATATAGTAATTAATATTATTCTAGACATTATACATAATTCCAAAATTAATGGTAATTAAATCCTCTAAAATACTGGATGATTCAATAGTAAATTTTTTCTATTTGAAATGGTTTCAGGATGTGAAAGACTATTTAAAAATATAAATATGTGGCTCCATCAAATCAAGAAAACACCCATTTATGTACTCACATCATGAATTGAATTCACATAATCGATCATTCCTATCCCACAAAAGTCACATATTTAATGGAACACCAGATGTTAATCTCTTTTATGCCTCTTTATACAACATATAAATCCTTCATTTACAACATGAATGAGATATGTGTATTTTGACATATGTCTGGATAAATCTATATATGATGTGAATAATTTACATAATGTGAAAATTTATAGGTCAGTATTTTTTACTTCTTCTCTAGATTCAATCTAGCTTTGATTTTATTGTGTCATTCTATTACAATAAAATTATCTCTTTAAATTCATTACTTTTTTCTTTTTACCCTAAATTGAATTATGTTGTAACATTCCATTAAATTAATATGATATTTAGGTCTATATTAAATAATTTAAATTTTAAATATATAACCAATTTACTTAATATTAAAAATGTATGCAATATTTAAAACTATCACCCCCACACAAAATTGAATTTTTACTTGTCCTCAATGGAAAATTAAAACATACTAAAAAGGATTCTCACCATAACATAGTTTAAATAATATTTAAATAAAATTAAATGATAAAATTTGGAGGTAAATGTTTGAGAATAACATAGGGAAATTTTATCAACTCCTCACTTTATAAAGATTCATGTCAACCATGTATTTTACATTCCCACATTCAAATTAATCATAACCCTTCATTCATCCATTTTTGTTTTTCAATGCATTATTATTATGTATTCCAGTTGACATATTCATAAGTTCTAATTTTTATACGCATCATTAATATATTGACCAGTCCCTCGAGGACCGTGCCGTGACTACCCCAAGGTCTCCTTCTATCGGCCATGGGCTGGTGACTAGTACCGAAAGGCGTATTCCCTAAAACTGGGAAGGAATTTCCTTTATAACCTATAAAAAAAATAGAGCACACAATAAGAAACGAAAATGAGTAAACTAAATAGTAAATAGAGTGAGTACAGTAAGAAAAAGGCTCCAGAATACTAGCCCAACTAGAAAGTACAGGAAAACTGAAAGTACAATTAAACTGGGACAACTCTTGTGAACACCCACCAAGGATCCTACCTGAAGGGTAGGTACAACTCTCTAATGGTAATCTCTATGTTATTCCTCGTATAATGTTCATCGGCGAGATATCTCTAGTCCTGGTACACTCATCCTCAGTCAGCGTTGTCTGTCGTCTGCACCAAACACAACAAAGTGCGGGCATAGCCCGTGTAGAGGTGAGTATAACGATACACAGTAGGGACCCCGAAACACTCAAAGGTCTCACAAAAATCCATAAAGGATAAACCAAAAATTATGTAATCAACTGACAACCTTACTTGGGTATATGCCCATACACATTCCTATGTTATCAAGTAAACACATTTCAATCATGAGGAAACACAATGTCTAACTCAAAATCCAGAAGCTCAACTGTTCCACAAAGGAAGAAATACCAAAACGGTAATTACCATATTGGTATGCCATAATTAAGAGTACCACTAAGGTATTAACAAGAAGGAAAGTACCACAGAGGTACGGACTCAGCGAACACTAGGTATATCTTAGGTACAATAGTAGTTATGATGAGATTTAACTACTAAATCATATTTCTCTGTTAAGAGGCAGACCCACGTAGGATCCTAAATCATCATCAGACCCATAGAGAATCGTAGTGCATCGTCAGAACCACACATGATCCTAGTACCTCGTCAAACCCACACATGATCCTATCACATCGTCAGACACACACATGATACTCGTACCTCGTTAGACCCACACAGCATCCTAGTACATCGTTAGACCCACACAGGATCCTAGTACATCATCAGATCCCCACAGGATCCTAGTGCATCATCAGACCCACACAGGATCCTAGTACGTCGTCAGACCCACACAGGATCCTATTACCTCGTCAGACCCACACAGGATCCTAGTACCTCATCAGACCCATGAAAGATCACATTCTCATGTCACATACAATAATAGGGTACCCACACTAAGCTTGATCATCTCCAAAAGAGTCTGCACCTCAAGCTACTGGTTGATATTACAACTACCATGAAGTCCCAGGAAGAAAATATCCCAATTATCTGCAACATCATAGGGGTCTCGACGCAACAAACAGTGTGTCCAAACGATGCCCGTCCTGTAAGTTATTAGCATTTTAGTCCTGAGGGCCAAGCTGGATTCAGGCATGATCCTACCCGACCATACCCCATATTTATCCAAATATTAATTGTGTTATACCAAAAAATCAGTCTCGGTCCATGGTTTTTGGCGTCGTAGATGATTCGTCAAACGGATTCCTGGTGCCAAATTTATAGCCAAAAGAACGTATAGGGACGAAAATGGTCCGGGTCCGATCAGAACCAGCCCGACCCGGACTGGGCCGACCATACCCATTTTGGGTCGACCCACCCCACCGGGTCCGGCCCAGCCCGCGCTGGGTGGTCTGGCCCACTCTGGGTGGCCCGGACCGCACTAGGCGTCTTTGCCCGCATCGAGTGGCCGGATCAGCGCTGGGTGGCCTGCCCCGCAGAAACATACCGGATCTGGGTACCACTCCACGGGTACCCCGAACCCAGCTGGTCTCATGGCCTCAAGCGCATTTTCCCAAACTCTAGAGGCTTCCTACTAGTAGTGAGGGCCCAAGTATGATAGTCGGGAATCTATGCCCTTATTTTTCAAAGTGTAGTGCAGTGAAATATAAGAACAAAACATACAGAAACAACGGAAGAAGTTAAACATACATAAATGAAATGAAAAACTACAGTAAAAATAACTAGCGGTCATATATATTTATATCAAGATGCAACATGTCACTATTCTACGAAAACATCTAGAACATGATACACAGTAGTACAATACGATATAATGG
This sequence comes from Viscum album, assembly GCA_963277665.1. Lineage (NCBI taxonomy): Eukaryota > Viridiplantae > Streptophyta > Magnoliopsida > Santalales > Viscaceae > Viscum > Viscum album. The sequence goes on along the minus strand of OY728139.1, from coordinate 424,236,378 downwards.
AAATTACAGGTACAACAGAACAAAACAAAACAACTAGTAGCATCACGAGCCTGAGCTCAGTCGCATGCTCCCCTAAACCTCAGAAACACTCATGTACCTATATAGGGACCCTTTACCTTATCCATACCTATATAAATGTAGTCTGTTTGGGCTGAATACATGACCCAAACATGGTGTGGGAAATGAATTAATGTAGGCACCCGCCAAAGATCTATACCCAACTGTCAGTGTAAATGTGCAATAAGAGTGTGCATGTGTAAATGATATTAAGTAAGAAGTACTCAAAAGTAACTAACTTTACCAGTTATATTGACATTTTAATATTTATTTAATCATTCAATATAAGTAAACCACCATATTGAATTTATATGTATACAATCAGTGTCCTCAGGACGTAAACCCTTACCCTTATGTAAAGAGAATATACACCCATAGGAATCTACCCATAGGCATATCAAATAATGCCCAAAGGCGTACGAGGTGTCGCCCACATGCACATATTCTACTGCTCACAGACACGAATGAAGTTGCCCGCAGGCTGAACGGAGCACTGCCCACAGGCTAATCACAACACTGCCCTCATGCCCAACATATAAACAAGAAATTTATATAAAATTCATCTCAAGGTAATTTAAGACATTCTAAAAACATGGTATACCCTCGGGTTACCAGGCCAAAGGGATAAACAGAGGAACGCACCCCAGGGGTGGTCTTGGATCCAAGCAGTGATCGCAATAAATAGTTATACATGTTCTTTTAACTACCTATGAAATTCTAGGAATTTAATTATGCATGGCCTCAGTCATAAGACACCCTATTCATGGGCTCCTATCACAATGGTACACAAATTAACCACAGTATATGGAAATAAACACTAGACCACCTACCTCGATCGACCCAGATCGATATACATGAATGACGCCTCTCAAAACATCCAAGAATGACGTAGATATGAGGTAAAATAAAACTTGTTCAAACATAAATAACTCCCTTTTGGGGAATAATTGGCAAGAGGTATGCAAGGAGAAGTAAGAACTCACCCGTGCGGTTCCAACGATATCGATAGAGGCGGAATCAGATTCCTGGTGTTCAATTGGGTGATCTTCAAAGCTCAGTTTGTCCCTCCCGAGTTCTCCTCTGGTTCAAATCCTTCCCTATGAATAGGGGATCCTACTGCCCATTTTATGTGAAAAAAACAGACTACACGTCATGTACTATTGGGTACACGGCGTGTAGTTTTCATTTTTTAACTGTTCCTTTGGCGACTTCTCACAAGCATGGCACTGTTCATCTTTCGACATGACTGCACGATGTGTATTCCGAAGTACACGGCGTGTACTGTCGCTCAGCTATCCACCGCCTTACTATTTTCCTGCCGACTGACTACACGGCGTGTAAATACCCACCACACGACGTGTAGTCAGTTTTTACACCCATCATCTTCAACCGACCTACACTCCCTGAGTACTCCTTACACACAGCGAATGTACATGGCGTGTAGTCAAAAAATATAGGATTTTCCCCCATTTTCCTTATTTTTTCAAAAACACTTAAGGAAAAGATAAAAGAAGAAACTCGTACATCAAGAATAAGAACCAGGTTCTTAAAAACATCCCCATTAAATCAATTCGTCCCTGAATTTCCCTTCCAAGGGTGGTGAAGATAAATCTCAGAACAAATCTGGCCACTGAGCATGTACGTCGGTCTCCTGCTCCCAAGATTCATCCTGCACTCGTTCATCCATCCATAACACCCATATGATAGGAACTGACCGGCCTCAGAGAACCTTCATGATCCTATCAACAATATGAATTGGATGCTCCTCAAAGGATTCATCTATCAGAAGCTCAACCTCCTCTGGCTGAAATACGTGAGATGGGTCTGAATGATAGAGGCATAATTGAGATATATGGAAGACGTCGTGCATGGCCTGGTACCTCTGTGTTAACTACAACCAATAGGAAACCGACCTGACTCTCTCCAGAATCTCAAATGGCCCCACATACCTCCGTGAAAGTTTACCTAATCTCTTGATCCACCTATGTCCCAACCTCGGTGAAAAACGCAAGAAAACCTGATCCCTGACCATTAAAATCCAAGGGTCGTCAGCAGTGATCAGCATAAGATTTCTTATGAGACTGTGCAGTAGCCATCCACTTCTGAATCAACTGGACCTTACCAGATGTCTCCTACATGAGACATGGTCCCAGTAATGATTCCTCACTTGCCTCCATTCAGCACAAAGGTGATCGGTATGACGTACCATATTATAACGACCCACACTTTACATACATTGTTATTGATTCAAAATTGAATCACACTTATTATGACATATAACAAAACCATGAAAGGACAGTATAGGTATAGTGTCTTTAGAAACTGGGAAATATAAACAACTATTTCATAAAGCATCAACATTCTCTCCCATTTATTTCATCATATCTGGAGTCCCTTTTGGAATATCCTACTTAATAACCTTCTTCCTGACCTGGGGAATGAAAACATACAAAAGGGTATGCTCAAATGCTCAGTAAGGGTAAACAAAAGAAATATCAATCATGTCATATTCATAAGAACATATCATTTTGGAAATCCTAACCTGCAAGAGAGATCGTAATTTCATAACATGGGATAAATCACAGTAGTGAAATGTAATCCCAATAATCATAACATAAAACATAAAACTTTGTGTCATACGCACATAATCATAGAGAATCAATTATTAATAGTCAAGACTCATTACCAAGACTATCTTAACGGACACAGTCTATTTCTAAATTGAGTTCACTCCTAATTTCAGTCATGTATCACTGAATCGGATTAACCTGCCATTCTAGCCAGGTCTTTCTCATGAGATATAAATCTTTACCCAATGCATTGGAGGGAGTTATAGCTCCCACTCATCTCATAATGAAACCATTCTTATTTGTGCCACAAAATCATAAATCATACATCACAGTATAACCCATGTAATAAAAATGGGATTCTTAAACATAATGCCATAATAACATAATACACATAATATAAAAGGATATCATAAAATATATTCCATAATTTCATAATAAAATCAATATAAAAATTGGCATAGTAATAGATCCCTATATTATCTTATTTGGAAAATAATTTTGATTAAACACTTGAACTCCATTCTTGAGGAAAAAATCCTTTCTATTTCAAAAACATTTTCCTTTATTAACATGTCATATAATTTTAAACTAAAAGAAGTTGATTAAAATAAACTTGAAAACTTGTAATTGAAGCTTCAGTGAAATAATGTTCTAAAAATCCATTCATGTCGTATAAGTTAAAAAACATTCTTCTTGTACTTCGGCAAGAAATGTCAAAAAGTACCTCGTACGAAAAACGACAAAAGATTACTTTCATATCTTTTACTAAAAACTCACCGAAGGGTAAAATTGGAATTAACAATTTTAGTAGGATATAAATAATATTACATATTGAAGAATCATGGATGTGGATGGTAAATATTCCCTAGTAAATTGTGAATTATAAACAATCTCGGATAAAAATGGAGATTTCGAGATTTTCCATTACCTTAGGTCTGATTTGCTTTGTAAGTGTCCAAAACTTCTGTATAATGATTTAAATAATTTCATTGACATATTTCAGAATCATACTTATTGTTATGATATCATATATGGTTATATTCTTATCTTCTTATTAGTAATATTTCATTGTTACTTGTTATTCGGGTGTTTATTGATTTTTGTTCTTATGCGTGTTTTGTCGAATATATTCTTATACTTATTATTAGGTTATAGATACCTCATTTAAATAATTTTATTAGTGTAATATATATCATATTTATTCAACCAATTCATTTATATAGTCATTATGCGATGGATATCATGTAGAATGAGTCGCATCACATCGTGGAGACGGTAGGCCGTACATACGCACGAGCGATGATATCATTCCCATGATCGTGGAATTTTATTGAAGTGTATATATACTATTTAAGAATAAATATCACTTTAAAATAATCATATATAGTTATTATTTACACCATTATACCCATCCAACTAAGGTGGTGGTGGAAAATAGATTACACCACGACGTGGAGACAGTATTCTGTACGCACACACGCGCGGTGATTTCGTTTTCCGTATGATGGATAGATAGTTAAATAGGGTTGTTTAATACTTATAATAACATATCAGTATATCAGTGAAACTAATGTTATTACTTAATAATGAAACAACTAAAGAAGAAGTAGTAGAAGAAGAAATAAAGTTGAAAGAATCGGTAACGGACATTACCTCTTCTTTCAAGGGCCTCTTATTAACCTCCTCTTAGGGTACTAATGATGGTTTTTGAAGATGACCAAGACCAATAAAAAGTTTATAGGGAAGTGGTGAAGATAAATGGGCAGGGTTTGGCCATTCTTGAAGGCTCAATGTGGTGTGAGGAAGAGAGGGAGGAGGTTCCCTTTTATATGGTAGGAGAGGGGCACCTTTGGAAAAACTAAATATATTATTTTATTATAAAGTCATATTTGGTTTCTAATAGCTCCAAATTGATTTATTTAGAATCTAAGTAAGGTATGGGTCTAAATCCTCTCAACCAATAGAGTTTAGACAAGTTTAGGTCACTATTTTAACCATATCATTTAGATTTAACATTATGTTAAATAATTTCACTTTTACTGTGTCTTCTTGTTTTCTTACACTATAAGGTTAATAAACTTACTATAACAATGAAAAAGAACCCCAAGTTGTTAATTATTAAAATATATAACGTTATCTATTTTATTTGGCCTAGAATTATATTTTTAGGAATAAAATAAAAATTAATAATATAATAATTGTTTTAAAAAATATTTTATGTCAATTTTGACACCATTTTGGTATTTGATTTTTGTGAAACTCCTAACAGCATTATTAGTTCTAATAAAGTTAATTAAATCAATAATTACATGTCATATTAACCTATAAAATTAGTTTAATTCATAAAAAGTCTCAAATTACATTTATTTGGGTATTTATAATATAACTTATGTTAATATTTCATTAATAAGGTAATTACTGCATCATCATTCTATAATAAAGAAATTAAAATATCTAATTTCTAAAAATTATAAATAAAATACCATTACGTAGGAAATATTTTTAGCTTTCAAATGAATATTTATAGTTGAAATTAACTTATGTATATACATATATTAAAAATGATTAATTATTAAACATTGATTTTAACTATTTTAACTCTTCTTTAAATAAAATAATAATAAATGTCTTAATCTAATCCAGGTGGACCTAAATGGTCATATATTATTCCTAAGGTTGTTTTCGATCGAATTACACTTATCCAATAGAATTGGGATATGTGTTAGGGAAATAATAATATCATTTTTACCCTTAATTGCTCTATTTACTTTTAACCGTGGTAAAAAAAGTAAAAAGTTACTATTCACCAAAAAATATTTTTATCTTATTGAACCACATTTTTCTCCTTGATATTAACTGTGTCTCTCGTATTTTCAAAATTCCACTCACAGAAGAGGTAAAATTATGTTTTCTGTGAATTTCCAAATTCTCCCTGGAGGTGGGTAAAAGACGGTGAAAAGTTCAATAAAATTTTTATATGTCTAAAATTATTATAAAATGTCTTCAATGAATTACATTGAACTTATATATGTATTATGTATCAATTTTAACAAAAAATAAATTTAAATAAAATAAATAATTATTTAAATAAAAAGTCAGTTTTTAAATAGTAACCCAGTGTTTTCACTTTTCATCTAAAATTGAATGTTTTCAGAAAAATACCAAAATTTCACCCAAGGATAATTTCGATATTCGGAATACAAAAATGAAGTCCATTTGGAACGAAAAAATTTATAAAATTTTAAAAAGTGGGTCTTACTATTCATAAGGGCTAGTTTTAATAATATTTTAATAGCATATCTTTGTATAGTGAAACTCGGTATTGCGTACGACGCAAGCTATCGGGGAAGGTCACAATTGCATGTAACGAAAGCCAATCTAGAGTTGTGTGTAGTGAAAAAAATTCTTTGATGATGTATATAACATAAAAATAATACATTTCTCATAAATATATCAGGTGTTACATTCTACCCCCCTTAAAATGAATTTCTCACTCAAAATTCGTCACTTTGTAACAAACAGATGAGGATACCTCTCCATCTTCATATCCTCAATCTCCCATGTAGCTTCTTCTAATTGGTGGTTCCTCCATAAAAATTTCACCAAGCGAGTGATATTGTTCCATATGAATTTTTATCTATGATCTAGAATCTCTATCGGTTGTTCTTCATAGGAAAGATCTTTCTCCAACGGTAATCTTCTGAGTTGAGTACATGTGAAAGATCGGGTATGCACTTTCTCAGGAGAGATACATAGAACACATCATGAACTTGAGAGAGATTTAGTGGAAGCACCAATCAGTAAGCTACCTTCCCAACACGATCCAGTATTTCTAATGGACCGATATACCTAGGGCTCAGCTTTCCATTCTTTCCAAATCTCATTACTCTCTTCCAAGGAGATATTTGTAATAAAACATTTTCACCCACTTCAAACTCTAGGTCTTTTCTTCGGTTGTCGGAATAAATGTTTTGTCGACTCTGAGTTTCTCTAATGTGTTCTGGAATAGATCTGACCTATTCTTCCATCTCATCAATAACATCAGGTCCTAATATCTTTCTTTCCCTAACTTCATCCCAGCAAGTTGGTGTTCGGAATTTCCTTCCATAGAGAGCTTCATAAAATCCATCTGAATACTGGAGTGAAAGCTATTATTATAAGAAAATTCTCCCAAAGGTAAGTGTTGATACCTACAACCTTTTAAATCCATAGAGCTAGCTCTTAACATATCTAATAGAAATTTAATTGTTCTCTCAGACTGACCATTTTTTTGAGGATGATAAGCAGTGCGGAAACTCAACTTTGTATCCAGAATATGCTAAAGACTTAGCCAGAACTTTGAGGTAAACCATGGACCCCAATAAGATACAATGGAAAGTGGTACACCCTGCAATCTTACCACTTCCTTTACATATATCATGGCAAGCTGATCCAGAGAGAAATCCTCTATAATAGAAATGATGTGTGCAGACTTTGTAAGACGATCAACTATGACCCAGATAGCATTATTGCCTTTGGATGTTTTAGGAAGTCCAGTGACAAAGTCCATAATGATGTTTTCCCATTTCTATTCAGGTGGGGGTAATGGTTGTAACATCCCCTTAGACTTCTGTCTCTCAGCTTTAACTTGCTGACAAACCAAGCATCGAGAGACATATTCAACAACATCTCTTTTCATGCCATCCCACCAGAAGTACTCTTTCAGGTCCCTATACATATTTGTGCTTCCAGAATGAATTGATAATGAAGAACTATGAGCCTCATCCGGTATATCCTTCTTTAATTTTGCGATGGGAGGAACACAAACCTAATTCCTGAACTTTATTATCCAATCACAATCAAGGTTGAATTCAAAAACATTTCTCACTTTATTTTGTAACTCTACATCTTCTTTCTGTGCCTCATTAATATTCACATGTATGGATGGTTGAACATTAATTTGAGAAAGATATGATTTTTCCCCATCCATTATAATTCCAATATCCATCCTTTGTAAATCCATAAATATTTGATATTTTTTTATCCTCATCATGGATATGCTAGCATTGTCTTGTCGACATAATATGTCTGCCACCTTGTTTGCTTTCCCTGGGTGATAATGAATTGAGTAGTCGTAACCCTTAATCAACTCCAACCATCTTATTTGGCGCATTTTCAGCTCCGTTATGTGTGAAAATATACTTTAATCTTTTATGATCAGTATAAATATCACACCTTTCTTCATAAATATAATGCCTCTAAATCTTTAATGCAAAGATTACCGCAGCTAACTCCAAATCATGAGTTGGGTAATTTTTCTCATGGATTTTCAACTTTCGTGAGGCATAAGCTATTACCATATCATTTTACATGAAAACGCACCCCAATCCATTCTAGGATGAATCACTATAGATCACAAAACTTTCTCCACTACAAGGCATTGTGAGCATAGTGCACTGGATTACCTACTTTTTAACTCCTTGAAATTTACTTCACACTCCTCCGTCCAAACGAACTTAACTCCTTTTCAAGTCAACCTGGTGAGTAGATTAGATAACCATGAAAAAGCTTTCACAGAACATCGATAATATCCATCCAAACCAAGAAAACTTCAGATCTCAATTACTTTTTTTGGTCTGACCATCTTTCGATAACCTCTATTTTTGTAGAATCCATAGATATCCCCCCTTTTGAGATTATGTGGCCCAAAAATGAATCTCTTTATGCCAAAATTCACACTTGGTAAAGTTGGCATAAATCTTCTCCATTCTCAGGGTCTTCAATATAATTCTAAAGCGATCTTAATGATCTTCCTTGATATTTGAATAGACAAGAATATTGTCTATAAATACTACCACAAACTGATGAAGATAGTCTCTAATGACTCTATTCATTAGATACATTAAGATAGAAGGGGCATTAGTAAAACCAAATGGCATCACTATAAATTCATAGTGTCCATACCTTGTACGGAAAGTCGTATTTGTTATATCCTCCCGTTTGACCCTTAATTGATGATACGCTGAACGAAGATCTATCTTGGAAAATTATTGAGCTCCGTGTAGATGGTCAAATAAGTCATCAATGCGTGAGAGAGGATATTTGTTCTTGATAGTGATCTTGTGAAGTTCTCAATAATCAATGAAGAGTCTCATTGACCCATCTTTCTTAATAACAAACAGAACAAGTGCTCCCCAAGGTGATGCACTAGGGGATATGAATCCGTTATCAAGATTTTGTTGGAGTTGTTTCTTCAATTCCTCCAACTCAATTGGGTCCATTCGATAAGGTTTCATTGAAATAGTCAAATCACCCGGTACGAGTTCTATTGAAAACTCAACTTTATGATTTGGTAGAAGACCCAACAATTCTTCCAGAAAGACATCATCAAACATCCATACAATGGGTCTATTCTTAAGCGTGAGTTTCTCTCCAACCATTTTAGATAAATAACCTTCATTTAGTGGAATCATGACCCATAAGATGGATGAAATTTCCACTAGAAGGTTATGTTCATCCTTGCATCGATAGACGATCAAAGATTGATCTAGAATATGACATGTGACTTCCCTTATTTTGAAATTTATATGAGATCCATATAAATAAAGCCAATCCATGCCATGAATCACATCAAATTTTACTATAGGAAGGATCACAAGATTTGCAGGAAGCACTTTCCCACAAAATTCAATTGGAGAAGAATTGTAAACTTTTCATGAAACTGTTGTGCCATTAGGGGTTGTCACATCTAACTCAACATCTAATTGTTGAGGTAATACTGCGATACCCTTAGAAAATTCTTCATATATAAAAGAGTGTGTGGATCCAAAATCCAATAAAACATTTTCTACTTTAGAGTGGATGGTAAGTGTACCTTTCACCACTTCATTCTCATCCTCCACATCACTGATAGAAATTGTATGTGACATTCCTTTGTCTTTATCCTTAAGAGTTTGTTGACATCGATCATCATCAACAATGCTTGGATTAGGTAATTGATTGGCATAATTCCCTATTTCCTTGAACTTGTAACATTGATGTGTTAGAGGTGCAACCTGTGTAGCCTTTTCTTGGTTTGCATCACTAGACATATTCTTCACATCATTGTGGCATTCAAATTCCTGATGTCCTTCCTTTCCACATTTGAATCATTTACTTGTCTATTTAAGAAAACTTCCTCCATGTTTCTTTCCACACATTGAGCATAACGGAAAACCGATATTATTTTTATTGTGGTCTTTATATTTTCTTTTGAATTCCATTTTCTTCTTCTTATCAAACAAATATGACTAATGGGTTACTCCAATGTCCATCTCATCCTTGAGAGCACATTGAATGATTTTTTCGTAGCTATTGAAGTCCCTTATGGCTAACTCCCTTCGAAGACTTGGTTTTAATCCACTAAAGAATTGATCGATCTTACTCTCAGGTTAGATAATAATCCTAGAAGCATACCATTTAAGTCTTCTAAAATTTTCTTCGTATGTACCAATAGATTCATCATCCTTTTTCTTCTATTCAAGAAACACCTTCTCCATAATTGTTCAAATAATATGAGGGAAGTACTTATTGAAAAATATGTTCTTGAACTCATCCCCTTCCATGGACTCAATTTCATCTCTTGGCCTCGTATTCTTGATATGATTCCATCATTGATCAGCTTCACCTTCAAAACGATACACTACTAAGATGACATTGTCATGTTAAGAACATTGAAGAACTGAAAATATCTTTTAAGTTGTACTGATCCATTGTTTAGCAACTAATGTATCAGTAGATCTGCTGAATGAGGGTGGACGCCGCCTCATGAAGGATTCAATAGAATTTTGATCCTTTGTTCATGTGGAAGTCCTGCATGATTCATAGCTTGAGATAGTTGTGTGAGCATGGCTACAATATTTTTCATGCCAACTCCCATAACGTATGGTTTCTCAGGGGGACAATCATTGCATTGCCCGTGGAATTCCACATTAACACGGTTCCTTTGGGTTCCAGCAATTGACTAAAACCAAGAACAATAGTGTGAGAAACACTAATTATAATAGGAAAACCACATAATCAAGAATAATTTTCACACTTAATCTCTTATCATATGTTGTTCATGTCCTTTTCTAAAACACTAAGATATTGTTATATGCTTAGACTTAACATTAGGGTTCTTACTAAGGCTTTCACATCCTAGTTTCCAAAGGTTGACTATACCTTTCCTCTGATACCAACTATAACGACCCACACTTTACATACATTGTTATTGCTTCAAAATTGAAGCACACTTATTACAACATATAACAAAACCATGAAAGTACCGTATAGGTATAGTATCTTTAGAAACTAGGAAACACAAACAACTGGTTCGTAAAGCATCTATATTGTCTCCTATTTATTTCATCATATCTAGAGTCCCTTTTGGGATATCCTACTTAATAACCTTCTTTCTGACCTAGGGAATGAAAAAATACAAAAGGGTGAGCTCAAATGCTCAGTAAGGGTAAAAAAAGAATTATCAATCACATCATATTCATAATAACATAACATTTTGGAAATCATAACCTGCAAAAGAGATCATAATTTCATAACATGGGATAAATAATAGTCGTGAAATGTAATCCCAATAATCGTAAATTAGAACATGAAACATTGTGGAATACACACATAATCATATAGAATCATTTCTTAGTAGTCAGACTCATTTCCAAGACCTTCATAGCGGACAAAGTCCATTTCTAAACCAATTTCACTCCTCATTTCAGTCCTATATCACTGAACTGGATTAACCTGCCATTCCAGCCATGTCTATATCATGAGATATAAATTATTACCCAATGAATTGGAGAGAGATATAGGTCCCACCATCTCATAATGAAACCATTCTTATGTGTGCCAAAAAATCATAAATCCTAAACCATATCATAACCCATGTAATAAAAATGGGATTCTTAAAGATCATTCCATCATAACATAATCCACATAAGATAAAAGGACATCGTAAAATATATTCCATCATAACATAATCCAATCAATTTAAAAATATGTATATAAATAGAACCCTGTATTATCTTAGATGGAAAATAATTTTGATTAAACACTTGACCTCCATTCTTGAGGAAAATAACCTTTTTACATCAAAAACATTTTCCTTTCATTACATGTCCTATAATTTTAACTAAAATAAGTTGATTAAAAATAAAATTGAATACTTTTAATGGAATCTTCATGTTAAAAATGAACTAAAAATTTGTTAATGTCGTAAAATTTAAAAAAAATGTTCTCGTACATTGGCCAGAAATGTCAAAAAGTACCTCGTACGAAAAACGACAAAATATTCCTTTCATGTCTTTTACTAAAAACTCACCAAAGAGTAAAATTGGATTTAAAAAATTTTAGGAGGATATAAATAATATTACATATTGAGGAAACATGGATGTGGATGATAAATATTCACCAGTAAATTCTGATGTATAAACAATCTCGGAAAAAATTGAGATTTTGAGATTTTCCCTTACCATAGGTCCAATTTTCTTCGTATGTGTCCGAACCTCCTGTATAATGATTTAAATAATGTCATTGACTTATTCTAGAATCATACATATTGTTATTATATCATATTTGATTGTATTCGTAGCTTCGTATTTGTAATATTTCATTTTTACTTGTTACTCAGGTGTTTATTGCTTTGTCTTCTTATGCGTGTTTTGTCGAATAAATTCTTATTCTTATTTTTTGGTTATAGATATCTCATTTAAAGAATTTTATTACTATAATATATATCATATTTATTCATTCAATTCATTTATATAGACATTATACAATGAATATCATGTAGAACGAGTCGCATCACATCATGGAGACGGTAGGCCGTACGTACGCACGAGCGATGATATCATTCCCCTAATCGTGGTATTGAATTGAGGTGTATGAATACTATTTGAGAATCAATATCACTATAAAATAATCATATATAGGTATTTTTTTTCACCATTATACCCATCCAAGTAAGGTGGTGGTGGAAACTAGATTACACCACTGTGTAGAGACGGTATTCCATACGTACGCATGCGCGGTGATATCATTTTCCTTAGTATTGATAGATTGTGAAATAGGGTTGTTTCATACATATAATAACATATCAGTATATGAGTGATACTGATGTTATTACTTCATAATGAAACAACTAAAGAATAAGAAGTAGAAGAAGAAATAAAGTTGAAAAAATCGGTAACAGACATTACCTCTTCTTTGAAGCGCCTCTTCTTAACCTCTTCTCAGGGGTACTAAAGATGGTCTTTGAAGAAGACCAGGACCTCTAGAATGTTTCTTGGGAAGTGTAGAAGAGAAATTGGCAGGGTGTGGCTGAGATAGAAGGCTGAATGTGGTGTGAGGAAGGGAGGGATGAGGTTCCCTTTTATAAGGGATGAGAGGGGCACCTTTGGAAAAACTAAAAATATTATTTTATAATAAAGTCATATTTGGTTTTTAATAGCTCAAAATTTATTTATTTCGAAGATAAGGAGGGTATGGGTCTAACTACTCTCAACCAATTGATTTTAGACAAGTTTAGGTTTCTATTTTATCCTTATCATGTAGATTTATCTTTTAGTTAAATAATTTCACTTTTATCATGTCTTCTTGTTTTCTTACACTATATGGTTAATAAACTTACTATAACAAGACAAAATAAACCCAAGTTATTAATTATTAAAATATATAACCGTATCTAAGTCATTTTGTTGAACGTTATATTTTTAAGAATAAAATAACAATTAATAATATAATATTTTTTTTAAAAACTATTTTATTTTAATTTGGACCCTATTTGGTATTTTATTTTTGTGAAAATCGTAACATCATGATTAGTTCTAACTATGTTAATTAAATAAATAAGAACATGTCATATTAACCTCTAAAATTAGTCTAATTCATAAAAAGGCTCAAATTACATTTATTTGGGTATTTATAAAATCAATTATGTTAATATTTCATTAATAAGGTAATTACTGCATCATCATTGTGTCAGAAATAAATTATATTATTTAAATTTTAAAAATTATAAATAAAATAACATTATGTAGGAACTCTTTTTATCTTTATAATTAATATTTATAGTCGAAATTAACTTATGTTTAACCCTATATTATAAATGTTTTAGTTATTAAACATTGATTTTAACTATTTTAACTCTTCTTTAAATAAAATAAAATCAAATTTCCTAATCTAATCCAAGTGGACCTAAATGGTCATATTTTATTCCTGAGGTTGTTTTTGGTCGAATTACACTTATCCAATAGAATTGGGACTTGTTTTAGTGTAATAATAATATCATTTTACCCATTATTGTCCTATTTACTTATAACCGTGGTAATAAAAAGTAAAAAGTTACTATTCACCAAAAATTATTTTTATCATATTGAACCACATTTTAATCCTTGATATTAACCATGTCTCTTGTATTTTAGAAATTCCACTCATAGAAGCAGTAAAAGTATGTTTTATGTGAATTTCCAAATTCTTCTAGGAGGTGGGTAAAAGACGGTGAAAAGTTCAATAAAATTTTTATATGTCTAAAATTATTATAAAATGACTCCAATGATTTACATTTAATTTATATAGGTATTATGTATCAATTTTCACATAAAATAAATTTAAATAAAATAAATAATTATTTAAATAAAATGTTGGTTTTTAAATAGTAACCTAGTGTTTTCCCTATTCATCAAAAAATGAATGTTTTCCGAAAAATAGAAAAATTTCACCCAAGGCTAATTTCAATATTCTGAATCCAAAAATGAAGTCCATTTTGAAAGATAAAATTTATAAACTTTTAAACAGTTGGTATTACTATTCATAACTACTAGTTTTAATAATATTTTAATAGCATATCGTTGTATTTTGAAACTCGGTATTGTGTATGACGCAAGCCATCGAGGAGGTCACGATTGCATGTAAAGAAATCCAAGCTAGTGTTGTGTGTAGTGAAAGATTCCTTTGATGATGTATATAACATAAAAACAAAACATTTCTCATAAAAATCTCGGGTGTTACATTCTACCCCCTTAAAATGAATTTCTCCCTCGAAATTCATCACATTGTAACAAACAGATGAGGATACCTCTCCCTCATCATATCCTCAAGCTCCCATTTGTCTTCTTATAATTGGTGGTTCCTCCATAAAACATTCACCAAGAGAGTGGTCTTGTTCTGTATTACTTTTTCACTATGATCCAGAATCTCTATCGGCTGTTCTTCATAAGAAAGATCTTGCTCCAGCGGTACAACTTCTTTGCTGGGTACATGTGAAGGATCGGGTATGTACTTTATCAGGAGAGATACATGGAAAACATCACGAACGTGAGAGAGATTCGGTGGAAGCACCAATCAGTAAGCTACCTTCCCAACACGATCCAGTATTTTGAAAGGACCGATATACCTAGGTCTCAGCTTTCCCTTCTTTCCAATTCTCATTACTCTCTTCCAAGGAGAAATTCTTAAGAACACTTTATCACCCACTTCAAACTCTAGGTATTTTCTTCGGTTTTCGGCATAACTTTTTTGCTGAATCTGAGATTCTCTAATTTTTTCTTGAACAGATCTGACCATTCCTTCCATGTCATCAACACGATCATTTCCTAATAGATTTCTTTCCCCAACATCATCCCAGCAAGTTGGAGTTCTGCATTTCTTTACATATAGAGCTCTATAAGGAGCCATATGAATACTGGAGCGAAATATATTATTATAAGAAAATTCCACCAAAGGTAGGTGTTGATCCCAACCACCTTTGAAATCCATAGAGCGAGCTCTTAACATATCTTCTAGAGTTTGAATTGTTCTCTCAGACTGACCATCTGTCTATGGATGATAAGAACTGCTAAAACTCAACACTATATCCAGAGTATGCTGAAGAATTCGCTAGAAAATTGAGGTAAACCTCAGATCCCAATCATATATAATAGAAAGTGGTACTCCATGCAATCTTACCACTTCCTTTACATATATCCTAGAAAGTTTATCTAGGGAGAAATCTTCTTCAATATAAATAATCTGTGCAGACTTTGTAAGACGATCAAATATGACACAGATAGCATTATTACCTTTGGATGTTTTAGGAAGTCCAATGACAAAGTCCATAATGATGTTTTCCCATTTCCATTCAGGTATGGGTAATGGTTATAACAACCCCTTATATTTATGTCTCTTAGCATTAACTTTCTGATGAACCAAGCATCTAGAGACATATTCAACAACATATCTTTTCATTCCATCCCACCAGAAGTACACTTTCGGGTTCATATACATCTTCATGCTTCCAGGATGAATAGAGAATGAAGAACTATGATCCTCATCCAGCAGATCCTTCTTTAATTCTGGGATGGGAGGAATACAAACCTGATTCATGAAAATTATTATCCCATCACAATCAAGGTTGAATTCCGGAACTTATCTCACCTTCTTTTGTAACTCTACATCTTCGTTCTTTGCCTCTTTAATCTTCACATATATAGATTATCGAACATTAATTTTACAAAGATAAGATTTTTCCCCTTCTATTATAATTCCAAGATCTATCCTTTGTAAATCCATAAATATTGGATCTTTTGTGATCCTCATCATGGGTAACCTAGCACTGTCTTGTTGACTTAATGCGTCTGCCACCCTGTTTTCTTTCCCGGGGTGGGGATTAATTGAGAAGTCGTAATCCTTAATCAACTCCAACCATATTCTTTGGTGCATAGTTAGCTCCTTTTGTGTGAAAATATACTTTAATCTTTTATAATCAGTATAAATATCACACATTTCTTCATAAAGATAATGCCTCTAAATCATTAATGCAAAGATTACCGCAGCTGACTCTAAATCAAGAGTTGGGTAATTTATCTCATGGATTTTCAACTGTCGTGAATCATAAGCTACCACCATATCATTTTTCATGAGAACACACCCCAATCACTTCTTGGATTCATCACTGTAGATCACAAACCATTCTCCACTACGAGGCAGTTTGAGAACAGGTGCACTGGATAACCTTCTTTTTAACTCCTTGAAATTTTCTTCACCCTCCTCTGTCCAAACGAACATAACTCCTTTTCAAGTCAACCTGGCGAGTGGATTAGTTAATCGTGAAAAATCATTCACAAAACATTGATAATATCCAGCCAAACCAAAAAAACATTGGATCTCGGTTACTGTTGTTGGTCTCGACCATCTTCTAATAACCACTATTTTTGCTAGATCCACATATATCCACTCTTTTGAAATTATGTGACCCAAAATGCAACATTTTGATGCCAAAATTCACACTTGGTAAATTTGGCATAAATCTTCTCCTTTCTCAGGGTCTTCAATATAATTCTCAAATGATCTTCATGTTCTTCCTTGCTCTTTGAATAGACAAGAATATCATCTATAAAGACTACCACAAACTGATCAAGATAGTCTCTAAAGACTCTATTCATTAGATCCATGAATATAGCAGGGGAATTAGTAATAACAAATGGAATCACTATAAATTCGTAGTGTCCATACCTTGTACAGAAATCCATCTTTGGAATATCCTCCCTTTTCACCCTTAATTGATGATACCCTAAATGAAGATCAATCTTGGAAAAGTATTGAGCTCCGTATAGTTGGTCAAATAATTAATCAATGCATTGGAGAGGATATTTGCTCTTGATAGTGATCTTTCTAAGTTGTCAATAATCAATGCAGAGTCTCATTGATCCATCTTTCTTCTTAACAAACAGAACAGGTTCTCCCCAAGGTGATGCAGTAGGGCGTATGAATTCCTTATCAAGATTATCTTGGAGTTTCTTCTACAATTCATGCAACTCAATTGGGGCCACACTATAGGATTCTTTGAAATAGGCAAAGCACCCGATACGAGTTCTATTGAAAACTCAACTTAATGATTTGGTGGAAGACTCGAAAATTCCTCCGGAAAGACATCATCAAACTCCTGTAAAATGGGTGTATTATTAATCATGAGTTTCTCTCCAACCATTTGAGATAAATAACTTTAATTTAGTGGAATCAAGACCCATAAGATGGAAGAAATTTCCACTGGAAGGTTATGTTCATCCTTTCATCGATAGAAAATCATAGATTGATCTGGAATATGAAATGTGACTTCCGTTCTTTGGAAATAGATATGAGATCCATAAAAAGAAATCCAATACATGCCAAGAATCACATCAAATTCCACTATAGGAAAGATCACACGATTTACAGGAATCACTTTCCCACAAACTTCAACTGGATCAGAATTGAAAAATTTTGATGCGACTGTTGTGCCATTAGGGGTTGTCACATATAACTCAACATCTAACTTTTGAGGTGATAGTATGATACCCTTAGCAAATTCATCTGAAATAAAAGTGTGTGTGGATCCAGAATCAAATAAATCATTTTCTACTTTAGAGGGGATGGTAAGTGTACTTTCACCACTTCGTTCTCATACTCCACATCGCTGAAAGAAATTTCATGTGACTTTACATTATCTTCAGCCTTAAGAGTTTATTGAAGTTGATCATCATCAACAACCCTTGGATTAGGGAATTGATTGGCATAATGCCCCATTTCCTTTAACTTGTAACATTGAAGTGTAGGAGGTGCACAATGTGTAGCCTTTTCTTTGTTCACATCACTAGACATATTCTTCCCATCATTACGACATTCAAATGTCCAATGACATTCCTTTACACATTTGAAACATTTACTTGTCCCTTTAAGACAAATCCCTCCATGTTTCTTTCCACACATTGAGCATAATAGAAAACTCATCTTCTATTCAGTGTGGTCTTTAGATTTTCCTTTGAAGTCCATTTTCCTCTTCTTATCAAACGAATATGACTGATGGGTTAATCCAATCATCATCTCAACATTGAGATCACATCGAACGATTTCCTTGTAGATATTAAAGTCCCTTATGGATAACGCCCATCGAAGACTTGGTTTTAATCCACTAAAGAATCGATTGATCTTACGCTCAGGTTGGATAATAATACCAGAAGCATACCATGAAAGTCTTGTAAAATTTGGATTGTAGGTACCAACAGATTCATCATCCTTTTGTTTTAGTTCATTAAACCCCTTATCCATATTTTTTTGAAGAATACGAGGGAAGTAGTTATTGAAAAATAAGTTCTTGAACTCATCCCATTCCATGGACTCAATTTCATCTCTTGGACTTGTATTCTTGATAATATTGTACCATTGATCAGCATCCCCTTCCAAATTATATACTGCTAAGATGACTATGTGATGTTCAGAACATTGAATAACTGAAAATATCTTTTCAGTAGTACTGATCCATTGTTCAGAAACTAATGGATCAGTGGACCCGCTGAATGAGGGTGGACGCTGCCTTATGAAGGATTCAACAGAATGTTGCTCCTTCCATTGCTCGTTTGGAAGTCTTGCATGATTCATATCTTGGGAAAGTTGTGTGATCATGGTTACAAGATTTTTCATTCCATCTCCCATAACGTTTGGTTTCTCAGGGGGACAATCATAGCATTGCCCGTCACATTCCGCATTAACACAGTTCCTTCAGGTTCCATCAATTGACTAAACCCAAGAATTATAGTGTGACCAACACTAATTATAATAGGAAAACCACATAATCAAGAATAAATTTCACACTTAAGGTCTTATCATTGGTTTTTTCATGGGCATTTCTAAAACACTATGATTGTGTTCTATGTCTAGACTTATCCTTAGGGTTCTTACTAAGGCTTTTACATCATAGTTTCCAAAGGTTAACTATACCTTTCCTCTGATACCAACTATAACGACCCACACTTTAAATAAATTGTTATTTCTTCAAAATTGAATCACACTTATTACAACATATAACAAAACCATGAAAGGACCTTATAGGTATTGTGTCTTTAGAAACTCGAAAACATAAACAACTAGTTCATAAATCATCTACATTATATCCCATTTATTTCATCATATCTAGAGTCCCTTTTGAAATATCCTACTTAATAAAAATATTTCTGACCTGGGGAAAGAAAACATTCCAAAGGGTGAGCTCAAATGCTCAGTATGGGTAAACAAAAGAAATGTAAATCACATCATATTTATTAGAACATAACATTATGGAAATCATAACCTGCAAAAGAGATCATAATTTCATAACATGGGATAAATCATATTTGTGAAATGTAATCCCAATATTCATAACATAAAACATGAAACACTGTTCCATACACACATAATCATAGATAATCATTTCTTAGTAGTCAAGACTCATTTCCAAGACTATCTAATCAGACAAAGCCCATTTCTGAACCGAGCCCACTCCTCGTTTCAGTCCTGTATCACTGAACTAGATTAACCTGCCGTTTCATCCATGTCTATGTCATGAGATATAAATCGATACCCAATGAATTGGAGGGAGATATAGGTCCCACCCATCTCATTGTGAAACCATTCTTATGTGTGACACAAAATCATAAATCATACATCATAGCATAACCCATGTAATAAAAATGGGATTCTTAAACATCATGCCATCATATCATAATCCACATATGATTAAAGGACATCATAAAATATATTCCATTATAACATAATAAACTCAATGTAAAAATAGGGATAGAAACAGAACACTATATTATCTTAGATGGAAAATAATTTTGATAAAACACTTGAACTCCATTCTTGAGGAAAACATCATTTCTAAATTAAAAACATTTTCCTTTGTTAACATGTCAAATAATTTTAAACTAAAAGAATTTTATTAAAAATAATCATGAAAACTTGTAACGGAAGATTTATGGAAATAATTTTCTAAAAACCATTCATGTCATATAACTTAAAAAAACATTCTTCTCGTACTTTGGCCAGAAATGTCAAAAAGTACCTCGTACGAAAAATGACAAAAGATTCCTTTCATGTCTTTACCAAAAAACTCATCGAATGGTAAAATCGGATTTAAGAAATTGTAGGAGGATATAAATAATATTACATATTGAGGAATCATGGATGTGGATGATAAATATTCCCTATTAAATTCTGAAGTATAAACAATCTCAGATAAAAATTGAGATTTCAAGATTTTCCCTTACCTTAGGACTGATTTCCTTCGTAAGTGTTCGAACCTACTGTATAATGATTTAAATAATGTCATTGACTTATTCCAGAATCATACTTATTGTTATGTTATCATATATGGTCATATTCTTATCTTCTTATTTGGAATATTTCATTGTTACCTGTTAATTGTGTGTTTATTGCTTTTTGTTCTTATGCGTGTTTTGTCGAATAAATTCTTATTCTTATTTTAAGGTTATAGATACCTCATTTACTGAATCTTATTAGTGTAATATATATCATATTTATTCATTCAATTCATTTATATAATCATTATTAAATGAATATCATGTAGAACGAGTTGCATCACATCGCGGAGACGGTAGGCCGAACGTACGCACGAGCGATGATATCATTACCCTGATCGTGGAATTGTATTGATGTGAATGTATACTATTTATGAATCAGTATAAATTTACAATAATAACATATAGTTGTTCTTTACACCATTATACCCATAAATATAAGGTGGTTGTGGAAGGGAGATTACACCACGTTGTGGAGACGGTATTCCGTATGTACGCACGTGCGGTGTCATTTTTCATAGGATAGATAGATGGTGAAATAAGGTTGTTTCATACATATAATAACATATCAGTATATGAGTTATACTGATGTTATTTATTCATAATGAAACAACTAAAGAAGAAGAAGTAGAATAAGAAATAAAGTTGAAAGAATCGGTAACGAACATTTCCTCTTCTTTGAAGCGCCTCTTCTTAACCTATTCTTAGGGTACTAAAGATGGTTTTTGAAGAAGACAAGGACCTCAAGGATATTTCTAGGGAAGTGGAGAGGAGAAATTGGCATGGTTTGGCCGATCATGAAGGCTCAAAGTGGTTTGAGGAAGAGAGGGGGGAGGTGCCCTTTTATAAGGGAGGAGAGGGGGACCTTTGGAAAAACTAAAAATATTATTTTATTATAAAGACATATTCGGTTTTTAATAGCTCCAAATTAATTTATATCGAAGATAATGAGGGGATGTGTCGAAATCCTTTCAACCAATAGATTTTAGAAATGTTTAGGTTACAATTTTAACCTTATCATTTAGATTTAACTTTAAGTTAAATAATTTCACTTTTACCGGGTTTTCTTGTTTTCTTACACTATATGGTTAATAATCCTACTATAACAAGCCAAAAGAACCCCAAGTTGTTAATTATTAAAATATATAACCTTATATATGTCATTTGGATGAACCATAGATTTTTATGAATTAAATAACAATTAATAATATATTATTTGTTTTAAAAACTATTTTATGTGAATTTTGACACTATTTGGTATTTGATATTTGTGAAAATCATAAAAGCCTGATTAGTTTGAAAAAAGTTAATTAAATCAATAATAACATGTCTTATTAACCTATAAATTTTTGTTTAATTCGTAAAAAGTGTCAAATTACATTTATTTGGGTATTTATAATATCAATTATGTTAATATTTCATTAATAATGTAATTACTGCATCATCATTGTGTCATAAATAAATTAAATTATATAAAGTCAAAAAATTATAAATAAAATACCATTATGTAGGAAATAGTTTTTTATTTATAATAAATATTTATAGTTGAAATTATCTTATGTATAACCTTATATTAAAAATGTTTTATTTATTAACCTTTGATTTTAACTATTTTAACTCTTCGTTAAATAAAATAATAATAAATTTCCTAATCTAATCCAAGTGGATCTAAATGGTCATGTTATATTCCTAAGGTTATTTTTGGTTGAATTAAACTTATCCAATAGAATTGGTACATGTGTTAGGGTAATAATAATATCATTTTTACCCTTAATTACCCTATTTAATTTTAACAGTGGTAAAAAAAGTAAAAAGTTACTATTCACCAAAAAAAATTTATTTTATTGGACCACATTTTACTCCATGATGTTAACCATGTCTTTTGGATTTTCGAAATTCCACTCATAGAAGAGGTAAAATTATGTTTTATGTGAATTTCCAAATTCTCCTAGGAGATGGGTAAAAGACAGTGAAAAGTTCAATAAAATTTTTATATGTCTAAAATTATTATAAAATGACTCCAATTAATTAAATTGAACTTATATAGGTATTATGTATCAATTTTCACATAAAATAAATTTCAATAAAACAAATAATTATTTAAATAAAATGTCGGTTTTTAAATAGTAACCCAGTGTTTTCACTATTCATCAAAAATTGAATGTTTTCATAAAAATACCAAATTTTCACCCTAGGATAATTTCAATATTTCGAATCCAAAAATGAGTCCATTTTGAATGATAAAATTTATAAAATTTCAAAAAGTGGGTATTACTATTCACAATTGCTAGTTTTAATAATATTTTAATAGCATATCGTTGTATAGTGAAACTCGGTATTGTGTACGATGCAAGCTATCTAGGAAGGTAGTGATTGTGTGTAAAGAAATACAAGATAGTGTTGTGTGTAGTGAATGATTCATTTGATGATGTATATAACATAAAAACAAAACATTTCTCATAAAAATATTGGGTGTTACACATATAAATCCTTGTAAGGTGACATCTCAATAGTTGCCTGGAAACTATTATTATAGGAAAACTAGACTAAGGGTATATGCTTCTACCTGGATCCCCCAAAGTCCAAGATGCATGCATGCAGCATGTCCTCAAGCACCTATATAGTACGCTCTGACTAGCCATAGGTCTGAGGGTGGTATGCTGTGCTCAGAAGCACCTGTGTACCCAGTGCCCTATGAAAACTCTTCCAGTAATGAGACATAAAACGGGAATCCCTATCTGAAACGATAGATTAAGGGATCCCATGAAGACGTATAACCTCTCAGATATATAGCTTTCTGAGCTCGTCAACACAGAAGGTCTCCTTGATCGGCAAAAAGTGAGTTACCTTCGTGATTCTGTCCATAAAACCCCACACGGTATCATTGCCTCACAGTGACCTCGACAACCCAATCACGAAGTCCCTCATGACATCATCCCATATCCACTCTGGAATGGGTAACTTTTGTAACAATCCGGCTAGCCTCTGATGCTTCACCATGACCTTCCGACAGGTGTAACATCTCTTAACAAAACCAGCTACATCTCTCTTTATACCCGACCACCAGTACTGACGTCTCAAGTCACGATACATCTTGGTAACCATGAGATGAACTGCCCAAGATGAAGCATGAAACTACCGCACAAACTCCTCGTGTATATCCCCTAGAACCCACACTCGTCCATGGAAACACAGTACCTCATCATCGCTTATCATCCATCTAGGAGGAGTTTCCTCACTTTCCACCGAATCTCGTAGAACTAGGCCTTCTAAATCAGATAATTGTCTCATTCACAATTTTTCCAGGAGGGTAGAAGTCAGAGGTAAAGATGAAACATAGGTTTGTCCCTGACTGTCATGCACCTCAAAATGCATCTTAGTGAACAAATCCATAAGCTGCCACTCACCACTGGTCTCCTGCACTGCCTGTATCTGAGTCCTCCTACTCAGTGCATCAGTAACATCATTTCCCTTACCAGGTGTATAGGCAAGGTCAAAATTGAAGGACTAAAGGTATTCGACCCACCTTCGTTGTATCATATTCAAGTCACTATAATTAAAGATATTCTTGAGACTTTTTTGCTCGGTGAAAACCACAAAATTATCTCCCAAGAGATAGTGTCCCCAACAACGTAATGCATGAACAATTTCAGCCAACTCGATGTCATGCATTGGGTAATTCCTCTCATGTGGCCTCAACTGTCGAGACCCGTACGCAACAACTCGATCGACCTGCATCAATACAACTCCCAGCCTAATACTTGATGCATCACAGTAAACTGTATAGCTCCTTCATTGCTCTGGGAGTATCAGGATTGGTGCTGATGTCAACATTCCCTTCATCTCTTGAAAATATGTCCCAAATGAACTTCACTCCCTTCTTAGTCAAACACATCAACGACGCCGCTAAGTATAAGAAGTCCTGTATAAAGCGCCTGTAGTATCCATCCCGCCCCAAGAAACTCTGTATCTCAAACATGTTCTTAGGATTCTCCCAGAAAACTACTGTTCTCACCTTCTTTGGGTCTTTTGCAACTCCTGCCTCTGAGATGATATGACCTAGGAATTGAATCTGGTCCATCGAAAAGTGGCACTTTGATATCTTAGCATATAATCGATGCTCTCTCAGTCTACTCAATATGATATCAAGATGGGTGGCATGGGCATGTCGAGTGTGAGAGTACACCAAGATATCATCCAAAAATACTACAAAAAAGGAATCCAGATAAGGATAGAACACACAATTCATTAGAGCCATAAAAATTGCTGGCGGGTTCGTGAGTCTGAAAAGAAATACCAAGTACTCATATAGACCATACCTACTCATGAATGTTGTGAGAGGTATATAAGATGGTCTAATGTGCAACTGATGATATCATGATCTCAAGTCAATCTTTATGAACACTCGTACACCTCAAAGTTGATAAAAAAGATCATCAATCTTCGGCAAGGGATATGGGTTCTTGACCATCAACCGGTTCATCTTTTGATAGTCCGCACAAATTCTGAGGGTACCGTCCACCTTCTTCGCAAAAAGGACATGAGAACCCCAAGGAGAAGTACTGGGTCGGATAAAACCCTTTGACTATAACTCCCTTAACTGTCTCTTGAACTCCTGTAACTCAGGTGTAGCCATCCTGTATGGAGGAATGGATACTGGTACCGCAACTGGCACAAGATCAATAGACAAATCCACCTCACGCTCTAGAGGTAGACATGAAAAGTGATCAGGGAAGACATCCATGAAACGGTCAACCACTGGAGGTGAGTCCTTCTGACAAGTCCCATGATCATCCAAATATAAACTCGCAACATGGGCTATGACTCCACCTTTCCCATGATGCTCTGGCCCCGATTAACTCGCCTGAACATCCCACTCGTCTTTGTATAGAAAATCTTCGCCCTCTGGTGATGTGAAACTCACCCTGCAACGATAGCAATCTACAATGTCTCGAATGGGAACCAACCAGTTCATCCTGAGAATGACATCATAGCTCGTCATCTCCAAGACATAGAGGTCCCAATGGAAGTGACACCCACCAACCTCAAGAGGCACTCCTTGCAATGACGCACACAAGCCGTTCTA
Source organism: Viscum album (assembly GCA_963277665.1). Classification (NCBI taxonomy): domain Eukaryota; kingdom Viridiplantae; phylum Streptophyta; class Magnoliopsida; order Santalales; family Viscaceae; genus Viscum; species Viscum album. The sequence continues at coordinate 424,210,567 of OY728139.1, read as the reverse complement.
GTCCCTAACAGAGTTTCTAGTGTCATAACATCAGAAGAAGATGAAACACAATTCCTAAGGCTCTCCACAATAGGCACAGATACAAATCTATGTGTAGCACCCGTATCAAAAAGTACTGAAGATAAGACAGAAGATACTAGAATAGTACCTCTGATAGTAGAAGGTTCGGGATCCTAATCATGTTGGGTCTGTTGCACTGCATATGCCTGCCTATTGAGCGGCCCTGTGACACAGCCTAGCTACCCTGAGCTGCCCCGCCCTGCTGCCTCTGAGATCCTGGTGTCTGGCTACCACGGCCATGACCAACATCTCTGCCTGCATGCCCTAACGTATTCCTGTTTCTATACCGGTAAGATGCTGCTGATCCTGCTCCTACACGCTAAGTCTTCACAGAACCCCTTTCATTAGCCACTGGTATAAATGCCCTGCAAAAGCACAACAGATGACACATCCTGCCGGAAGCTCGACATTCCACTGGGACACATGGACAATGCGGTCTCTTGTGCCCATCCTTACCACACTGGTAGCACATGACCTGGCCACATGAAACATTCTTCTGGCTGGTACTGCCACCATGAGAGAAATCCATCTGTCTCTTCCCTTTGACCGAAGAAACAGTACCAGAAACTAGTGTTGAACCGCCTGGCCCACACCACTAGCTTCCCACAGATTCTGCTCGGAAATCATTGCCTGGTTCAAAATAGCATGTACAGAAGGAAACTTGAAAATAGTCACCAGTGCGCAGATGTCATATCGATGACCATACTCAAAGAATTTAGCTCTCAAAATCTCATCACCCACCAGAAAGGGTGCAAAACGCTGAAGTTCGGTGAAACGAGTAGAATAATCCATCACCGACATAGTGCCCTGCTGCAGATTCATGAACTCTCGAGCACTATCTGCCCTCAGTGTCTCTGGGAAGACGAATTCAATTAAAGATGTCTAAAAATCCTCCCATTCCATGTTTATATGATTCTTTGAATGGGTTGTAACATCCCACCACATATTGGTGGAATCACGCAACATATACGTCATGATCTTGACCCTGCACCCTGGAGGCGTCTCCAGAGGATTGAAAATATAATATAATGAATCCAGACAAGACTCTATAGCCTGTGTTCCTCCATCCCTTGGAAACGTAGGCGGATGATGCTACTGAAAGATATGAGTTATCTTAGCAATAGATTTGGCAACTGGTGGTGCTCCCTGAATGGTCTGCATGAACCGCATAAAGCCTTCATGGAACTGCGCATCTGAGCCTGTGCCTGCTATAATGTTTGACGCCGCATCTAGATCTATTAGAGGATCCACTGGTAGCTCGTGGCCTACCATATATGGAGTATAATCGTTTCCACTCTCTTGGCGAACAACGTGTGGTCGTCTCAGCGACATGACTCTACAAGTTCAAATGCACACCTTAGATCAAGATTATCAAAGACTGAAAACATGGAGACGGAGAAGGAAAGTTTTCAAAATTTATAAAACTTGACTACACGACATGTATAAAACTACATTGCGTGTTCTCACAATAATTCACATGGGCATGTACCCCAGCATAAACTAGTCGTGTAACACCCCAAACACATGGTGTTCCTTCTAAAGACACAACGGGTACTTGAATCCTTCTTCCCTTCCCGAGTCATACTTCACGTCTAAGCCACACAACACACTTGAACAAGACTACACGGTGTGTATTGGCTCTACACAACGTGAATGGTTCAATTTTCAACTTCTCTTATCATTTGTGACACAGCCGACTACTCGTATGTCACCACACGATGTGTGACACCCTCACACGGTGTGTACACCAACCCATTTCCCCAGCCACACAACTAGTCCCACATGGTCTCCCATCGGTAAGGACTACATGGAGTGTCCCTCATGTACATGGCGTGTTCAAGAAGTGGTAACACCGACCCGTGTTTGTTAGCTACACGGCCGGGTCCGCAGGTTAGACTACATGGCATGTTCCATGGTGGACATATTGTGTATGTCTCAAGGTCTCCTTTGTCTCTGTTGTTAGTTACACATGCGGATTCCGGGTCAACACTACACGACATGTACATATATTACACGATGTGTTTTTCCCAAACCTTTCCCCTACCCCGTTTCCCCGCCCACACGGTCTATGACACGGGATGAGACTACACGGCATCTACTGCGGGTACACGGCGTGTGATTAAATTTTTTTCATTTTTTCCCGAATAAAAGAACACATGGCGTGTGTCCGAGGAACTACACTATAGGTATCCTGGGTTTTCGGGATAGTAAGCCTCTAAAACTACTCCGGATCCTAGAAAATATGAAAATAAAACACCTAAGTGCCAAATTCTAATATGTGAGGGCCCATACTCCGTGATAATCAAATCTTGGCAACTTATATGTGTTATAAATATGGTGAAAAAGTTATTGATCCGCCAAATTCCGGTCAACGAGGGCTCATACTCCCCAAAAACCAAAGTTTTGTGTTCATTAATCAACACCTCACACAAAAATACCCTATCAGATAAGAGGTATTTATCAAAGAATCTATCAAAACAACATGCTTTTCATGCACAACAACTATCACAACAACATGCAATTTCTAATGAGCCTACATGACATGGAACTATGCATGGCATGAGATTTCATGAATGTTCCTTAATGATGCATGAGATGGAATACCATCGCCTCATCAGGTTTCAACTAAATGGAACCCATTGAAAACATATATACCACACAACTAAAAGTGTGTCACCAAACGGTGAAAATCAGATCAACTGTAAATTGAAAAATCAATAAAATTTTAACATGAGTTAAATTGCATTTTCCATGTACACGGGTTAGCTACTCCTGGGAACATCTTATTACCAACTACCATTTCTATCATATCCCTGAATAAGGATCCAAACAGTAAGTCAAAGAAAATAAAATCCTCTTATACCACTTTGTAACGTCCCGGATCCGGGTACCACTCCACAGGTGCCCCGAACCCGGTTGGTCACATTACCTCAAGCGCATTTCCCCAAAAGCCAGAGGCTACTGACTAGAAGTGAGGGCCCAGGTCTGATAGTGAGGAAACTATAACCTTATTTGTCAAAGTGTAGCGTAGTGGAATAAAATAACAAAATATAAAGCAACAACGGAAGAAGTAAATCATACATAACTGAAATAAACACTTGTAGTAAAAAGAACCAACGATCATATATATATATATATATCAAGATGCAGCATGTCAATATTCTATGAAAATAGCCCGAACATGTTACACAGTAGTACAATACGATATAATGTAATGTAAAAGTACAACAGAACAAAACAAAATAGCCAGCAACATCGCGAGCCTGAGTTCGCTCCCATGCTCCCTTACACATCAGCAACACTCATGTGCTTGTTTAGGGACCCTTACCCTTATCCATAGCTATAGAAATATAGTCTGTTTGGGTAGAAGACATGACCCAAATAGGGTGTGCGAAAGGAATCCTAGTAGGCACCCACCAAAGATTCATGCCCAACTGTCAGTGAAAATGTGCAACAGCAGTTTGTAGGAGTAAATGCAATAAACATATAAGTACTCAAAAGTAACTAACTTTACCAGTTATATTTCCATTTTAATATTCATTTAAGTGTTCAATATAAGGAAACCACCACAATGAATTTCTAAGTAAACAGTTAGTTCCCTCTGGACATAAACCCTTACCCTCAGGTAAAGAGAATCTAAACCCAAAGGAATATGCCCAAAGGCATATCAAATAAAGCCCACAAGCATACGAGGTGTCGCCCACAGGATCAGAATCTACTTCCCATAGGCCCGAAAGAAGTCGCCCTCAGGCTGAATGGAGCCCTGCCCACAAGATAATCACAACACTGCCCTCAAGCTTAAAAATTAACCGGGCCATGCCCAACATATAAACAGGAAATGTATATTCAATTCCTCTCAAGGAAATTTATGACATGCTAAAACACGGTATACCCACGGGTAACCAGGCCAAACGGCTAAACAGAGGAACATACCCCAGGGGTGGTCCTGTATCCAAGCAGTGATCACAAACACCATTTATACTTGTTTATTTTACTACCTATGCAATTATAGGTATTTAATTATGCAAGGCTGAAACCATACGACACCCCATTCATGGGTGCGTATCAAAATGGTACTTAAATTCACCACAAGAGTTGGAAATAAACACTAGACCACCTACCTCGATCACCCCAGATCGATATACGTGAATGATGCTCCTCGAAATTTCCAAGAAGGACGTAGATCTATGGTAAAAGAAAACTTATTCAAATGTAAATAACTCCCTTTATCTGAATAATTGGGAAGAGAAACATAAGGATAAGGAATAAATCACCTGTGCGGTTCCAACGAGATCGATGAAGGCGGAATCAGATTCCCGGTGTTGAATCTGGTGATCTTCAAAACTCTATCCTTCCCTCCCGAGTTCTCTTCCAGTTCTAAGACTACCCTATGAATAGGGAGCATACTGCCCATTTTAAGTGAAAAAAACAGACTACACGGCCTGTAGTATTGGGTACACAGCGTGTAGTTTTCATTTTTTAACTATTCCTTCAGTGGCTTCTCGCCAGCGTGGCACTGTTCATCTATCGACATGACTACACGACATGTTTTCCAGAGTACATGGTGTGTACTGTCACTCAGCTATCCACTGCCTTACTATTTTCCAACCGACTGACTACACGGCGTGTAAATTCTTACTACATAGCATGTAGTTATTTTTGACACCCATAAAGGTTGAGTGTTGGTGATTCTAAAGTGATTCCCTAAAGGAGGAGAGGGCGCTCTGAGGTAGGCGGCTCGCACGTTCGGGCGGCGGCGATGGCCGCCACGCCCGCCCTTCTCCGGCAACACCAGGTAGCCCCGACGTACTCCTCTCCGTTCTCGGATCCTTCTCTCCTACCCGACTTTCCCCGGATTACTCTTTGCCCTAAAGTCCCGTCCCTTCACTGAGGGGCTCCATCGCTTCCGCTCTCCCTCCAGGAGTTTTCCGAGGCTTCTAATCTCCATGGGCTATCCCTAATAGCTCGATTTGGTCATAAGCGCCCCTCCCTGGACAGTTTCACTCGCTTCGTCAATGAATCTATTCCCCTTCAAGATCGCGTCGTCGTCGGGCTCCTGGACTATCGTCACTTCTCTCTGCGGTTTTCCAACGATGACGATCTTGCTTCATTTTGGTCTAAAGGTCTTCGTTCTTGCGGGGGTCTACGTTTCTTTCTCCTTCGGTGGAGCTACGACTTTCATTGGAAGAGGGATTCACCATCTGCGGCCATCTGGGTGAGTTTTCCTGGTCTTCCCCTTCCCTTCCAGAATCCTGCTATTCTGCAATTCTTAGGTAATCTGGTTGGACGGTTTTTGGCCTTTGATGAGCGATCGAGAACACTGTGCCATCCGATGGCCCCCCGAATATGTGTGGAAGTCGACGTATCCAAACCGCCTGTTGAAGAGGTATGGATTGAGGTGGAAAATGAGCTTCGGTGCCACCAACCGGTGTCTTTTGAGAACTGGTATGACTACTGCACGTCCTGTTGCCGTCTGGGCCATCTTGAACAGGGCTGTCGTAAAATGTTTCAGAAGTCTTCAACCTTGGATGATAACAGAATTGCCCCACCAGAGTTGCAAACGGCGGGCATCGCGAAACCCTTTGGCTCTAGTGGTTCACTGCAGGAGGATGCGGCTGCAACACCTGTGGACAATGGTGTGAGCATGCTTGAGAGAAATTTGGCTTGTCCTTCTAAGCAGGATACCTCAATGCCTAATCACAGTACCCAAATTGAAGAGTCTTCAAAGCCAGATCCTACCTCACCTGAAGCCAGGGTCAAGGATGTATGCAACAGGTTGATCGGAGATCTTAATGGTATGAAACAACCATTGGCACAGTCTTCTCAGTGCAATGCTGCGGGTATGGACGCTGAGTCTGGTTTAAATGGTAACCATTCCGAGATGGTAAGGGTTCATGTGGAAAAGCAGAAGGGAATTCTCATGGCTCCTGGTTCTGGTCCTGATGAGGAGGCGGTCTGTTCACCTAGAAATGATAAAGGTGCTGCTTCTTCGGGAGGCACCAAGACACCAGCAGGGAAGTGCTGGACCCAAAATGGTGTTGACACATTCAATTCCTTTGGCTGTTTGGACTCCATTGAGCCTAACCAGGTTGAAGGGGATGGGCAGACTGAGGGGGGTTCGGGAGTTGACAAGGTCCAGGAGGAGGGGATGTTACCTAAAAAGTTCAAAGGGAGAGAACGCAAGGATTACTCATTTTTACCAAAGCCGATGGAAACACGGTCAGGTAAAAAATATAAACTAGGTGAGAAGGAAACATCATCTGACAAGGTTCTCATGCAGGAGGATCCCCAGGTTGGGGCCAAGGTGAATAATAATGGAATGGGCAGCAGTTCTAAAATGGGAAAAATCATTAAAGATCCTATCATCTGCTCTGAAGAGGATATGGTAGAGGAATTTCTCTATGTCAACATCCCTCAGGAGGAGGCCGATATGATGGGAAGACCTATCAAAGTGGAGGTCAACAGTGAGCAGGCCAAGTGGATTGACAAACAGGATCTGATTCTAATGAGAGGCTTCAACAATCGGAAAATCAGCAAAGTTGAATATATCCGAACATGGGACAAAATGGCGGACCGATTTGAAGACATCATTGGGGAAGACCCTGGTGCCAAGGTATGGTTGATGAAGTGGAATCTGTATAGAGAGGAAAGCACTAACAGACTTCGATTATGCTTTGGTAATTTTTCATATTCCTATGAAGCGTCACCTCCGGACTAATTGGGTTTGTTTTTCCTATTGCTTCCATGGGTTTGGTGGTTTTCCTATGTCTACGGTTTGTGTGGTTTTGTTGGCTAGCCGCAGGATCTCCTTGGTAGGCTCGGTTTCTCTGCCATCATCTTTGTAGGCCATTCGGGACATGGCTGTTTTGGTGGGATGGAAACATCGGGAGGGACCATGCTTGCATGGGATCGCCGAGTGTCCTGCATGGGGATGGTGGTTGATGCTGTTGCTGGAATGAGGTATCCCGTTTTTTCTTGTTTTGTTTTGGAATGTTTGGATTTTTTCTGAACTTTGGGTTTCTCACTTTTCCCGTAAAAGTGTTGCTTTTAATAAAAAAAAATAATCTTCAGGCCTATTTTTGACACCCATCATCGTCGACCGGCCTACATGCCCTATGTACTCCTTCCACACGGCCAAAGTACACAGCGTGTGGAAAAGTACATGATGTGTAGTCAAAAAATTAATGATTTACCCCCATTTTCCTTATTTTCTCAAAAACACTTAAGGAAAATAGAAAAGAAGAAACCTGTACCTCTAGAATAAGAACTGGGTTCTTACACCGGGTTGGGCGGAACGCTGTGCGGGGGGAGGGGGGGTGTGGCGGGGCGGCCATGATGCGGCGGTCCACCACATCTGACTGGATGGCCCAATATCCTCTCCCCATAGTGCTGTCATGCTCCGCGTCTTCGCCATCGGCCGATAACCAGCCGCCTGCCCTTCCTTCACTGCCACGACACAATGCTGCGGTTCTCTTCCATCGGGCGGTGCGGTCGCACCGTCACGATCGTCTGTGGTGCCGGCCACGATTACCGTGCCCCTTAGGTGTCGGTTTTTATCCTTCACAATCGCTACGAACACACCAACCATGAAGAATGGTAGAGGGTTCAGGCTCTGTTCGCTTGTCCCACATCCTCTGCATTAGTTCAGTAGCATGCAGATCAAGATGATTAATTCGACATAAAACACGAATAATAAAAAAACCTACCTCAAAAGTTTGTTGATGTCATAGAGGACGGAAGTATGGATGTAGTTTCGTCATATTTGAACATGTCCCACGATAGAGGTGGTGCGTTCTTCATTGGAGAAGATGGCACATTCCTCATTGAAGAAGCGTTCTTCATTGGAGAGGCGTTCTTCATTGGATAATGAGTTTCTCCAATGTTCTCCCAAACTTATACCTTTTCCAGCGATTTCACCCAAGGATAAAAGGAGGAGCCAACAATATTAAAATAATTTTATCAATTAAATTTTTGGAACAATTAATTATTGGAACAATTAATTGTACCACGTTGGCATAATTAATTAATGGGAGAAAGTTCAAGTGTTATCTCCCATTAAAGAAGAGGAGTTTATGAGTTGGGTGGTCCCCATAAATTTTGAATTCAAATTGGGGGTTTTCCGTTCATGAGGTCCCTAACATCTTATCACATATAGAGAGGTTCCAAAAATAAAAATGTTAAACATTTTTATTTTATTTTATTCTTTCACAAAAAACACAAAAATAATCCTTCACCCTCAACCAACTACAGTCGAGGTGAAGGTCTCTTTAAGAGAATACATGTGTTGTGAGTTCATCGATGTCCTCAGATTTCAATTCTAAGCACTAGCTAAAAAGGTACAAATCCCTAATCGCACCTTTACTAAACATACCCAAAGAAATGTTTAGAAATTCATTTAGGGCACACCGGGCCTCAGAATCACGCACCGTAAATTTTACCAGACTAGTAAAATTACCTTATAATTAAAAAAATTAAATGGAATTTTTGGGTCTTTACAATTAAGGTAAAAATGTTAATATTTTTCCTCATACCTCATGTTAATGTCACATACCATAGTCTTGAAACAATTTATCATCTCCTCTACATAAATATAGAGATCAAAATTAATTAAAATAACATTACATTAATGTTCAAATGTCTTTGAGGATTACGATAGGTAGGTAATGAATAAAATAAAGCTTAAAACATTTTTTTTCTAAATAATTATTTATGATACCAAAATATAATTCTTATGAAATTATCATATAATAATGAATATATCATCTACTCAGCCCCTAAAGCTCCTTGTGGACCCCTGATAAAAGTAAGAATAATTAAACAATCTGTCCCTATTTCTTTTTTTACATTCACTTTTTTCCAAAATGTTATTCCAAAGAATAATCATACATCCACCACCAAACCACGCTCGATTAAATGTTCATAAATCTAGAAACAGTTATTTTTTATAACCCCAAGATGCAAACCATTTTTATTTATTTTTCTTTTTATATGAAATAACAGCAAATAATAATGCACAATGAATGATAAAATGGAAACTCCCTAAATACTAAGAAAACCACCCATTAAATTTTAATAAATAATGTATATACTCATCCATAATAGAAAAAATCTCTCCCATTTTTATTCATCTGAATATCATGAAACACTGGGAGACTTGGGTAAGAAAATATATAATAATCTTATAACATGGATATTTTCCTATCAAGTTCATTCAACGATTCTATGAGATAAACAAGGATTGATTTAATGTGTCTATAAGGATAAATATCTAAAAAATAAAATACCTCAATCATATTAAATGTAATTTTGTTTAGACATGTCTTTGATAAGCTATTAAGAAATTTCTACAAGAGAACATGCATGAGACTCATGAAAGTTACTATAGAAGGAATGATAAATATTGATTTATAAATTCTATAATGAATGATAATGAATTCTTAATACAATCAATTATATAAATACATATAAATAATAAAACAAATTAATTAATACATTATTAATCTAAGGCATGACAAATATAAGATATTTTTCACTTATAAGAATCCACCAGTCTTCTTAAATCATGATATTTCAAATATAAATCCCATGTTATTTTTACTAATTACTTCCTCCAATTTTCTCACTCAAAATTATTGAGATGAAATTTAAAATTAAGGCATGTAATGTATCTTAAGTGTTTTATGTTTCCTAGATCTGTTATTAATGAAAAAAATCCACTATTGGGTATGAAATTGGCAGTTTAATGTCCTAAAATGTTTCAAATTTGTGGGTGAAAAATAAAATAAGAATTGAAACTCATAGTCACATTCCATTGACACATCGAAATTGGGTTACGAAGGTTCAGTCTGCACCAAGTTCATGATTTGAATCCACATCTCTTGATGTGTATTGATATCACCACATGAATTTTCTATAGAAAGAATCTCTAGTTTCAACATATTCATTAGTTGTTTGTACCTTTATGTTGGACCTGAAAAATGAAAATAATCATGTTAAAGTTCCTTCCAATTCAATAATGCAAAAAACATATAAGGATAATTGAAACTAAATCTTAATATAAAATTAAATAATAAAAAATCAATAAATCAAAATTTGTATAAAGTAGTAAAAAATGGGTTTCCTCTCAAAATAATCTATGTTTTAATAGTCATTTAGCTAAACTATTACTGGTTTAGCTTATTAGAGTGTGATATAACGATAACTGTCTTATGAATAACCAGTGTTGGTTTTTTTCACATCTAGCTCATCTTATATTTTCCATGATGAATTCAACATAAAGTAAATTGTAGGTGACCAAAATATGTATTTCTTGAAGGTGAGTAGGAATATTTTACCATACATCTAGGTTTAGTGGAATTATTCTACTTTTTACACTTTTGTTGTGGTTTCTTCACTTCTATAATGAAATTTATTGTTCAACAACAAGCTCGACAATTTATTCTTCTATTTATTCATATTTTTTGTTAGAATAATAAATTCATATTTTAGCTATTTTTTAATATTCATGTGTTGTTGGTAAAGGTCTGGTAGCTGTCTTTTGATCGACTCTTTCTTTTACCTTCAACTACATTTCCAATTTTAGAAAGAATTTATGTAATAGTTCAAATTTCAAGGGAACTTTTCCTTATTTGTCTTCGTTTAGTTAAGGTTCTCTGATTTTTTGTTAGATTACATTAGTCTAGTAGCACGATCTCTTTCAAATTCTATATCCTCTGAACTTCCAATGTCAATGATATTGTGAATAGGAATAGAATCAGCATTGAAAGTGGTACTTACCTCATAATTATTGATAATGATTCCTTTATCATGACCTTCCACATTGAAACATGACCCCAGATAATGGAGTGATGCGTCTTCCTCACTTGGGTATAGTTATAGGAAATGTTTTCATTTATTCTTTATCACTTTAAGTATATCGAGTTGTTTCAATTGAACAATTAGAATAATGGCAGACCTTCCATTTGTTGTCAAAGTTCTATGACGTAATGTCATCAAAACTATAAATAAATACCCAAGTGTAGTTATGGGGATAAAAATAAATAATAATAATCCAATTCTAAGAACAAGAAAAAAAATATCTGAGAACAAAATCATTCTAATTTATTAAACTAAAATAAGTTTCCCCTATCTTCGATAATAGTTCCAAAAGAATTTCTACCCCAAAAGGTTTTGTTAATTCCTATGAGGGTACCAAATTTTAGATTCTAAAAAATGGCACTACAAAATCTCTATACTCCATTGTAGTATAGAAAGTTCATGTCTAATATTGAACTAACGAAGACAATGTTAGAGAAAATAATATTTTAATAATAATGACATAAAATAATATTTGAAAGAAATATAAGATATTTTGATTGATGATAAAAATATAATTTTTTGATGTTTATAAAAATAAAAATATTATTGAGGATTGTAAATCTAGTTTCAACATTAATCAAGGCATTATATAGTGCCTATGAAAAACTTTAGTTGTCAAAACTAAGCCTAGAAAAATGCAATGGTCATGTTAAAAAACCCACAAATAATCCAATCCCCATTTATAGAATGGTCATGTTACATCATTTAATTTTTTGGTTTGGTGACTTAGAACCATGTTTAAATATAGTGAACAACTCACCCAATGGTCATGGTGACTTTCACCAACTATTAAATACATTAATTATATCACACTCTCATTGATTAAAAAAAATAAGAGAATTAAAAATCATGGCATTGAATAAAAGAACCAAATGAATTATATTAAAAATAAAATACACCAATATATTCAATTCCACTTACAATACCATAGATTCTGGTAAGGGATGCGACATTTTTTTAGCGCTAAGCAGAAAGTGATGATAAAAGGGGGTCCTTTATCAGTGCTAGATAAAAGTGCTGATAAATATACCCTTTTTCAGCGCTAAAAAGTGCGCTGATAAAGTTTAGATTTATCTACATTATTTTTCATGCTGATAAATGTTTTTAATAAAAAATATTATTAATTTATATAAAATAATTATATTTGTATTCAAAATCATATTTATTTTTATACATTAAATAAAATGCACGGGTTTATAATTAATATAAATTTTCATAATTCAAATATATATATATATATATATATATATATATTTTAAAAAAGTATTTCTATGATTATAATTAAATAAATATATATTTAAACAATTATAAGATTATAATAAATAATGTTAAATATAAAATATATTAATTATGTTTATCAGGTTTATTATATTTATTAGATTTGTTTGATTTATTAGATTTATTATATTTGTTCTATTTGATCTATTTATTTATTTTTATTGTATCTATTATATTCATTATATTCATTATATTTATAATTATATATAAATACCTTTTAAATAAATAAATATATAAATATAAATAAATATATATATGTTTCCAATGAATATGGTAAAAAAATATATTGTTGTGTGAGTATAATTGTCATGGATATATATTATGTATTCATCATGAATATTCATTTATACATTACACTCTTCTTATTATTCTTGTTGTCCATACGTGATAACTAGTTTTTTATTATCTATACTTTACAAGGTATACGATTTATTCTTATTATACTAACAATTCTATTATGTTCTAAAAAATACTTATAAAATTAATATAAATATATTTTGATAATAATTATATTTAATATATTTATAAATATTAAATTTTAATTATATATAAATACTATTTTAAATATATTTATTTGTACTTATATGTATATAAAGATATATATTTAAATAATTACAAAATTACAATAAATTCTTATATTATAATTTTATAAATACTTATATATAAATATATTTATAATTACATAAAAATATTTATAAAAATATTTATTTAGAGATTATAATTATAACTATAAATATATATGAATATAATTATAATATTATGATAAATTTATTTGTTATACTTCTAAATTTATAAATATATATAAGTAAATGAGTATATTTTTAAATATATATAAATATTTATATATAAATAATAATTGTAATAATAATAATTCTAAATAAGTAAATATATATTTAAATAGTTATAAAATTATAATAAACAAATAATATATATATATATATATATATATTTAATGTTATAAATAAATTTGTTATAATTTTCTAATTATTTAAATATATATATATATAATTATAACTATATATAAATATATTTTTATTATTTTTTTAATTAAAAATAAATATATATTTATTTGAAGGCATAAATATAAAAAATTATTTAATTATTTAAATAATTACACATTTATAAAAAATATATTTTCAATATATAAAAATATTTAAAAATAAATACAAATATTTATATTTATAATTATAAATTAATATATATATGTTTAAATAATTATAAAATTATAATAATTATAATAATTATATGTATTTATATGGATATTGAGAATTTATCTACCAAAAATAGGGAATTCATCTATATTTATTTCAATGGGGGATGCCTTCTATAACCCAAGGAAGCTTGATGGTATTGTGGGTCATTTTGAGATGTTCTCAACCTGTGGCTTTCACCATCAGGCTGACTCTAGTGATAAAATAGGAGTTTCGCTCATGATAAGATCTATTTATGTCTTAGACAGTGTTAGTGATATTGAGGTGAAGTAGTGAGATTGTTATAGGGGAATCATAGTAGATGTTGATGATGGTTGGGTGCTGGTTTTGGACTTCAGTTCGGTCAGGTGTATTTAGAGGGCGAATATTAGGGACGATGGATATATGGGTAGATTGATGGATCTGGGACATTCTTTGGTGTGTGTTCTCAGTGGGGGATTATATTTTTGAAAAGTACTACACATGGAGGTGACCATCATGTCAATGTGGAGTTCTTCTCAGATCAGGGATCAAGGTGGACAATGACAGTTGTTGATTCCAGTCGTGGTTGGTGGCAACCAATGTAGTAGAAATGACATAATAATGTGATAAACCTTTCAGTTATAGGATCCCGGCGGGCTATGGTGGTTTCCCAACGATGGAAAACATAGTAGTGACCATGACACATGGAGCAATGACCTCAATTCAAACAGTAAGATGCGCATCGAGAGGCACATGCAGACTATTTGCGAGGACATCTCCAGATGGAGTGACGATATAAGTACCCATCCTTATTACATAAAATAATCATGAATGTTGTCATGAAATCACTTCATTTCGCATTGAGTTTCTTTTCATGTTTATAGATTTATAAAATTGGGGAATAATATATTCTTAACATTACAAATTAATACAGAGTGGATACCATCAAACAATATTCATTACTTCCAAAATATAAACTTTTCAAATGAAACAAGATTTCATTGAAAATTATATGAAAAATTAACCTGGATTCCTTCATTGAATTACACATCCTAATAACCTATGAAATTCATTTAAAAACATAATATGTGAAAAAATGCTCTGCATGGGATATAAAAAGAAGGAAAGAACACATTAGTTCATTAATACTTGTAACGTATGAAATCATTTTCAAAAGACATACTTACCACCCATATATACATAATTTGTGAAACATAATATTTAAAAAATATTCCAAAAAAATATAATAACATAAATAGAACCAAAATGTTATATTGGTTTATTACTTGAATAATCTTGTAACCCTCTAGGCCAACTAATAATTTGTAACCCTCATGGCTACCTTACAATTTGTGTAACCATCGTAGCTACACTTGGAGTAACCATACAGACGACCTCGAACATACACATACCCAATCCATTAGAGAAAAATATAGGTCCCACACATCATAATAAACAATTTCCAAGAACCAAAACATAATCCTACGACATGAAAAATTAAATAAAAACATTTCTTTTTAATTTTGTAAAACAGAATTTTCAAAGAGAATTTTAAAAGAAAAGCCCCTAAAAATATCCTATAACAAATGTTAGACTTAATAGAGGGGAAGGAATATGTATATATACAATAAATACACATAATTAAACATAATTTAAACAAAACCCATCACACATTCAATTTTAATACCACATAAATAACGAAGTAGAAGGTTATCCCAAAGAATGGAAATCAGGTTATGAATTCCATTACCTTGGGTTTTTTCATACTTAAAAATCATTTAAACCTCATGTATAATAGTTAAAAGAGTGTTACTAATTTCTTTAAGAAACATATTAATCGTTATAATACCTTATATGATCATTTAATAACATCATTTCACTCATTAGTTATTAGTATTTTGTTTATCGCATTGTTTTGGGTGTGTTCTTTACATGATTTCCATGATCGATTAAAGATGGATATTCTTGTCGATTGGAAGTAAAAATCAATAATTGGAACATAGTGTTGTTTATATATTTATAGAATCATAAATTATACCATTTATCATTTGAATTCTAACACTAATATGATTCATAAGTTAAAACATTAATTATATTTGTTTGGTCCACTTTGGCGATTCTTCGATCGTAACGAAGTCGTTTTGTTTTATAAATTACTAACATGTGGAAAACATGATTCCAGAACCATATATAAGATATAATACAAAAATAATAATCTTTTTCAACAATAATAATGGTTTTATGACCACTATTTAAGGAAGTAAATGTAATTGAAATTTCATCATCCACGATGATGGTAAATTGACAGATCACATACGATGTTTTAATTTCATGAATAAGTGGGAGAGGAGAAGAAGAATAATATTGAGTTTTACATAAAAATTATTAAATCTATAAAATGTATGATACTAGATCATTAATTCCTATTTTATAGGGGGAGGTGATGAAAGAAGAATAGTATAAAAGAAAATGAAAATAAAAGAAAAAAAAGAGGATGTTTACCTGTTGATATATTTTCCATGAAATCCTTCTTAAGGGCCTTAGTTTTGACCTTTTGGTGTGAAAATAATATCTACAACGTGGTTAAGAGATATGGGAGGACTATTGGGTAGTACATAGGTAAGGATCATGGCCTGAGAGGTGTGGGAGAAAGAGGGGGAGTTGGTGGTATTTATAGTGGTGGAGAGGAAGAGTTTTACATTATTTTAAACAATATTTAATTATTTATCCCCAATACAAGAAATATTTATGATTCCAAGACCAAAAATAGTAATAAGTGCATGTTAATGAAATATAATTTTTCTTACATCATTCATGCATCACCTATGATATTTTAAATCATGTATTTAGCATGTATCTTAATTTATTATTTTTATTCATAAAAGATCTAAGAATTTCATAAAAATCCCCAAAAATGACACTAACCATTATTTAGGTGTAGAATTAAAAAAACAACTCAATTTTTTAAAATTAATTTTCTAAATATTAATAATTTAATATTTAAATAAAATTAATTCAAAAATTAACAATTTTAAATCTATAACTGCTTTTGTATCACCATGATAAATTAACAATGATGTCATTATCATAAATACTTAATAAAATAAATATTCAATTAAATATTCATTAGGGTCATAATAATAATCATAATATTATTCATAATGGTATGTTTCTATTCGTCAAAAAACAAGTTGGTTCTATTGGACACCAATAACTTACGGATCATAATCATAGATGATCATTTTACAAAATTCATAAAAATAGATGAAAAAATTATAATTAAAGGATAATTATAATTATTTATTTATAACATAGTTTCATGAAATTCAATTTATTTTTAAAAACATGGGGTGTTACATTATCCCCACTTTCTGGAAACTTCATCGTGAAAATTTTATTTACTTATTAAAAAAGTGAATGTAGCCTTATCTCAGAGTATTTTTAGAATCCCATGTTACTTCTTCAACCGTGTGTTTTCTCCATTAAACCATTACATGGTGGATTACATTATTCCTCATTACCAATTCACTTTGATCAAAAATATGAACTGATTTCCCAACATAGGAATGGTACTCTTCTAGCTGAACAGCTTCTGGTCTCAAAACATGAGATGAATATAGCACATGATTTCTCTACATCAAAACGTGAAAAACATTGTGTACCTGAGATAATATTTTAGGAAAATCAACTCAGTAGGTGGTTGGTCCAAAATTATTGTGAATTTCATAAGGACCAATGAGATGTGGACTTAGCTTTCCATTTTTACCAAAACACAAAACACTTTTCAATGGTGAGATTATATAAAAAGCATGATCAGCTACCTCAAAATAAAAGTCTTTCCTCCTACTGTCTTTATAACTTTTTTATCTTCTCTTACCCATCCTCATGTGATGTAGGATCATCTTCAAATTATCAGAAAATTCTAGTAAAAATTCTAGTCCCATCACGTTCTTTTCCCCTACCTCATCCCAAAAATCTAAAGTTCAACACCGCCTCCCATACAATGCCTCATAAGGTACCATCTGTATAATGTAATGAAAACTATTTTTATATGAAAACTCAACTAAAGGAAGATGTTGATACCAACATCCATTATATTCCATTGAACTATATGAAATAATATCCTTGAAATTATGAATAGTTTGTTCTGACCACCCATCTAACTGAGGATGAAATGTTGTACTAAAATTTAATTCTATTCCCAACGACTTCTAAAGGCCCTAAAAAAAGTTAAAAGTGAACCTGAGATCCCAGTCAGATACAATATAAATAAGAACTCCATGTAACATAGAAATACCTTTTAGGTATAGTCATGATATCTTATATAAATATATTTTATCCTAAATAGAAAGATAATATCTAGATATAGCCATCAGATCAACAAAAGTGATCGCATTATGATTCACTCTGTCATGTTCACCCTTACACCAATATGATATACTAGTTTAGTATAAAAAAAATTAAAAAAATGCACTTCATGTTTGATTTATTTATTATGTATTTATTACTATTAAAAGTTGAAGTATAGTTGTTCTGATAATCTCATTTAAGGTGGAGTTGATTTGGAGGGCCCATGAAGATATCCAAGAAAAATGGGCCAAACTGTACAGGATCCATGCACACCACTGGATGCAACTACAAATTTCTACTAAACTGTGCATCCCAATGGGAAATAATTTTGTGGTATGGTCAAAAAAATAATGGGATACATTTCATATGATGGAATCAAATCCTTGTTCGTCCTCTACAATGCCCATCCAAACTGATCTGTCTAAAGAATCAAATCTACCCAAAGTCAACTGTAGTGTTTTGTGTTTTATCAATATGTCAGGTTGTAACTATCCAAATTGTGTGAAACCTTCAGTGTAGATATAAAAGAGGAGGTTCCACATGTTTATAGTTTGTTTCAACGCGATATTTGACTGTCAAGTGGTCGAAAACCCTGGGCTAAGTGGTTTTACACAATTGTTTTACCCAAACCACCTTCCACTTTGCCTATAAAATGAATGTTTGGGCTCCTCATTTGGAAGATTGAACCAGAAGTGAATCTCTTCCATTTAAAATTCCTAGAGGAGTCTCCTCATAATCCTTTATGAGGTGGAGGACCCAATCCTCATATGGGGTATCAAGAATGAAGGCAAAGTTCCACCCGAGCCTTCTCCTCCTCTCGATGGCGGGCTAAACGGTGGACGATCATTTTGAGGGAGCTACACATAAATGGGATAGAGTTCCATCTATTGATACAGTACTAGATTTGTGTAATTATTGTATTGATTATTTTAAATATTTTTTATCTAAATAGGTTTATCCTCTTAATTCATTTAATGGGATTAATTAATTGAACTACATTTAATTTCAACATCGATCAGGTTGAAATTTCATGTGGGAAACATGGGTTGTTTCAATTGGGAAGCACAAGGATCCTCTTTCTATAACACATAAAAAAGATATTAGTATGAATTGGTGGCCTTTAATCTGTTATTTTAGTCCAAATCTTGACAACATGATTATTGTGTCAAAGGTTGGTACTTTGGGAAAAAAATTAGAGGCAAGAGGGGAATCAAGATATTGACAACCCTCAACCAAAGAATTAAACAAAACAATGTGAAATTTTCAGAGTAATTAACTTTCCAAGATGCGTAGTGAACATGAAGTTATATCCATCTCTCATAATTCTTAAATTACCACCTTATTCTATCAACTATTAAAATCTTTTAGTTATGTTATTATATTAAAACTGTTTTCAAAATCACCCCCTCTTCTATTAATCTTTATTAAAAATACACACATTATGCTACCAATTCTCATTGATAAAAGACCTAGGGGTTTCCCTAGACTACATAATCTTCTTCAAATAACTATAAATTGGATGTTTCATGACATCACGATCGAATTTTGGCATTATTGCTGGGGAGCGCTTTGTTTTTTCATGCGTGTTTTTCATAAGATTTTTTTAAATGTTGTGAATATTTATTTGTTTAATCTTATAACATTACCTATATCTTTGTGTTATGATTTATTTCTTCTGTAGGTTTTTTGCATGATGCTTTCTAATCAGGGAGATTTACCACATTTTGAACCCAAACTAGAGAGGATCTTACATAAGTAGCCCCGAGAAGCCGAAGACAACTCTTTGAAGGAGAACACAAACAACTTGAGACTTTTCTAAACCCCACTTCTTCTAGAACAAAATTAAATCCTGAAATTAACGACTATAAAATGGAGGAAAAAAATATAACACTAAAAGAACTAACCTCTTCTAATGTTTATATCCAAACCACATATATTCAAATATAAGGCAAGGCACCCAATTTTGAACTAAAATCTAGTGTAAATCACATATTTCTAAGATTTCATGGACTTTCTGGAGAATATCAACATGAACACTTACAATAATTCATAATTTGTGTTCTACTTCAAAACCTGCTAATGTGGTTGAAGAAAAAGTAAAGATCAGAGCATTCACATTTTAATTAGAAGACACTGCAAAAGAATGGATTTACTATGTTAATTCAATAATTAGAGGCTAGGAAGACATGAAATTCCTTTTTCGTGAAAATATTTCCCACCCTCTCGAATTGAAACTATAAGGAATTAAAAAAAAATTATAAGGAAATCACAAGGAAAAAAAATTCATGAATATTGAGAACGCTTTAAAAGGATAAGTTTAAGTTTTCAACACCACCAAATAAGTGATGAAATTTTAATATAGTATTTTTATGTGGGTTTAATTACAATTTATTATAACATGATTGATGATGCAGTAGGTGGTGAACTAGTAGATAAAACACCACACACTTTAAGAACCCTAATTGGGAACATGGATCAAAACAATCAACAATTTGGTACAAGGACTACTGTACCCATTCGAGGTGTCCATGAAGTGAAATGTACTGAATTTGAGAAAAAGGTGGATACAATTTTTGAAGAGGTAAGTGAGCTTTAATGAAAATTCTCTCTCTCTAAAGGGAAATATCAATTTCCTCCTTCCATCCATTGTAGAATATTCTCTTCTGATAAACACTACTCTGAAAAATGTCCTCAATTGACAGAAACTTCTAAGAGTTGTGAGGCAATATTTCTAGGTTTCCCATATAACCAACATTTTATGAAAGAACCTTACTATCCATCCAACCCTGGGTAGAAATAAATCCAAACATATAGGGAAGGGTGGTATTAAAACTAACCTCAACAAAAATGGAACCAATCGGGGCAAAGTAGTCACCCACCACCACCACCCAGAAATCCTCAACCACCTAAAGGCCTTTCCAACCCCCTCCCAAACCTGAGAACATCCTTGACGATATGATGAAATAAATGGCTTCAAACAGTCTCCAATTCAAAATAACCACCCAATCTTCCATACAAGTCCTAATAACCCAATTTGGAAAACTAGATATATCAGTGGAGGAAATCCAAATTCATGGGTTAGGTAAAATTCCCTCTCAACTAACATTTAACCCTTGGGATAAGAGAAGTGTTAGTTCTATCAAACATAGGAGTGGGTAATGACTTAAATCCCAAATGAATCATCCATTAGATTCATCCAATCTTGAGGAAACTACCATCCCAACTACTAAAAATTGTTCAATAGAAGAAAATATTTATCCGGAGAGAATCCCTTCTAAAAGTAAGTGTGTGTATGTCAATGAGTCTGTTATCCCAAACATTCCTCTTCCATTTCTACAAAGGTCTAACAAACCAAGAAAAAAACATGAATCTTAACTTGATAAGCAAATATTTGAAACATTAAAAAATTCAGGTAAACAACCCCTTAATTGAGGTTGTGATGTAAATTCCACGATACACCATGTTTTTAAAGGAGATGTGTACACATTGAAGGTGAATTCGAGGTGATGAGAAGTTAAAATTGGAGAGGAATGTCTCAGCATTGATATAATCATCACTGCCTACCTAATGTAATGATCTTAGAACATTTTAAATTCCATGAACCATAGGAGAGTATTCTTCTTATAATTCTATTCATCATTTGGGTGCTTCTATTAATGTGATGACTCACTCTATTTACACTTTTTTACAGGTCAGTGAACTGATGCCCTCTGGAATAGTCATTACGATAGAAAATTGGAGTATATCACACCCTTCTAGTGTGTTAGAGTATGTTCTTATGAGGGTTGAAAATTTAATTTTTCCTGCTGATTTTTATGTCCTTAAAATGGAAGACGATATGATGAATAGACATGTCCCAATTATATTAAGTATACCTTTATTGAAAACTAAAAAAAATAAATAATGTCCATAATGGGACATTATCAATGGAGTTTGGTGGTGACATTATCCACTTTAATATCCTGGACAGCATGAATCACCCCTCAGAAGAACATTCAACTCTCTATGTTAATTCAATAGATGTACTCCCTTCCCATAAAACACTTCTTACCATTCCACTTATCCTTTTTCTATGTTTTCATCCATGAATGAAATTATTGTTAATGAATCAGGCATTTAATTTGTTAGTGGTTTAGAAATGTTTCATTCATGTTTATAAAATGATAATTTCTTGAACACCGAGGACCCAATGACCATCGATGAAACTGCTAAGCTTGTAAAATCTCATTACTCATCTGAGGATGATATGATTGAGCATTTAGATGAGATCAGTGACCTCTCACTTTCAAAAACACTCACATAAATAAAAAATCTGCCTAAATTGGAACTAAAACAACTGCCTCAAGATTTAAAATATTCATATCTTGGGAATGGAAACATGTTTCCTGTCATCATTTCCAGTTAACTCCCTCCTGATCATGAATTGTGACTGCTTGAACTTTTGGGAGAGTATAAAAATGCTTTAGTATTAACACTTCCTAACATTTCTATTATTATCCCATCAATTTTCACACATCATATTTTATTTAATGATGAGGCTAAACCTATCAGGAAAACACAACATCAACAGAACCCAAACCTCCTAGATATTTTGAAAAAGGAGTTAAAAAAATTATTGGCTACTGAAATAATTTACCCCATCACTGATAGCCAATTGGGCATTTCCATTCAAGTAGTTCCTAAAAAAATTTTCCTTTTAGTAATCGAAAATGAAAACAAAGAATTGGTTTTAAAACATGTGTAGAATAGTGGGTGTGCTGGTATAGACTATTGCTAACTAAACAAACACACCATGAATGACCATTTCCCATTTCCATTCATTGACCAAATTCTAGAGAGGCTATCAGGGAATATCCACTACTATTTCCTTGTTGGGTATTTTGGATACTTTAATATCCATATTTCCCCTGAGTACCCGAAAAAGATGACCTTCACTTTCCCCTTCGGAACATTTTCCAATAGAAGGATGTCATTTGGTCTGTGCAATTCATTGGGTACATTCCATTGATGTATGATTAATATTTTTTTGGATTACCTGGAGAATTACATGGATGTTTTCATGGTTGATTTCACTATTTAATGATCCTATTTTGATAAATTTTTATGTATTCTTGGTTCAGTCCTACTTCACTGCATTGAAAATAATCTTGTATTAAATAATGATAAATTCCATTTCATGGTGAGAAAAGGTATAATTTTGGGACATGTCATTTAAGGGGATGATATCCAAGTAGATAAATCAAAAGTGGATGTCATTTCTTCCTACCATTCCCCAAAAATGTACACGATGTGCAATATTTCCTAGTTCATGTTGGATTTGACCATCATTTCATTCGTGACTTTAGTAAGATTGAACTCCCCCTCTCCCAGTCACTCTAAAAAGAAAAAGAATTTTTTTTACTGAATGTGAGGAATCTTTTAATAAGATAAAATGGAGTCTCATGTCACCCTCAGTAATCCAATAACCTTATCGGTATTTAACATTTGATCTCATATGTGGAACCTCTAACTATGCAGTTGGGGAAGTCCTGTAACAATGGTTCGATCGATATCCACAATTCATTGCCTATGACTTACGTACTTTGGATCCTTCCCAATAAAACTACACCAAACCTGAAAAAGAATTACTTTACATTGTGGTTGCCTTGAAAAAATTCAGGTAATATATTTTAGGTTCCAAAATCATTGTATTCTCTGAACATAAAGACCTCTTGTATCTTCTTAAGAATCCAGAATCCAAACCACATCTCATTCATTGGATGTTCCTCCATTAGGAATTCAATCAAAAAATTAGAGATAAAAAAAGTGTAGAGAATGTGGTGGCTTACCATATCTATAGGATCCACCCATCATTGTACATTGATTCATTCCCCTATATTCACATAAATGACATGTTTCATAATGAGCAATTGTACCGAGTGCAAGATGATATTCCTTTTTATGAACAAATTGTAAATTATTTTGTATCATATTTCATTCCATCTGATCACATAAAAAACCAAGCCAGTCATCTAAAACATGAGTCTCATTGGAATATTTTGGATAACCCATACATATGGTGCAGATGTAGTGATCAGGTCCTTAGGCATTGTGTCCCCGATAGAGAGTTTTAGTCTCTCTTTAAATTCTACCACTCTCTTGATTGTGGGGTCCACTTTGGTACCCCATAGACTGCTCGCAAAAGCCTTGATTCTGGTCTCTTTGGGCCACCACTTTTTCAATAGTCCCATGACATTTTTGTAAATCTTGTACACGTTGTTATAGAATAGGCAATGTATCTAAAAAAAATGAAATTCCACAGCATCCATTTATCATTCATTAAATTTTTTATGTCTGGGGTATTGACTTTATGGGACCATTTCCATAGTTCTTTAGCAACTCGTACATTCTTCTAGAAGTGGATTACATGTCAAAATGTGTAAATGAATGAGATACATGGACTAAGGATTCTAAGGTAATTATAGGGGTTTTGAGAAACCAAATATTATGTAGTATTGGCTTAACTAGGTTCATCATCAGTGACCAGGGATATCATTTCTATAAATGAACAATCTAATCATTTTTGCGTCGGTATGGGGACGGTCATCGGGTGTCTACTACTTATCACCCATAGACCAATGGTCAAGTCAAGGTGTCAAATAGAGAGGTAAAACCGATTTTTTTAAAAACCGTTCAACCCAATAGAAATGAATGGAGTATTCAGCTTAATGAATCATTATGGCCCAATTGTACTGCTTTCAAAACTCTGGTTGGAATGTCACCCAATTAGATTTTGTTTGGAAATAATTGTCACCTGCTTGTTGAGATTGATCACCAGGCCGAATGGGTCATCAAATAATGAAATTATAATCTTTCTGGTGTAGGTGCTCAAAGGAAGACACAGATTCAGTAGTTGGAGAGAATGATAAGGGAAGCACATGAAAACTCATGGATTTATAGGGAGCAAACCAAGGCTGCACTCGACCATCTTATCCTTCATTACAAGATCCACATTTGGAATAAGGTCATCTTTTACAATGAAAGGCTTAAGTTGAATCCATGTAACCTTCTCTTTTACCAGTATTGACCATACACTATTACTAATGTATTTACATTTTTTGATGTTCAGGTGCAAAATGAATAACATAAGTAAAACTTCACTGTCAATGTGAAGCGGATAAATCACTTCCACAATGTCCTTCTGGATTCCCCGATGGAGGAACTCCATGTTCAAGAATCAATCTATGAATGAAACTCACCACGATTTATCCGTCCTTCACACATTATCTTTTATTACACTAAGGAAACTGAACAATTTAGGTGCGGGGGATTGGTGTATTCCAAGGTCAGTTAAAAAGAATTTTCATCATCCTGTTTTTCTCTTTTTAGCATGTTGAACTGTATTATTACATTCCACCTTCCCTTACCCTCACCTTTGTTTCAAAATGTTTCTTTTTTATTCCCAATTTATTAAAGAAAATGATTCTCGTTTAATCATGGAAGTTATTGAAAATTAGTGTGGAATATATGTATTTCATGTAGTTATATCAATAAAAAATGATGAAATGTTCATTTCAGCACGAATTAAAAAACTTTGGTCTGACGTTCTTTCGAAATATGGTTCGTTGTCAATGATATAAATGGTTATATCATTTTGAATCCTTTGAGAAAATGTTTCCCTTTTTTGGAATATTTTAAGGTAAAATTGTGTCACTTAATCCCTCCACACATTTTTTCACCCAACCATGATGTGTGAAAATTTCTTACTTAATGTAAAGTAAATATAAGATAGGTTTATTTGTCTCTAATTTTCAAAATAATTTTTCTATATGTTCGTTCCTTATCCGATCTATTTTATTACTGTACCAGATTGACCGATGCGTGTTTACCTATTATCCTAGTATTGTACGCCCTAAAAAATGTGTTGTATATTGGGCTGGTCAAAAACCACCCTTCCTCAACTATTGATCTTGTTATAACTAATACAATTAGTGTCGTGAAGATATGAAACATGGGTTTGTAGAAGAGTGTGATATTTCTTCCAAATGAAACTTTTTAAAAAAAACATTAAATGAGGGGAGTGATGGAATTTACAACTTAGGGGGATATCTTGGTCGGGAGATTTTGGTTTGACTTTTGGGAATTCATAAGTAAGTAGGTATAGAAATTTGATTTGAAAGGATGTGGGGATTGATCTGTGGAAAGGATCTTGTAAGTAGATTATTATTAAAACAACTTATATTTACTCGATAGGAAGTGGAGTGAATAGAATGAAATGGTTGTCACACACACACAGACACGGAGAATTAGTGACATGATTAACATTTAAATTATTATTTTGATTGGTATCATTCATCTCTTAGAAATTTTATTTGGATACAATTTTTGAGACATCTTTTTCAATGTTCATTGAGAATAACTCATTTGTGTGTTTTTTTATTTTGATCACATTTCTATAAAGAAAAAAATTTTAATTGAATGTTAAATCTTTATGAAGTAGGAAATATCTACATTAATAATTTCATAAAATGAATATTTTCGTATTTGTGAAAATCTTTAGGTGTGGGGGTGTGATCTCGCTATAATTCATTGTTTCATTTTCACCCAAACACCACTATCCTAAACAAGTTTTGTATTGAAAATTATAAAAGTAATTAAAACTTTAACTTCATTTTTGAATCAATTATTTTGAATTTATTAATATTAAAAAGGGAAATGATACATGTTTTGATAATTTAATTGATGTTGTAGGTGATTTGGAGGCCCATGATGATGTCCATGAAAAATGGGGCAAACCGTACATTATTAATGCACACTAGTGGACTCAACCACATATTTATAATAAACCATGCATCCATATGGGATGAAATTTTTTAGGGTTATTCCATTATTTAATGGGATACATTTCATATGAAGGAACAAAATCCCCATTCGACCTCTATGATGCCAATCTAACCTGATTTGTCCAAATAATCAAATCTGCACAATATCAAATGCGGTGTTCTTTATTTTATCAGTATCTCAAGTTGTAGTTATCCAAATGGTGCCAAAACTTTGGTAAAGATAGTAAATAGGTGGGTCCAGATGGGTATAGATTATCCAAAGTGATATTTGACTATGAAGTGGTAGAAAACCATGGGCCATGTGTTTTTACACAATCTATGTTCCCAAATCCACATTCCACTTTGCCTGTAAAAAGGATTCTTGAGATCCTCATTTAGATGTTCGAACCAGAAGTTAAGCTCTACAAATTTGAAGTCCTATAGGAGTCTCCTTCTCATCCTTCATGTTCTGGAGGTCCCTATCCTCATAAGGGATCATGGATGAAGGTGAACATCCACCTGAGCTTTCTCCTCCTCTCAATTGCAAGCTAAACAGTCGATGATCATTTTAAGGGAGATACACATACATGAGAGGGAGTTTCATAACATGATAATCAAATGGTTTTGTGTAATTTTTGTTTGTATTATTTCATATATTTTTTACCTAAACATGTTTCTCCTATGAATTCATTACTACGGTTTAATTAAGTGAAACACATTTTATTTCAACACCGATTGGGTTGAAATTTCACCTGGGAAACATGGGTTGTTCTAATTGGGAAACACAATGATACTTTTTCTCTCACACATAAAAAAGATATTAGTATGATTTGGGAGCCTTTAATCTACTCTTGAAGTCCAAATCATGACAACATGATTGTTTTGTCAACGATTGGTACATTGTGCAACGTTTATTGAGGAAAGAGGGGAATCAAGATGTTCACAAACTTCATCTAGTGAATTAAACAAAACTATGTGAAATTTTCAGAACAATGAAATATCTAAGATGTGTATTGAACTTGAAGTTATATCCTTCTCTCATAATTTATAAATAATCACCATATTCTATCGACTGTTAAACTCTTGAAGTTATGTTATTTTCTTAAAATTATTTTCAAAATCAACCCCATATTTTAGTAATATTTATTAAAAATACACACTATAATATACCAACGTTCCGTGAGAGATGAACTAGGGTCTTCACTAGATTAAAAAATAGTATTTAAATAATTATAAATTTTACATGTCATAACATCGTGGTCAAATGACCCAAATATCATTTTTACCTTGAGAACTCTTAGGTAGTCCCACCACAAAGTCTGTAGACACATTATCCCATTTCCACTCTGGAATTGGTAGTGGCTATTGAATCCCCTGTGGTGTATTCAACTCTACTTTAACCTGTTGACATGTCAAAAATTACATGGTAAAATCATCCATATCTCTTTTCATTCCTTCCCACCAATAATACCCTCGAAAGGACGTTTTACATCTTAGTACTACTAGGTTGAACTGAAAATGGAGAACAATGAGCCTCACACAACAAACCATTTTTCAACAAGGAATCACAAGGCACACACAACCTTTTTCCAAATCCTAACACACAATATTTATCCATATTAAATTCTGAAAATTTACCGATTTTAAAAAATTATACCATTTTTTGTACCTCATGGTCTTCCTTCTACACATGCATAATTCTATATAATAATCATGACTGCACTTAAACATGAATCAAAACAGATGTATTTCATGCACCAAAAACATCTATTCCAAAATTCATCAAATCATTAACCAAGGTATCATGTTCTAAACATAACGTGGTTAATTATGCATTATTTTTTCTACTCAAGGTATCCACTACATTGTTTTCATTTCTCAGATGGTAATTGATTGTGAAATCATAATCCTTTATTAGTTAATGGAATATTCTCTACCTCATGATTAATTTATTATAATTTAAAATACACCTCCGACTTTTATGGTTAGTAAATATTTAAAATTTGGCTCCATATAAATTATTTTCCAAATTTTTGAAGAAAAAACTATAGATATGGATTCCAAATCATGTGTTGGATAATTTAACTCAAGAGGTTTTTGTTTTCGTGAAGCATAATAAATTAATTGGTCATTTTATATTAGAACACAACCAGGTACCATCAATTAAGAATAATTGTAGAAGAAAAACTCTCCACCTCGGGAAGGCAAGGTCAAAAAAGGAGAATTCAGCCATATCATCTTCAGTTTTCGAAAACAAATATCATATTCTTTGGTCCAAATAAATTTAACCCCTTTTTGTGTTAACATAGTTATTGAGCTTGATAACTGTAGGATTATTTTAAAAAACCATTTGTAATTATCTATTAATCCATGAAAACTATGAATCTTTGTAAAATTTTTAGGTCTTTTCCATTCATCATCCACTATTGTTTTTCCATGATCAACTATTATTCCATCCATATTGATAATGTTCCCATGAAAATAAATATTTTGCAACCAAAAATAACAATTGATGAATTTTATGTATAGTTTATTTTCCTTTATGGTTTCCAAAACAACCCATACATTTTTTTAATGCTCCTCTCAATTCATATAAAATACTGGATTTTCATCAATAAACATAGCCACAGACTAATACATGAACTCATGAAATATTTTATTCAAACGATCATAGAATATATTCGGTGAAATATTTATCACAATTGGCATTAAAAAAATTCGTAATACCCATATCAAGTATGAAAATATAATTTTGCGATGTCATCATCCTTCACCTTGAGTTGATACTACCTAGATCTCAAGTCAATATTGGAAACAAACAGATCTCTTTTGAGATGATCAAACAAGTCATTGA
The DNA here is from genome assembly GCA_963277665.1 of Viscum album. NCBI lineage: Eukaryota > Viridiplantae > Streptophyta > Magnoliopsida > Santalales > Viscaceae > Viscum > Viscum album. Next base: position 424,181,195 of record OY728139.1, on the reverse strand, counting down.
TATGAGGGTAAGGATAATTTTATTTAAGAGTGATGTTATTCAAAGCTCTATAAACAATGGAAAGTCTCCTATATCCATATTTATTTTTAAGAAACAACATAAGAGAACCCAATGGTGAAGGACTAGGATGAATGAAACCAGTATCAACAAAATTATACAAATTATTTTTCAACTAAATAAGTTAAATTTGATCCATTCTATATGGGGGGTTTGAAATTAGCTTAGAATAAGAAACTATTTCAATTGTGAATTCAACTTCCTAATCATGTATAACACTACGTAACTAACCAAAAAAACATCAATGTATTCATTTACCAATGTCACATTATTAATCGGAAAAGTTCCACTATTTTCAATAATATGAGCAATATAACATTAATTTCCATCTCTCCACAATTTATCATGTTCCTCATACGTTATCAATTGTATGGGTTTGTTATTGAGTACAAACTGAAACTATAAATTAAATAAACTTATTTATCTCTATAGTCAATAAGAATATGATAAACAGAAATCCAATCCATTCCCATCATGAAATCAAACTCTAAAAAGGAAAAAAGAACAAGTTTTGTAGGTAAAGTATTTCCACATTTCATAATGTAAATATTCTTCTAATTCCACTTTTCAATATTATTTCCCCATAGTGTTTTAACAATATGTTTTGGTCTCACTTGTTGAGGTGATATTTTCAATTTACCAAAAGTTTCCTCAGAAATAATGGAATGTGTAGACCCCATATCACACCATACTATAGAAAGATACGAGTAAACAAACAAGGTACCTGATACAAGTTCATTATATTTACTGATGTTTAATGACCTAGTCGCAAAGGATCTCAGTACAAATTTCTGCATATAGTTTGGATTTATTTCATCATTCAAATCTCTCTATGGGAAGGCATTTTCATAATGAAAAATTTCACCACATTTATAACACATAATATTTTTCTTATTTGGATTAGTCTTAGGATATTTTTCATTACATTCTCGAGACCTATGCCCAAACTTAACACATAAAAAAACTTCCGAATATTGGTAAGGCATTCCACTGGGTGCTTCTTTCCACAATTATCACAAACTAGAAACTGTATTTTCTTTCCATAAGATTTATTTGGTTGATTCTTACCCATCACATTACACATGGACTACTTCTTCTACTTATTTTCAAAATGTTTGTGATCATCAGAAAACTCCATCTCTACCTTCTCAGCACATTGGTAAAGTTTCTCATAATATTTTAATTCATAGGAGGCCAGCACCCTTCGATACCTTCACTTCAATCCTGAGTAAAAGTGATTGATGTTTATATCAAGATACAGAATAATATTTGGAGCATACCATTCATGTAGGTTGAAGTTTTCTTTATACATAGACACTAAATATTCCTACGTTTTCTTCAATTCAAGGAATTTCTTCTCCATCATCAGTCACACCACCTTAGGAAAATAATTTTCAAGTAAAATACATTTAAATTCATCCCAATCTAAGGAAAAATATCCTCTCTTTCCCTCGTATTCATTACCATTGACCACCACTGATCAGATTCACCTCCAAAAGAATAAATGGAAATACTTACCATTTTATTATCTAAACATGCCATAACATCAAATATCATTTCAAGGGAATTAATATATCCTTCAGCTGCAACTGGGTAAAAATATCCAAAAAAAGGAGGAGGGTTTTGTCTCATAAAATGTTCCTCTATTGTCATGTTCTATTATGGAAATTATGGTTTTTCTATTTCATGGATTCAACCACAATTTATTTCAACCAATAGTTGAGCCATTTCTGTGACAAACTACTTGGTTTCAATCCCTAATATTTTGGGCAATAGATTTGGAAGGATATCATTTTTTCAGTTCCTATCATTTTCATCTTTTTTATCTTCTATGTACAAACATTCTAAAAAACATATATGAGTCGAAGAAACAAGGTAATATTTATGTTCTATAACATTTCCAATTAATAAAAGTGTAAAAATAATTCATGGAATTCTATTAACATCACCATAAACCCTAAATTCATATAAACCATCCTTTGATAAAAACTATAAAAACTAGACCTTTTTACAATACATAACCATTAATTTATTAAAGAAATAAATTAATTTCACAATGAGGATCTTTTCATGTTTAGATATTTATATAATTACGGAATAATACATCCATAAAATTAAACATTAATATTGAGTTGATACCATAAAACAATATTCATTTCTTCCAAAATAGTAAACTGGTCAAATTAATAATGATTTCTTTGAAATTTCTTCAAAAATTAAACTTGGATTCCTAATTTAACGTACACATCCTTATAACTAGTGAAATTAATTTAAAACATGTGATGACCACATAAATATTTGTAAGGTATATAAAAAGAAGACAAGAACACATTAGTCCATGAATACTTGTAATGTATGAAATAATTTTCAAAAGATATACATGTCACCCATATATACTTACATTGTGAACATGAGATTTATACAATATCCCAAAAAAAAACATAAATAGAACAATAATGGTATCTTGGGGAATTACATACATAATGGTTTAACCCTCTCTGCTACCTAATAATTTTTAACCATCACAAATACCTTATAATTTGTGTAAACATCGCAGTTACACATGATGTAACCATACATAAGAACTCCAATTTAGACATAATAAAAGAATAAGTGGGAGATATAGGTCTCACCATTCATAATAAACTACTCCCATGAACCATAAAATAAACTTACAACATGAAAAATTTCATAAAAACATTTCTTTTGTATTTTTTAGAACAGAATTTTCAAAGTGTATCTTTAAGGAAAACCCCCTTACAAATATCATATAATTAAAGTGAAACCTATTAGAGTGAATAATATATATATATATACACACTATAGATAAAAATAATTCAAAATAATATAAACAAAACCCATCATAGAAACAAATTTAATACCACATAAATAATAAAGTTGAAGGCAAACCCGTTGAATGGAAATCTAGTTAAAAATTCATTTACGTCAGGTTTGGCATACCTCAAACTAGGTTAAACCTAAAATATAATGGTTAAAATAGTTTTATTCGTATCTTAAAAAACATATTTATCTTTATAATAGTTTAAATGATCATTTCATTAAATTAATTTTAACCTTTAGATTTTAGTATTTTGTTCATTTCATTGTTTTGGGTTTATTCTTTACATGATTTCCAAGATTGGTTCAAGATGGATATTCTTGTCGATTGGAAGTGAAAATATAGAATTAAAATAGATTGATATTTTTTAATTTACAGATTGATAAATTATAAAATTTATCATTTTTAATTCCAACATGAGGATGATTCATAAGTTAAAACATTATTTATATTTGTTTTGGTCATTTTGGAGATTCTTTGATCCTAGAGAATTCATTTTTTTTATAAATTAAGATCAAGAGGAAAAAATTATTCTAGATACTTATATGACATATAATACATAAATTATAATCAGGTTAAACCTTAAAAATGGTTTCATGACCATTCTTCATATAGGTAAAATAAATTGAAATCACATCGTACATGATGTTGGTAAATGGACACATCACATACAGTGTTTTAATTTCTTGAATAAGTAGAGGAGGATAAGAAGCATAATGGTGATTCATCCATAAAAATGATTAAATCCATAATATGTAAGATAATGGAACATTAATTATTGTTGGATAAGTATAGGTGAGAGAAGAAAAATACTATACTAGAAAATGAAAATAAAAGAAAGAAAACAAAAGAGGATTTTTACCACTTGATCTCTTCTCCTGGAGATCCTTCCTAAGGCCCTTGGTTTTGGCCTTTTGGTGAGACCAAAATCTCTAGGACGTGGGGAATATACTTCATAAGAGATTTTGGCAGAACATAGTTAATGCTTGGGGAAAGATAGGTGTGAGGAAGAGGGGGAGCAGGTGGTATATATAGTGGAGGAGAGGATGAGTTTTACATTAATTTAATCATTATTTTATTATTTCTTCTCAAGACAAGAAATAATTATGATTCCAAGACCAAAAATAAAAATAAGTTCATGTGAGTTTTAGATATGTTTTCTTACATCATCCTTGCATCACCTATGATTCATTATATCAAGTATTTAACATTTATTGTAATTTATTATATTTTACTATTCATAACAAATTCATGATTTTCCAAAAAACATAAAAAATCACCCAAACCATTTTTCGACGAGTAGAATTCGAAAATGAACTCCATTTTTTGAAAATAAATTTCTATATATTATTTAAAATTTTTAAATAAAATCATACTTAATACAAAAATTAATTATTTTAAAACTAGAATAACTTTTATATGACATTGATAAATTAACTAAGATGTCATTTTCATAAAGCCATAATAAAATAAAATAATAATACAATTTACTATTCATTAGGGTCATATTACTATTCATATTACTGTTCATAAGGGTTTGTTACTATTTACAAAAAAACAATTTTGTTCTATCAAACTCCAAATAATTTACCGATCACAACCGTAGATAACCATTTTTCAAAATTCAAAACATAAATGCAGTAAAATTATGTTTGATGGAAAGTTATAATTCTCTAATTAAAACAACATTTTATGCATATCAATTTATTTTTGAAACCTTGGGGTGTTACAGATAGTGGTCAGAGTTGTACAGGTAGGGCCAGAGGCGGCCCGACGATGATCCTTAGTGTGATGCAGGTAGGACCTTGAGCGGCCCAACAATAGTTGGATGGCAGGATTTTTCGGTTGGCTCCAGCAATCAGTGGTGTGATGGGGATAGGGATTCACTGGGTGCCTCTTATAAGGTTGACATCAGGTTGCGTTGGTATGAGCTTGACAACCTATGTCGGTTTGGATTATGCAAGAGGAGGGTGGCTGATGGAGATGTTTTCGGTGACTACATGATCTTGGGTTTCATGTATAATTCCTGGACGTTCCATTGGAATGGGCTAACATTATAGTCTTTGTGTGATTTTGGGGGTATTTCGATCTCATTTTTGTTTTCAGGCTTTGTATTCTTGTTTTTATGGTGTGATTCATTGTGATTGGTGGTGGTCTCTCTGCGATATGTATTGCTACCATGTTATGCTTTTAAATTTGTTTAATAAAAGTTAGGACTGTGTTTTCTCTTGGATCCTGAACATTCTGGGTATATATATTTATAAAATTATAATTATAATAAGTATAATTTTTATAATTTTATAACTATTTATATATATATACACACATAAACAGTTATAAGTATAAATATAAATAAATTTTTATCTATAATAATTTTTATAATTATATATTTATTCGAATATATATTTATTATATATTTATTATATTTATAATCTGGTAAATATATATAATTAATATATTAATTATATATAAAATAGAAAATATTATAATCACAACTATTGTTATTTTATAATTATTTAATTTAATATATATATATATTTCTAGTTATTAAATAATTATAAAATTAAAATAAATGTGTAAAAATATTTATAAGTATAATTATAAATAAATATAGATATATTTTAATAAGAGTTAAATTATAATAAATATAATAATTATATATAATTAAAAATATAATAATTATTCTTATTATATATATATAATATATATTTATTATATTTATAAATATAAATGAATATATATATATATTTATTTATTGATTTACTATAAAAATTATTTTATAAAGTAGTTGGGGGTTGACCCGAGTTGTAAAAGGCTCCCTGATATCTTCTATCAGATCCGGGTTTAAATCTGGGTTAGAGAAAATTTCTGTAGGTACGCAGTGATGGAACACTGGGTCTTTGGGTCACATAATTGATTTCATTCCCACTAGTCCATTATGCCATGTGATGAATAAATAAGGCTAGATGGGTTAGTTATCCCTTGGTGGGGCTATGTCCTACCTTTCTTGTCTATTTGTGTGGTGTGTGTGTGTGTTTAATGTAATTAAACCCCAAGCACCTAATATATATAATTTTATAAATATATATATAATTAAAAATAATTTATTATCATTATTGTTTTAGCAGCCTTTTTTAGCGCTGATCAAGGCATGTTTTATTAGTTCTTTATATTTTAGTGAGGATAAAACATACATTTACCAAATCTTCTTAGATAGTGCTGATAAAAGGTTAACTCACTTATATAAATTAACCTTAACGGCCTCCTTAATTTATCACATGCCACTTTCTCTCATATAAGTCGAACCTTACCATTGAATTCTCCTCCACCTCCTCTACATCCATCAACCCATCCTCCTCCTCCACGGTTGTGAATCCATCATTCACTGATATAAATCCCTAACTAGGTTTGACCATCACCTATGCCACCAAACACCATTTACTAGAAACCTCACCTCCATAAAGAATCCAACCCCACCTCCACCCTAAATACATATTTTTCTGCAAACCCACCTCTCCTACATACCCCACATCAAATACTGAACCCCACCTATAATGTGAAGACCTTATAATTTGCATAATCACCTCCTCCTTGAACCTAGATCCTCAGGTTCTACCACTCTGATTATTCATGTAATGATCTTAGTATTTCCTCTGTATTTTCTCATTTTATAATTTTCCATAATAAATTCCATGTTTCTGACCATTATATTTCTAATCAAGGATAATTATGATCTTCTAGGGATATAATATGTACTATCCAAATCATCATGTTTGATGAATTCATGGTGGTTAGTTGACATTGATCATCCTATTGAAGTGGGTCTTGGTGCATTTGATAACTATTTCAACCAATGATACAATAATCAATGAATATTTTGCATTAGAACATGAAACCTTATAAATGTTATATAGTCAATGATGTTTTGGGTCTTGATATTGTATACCTTAGATAAACTCTATAGATCGTACATATAAATTGGGTAATAGAAACATGTTCATTTGAATGAAATTATATTGGTAAAAATATATTTTTAGAATTTTGAGGATTCTAATTGTTGAAATTTTTTTTCTTTACATTGCATCTTTATTTAAACAATGTTATTATTTCTATGTGATAGTGAATCTCATTTGATAGATTTTTATTTCCATTTAAAATTAACTACATATTTAAATTATAGATTGATATAATTTTCTTATTCAAAAAATTTAATAACTGGAAAAAAATAAATTTGAGTGCAATGAAAACTCTGAGTCTAGTTTGTGACTACAATTAAAACCCCTATCTAGTGATCTGTTTACTATATCAATTTTTTTCATCTATGGGTGGAATTATTCTTTACATGGGTGATGATTATGTCTATATTAGAAATTTAGATATGAAAAATAGTTAGGTAGGACCTATATTTCTTTAGTTGGATAGAATCATATCCCATTATTCTAGAGTAATTTTGGATGATAGAGAGAAAAATTAGTCGGTAAGTCCTAATATCATTGACAAGATCTAAGATGTATTTACAATGGAATTATAAAGGTTACCACCAATAAGATAGGTTGATTTTATTATTGTGTTCTTATAAGGTGTGGAGAATATATCTATTCAACCATATAAGATGGATCATGTAGTGCTATGAGAGAAGAAGCCTCAATTTAATGACTTTGATGTGAAAGGGTTCACATTAATGATTCTTTCCCCAAGGGTTACCTTATTTGTTTTCCATAAAACATCAAATGGATAATTGATATTATGTTCGGACTATTAGAGGTTATTTTATCTGTTACAAATGAACTTATATCCACTTGTAAATATTGATGGACTATTTGGTCAACTTAGAGGTGATAATGTGTTCTCTATGATTGATTTGATATCATGTTATCATCGGTTTATGGTATAATATTTTGATATAAAACATAATATATTTATGAGAATGTATGTATTGTATCGATATCTAGTAATTTCTTTCAGTTTGAAAAATAAAATGGTATTGTTCATTGTTGAAATGAATTAGGCCTTCCATCCTTATTTGTATAATTTTGTTGCAATATTTTTCAATAATATCATCATGCATTCCAAGTTGAGGGAGGAGCATGCTCGATATTTAGAGATATTTTTGGGAAACATTATGGAGTATAAACTATATTCCATAATCTCAAATTTAATGTTTTGTAATGAAAATGTACACTTCATGGGGAAAATGATATTAGTGGATATGAAATTTTTAGAAATTGAGAAGTTTTATGTTATAATTTATTTGGAGAGGCCAAATAATGTTTTTGATATCCAAATATATTTCTTATTTTCTAATTATTACCAGAGGGTGAACCATGATTCTTCCTAATTGAATGTGCTAAGAAGGCCTCAACCAAAAATTTGGTATGGTACCTTTACATAGATGTTCATGAGAGATCCTTTTGATATCTTAATGGGAGATTTATGAAAACTCAAATTTTTACAATAAATGTGTTGGGTAATGAGTATGGATTATATTGTGATATATCAGGAGTGATGATTTTAACACTTTCAGTCCATAATTGTGATGTGGTTTCTTATGGGTCTATAATGTTAAGGAAACATAAGAGAAAGACCCAAATTTATTTCCCAGATTTGGAAATAGTGGTTCTTTCCATGAGGTGTTATTTGTATTATCTATAGGGTGAGATATTTTTGGAAAACACTATAAAATGGTTTTGAAATATATTTTATCACAAGTTGAAATGAACCTTTGATATAATACATTTATTGAGTACCTATAATCCTTTAACATTGACCTAATGAATACCTGCAAGAAAGGGAACATTTTTTCTAATATAACCTATTGGAATGATCATGCTTAGGTAGTACATGATTCAAGAATTAAGTGTAAGATGGTTTCCCACTATGAAGAGATGTGACTTTATGTTCAAAAGTATTATGGCCAAGTGACACTTATGTATTTATATATCACTTGCTCACTCCTCAGTAATATTATGGGATAAAACTATAGCATTCATATCATTTATTCATGTGAGACATGATAACACATTTATGGATTTATATTTTATAATATTTTTATTACTTTTTATTATAGTATCATTTTTAATGTATATATCATTGGATTTATATCTTTGTGAAAATTCATAAGTTATACATTTAAAATAATTAATGTTTTTTGAATATTTTTTTAAAAAAATATATGTGTTCAAAATAACCTTTTTTAGTTTTAAATACCTTTAATATTATTTAAAAACATTGCATCGAATTAGGATGCATGTAATGCGCTAGTAAAATCACCCAACTGACTTTAATAAAGGGATGTGATTGTTTTTAAATTGTATTTAATGACGGATTCATTTCAAAATGGATGTGTTATTTTATAGATGAATTTGTGTAATCAAATTTTTGTAATGGGATTTCAAATGTGATTTTATAAAAAAAATTCAAAGGAATTTGGTGTTAGATTATTAGGGGATGATTCCTAGGAATCAAAATGAAATAATAAGTATCATTAAAATGTTGAGTTACTCTTATTTTGATGAAACACTTTGTGTTTTTAATTTGTTAAATATTAATATTAACAATTCTAATAAGATAGATACAAATAATGAATATATGGATTCCAATCATCCGATAAAAAAGAATGTAGATGAAGTGAAAGAGTTCATCATGTTTGGAAAAGATCATGAATACAAATATTCTAAAATACATCCTCTATGTTTACATTCTTATTATTCAAGAAAAGATAGTCCAGAGTAATTATAGGAACACTTGATCTATCAAGAAATATATCAAAGTTATAAAAGATAGAAAAACATGGGAAAAATAGAATGTAGATAGTGGATGGGATATAACGGAATTTTTTGGATCATCTGATATGTCTATTAGTTTTGACAATGAATAAGACCCTATCGAGTACATGATTAAAGATTTGAATTATGATAAAGATCAAATTGATGAAATTATAAGGACAGTTGAAGATGGACTTTTTGATTGCCCAAATTTTTTTTTGAAGTTAAAGAGTTGGAAAAGACTCCACTATAAGGTTTTTGCACTAAATATACAACATTTTTAGTAATACTGATGCTGTATGATTTGAAAGCAGGAAATAGATTGAGTGATTCCAATTTTTTGAAACTATTTTCTCTCTTGAATGACATTCTCTTAGATGATAATGAGTTCCTGTTCTAAAAATAAGATTCCAAACAAATTCTAGACTTGATTGGTAGGATCTATAAAAGAATAAAAATTTGTCCGAATGAACATATACTATTTCTTATGGACCAAAAATCAATTAAATAATACTGAAAGTGTGGATCTTATTAACACAAGTAATACGAATCTAGACTTATGAATGTTTTATGATACATTCCAATCATTCCACGGTTTAGGCCCATATATAGAAGTGATGAGACTATAAGTCAATTTTAATGGCATGATGATACAATAAATAATTATGGGAAACAATGTCACCAGGTAGACTCTCTCCAGTAGAAGAGAATTGATCATGAATACCCCGAATTTTAAAATGAGATGAGAAACCATCATCTTTCATTATCTATAGATGGATTGAATCCTTTTTGTTTTAAAAGCATCACTCAGAGTACATGGCTAACTATTTTGTTCAATTATATATTTACACTATATTTATGCATGAACTGAAAATAAATCAGGTTTTATATGATTATATCATATCCAAAACAACTGGGTAATGATAATGATGTTTATTTAGCTCCATTTATCTGGGATTTTAAATTATTGTGGGATTCAGGTGTAATGTAGAATGATTATGACAAAAATGAATATTTCACATTGAGATCCATGTTCTACGGGATGATAAATGACATTCCTTCTTATGGAAATTTTTAAGGATATAGAATTAATGAATCTCAATGGTTTCCCATCCGCGAATAAGGTACATGGTAAATTTTGTTGAAGAATTCATCAAAAACTGTGTTTCAAGGATATTGTTGATTTTTACCCCGACAATATAAGTACATATCATGGATGAAATAATTCTATGGAAGTCCAAAATAATGTATAACATAGTCTCTAATAATATATTATCATCAATTTGAGAAAGTAAAATATGGGGACATTGCTTTTGGTAAAACATTTTTGAAAATTCTTACCAAAACCAGTTGGAACAAAATATCAGTTTTCATTGAATTACCATATAGGAATTTTATGTACATCATAAATTTTCTTGATATTATGCATGTTTAAAAAAAATTTGTGGCTATGTCATCAACACTTTTCTAATTGAACTCGGGAAAATAAAGGACGAAATTATGGCATGGTTGGACATGGTTTATATGGGAATACGAGAAGATTTGGTTCTAGTGAAGGGTGAAACATGAAAATTTCATCCTCCAGCTACTTACACTCTTTATAGGTATGATAGATAATATTTTTTCAACATCTTTAATGATATAAAGGTTCCATATAGGTATTTATCGAATATCAATAACATATTGTTGATGACCGATTTAAATTTAAATGGTCTAAAATCACACGACTGTCATGTTTTGATGAAAGATCTAATGCATATAACATTACATTGTATTTTCTTCCAATAATGTATTTCATATATTAACCAATAAGTTTCTTTTATTAAAACATATATGTATAAAATTTATAAACCAAACGAAATTTCTTGACTAGAGAAATAGAAATTTTCATCATATTATTGGAATTGTTGATGTTCATCCCACAAATATTCTTTGATATGATGGTTCATTTGATGGTTCACCTGGTGAGAGAGATATGGCTATTTAGTCATGTACACTATATATGGATGTACCTCATTGAATGGTATATGAATATTTTGGAAGGTTATATCAAAAATAAATGTTGGTCAGAGGGTTGTATTGAGGAGCGATATATTACTAAGGAAGCTGTTAAATTTTTTACTAAATACCTCGCTACTGTGGAAGGAATTGGTTTGATGAAATCAGGTCACACTGGCTAGCGTGTGGGTAAAGGAGGGTTTGGAAGAGATTATCTCAAAATAAATATTAAAAATCATGATCAATCCCACCTTTACATTATTTATAATAGTTTGGAGGTTTCTCCTTATGTTGAAACCCACAAAAAAATTCCTTCTAATTTGAATCCATCATGTAATGAAATATGGACATCAAATACACATAATAAACATTTTATAGGATGGTTTCAGGACCATGTTTTTATGGGTTCATAAGAAAATAATGATTTAATTTCAGAATGACTTTGATGGATAGCCAGATTACCAAGTGTGTATGAATTATCTTAAAATGTTTATTTAATTAACAGTTATAAAATATATAAAAATGAGAATGTTTAAGACATTATTATGAAAAATATATGAGTTACACTTATGGCTAAAGAGAATCATGTTTCTGGTACTAAGGTAAAAGACACAGTCTATTCAAATATTTTATACTTTGGCATCATCAAACAAATACGGGAGTCAGATTACCCAACATTCCAAGTGCTGATTTATTAATACGACTAGGTTGACAACATGAGTGCTATTAAAATAGATGAATTTGGATTCATAAATGATTATCTCATTATGGAATGGTACATAGAAGAACAATTTATAATGGCATCATAAATAGTACAAATATTTTATGTTTTAGATCATCCATTCTAAAAATGGTCAATTATTCTCTTTTCAACCGAAATATCTTATGTTTTACAGGATAATTTGACTAAGGATAACCATTTAATTTAGACAAAACAATCATTTCATATTTTACTAGTGTATATGAAATATTTTATGTTAGAGGGGACCATAATGAATGGATTTGTATAGTCTATATAGGAGTAAAATAACTTTATCCTTTAAAAAAGAAAAAGGGAGTTCAATAATCAGGCTATATATTTTTTGTAATACACATCGGGTTACCTCATGTTATTATTTTTTTGGTGCTATATTTATGCACTATATATTAAATGTTATACCAATTCTATAGATAATAACTTTTCATGTGTTGTTTCACTCAATATCAAGGAACAACATGTCTCTCAACTTACTACTGCTCATAGTGCCAAGGAATGACCTTCTACATTGTTGGTGGTCTCATTCATGGGGAACAAAAGTTTTCCCAAATAGCTACTGATCTCAACGCAGAGGTACTATAACCATCTACATATTCTGATGCTACCAATCTAGTGGAACAAACTGATGATGTTGATTCCATGAAAATGGTAGGTGATGAGGGACCAATGTTGCCGAAAAAATAGGAGTGTCGTAGTTTGATGAAGTTAGAAAAAATCATTAAGGTGAAAGGAAATGGCATTAAATACCAGGTCAAATGGAATGCATAGGTCCAGCATGTTAACCCACAAAGGCCATGTTCATTAGTAACATTATAATCATCACTCAAAAAAACATGCAGATTGATGTATATTTATGGAACCTTATTGTGCTAGGTCTTGTGACACTAATGTGGTAAGAGATTATGGTAACATGATGATATCATTTATTTATTTTACAAAAAAAAAATATACATTGACTTACTTTTCATCATCCATTGTATAGTGCATTTATAATAGATGAATCCCACATGAAATATTTATTAATTATTCCTAGAAGTATTCATCAAGTATTTCACACAATTCCAACAGGATATCATCATAATGATGCTGAAGGGAAAATAAACCTACACCCACTGCCTATCTATGCACACCAGATAACCCAAGAAGTGTGGGATATGTTTACTGGCCATCATGTGGATGTGTCTTTTTAGGTACATCGGGGCTAGTAATATGTTATGTGATGATACATTTATTCATCACTATGATTGTAATTTTTTTTTATGAAATATCAAATTAGTGCTTGAAATAATGAAAAAGTAGAAAAACCAACATACTCCTACTGTAAAGCAAGGATACAGTATGCTTCACATGAAAAAAATGAATGTATTTTTATTACACTGTAAAAAATTTATGGGAAATTAAAAAACACCATAATTATTTTTATCTATTTATACGAAGATTGATGAATCCAAATCGAAATCCACCTTTATCCCACGCCATTTTCTATGGAAGGGGGAACATGTAAATAAATATGGGATACACATAGATGAAAATACATGAAAAATAGTGGGAAAAAATTATAAGTATGCCATAAAAATTACTTTAAATCTATATTACATAATAATGATCACCTCTTTTCGTATATTTTATATTTGACATAGTCATTGGAATCAACAACACCTGTACCAAATGAACACATACCATCAATGGTCTTGATGTGTCTCGAACAATATGGTTGCATCAGAAGTGTGGGTTTGGGGGTGACACCCCGATCATATTTTGAGAAAAAACCAGAGGATAATAAGAGTGAATAAATGAAAAGGGTGAGATAATGACTAGATACCATTGACGGAAAATTCCAATGGCAAAGATAAATGTTGAAAAATTTTATGGGAGGAAGAAAAGTGTAGATAAAAATCAAGAATATCCACCGCATTGAGATCCTTCCACACACTCCACTAGCTATGTGGTGATCCATTCACCTGAAATAGATACCTTATCTAAGGAAATCAATGTTCTAATAAATGTTTCTTTAAAATGTTACTTGTAAATACACTAAAACCATTCCCATACTAATATTATACAATTTGATAATGGTTGTGATTTATATCTATCAACACCAACCCAACAATTTTTAGTGATGGATATGGTATTCAATACCCAAAACGACATTCTATATACTAGGCCTCTTACAATAGATCATGTGCAATTTTCAAGTAGAATAGACCATGATCTGAGAACTGAGCTACCTATTCTAATTCCTGATTAAGATATTCATAAGTTAAAAAATTATTTTGGAACATTAATTGCATGGATGTCACATCTTGTAAAAAATAATTCTGGAAAGGAGGTATTCATTTACAATTTAAATCTCTAGAAAAAGCATTAAAAATTAATGATAGATGTTTTTCACTAATGAATGTTATTATAGATAGGCAAAGGGAAGGGGTGAAATGAAAGACCGACTCAAAACCATCTAAAGGATTGACCAATTTAATGAAAAGATCTACAAAAATAAAAATTACTACACCCATTCTATATCCAAATTTAAAATCATTAAAGGATCATGTTGATACAAAGTTAAAATACGATCATAATCACATAATTGATTTTGATGAAAATATGCACAAAGAGAAATATCAAGAATTTATTAGTGATGAGAGTGAAACTAAAATCCTCAAATATGATTGTCTAAGTGTCTTAGTTGTAAATGTATACACGTGGTATGTTTTCATGATTTGATTATCCAAAATCTAATATTCGGTGTTAATTATGACTCAATACATTTCATATTTTTTGATGGAGTATATATGAAAAACAATTAAAGGGATTTTCCAATTATTTTTTAGGACTTTTAGTCCTCACATCACCTCTACATAACAACCAAATATAGTTACCAACTAAAAGAATGAAATAGTTTTTGGTATTATAAAATCATTCGAAAGAAAAATTTTGTATCAAATACTCTATTTAATACCCACAATGCAATGGTAAAACTCTTAAATTTGATCATATAAAATATATTTTCATTTCATTCATTACTTTTTCCTTTTTGTGTATTTAGTAAGTATTGGATGCTCATTGCAGTAAATTTGGATACTCCAAATATTTATTTTATGGATTCAATGTATGGATATCCTAGAAAACATCAAAAAAGGATGGTGTTTTTTATTTTGTAATAAACCACATAAATATATTTTAACAAAACATTATGTAATGTAATTTATATTATCATTTAATGAGGATTATGTTATGATAGGGTGGTGCATCATTATTACTAAAAACAAGGAATGGGGACAGGGGATAAGGATGAGAAGGAATAAAAGTACTATTAATGGATAAATATCATAGTATATATAATAATATTTTACTATTCAAACACATATAAAAAATTACTTATTCTACTCAATGTAACTGAAGTGTCTGAAACAAACCAACGGAAAAGTGTGTGGTTTTTTTTTGTAAATTTAAGAGAGAGATCATATTTCATGAACAAACTAGCACCCATGAAGAGGTATTTTTGAATATAATTACTAATTCATATAAAAACTTATTAATTCCTTTTTATTTATATTTTGCACTACCACTATAACTATCGAAAAGACTCATATTCACATGATGATATTGATGTTCTTATAAACAAATGAGCAATATACCTGATAGAGTAATGAACACAAATAGCATGAATATGTGGAATCCATAGCAGTAGTGGATTGTTTCATATTTTTGTTTAATTTAATTCTATTTAGTTATACTCACATAAGAATTTTTTTCTTATATAGGTGGATTCCTTGTTCGAGTTAGGGTGGTTGGTTAAAAAACTGATCATGCCCATTTGACATTGGACTTCATCGATGTAACTAAAAATTCCATAAGAAGGTAATGTTTATTTAATATAATATGTTTTCCCTCATAACATTATTTTTTTATACTATATTAGCTTGATTTAAATTAAATATTTTACTACTCATGCAGACGCTGTCTTCCACAGACTTATTCTCCCACAAAACCTAATCACACGTGCATTGTTGGAATTTATGACATTCTATTATAGGAAGTGTAGGTAAATTGAAGGAATGTGAGAAATTTCGGTAATGCAGTGTTTCCATTTCGACAAATAAATAAAATGGAAATCATGGTAACATATTTATGCTAAATTTATCTTTATATGATCATTGATATATCCTTTTTTACACTTATTATCCATTTATGATCACCCTTTCTTATGTTTCATATCATTAGGTTATTAAAAATGGTTTTCTAAATGATATGTCTAAGATGGCTTTCAGTAAATATAATATTAATTAGGGGCACTTATGAACTAGTTATTTATGATTTTTAGTTTCTAAAAGCACTAGTTCTAAACTATTCTGGCATGAATCGTTTTTTTATGTATGTGATGTTAATATACAAATATGTGATATCTATGTATGAAATGTATTGGTCAATATAGTTTGTATCAAAGTAACTTACATACTCAAAACTGAGAAAAATTAACAAGTGACTAGTATCACTCAAAGTATGTATTTTTATTTAAAATTGACATTAATTTTAGTAAAAAGAACAAGGGACATATTGAAAACTGAGAAAATGCATTCAGACTATTTTGATACATTATGAAAATGATCGATGAGTTTTTTTGATATGAGGAAATCAACCATACCATAATCTGATGCACGGTGTGACCAGTATGAGTAACAGTCTCTATTATCAGATTAATATTGAAATTTTAGTTCTGAAGGTGTGAGTCACAGAAAACCTTGAAAACATGATCCAATTGAATTTATAATTTAAGAATGTTATTCCTATGTCATTTTTGATCTGTATGAAGTATCCTCATGTCAAACTGATGCACGATCAGACTAGTATGACTTATAATTCGTCTTTCTAGTTTGAAATGACGTTTTACTAAAAAAACACAAGTAAAATAATAAAAACCATGAAAAAATTATACAGATTGTTTTGATATTTTATAAAAAATATCTATGAGGAATTTATACCATGTAGGAATTAGTCACACCTCGATATGATTCATGGTGTGACCAGTATCACCCAATGTGTGTCTTTTTATTTAAAATTGACATGAATTTATGTAAAATGAATAAGTGACATGCTGAAGACCGAGAAAACACATTCAGATTGTTTTTATATTTTGTGAAAATAATCCATGATTTATTTATGACATGTAGGAGTAAACGTCACCTTAACACAATGCACGGTGTGACTAGTATGACTAGAAGTGGGTCTTTTTATTTAAAATTGACACTACTATAATTAAAAACAACTGGTGACATACTGAAAACCAAGGAAACACATTCATAGTGTTTTTATATTTTATAAAAATGATCCAAGAGTCATTTTTAATGTGTAGGATTCAACCTCACCTCAATAAAATGTATGGTGTGACCGATATGACTCAAAGATTCTCTTTTTAATTAAAATTGATATCAATTTTAGTAAAAACAACCAGTTACTCACTGAAAACCAAGAAAAAAACATTTTGTTTATTTTTATACATTAATCAAATTACCCACGAGTCAATTGTGACATGTATAAATCAACCACACCTCAATCTGGCACACTATTTTACCGATATGACTAAAAGTGTCTATTATCAGTTTAAAATTGGCATTTTAGTTCAAAACATGTCACTCACTGAAAACCAAGAAGAGTCCATCTGATTGTATTGATAATTTTGTAATGAAATTCGTAGGTCATTTTTTATGTGTATGAAGCAGTCTCACATCAAACTGATGCACGTTGCACCTAGTATGACTCATATGGAATGTTTCTAGTTTGAAATTTCATTTTCGTAACAAAAAAACAACCAGAATACTGAAAACTAAGAAAATGCATTCATATTGATTTGATATTTTATGAAAAAGATCTATCTTTCATTTTATATGTTTGGGCGTTATCTACACATAAATACGACACACGGTGTGACTGGTTTCACTCAATGTATGTGTTTTACTGAAAATTGACATCAATTTAACAAAAAAGAACAAGCAAAATACTGAAAAATGATCAAACACATTTGGATTATATTGATATTTTACATAAAGGATACGTGAGTCATTTTTTATTTGTATGATTCAACCTATACTCAATACTATGGATTATGTGACTAATATGACTCCAATTGTGTCTTTTTAATTTAAATTGACATTAATTCATGTAAAAACAACATGTGACATAGTGAAAACTAAGAAAACACATTCATATTATTTTAATATTTTTCTAAAATTGTCTATTATTAATTTTTGACTTGTAAGAATCATCCAAACCTCAATAAAATGCATGGTGAGGCTCGTATAACTCAAAGTGTCTCTTTTTATTTAAAATTCACCGTAATTTAAGTAAAAAACAACAAGTTACATATTGAAAACCAATAAAATGCATTTATATTTTTAGGAACATTAGGAAAATGATGCAAGATTCATTTTTGATATTTAGGAGTCAAACAAACTTCAATCCAATTCACAGTGTGATCAGTAAGACTAAAAGTGCATGTTATCCCTTTAAAATTGACATTTTAGTTCAAAACATACCAGTCACTAAAAACAAATCAAACACACTCTGTTTGTATTGATAATTTAGGATAGTGATTCGTTAGTCATTTGTGACATGTATGAAGTAATATCACTTCAAAAGGATGGAAAATGTGATTGGTATGTCTCATAATGCATGTTTCCAGTTTGAAATGACGTTTTGGTATAAAAAAACAAAACTGGCATACATAAAATAGAGAAAATATATTCAAATTGTTTTGATACTTCATAAAAATGAGACATCAGAAATTTTTGATAGTTATGAATTACTCATATATCAATCTGACACATAGTGTGAATTGTATCACTCAAAGTGGGTCTTTTTATTTTAAATTGACATCAATTTAAGTAAAAATAATAACTGATATACTAAAAACCCCAAAAGCACATTCTGATTGATTTTATATTTTAGTAAAATGATCCATCCGTCTTTTTTGAAATTTAGGATTTAAACTCACCTTAATACGATTCATGGTGTGGCTGGTATGACACCATGTGTGTCTATTTATTTAAAATTGACAATAATTAAATTAAAAACAACAAGTGACAAACTGAAAAATGAGAAAACACATTAAATTTTATTTTATATTTTTGGAAAATGGTGTATTTGTAATTTATTACATTTATGAATCACCTTCCCCTCCATATGATGAACAGTGTGTCCGGTATAACTCAAAGTGCATCTTTTTATTTTAAGTTGGCATTAATTTTTGTAAAAACAACATGTGACATACTGAAAACCAATAAAACACATTTATATTGTTTCGATACTTAATGAAAACGATCCATGATTCAATTTTGAAAATTTGGAATTATCCACACCTCAATCGGATGTACGGTCTGACTGGTATGACTAAAATTTTTTGTTATCAGTTTAAAATTTATATTTTAGTTTAATATGTGTCACCATTGAAAACCAAAAAAACAAGCTTCGATTTTCATGATAATTTAGGAAAGTGATTTATAAATAATTTATGATGTGTATGAAGTTTTATTACATCAAACCAATTAATGATATTACCATAATGACACAAAATTCATGTTTCCAATTTGAAATGACTTTTTAGTAAAAAAAACACAACAAACATATTGAAAACTGAGAAAACGTATTTGGATTGTTTTGATACTTTTGTAAAATGATCCATTAGTAATTTATTATAGGTAGTAATTATCCGAACCTATATCTAATTCACAGTGTGACTGTTATAACTCCAAATGTGTCATTATTTAAAATATACATTAATTTTAGTAAAATAACAAGTGACATACTCAATACTAGGAAAACACATTAATATTGTTTTTATATTTCAGAAAAACAATCCAGAGCTCATTTTTAAATTATGAAATTAACCCTAGTTTAATAGGATGCTTGATCTGAATGGTATGACTCTAAATGGGTCATTTTTAATAAATAATTACATTTTAGAGATGTATTAATTCATATTAATTTTTAATTTATTTCTTTATAGAATTACAAAAATAATAATTTTTTTCTTATATTGGTGAAATTGTTTTCTTGAGTTGATATGATTTGTTGAACAACTGATACCATGAGAAGTCATTTTTTAGTGGGGATCACGAGTGTCAAAAGATGAAACATTATTATTTTTAAATGTCTATTGGATAATTTTATATTAAATTATATAAACCATTGTTTGAAATTCATATATTAGTGTTTTTTGTATATACCATGGGTGTACATTTTTTTGTTTAGGGCACCGCATTAAATTTATATTTCATTTCAGGAAATTGTAGTTTCTTTCAGGTTTTTGTTGGGTGTTTTCTTATATTAACAACATATTAAATCAATCTAGGACTCTATCAACTCTTTTTTATCACATATTAAGGACCCCCTTCATCATTTCTTTTGTTGAACTAATAAAGGAGACCACCTTTATCATAGTTGCAATTAAGAACAATTGTTTAGCACTGTTAATATACATTTTTCATGCTGTTAATGGGAATAAGTTTAGTGGTGTTAATTTTATTTTATTAACAAAAATTCTACCCCCTCATGCTATCCATTAGGGGGTAGAAAAATAAATCCATACTCTTACATCATATTAACTTCCAAGACTAGACAAATCTTCTTTTTCATCCTTTAATAATGAATGGATAATTTTTGTAGAGACTTCCCCTTGAATTAATTGGCATGATTGTTCATGAGTGGGCATTAACTCAAAATTAATATAATATTTAATTTATTATTGGTCCACACTTAGAGTTCCTCATTCAAATAATTTTTAATCCTCTAAAATTATGCATTTTTTAATATTTAATTGTTTCTATTCACCATGATTCCACAACATGAATGACTATTTCAAATTCTGAATATGTGAATTTGAATTTTTATGTATGTCCCCCAATGATAAAATCACATCATGAATTGAATTTAGAGAATTAATATTTTATATCCCATAGAACTCAAATCATAAATGGAACAAAAGACATGAATCCCTTATATTCTACTTTATACAAAGAGTGAATCCTCCATTTGCAACATCAAAGGAAGTCATGTATTTTATTGTTTCTATACCTCATATCACACACAATATGAATACATTTCACAACATACAAAATTCTATATCTAGATTTTATATTTCTTCTAGATGATCAATTTTACAGTGGTGTGTGTTCATATATATTTTTTTCTTTTCAATGAATTGAATTATATTATATCCTAACATCAAAAAAGACAATATTTAAATATATAGAAAATAATTACCAATTTGATTATGAAAATAATATATTTAATATTCAAAAATGTCTACATAATTTTCAATCATCATATTCTTTAATTCTAATGGTATATCTTATGAAATAAATGGTGTTACACCCTAATAGTCAGTTTTTGGGAAGAGGTAGGTTCATGACGCACCATTTCATGTAGTTGGTACTTTATGTTGTTGAATAGTGAGTTCATGGAGTTGTTTTATTAATTCTATGGATAGACATCCTTTTCCTTGTGATATAAGGTATATTCTCTCCCCATGTTTCTTATAACATGTTTATTTTGGGTTGGATAGTGGTCTATGCGGAGTGATATGAATGTTCCCAATTTAGTATATGGATATTACATTGAAATGATTGAGAAGATCACAATCCTTGTGTGATATAGAATCATCTGGAATCTAGGACATATGTTTTTTTATATTTCAACATGCAGTAAAAAAATGATGATTCTTTCATTGATCTCTTTACACTGAACTATGAACCATTAAAAAGTGGAATTTATTTTGTCAAACTCATGATAAGAATTATCTATCAGGTTTGGGGTTTGATCCCACTATTTGATATAGAGGTTAATAGAGAATGATTATATTTTGGTATGGTAGCACAACTATTATAGAGTATGCATCGAGACCTACTAGCATTGTGAGGTACTTACTAGGAATGTTTTTCAATGAAATTATACACATTAATGATTCAATATGGGACTCCATATAAATTTATTATGAAATGTTTTCATGCATCCATTTAATATAAAATATTCTAGAGTAACCTTAGTTGGCATTTATTGATTGGGAATTCTTGGTAATGATGAACCCTTTTTATGGGAGCATGTTAGATTTTCACTTAAAGGTAGTAAAAATGGTATCATGGAAGGAACTCCACAATGAGTTTTTTTTATGAGTATAGAAAATTCCTTGTTATAGAACCTATTGACTACTAATTAGTTACTTGTTAGAGATCAGGCTGTGAGGGAGTAGTTAGAGTTATCAAACGTATCAATGCTCTTAAAAAATCACCACTTAGAGATTTCTGTTAGGTGTAATGTGTTGAAATTCAAATATATCGGATAAACCATATAAGTGATTCATATAGTCAATATATATTAGGTATACCTTTGATTATGAATAATATTACTAATCCATATACTCTCACAATGGTTGACATGGGTGTGAATTATTCACCTTTCATTTTTTGTTTAGGAAATGAAGATTCTAGTGGAATTCATGGACTAACCATGTATAGTTTGGTAACGTCCACTAATGATAAACTTTATTATTTCACACCCATATGGTTAGGTAAATATATCCTTAGTAGAGAAAGTGTTCATTTCAAATATTTATTATAGTGGAAGAGATGTGTGGTAGTTATGAACTAGTAACCCATTGCTATTATTGTGAGACATTGGAGAATTGGTAGTTAAAGTGAGTTCTATATAATGTTGTGAGTGAGACCCCGTTATGGATACATATTAGATGCAAACATTTGAATATAAGGGATAAATACCCATCATCTAGTATCTTGGAATATTTCTCTATCTTCATGGAGGGGAAATTTGCTTCTTGTGAATTTTGGAGAATGTATGAATTCCACAAAAGGGTAACCTATGTATCACATTTGATGAGTTTATGGTACACCTAATGGAATTTTTTCTATGGATGATGGTAAATGTAGATGGTGGAAAGGTTGAACTACACTGTTCATATTATGGAGTTTAAGAGATGAACGTTCAATTTAGATGGTCTAAGGTAGATCCTATATGGCGTTGAAAATTTCCCTAATCTTATATATGGAGTTATTTTTGTATAGTAAACTAAAATTGTGTGGGATTTTGATTCATTAGGAAATATTTTCCTTCAGGTGGTGGATTCTTTGGTGTCTTATGATATTAGAATGGCACAATAATAGAATGGTAGTTAGTTCATTTTTGGAAGGACATTCATCTTGATGGAAGTGGAGGTGACTGGGTATATAGATTTAGATCAGTTGATTATTGAATAAATATTATGGAATTTATCACATTAGATATAAGGTGGTGGACCATTTCTATACTATATTATATATAATGGGCCAACAATTTTCATGTCGACTTAGTAAACCTGTGTAACAAGATGTTATCAGGTGGTGGACTTGAAGGGTTTCCATGATGGTTGGGGAAATATCACAAAATTTTTCCTACATAGATAGTGGTGTTCCCATGGAACACATAATATATACTAAAATGAACATTTTGAGTGGAGGCCTCACATAAAGTGAGAAACCCATTGTGTAGTATGTCTATAGAATCTTTGTGGGTGTAACCAACAATTGGAAACTTTTTTTAGGAAGTGGAGTTGATTCTCCTAGGTGGGTGTGTATTTTTTTCATGGGAAATTGTGTGTTGTGTAATTTGATGAGGTTTTTTGTTCATAAAATTCAAATCAGTATCATTCATGAAATATCAACCACAACACAACCTAATTATCCTTGATAGTGGGTGGAATCCTATTATAAATTTTGGTATAAATTATATATTCCATAATAGTTTTGTATTGACGCTGGTGAAGAGGGACCATGTTTATATTAATCCACATTCTATAATTTTTTTTGTATGTGACTTGTTGGATAGAAAGGTATGATAATATAATGTGTATCTTAAAGAGTGTGTGTCTTTGTTTTCTTTTAATGAAGTTATGAAATTTGTTATTTTACTTAGTGATGGAGTGAAACATGAAAGAAAATTTCATATACAACAACCACTTATAAAACTATTTGATGGTTGTGAGTGGAGATCTCACACTATAGTTATGCATGGAAACAAACCATTTTTATATGTTTGTAAATTATTCATGGTTCATTTCAGGCCATGTGGAAGGAGTACATTCAGATGAGGAACGGTTTTGGGTGCATAGTCTTGAAGAAAGTCATGCAATGCAGATGCATTGTTTCAAAAAAGGCATGCATCGAGATGAGTTTCAACCAATATTCTTATGGATTGAATAGATTGTGTACTTCTTAGTTTTTTGTGTACCGAGTTCATTAAGATCTCAGACAACTAAGGAAAAGAGAACTCATGCGATGGTGATTTATGCACATGGTCATTTTTTAGATTCATTATAGATCCCAATTTGTTTTCTATTTACAAAATGAAAAGGATTGAAGAGAGTAATGATATAGTACCTATAATTTTTGTCTATAAAGACATAACCAAGTGTTTAGTTTTGATTATTGAAACCCCTCCAAGAGTAAAATGATAAATTTTATTAAAATGAAACCTTGAAAAAAATTATCTATTTGTTTCATTGATTCTGGGTTGTAGTGTTTTATCTCCGGATGAGCCAACATTGAATTGTGATCATGTAGGGGCCTTGATAAACATATATTAAGTATAATAATATTATTTTTTAGAAAATGTGTTCATATTTTCAATGAAATTATTATATATCTTGAATAGAGCGTCGAATAGGAAAATTGGCATCATAGTTTTATCGAGAACAATATTTTTACCCTAGGAGTCTTAGAAACTTGGTTCGCATCAGAATTTATGAGTTTGGGATATCATATATCAGTTAATTAATTTATTATATATATTTTATTAATTTATTGATTATATAGATTATCCATGGAGAAACCTAAGGTTTTCTCTTTAAAATTATTCTTATGGTTTCAACCAAGGGTTAGCCACTACTGTGACTATTGGAGAAACCTAGGTGGGGAAGCGGAATAATGCATGGATCTTGGAGTGGAAATAAGAACTAAACCTACAATAAATGGACATTTTGTTATGATGATGTGTCTAGGCAATGACAATTCACTATTGAACTAGGGCTTCAGGACTTCTTATTTCCTGATTCTTTATGTGTTCTACTTTTTCATTAAAATATATATTCTTCATTTTCATATTTAAAAAATTATGATTTTTAATATTATTCAAAATATTTCAATACATTTTTATATGATTCCACCCCTTCTTCTTTTCTACTATGGGATTTCATAGGGTATAAAATATTTAAATCATATGTCTTTACTAGTGATTGTGAACAGTTAGGGGGAATCAATGATGTTCATGGAGAAGTCATTTTTCTCACTCTTTATCCCACATATCATCCCCTCACCACTGTGTTAGGATAGAAATAGTTGACTCTAGTGGGGGCTAATGGAATTGGGGATTAGAGGTACGATGGGTGGGTGGACGGGGCGTGGCAATAGTTTTGTAAGGGGGAAAGTGCTTTACTAATCAAAACATTGATAGAGTGGGGTTGTATGGAAATAAGATGGATGGTGGCCCAATGTGGATTAAGTTGGTCTGTGTAAGGCACAAATATGACCTGTCTGTGGTGGGGTTCTACACATAGTTAGGGGAGGAAATGATCAAGTATCATGATGGTGGTGTGTTGTTCATTGAATGAGGCATGATAGGTGTAGGGTCTCAAATGTGCATGGACTTTGGTTCTAATAATATTCTCTTGATTTAGGGTATAAGGGAAGCATATATTTTTTGAATGAGTTTTTCCCTAGGTTATGTTTTATTTTTTGGTATATTTTATGGTTTATCATCAAACAAATTTACACGTGATCATCCATGAAGACAGTGTCAATTCATTTGAGGTTCTCCACCCATATTTGAAAAATAATTTTAATTATTTTTTATTATATATATATATATCAAAATTTTCAAATTTAGATTAACTCATTTTTAAATTGGGGTGGAGTGATGATTAGATGAGGGAATCAAAATGTGGATCTATGAAATTCATGTAAGGTGAGCCGATGACATGTGTGTGGTGTTGTGGAATTCATAGTTAATGATGTTGATGATCAAGTAACATGATGGGTATACAATGGTCATCGGATGAGACATGCAGTGTTTGGTTTTAGAGGTGAATAGAATTTATGGAGAATATGACTCTTTCATTGTAGGAAATAAGAGATTGATTAAATATTTAGAAAGGGGTTTTAAATTAATTTTTAAATTTTATGGGTTATATTTTTTTATTTTCAAATCATGGCTTATTGAGAATCATATAATTGATGCTCAACCATCCAACCAAAGATTGGGAATTATTTTGAAGCTATTTAAAATTTTTATGTATTAATTTTCATTTATTTTCCTTATATATATATAACAAGGAAAATAAAATTAATTGGAAAATTAACACGACATAAAAATGGGGAAGTGTGATGAAAAGATGGGGGTAACACAATGTGAGTTGGGCTAATCCATGCAACATGTGACAATGAGATGTGTGTGGTAGGGATCCACACATAGTCATGGGAGGCGACAATCAAGTTTTATACGGTGATGTGGTGGTGTTCAGACGAGCCATGGGCAGTGTAAGGTTTCATATGTGGATAGAAATTGGGGATTTGAAGATTATTACTTTATAGATCACAAGAGATTGATAATTTTTTAGAATTATTTTATTTATTATTTTATTTATTGTTATGGTTTTGTTATTTTTCGAATCTGGGACAATTGAATGTAAAATAAATTGATGCTCAGTAGTCCATGTGGAGTGCATCAATTCATTAGTGTCTCTCTTCCCATTTTCAAAAAAAATAATTTTAACTAATTTTTATTATATATATAAAACAAAAAAATGATAATTAGAAGTAAATCATTTTCAATGTAGAGAGGCATGACCGTTAGAAGGGTGCAGTGTGGTGCGGATCAAGGTAGTCCATGCAAGGTGTGATGATGACATATGTGTGGATGGGTTTCATGCATATTCAGGGGAAGTAAAAATTGAATAGAATGATGGTGGTGCAATGGTAGTCAGATGAGGCATGGGTGGTATAGGGTTTTAGACATACATAGACATCATGTTGAGATTCATCACATTTATTGATGAGAGTGGACTATTTTTAATGGAGAGATTCATCACATTTATTAATGAGAGAGGAAAATTATTAATGGGGATATTTATATCACCATTAATTGAATATTTTCTCCCAACATTAATGGATATTTAATTATCAATATTAATTGATGGAATAACGAATGTTGCCTAGATTAATTGATTATTATGGACTTGGTGTCTATATAAGGAGGATGCAGAAACATATTTTCGAAAGAGGGAGGGGTGTGCTGGCTAGATGTAGCTGGCAAAGGAGACCCAGGAAGGGGTTGCTGCATTTTCGGTGGCCCGTGTGGCACGACGAAAATGGAACATCGAAATTTGACAGGTGCAGAACAGCTACTATGGAATTGATGATCATGGCCACGTATTGAGAGTCTTCCGGATAGCGGTGATCAGGTGGTGTGTCCCGATTGAAGATCTGTGGTACATCATGATGGTGAGATCATTCGGATGTCACAATCTGGTGCGAGGTTGATGCATGTTCGGGTGAAGATCTCTGAGGTAGTGACGTTTCGTCAACCAAAGGGTGAAATTTGGTCACATATTGATCTCCCGATACATAGCGTCAGCGGAATTTTTATCAGAGAGAAGGTAAGGACGTATTAGGGTGTGGTTTTCACACATGTTTTCAATGCTCTCTTATTTGTAATTCAAGTTCGGGTATTACTTGGATTCCTGTACTCTCGGATTCATAGTGGATATTTTGGGAATTTCCCCGTGGTTTTTTAATCCTCCACATGGGAGGGGGTTTTCACGTTAAAAAAACCTACGTTTTGATTTCTCCATTCTCCTTATATCGCTTCGGGTTTCTCATGATATTTTTTTTGGCAAGAATTTTTCGTCCCGGATTTGGGATTCTCCCCAACAAGTTCTATTAGAGGTGGTTGTTCTGTTCTTGCAGTTTAACGTGTGGATTTTGGAAGTTTCGAGGAGGATCGCAGATGCGTGCGTGGAGCAGAATAAGGTTTGTAAATTAAATCAGGTTAAGAGAGGTGATACACATGTCCGCTTATATGATTTTGATCATGGGGGAGCATGTTTTTCCTACAGGAGCTCCAGATTATGTGGCGATCACGATTATGGGGGAGCCATATGTTTCTGGTTCTTATCTTTTTCAGCAGGATGGTGCCGATACAAATGTGACGAAGATTCTAACGTTTGATTTTCTTTTTGCAGGGGGAGCTGATATTTTTTTTATCAGAAGTGAAAAAGGTCGTCATTATATTTTCCACAGTTGATGATGGTTGGTGTGATACTGACATATTTTCTTTCCAAACTGGATTTGATGGATGGATCCATTCATTAATGTGATGATGGGGGAGATTTTTGAGATTCATCACATTTATTGACCAGAGAGGACAATTATTAATGGAGGGATTCATCACATTTATTGATGAGAGAGGAAAATTATTAATGGCGATATTTATATCACCATTAATTGAGGATTTTCTCCCAACATTTATGGATATTTAACTCTCAATATTAATGGGCGGAATAACAGATGTTGATAGCATTAATTGATTATTATAGACATGGTGTCTATATAAGGAGGATGCAGAAACATATTTTCGAAAGAGAGAGGGGTGCGCTAGCAAGATGTAGCTGGAAAAGGAGACCCAGGATGGGGTTTCCACATTTGCGGTGGCCCGTGTGGCACGACAACAATGGAGTGTCGGCATTTGACAGGTGGAGAGCAACAACTACGGAATTGATGATCATGGCCACATATCGAAAGTCTTCCTGATAGCGGTGATCAGGTGGTGTGTACTGATTGAAGATCTGCGGTACATCATGATGGAGAGATCATTCGGGTGTCGCAAGCTGGTGGGAGGTTGATGCATGTTTGGGTGAAGATCTCCGAGGTAGTGACGTTTTGTCGACAGAAGGGTGAAATTTTGTTACAGATTGATCTTCCGATACATAGCATCAGTGGGATATTTATCAGAGAGAAGGTAAAGACGTATCGGGTTGTGGTTTTCACACATGTTTTCTACGCTCTCTTATTTGTAATTCAAGTTCTGGCATTACTTGGATTCTCGTACTCTCTAATTCAAAGTTGATATTTTGGGAATTGCCCCGTGGTTTTTTAATCCTCTACATGGGAGGGTTTTTCCATGTTAAAAAAACCGACATGTCGATTTCTTCATTCTGCTTATATCGCTTCGGGTTTCTCACGATATTTTTTTGGCAAGCAATTTTCGGCCCGGATTCGGGATTCTCCCCAACACATCAAGGAGAAGAAAACCCTATATATATAGGGAGTAATAGAAGGATAAATTTTTAGAATGAGTTTTTAATTTTATGGGATTGTTTTTTTGTTTTCAATCTCAGACAACCAAGCATCGAATGAATTAATGCTCAATCATTAATTTAGATATCATTAATTCATTTTACACTCTACCAGTTTTTTAAAAAATATGTTAATTTTAATTAATTTTTCATTATATATATAATAGAATAAGATAATAATTTCTATTAAAATTAATGAATTTTATGTAAGGGGTGACATTAAAATGTGATGGGGGACGTTTGATGTGTATCAATGTGGTTCGTGTAAGGTGTGAGGTTGAAATTTGTGTAGCTGGGTGGAAATCATATTCAGGGGAGGTGATGAGCAAGTGGCATAATGGTGTTGCGGTGGTTGTTAGACAAGGCATGAGAGGTGTAGGGATTCAAATTTGCATAGATATTGGGGGAGATGACTATTCATGATATCTAGGGAACAAGAGAATCATACAGTTTATGAATGTATTTCTATTTTTTTTAAAATTTACTTGGTTAGGTATTTTTATTTACAATCATGGATGCCTAAGTGTAAAGTGAATTGATAGTCAGTCATCCAGGCTGAGATCATCATTTCATTTGATTCTCTCTACCCAATATTTTGAAATTAATTTTAATTTATTTTATTATACTCATATATATATATAAAAAAAATAAAAAAAAATTAATTCTTTCTAAGAGAGGGATTCCATGGAATCAAGACAGGGGGCCTTCGAGATGTGGATTATGGTAGTTTGTGAAAGGCGTGATGAAGGCATGTGTACATTTGGTTTCCATTCATTATTAGAGGAGGTGATGAGTGATTAACATGATGGTGGTGCAATATTTTTTGAATGAGGAATGGGTGGATTATGCTTTTAGACGTGTGTAAACATTCTGTAGAATAAGATGCTTTGTATCTATGGAATAAGTAGAGGATAAATATTTTGAAATGGTTTTTTAAATTTTATAGGTTGTGATTTTTTTGATTTAGAATTTGGTATGGATGAACGGAAAATGAATTGGTGATCGACTGTCCAGGTGGAGATCATCAGTTCATTTGACGTGCTCCAACAATTTTATAGTTAAATTGAAATTATTTTTTATTTATATATAATAATATAAAAATGGTATTTAAAATAATGTTTTTTAAATTTTAATTTTAATTTTTTAATATATATATATATATTACCAAATTTTAAATAGTGTTTATATTCATGAATTTTTATTTAGAATTACCATCATTTAACTATTTCCAAAATATAACTAAACATTCCACTCGAGACACCCTTTAAAAGGAATGGGCCTTGCAATCAATATAGATTTTCAATATGGGATTGAAATCCATTTTTGTATCATTATAATCACACTATTTTAATAATAATAATACCTAAATAATTATAAAGATAAAAATTAATTACAACTTATATACAATTTAAATAATATTATAAATAACAATGTAATAATAAAATAAATATAATTAATAATTATAATGGAAAATTATAGTGAATAATTAATTATAATAATATATATTACATATTAGATGTGCAATTACAATAAACCACACACACTTACCCCTCTCTCATATGTTAGAAAAATATGTCATAGCCACGAAAGGAAAAATCATCCACCTATACCTTTATATATATATATATATTATATACTTTTTAACACCCTATAATATAGAGGTACTCAACAAATGACATGTTCTCACCATGTAAGAAGCCCTATTATCCCTTGAAAACTAGCTCATGGGGCTCTTCCTATGCTGGTCTATCGGTTCAGGCCCACCAACGTGCCTCCAGTACAACACACAGCCCATAGTTAAGTGTAGGATTTCTGTAAAACCTTCAAAACATTGGGAATAAACCATCTTCATGTCGGTGTTGATTAATTCAAAAGAACCTCCATCACCCCCACATTCTAGCAGGGTCCATTCCACATTGGTGGCCACCAGATATCTGCCTCGCAACCGACCCATCGTTGTCATCCCTATCATTCAGTGATTCCCATCGTCAATTGCTCCATTCACAACCCATTCATTATCAAACCTTCAAATTTGGGACAAATATCTCCACCTATTTTTATAGTCTTCATCTTATAACAAAATATTAGCTTCATATCTCCCCCATCACTTGTCCCCACCGTCAAGGCAATGCATCATCCAACGCATATCAAAGCTCAATAATTGACCTTATGAGGTGGTCAACCATCGTAAGAGCCTACCCCCAAAAGCTATATCATTGGTCGCCATTCTTTTTAGCATTCATTGACATGACACGAATCTGCTGGTCAGTATCATCCTTTCAGTCTCTAGTGTTAGACGTGGATGAAGTAGTTGGGTGACATTTTTTGAGCAGTGGATTTGGAAGATGGGCCTCTTGGAAATTTTTTATGAAAATTTTCCACTGAGCCTCTTCTGCATGTTTGGTTTTTTATCTAGGGTTTGTATACTTTTTCTTGGTCCTTTATACCATTTTTGGTATTTAGGGCTCAAGGACACTAGGTCATCAGTTGTGGGAAGCTGATGGCATGATTGGAATCAGATTAATGATTCAACGCATCTAAAGGGTAGTGTAAAGACGCTTCTAGGTGTGAGACATCTATTTGAGGGATAGGCTTGTAAATTCCCAGAATCCATCATTATTTCACCATAATGAGATAGATGGGTTATCTTATATGTGAAATTGTCACTTTGAATCAGTTTGAATAAGTTGATTTATATGAAGGTGATGCAATTGAAGGGCCACAGATGTATCACCTTGTGGGTGGCTCAAATGGGTGGTGAGAGTTCTGGTACAGATCACTGGCCCTTCTCCCACACCATGGATGGTGGGGTTACCTTCCTCATTGTATCAGTCCAACATGTTTCAGCATCTCATGGGGGGGGGGGGTGAAATGAAACATTCAAACATGATTCATGTGAATATGACTACTGGGAGGGGTCAAGACATCATTTTATTGGTAACTTGTCAGGTTTTAATTATACCCCTAACATAAAATATGGATATTATTGATCATTAATAATTATTAATTGGTGTTAATTATTAAAAATAATTATTAAATAGTAATAATAATTAATAACAATTACTATAAAAAAATTTAATTATTAATTTATATAATTTCATTTTTATTAATATTTAATTATTCAAGATGTTTCGACCATGAATTTGGAGACACAAAAATATACTAAATATGGAATTATATAAGGGAAAGCATGGGGACATGATAGGAATACCCAATGTCAAGAAACAAAAATAAATAAAACCTACATTCATCATGGTTAAATTAAAGGCCCATAAAGGTCCACAGAGCATTAGCCTAAGAACCATATTAACTATATTTTTCTGAGGGCCAAAAGGCTCTCACTTCATGTTGTGTACTGGACCATCTAGATTCGATATCCCCTCATCACTCTCTTAGTACATACAATGCCTGAAGTCCCCCTATCAAACATTGTAAATAATTCCCAAGTCATATTTGAGTATGACACATCTTTAGGTTTCACTACATCATGAGTTCATGAAATTATAACAAACAATTTCATCTTAACCAGATACTCACATCATTTCTGGCTTGAAATCATCTAAGACACTATCATCACTTGTTCATTGTGTCTTGTAGTTGATTAGTTCATCACCATCTGACACCAGCATTGTGAGAATGATGTTGTCCTACTCCCCAGCATCATTGAAATCCTTATATTTTCATCCTCTCTATCATTAAGTGGGTTAATGGGATCACCAGCCTAAAAGTAAGAGTATAAATATTCCACCCCAAGTTATCATTGATCCACTACTTCCATCTAACTTCAACAAATCTTCTACCACATGTCCATCCGTAGATTTCCTGTTATTGAGGAAACATCCAATGTACATTGTGTCATCAACATAGCATCATCATGTTCATCTATTCCCTCTGTCATGGTGGATCTCTAATCATTAGTTTTTGAAGTCTTTAACCCTCTTCTTTCCCCGTGTATCTATAGAAATATTTTCCAACCGCAGGGTCCCATATACCTTTTCAGATTGTAGCTATCCAAATCCCAATTCCATGGAGGTGTTGGATGATTTATTACATTATCATAAGATACAAGGAATCACATCTTTAAGGACTAAGTAATATAGTAGCCTTTCTATAGTAGATACATACTTCAGTAATACATTACATTTGAATACAAAAAATACGTCATAATTTTAGTTTTTTCATGAATAACATTATTCTACCTAGAATATCATTTTGATTAAAAAATTGTACACTTCATGGGTTCCTAGATAATGGAAATAAAATATGGTTGAACTCAAATGATCAGTAAAAGCTTTATTCGACAAAAACAACCCCAAATCTATAGGCATGAAAAACATGATAAGGTAAATAATTGAGAATACATTATATTTATGATATATTGAATCCATAGTTATTAATATGTTATAAATATATTATATATAAATTATATTCAACATCATACCCATCATTGATCATTGGAAATGAAAAAATTAATGATATTGGTTTTTGAGGAGGTAGTATTCCACAAACATGGATGATGAATTTATATCATATTTGATTGAATTGGATATGGTTTTAAGTCATTACCTTATTATAAAAAATATACCACTATATGGAAGATATTTAGTTTTTTATAATAGAATGGTTTAAAAAAATTGAAGGAGGTTGTTAAGAAGATAAATAAAGAAGCTCATTGGAGAACACTAACTCAACTTTATGCATTCTACTTAGGTTTGAACTAAATCCTTAAAAAATTTTATTTATTCCATATAAAAGAGTCTAGGATGAGAAGAGGTACTTTGGGAAGTTATTTTGGAAGGCATTGTAAGAACCTAAGTGTTTTGAATTTTTTGAAGAAATTAGGGGATTGAGTTCTATTTTATAGTTGAGTATGGGTGGAATTTTTTGTAAATACCTAAAATCATTCACTATTTAGAGGTCCCCAATACTTCAAGTGCCTCAAAAAGTTAAAAATAATGGAGTTGAGGGTTGATCTTGTAGATTCATACCTACACCAAACGAAAATAAACATGTTTTTATTATAATATTATTAATATTCATTTCACATTAATACTTGATTTGATGCATAATGCATTACATAATACAAACCAGATGATAGATAACAGTAGTTTCTTTTATATTTTGGTACATTACATAAGGATATAAAACAGGGAACAAAAATTCTTTATTGAAAAGATATTTAACATTCTCAAAATACTTCTTCAAACATAAAAATGAATGGGATAACCTTGGGACATATATAAGAAAGGGGAGGGCTATAAAGGCCTATAAGAGAATTAACATGGAAAAATTGATACATGTTCGAAAATATGAATATACATTTGGAATAAAATGATCATTAATAATATATAGCACTGTAAAATAAAATGGGAAATGTGGAAACAACTTAAAAAATTGAATCATAAACATAGGTCACGACTAAACCCACCAAGACATTATGGTGGGAAAATTTCCAAAAAGGAATCACGTTCACGTGATGTCACAACATGACCTTTTGTTTTACTAAACATTACCCAATTAATTGGAGAACTATTTTTTTATCCATTATATTCATTTCATTATCATGATTATGTCTTCCACATAGATCATAAAACATGGATTCATTCACCATAATAATTTATTCCTTGATTAAGGAATATTAAATAAATAAATTTAAGTCCCCAATAAATATGAAAATTTTAGAAAATTTCAATAAAATTTATTGAAAAATGGGTATGGTATTTAGTACACAATTTGTCTGTCATGAAAAATTATGGATAAATTTCGATATCATAACAAAATTACATAAAAATTAATAAAAGGAATTGATGAGATCGAAAGGGGTTTTTATTCATTTGGAAAATATTGGAATATAATGGGATATATAATAAAATATAACATAAAATGTAAATGAATTTAAACTACATAAGGTATAGAATGTACTTGAATAATAAAGAGAAAAGAAAACATGTCTTACGATGTTTCGGCATAGTAACAAGTGTACATAAAGAATCATGGTTAGATTAACGTGAGTCAAAAATGTGACAAAATAATTAATATATTAAATTTAATGTAATTTTAATATATATTAATATATCTAATAAAAATCAAATATAATTTAATAGACATAACATAAAAGGATTTCTTGAATGGAAAAATGAAGAGGGAAACCCCATATGGAATTTCTACATAGTATCGACATAGGTGAAGCTAAAAATGAGAAAGAATAAATGATCTATAATTGAAATAAAATTAATTTCAACTAGGGGATGTTTATAAATAAAATAAATCATAAAAAATTGCAATTAAGAAGACAAATTTCAAAAAGGGAGCTTGAATTTAAAGTAGGAGAGGTAGGTGGGGATACCTTACTTGAGTGTGAGACTACAAAAGCAGGGGAGGGGATTCTTGAGAGATTGGGGGTGCTTTGGGAGGACTCTATCAAGTGTATTTAGGAGTATGTTAATTCTCTAAATATATTTACTTAAGAAAATTGGGATCTTGAGTGCGTTTATATAGGAAAATAGGGGTATTTTTCTATTATTTATGTTTTAGATTTTACATAATAAAATATCTGAAACCACAACACATACAATGGGTTTTGACCTATTTTTGTACTAAAAAGGGAGTGGGTATAATTATTTTGTATTTTTAGGGTCCAAAATTATTAAAATAATTCCCTTGCTAATGTGGACGTGGGTCACACTCTTAATGAAATGATTTTAAATCCCTAAAATATTTTATATGTTTTGGAGGATTAATAATGGCATGAATTTATAAATAAAATAAGAATAAAATCAAAGTATTTTAAATGGAAAAATCACATTTTTTGTGCATCCTATTTATATTAACTTTTACATCTCTTTTGGGTCATTATGATGTCATAAACCACAAAGTAAATTTATATAATGTTTAATTTTTACACTAAAATTCTTTTGTCATAGAAAATTATGAAAAAATATCCATTGGATAATTTCAACATCATGATTCAAAAATTAATATTCATTTTATCTAAATAATTTTCAAAATATTTTAATTCTTACTTTTAAAAAAAATCTATTTTTATTATGAAATTCTTTGTTTTTTACAATAACAGTTTTCATACCCTTAAAAAAATTACCCATGACTTTATAAAAATAATATGATAATTTATATATGATAAAAAATATTTAATAATATTAAAATATTTTTTATTTAAAAAACCCATTAATTTATAAATTCATTAATTGAATTTGAATATTAACAAAAAATACAATTTGTTCTTTATTGTATCCAAATAAAAATAATTTAAAATCTAATATTAATAAGATGTATATATATTTATTATTCTATAAATATACATATTCATATTGTTGTGGTCTTCATACATATCCCATTAATACACTAGAAAATTCCCTAAGTGTAAGGTGATTGATGATGGGACTTTCATAGGGCAGTGTGGAGAACATGGTTTTGGCCATGATATCAACGGGCTTCATGTTATCCAATAAAAGGTTCCATTCATGATTATGTTGTTGGATATAATCCTGTCCTTGGTTAATGGAAAATCTTGGAAATTTTATGTCTCTTTGAAGTTCTGATAAATGGGCTTCATAGGGTATGATCTTAATTATTGAGTTCATCACTTCCTTTCTATGTATCAATTCAATTTATTAAAACCCTATATTTATACTAATCACATAATCAATTTTCAATGGATATATTATCAAGGCATGTGTTTTCATAATCCATATTTCACGATGAGACATTGAAATGAATAAAAAAATGGAATTTTATTCATAACATTTCAATTCATTTTAATCTTCCCATAATAAATTTCACCATTGAAATTTTCATTAACCACAATAAAACAGATGATGTAACTATTCTTCATCACCTCATCTGGTTTTCATGTTGCTTCTTCAAACTTTTTTTTATCAGCAACAGCTTGACAAGGTGAACTATCTTATTTTAAAGAAACTTTTCTGTACGATCTAATATCAACAATGGTTGCCTCTAAAAGGAAAATTCATTCTAAAATGGTACCACCTATGGATTGAGTTCATGTGAGGGGTCTAGTATTTACATCATAAAGAGAGATACATGGAATTCATCATTTAGCGGAGATAGGTTCGATGGGAGTACTCATCGATAGAACACCTCTCCAATGCGATCAAATATCTCAAAGGGGTCGATGTATCTTGGACTAATAATTACCTAATTCAAAATGATCATAACATTATTCCATGGAGATATGAAGAATAGTATTATGTCACCATCATCAAACTCTATGTCTCATTGAAAATTTTCAGTATAGCTCTTCCGTCAACTTTGAGTTGCAGTGATATGCTCTTGAATGGTCTTACACATTTTCCATCATTTTCATAACCATTTTTGGACACAAAAGTTTCCATTTCCCAACATCATCCCAACATGAAGGTTTTCTACCCCTCTTCCAAAAAAGGTCTAGATAGGGAGCCACTTCGATTATTTATTAGAAAATTTTCTTGTATGAGTACATGACCATTGGATGATGCTGGTCCTGACCTCCTTTGAATTACATAAGACTTGCTCGCCACATGTCTTCCAGTGTTTGAATAGTCTACTGATATTTGACATCAGTTTGAGGATTATATGTCATACTGAAATTCAGCTCAATTTTAAGCCCATATTGGATACTTTTCCAAAATATATAGGGGAATATCAGATCTCAATCAGATATAATCAATAGTGGTACTCCTTGCAACCATACTACATATCTGATGT
The DNA here is from genome assembly GCA_963277665.1 of Viscum album. Classification (NCBI taxonomy): domain Eukaryota; kingdom Viridiplantae; phylum Streptophyta; class Magnoliopsida; order Santalales; family Viscaceae; genus Viscum; species Viscum album. Next base: position 424,142,667 of record OY728139.1, on the reverse strand, counting down.
ATATCCATGCAAGTAGATATTAGGAGAAGTCATCTCAAAATGTTATAAAGTGAGGTATCATTGTAAGACGATCCACAACAACCCATATAGCATTATTTCCCCTAGTTTTATGTAGAAGTCTATTGAAAAAAATCCTTGGTGATGTTATCTTATTTCCATTTTCGTAAGGGTAATGGTTGCATCATCTCCGTAGAATTTTTCCATTCATTATTAACTTATTGGAATACATGGCCCTTGGATGTATATTTAGTGATATCACTCTTCATATTTTACCACTAATAGAGCTCATAGAGATCTTGATACATCATTTTGCTTCTTGGGTGAATGGATAATGTTTAACTATATGCATCATCCAATAAATCCATTGTAAACTCAGAATTGAATAGAACACATAGTCTTGAATGAAATCATAAATTTACTTCTTCATAAATTTTAAACACCGATTAATTCACCATTCTCATTGATTCCACATTATTCTAATTTTCCCCATTATTTATTTAAGCATCCTTTAAGTTTTTTAGAAGATATATTTGAGAAAAAATTTGTGAAAGGATTGATGACGTTCCTTCCTTTATGATTCCCATATACATCCTTGGAAGGTCTATAAATATTGAACCCTTATCAATTATCATCATTGATGTAGATGTTGGATCCTTTCTAATTTGAGAATCCACTACCTTATTCACTTTACTAGGATAGTAGTGGATTGATCATTCATAGTCCCTATTTAGGATGAACCATCTTCATTGGGGAATATTCCTCTTTTTATGTTTGAATATGTATTTTAGGCTTTTGTGATCCATATATATCTCACCCTTCTCCTCATAGATATAATATTTCTTTATTTTTAATGAAAATATCACAACTGAAGACTCTAGATTATACGTGGGATATTTTTCTTCTTGAACATTCAACTTTAATAATTCATAGGCTATGTATTTGTCATTCTGCATTTACACAAAACCCAATCACTTATCTGGAGTATTGCCAAATCATATGAAGAGGTATCCACTTGTGAGTAGTGTGTTCATCAATGCAGTGATGAGACTTTTTTTTAACTCAATGAATTTCTCTTCACATCCATCATTCCAATCAAACATATATCCTTTATGAGTTAAATTGGTATGAGGGTTTAACATTGGGAGAAACTTCTCATTATTCAATGATAATACCCAGTTAATAGTAGATATCCCTTTTCGTCTGATGATATGCCCCAAGAAGGAGACTTTCTAGAATGGCATGAATCCTTTATTTATAGATTTTTTTTAAAACCCCCCTTTCAAGGGATAAATGGGAACCCTTAAAAGGCTCGTAGACTTAATATATTACATTTATCAATGGCTTAAGAGACATTACAAGACCCGAAGGCCTTATGGAATTCAACCAAACTATAACTACAAGGAACTACCCCTCCAAAACATCTCCATTATGTTGATAGCCCTCCACCTTCACAGGGTCGCCCGATTAAGTTTACCGTTCAAGAACAAGCTGGTACCGATGTAATTTGAATACCCTCTCAATATTCCTATTTCTTTGGTTCTGATTTTGTGAGTGGGCCTACTATGAATCCTCCTCTTGGATTTCTCTTTTTTTTGTAGAGTCTGTCTGGGGAAACTGCAATGATCACATCGACCGAAGGCTTTGAGGTGACCTGAAGGCCTTAAAGGTGGCCTGAAGGCCTAACTGACCTGATGGCCTAGGTGGTCCAATGGCCTTAAAGACTCAAAGGACAAACCATTGGCCCTAGGGGAATAGTTATTGTTACTACAGTACTGAACAGTACATGCAACAGTGACTACTATAGTAACTGTTACAATACCCGCACATTACTGTTATAATACATGCTACAATACTTGCAATTGAACTACTACAATAGCCACGTAATTATTCCTTTTACTGGTTTTTAACATGGGTATGTGGATTCACTTAGGTAGACCTCACCAACTATGATAAGGCACATGTTCCCCATGAAAGATAGTTTATTCATCAAGAACTCAAATTTTTTAAACATTGCGTAAAGCTTCTCCTTTCTAAGGGTATTTACCATAGTGATCATATAATCCTCATAAATCTCATTTATTTTGGGGTATATTATAATATAATCATTTAATACTATGAAAAATATGTTGAGGTAATATCTAAGGACTCTAATCATCTAGCCCATGAAGATTTATGAAGCATTAGTGAGTCTGAATTACATCTCTATGAACTCATAGTGCATGTGCCTCGTATGAAAAAAGGTCTTGGGGATATTGTACTTCATCACCATTACTTTATTATATCCCAATTCAAGATCCACATTAGATAATTAATGTTCTCCATGTATCTAATCAAACATGTTCTCAATCAGAGGTAGATGATAATTATTCATTATCATGATCTTATAGAGCTTAGGTTAATCAATGAAAAGGCACATTGACCCATCCGTCTTCCTACAAATGAGGACTGTTTCACCCCATGGTGAAGCACTTAGGCACATGAACCCTTTATATAGATTTTCTTTTACTTGTTTCTTCATCACCTCATGTTCCAGAACAACCATTAAATATGGAGTCTTGAATATTGGTAACGGTCCAATTATAAGCTCGATTGAAAATTCAACCTCTAAGTTTGGAGGAAGACTAAGAAATTCCCCAAGAAACACATCACTGTATTACATCAAAATACTCATGTGTTTAAGGATGGTTATTTCTTTAGACTGAATAATTTGACCTATATAAGCATAAACATTGGGAAATAGTATCCATGCTAGTGATTTTGGTGCTAAACAAGAATCACATTTCTCCTTGAACTTATACACAATTGTGTCCCGATTCACAATATAGAGGGCTATATCTTTTTTGTGGCTATTTATGTTGTCTCGATATAGGTAAAGCAAATCCATGACTATAATTTCATCAAATTCCACAAAAGGTAGTGTGAAAAAGATTGATGGAAATTTCATCCCACAAATTGTGATAGAGGAGGTGTTATATACTTGGGATGCAATAATATCCTCATTTACCATTTTACCTTACATCCGTACCACTATAATTTTTGGTGGTATTTGAATAGTTCTACTAAAATTTCATGTTATTATGGAATACAAAGATCTATAATAAAAATTTAAATTCTCTATTCTTGAATGTAAAAAATAACATACTTTTTATCTCTTCATTTGCACGATCCACCTCAGCAGGCGTAAGGGAAAAATATCACCCTTGATACCTTGGGTGTTTTTTGTTGTCTCTGAAGACCCTTGTCTTAGGAAATTGGTTTAAAAGTTCCTTGTTTCTTCATAGTTGAAGAAATAAAGATTCACTATTTTTAAATGTTCCTTGGTTCCATACCGATGAAGCAATAAATGATGCAGTGAGGGTTAACTGGAGCATTCGAATCCACCATTGTATTCGTGGGTTTCTCATATTGAAACATTCATACCAAGTGTCCTCATTTCCAGAACCAAAATAATTTATTCATTCACCTTAGGAAATTTATTGGGTGCTTCATCCTGTAACATTGATAAGTGGGATGTTAAAATTTCTAAGCACCATTAAATTTATCTAACAGACCGCCAAAATTAAATTCCACTTTACACTACATTTCCATAAGATAAAATTACGATTAGCCAATCTCCATTTATAATTCGAGGGAACATAGAACAATTACTCATATCTATAAAATCCATGGTTTTCCATGTATTTTTATAGAAAATGTTTTATCCCACCAAAGAAGCAACCAATCTTCAGTTCTGGGGTGGCAAAAAATATAGAGGCGTATCATGCATGTCTTGTGAAGTGTCCCTTGTACGCCTAGCTAGATTCATCATTTTTGGGGAGAGAAAATCCCTTCCCATTTTATGATGAATAGTGAAAGGAAAATATTTATAAAAAACATTTGATGGAATCCATTCGACTCAATTTATATAATTACTTCCAAAGGCTTCATATTTTTAATTAATACCCACCCCTGATTAGTTTCTCCCTCTATATGATAAATAACTAGAAGATCCAACTCTTGTTCATAACATTGGATGATGGATATGTTCTTCTCAGTGGAATTGATCCATTATTCTATGATTAAGGTATCATATGATCCATTTAAATTAGGAGTACTTTATCGCATAAATCCCTCGATTGATGTTTTTTCTGTCTTAGGAGTTTTGGTATCTCCTATTAATCTAGGATTCTATTCAGAACCTGAGTCAACTAAGACAGTATCTTCATACCGTTTATGATTCCTACTCCAATTGGGTTGGGAATCTAATTGGGGTGGTCATCATATTGCATGTCATATTGATTGATTACCTAATTCCTCCTTTTTTTGTTCATTGGCCATAGCAAAGGGAAAATTAAGGATGAGTATTTTTAAACTATTAAAAGCATAAAGCTTAATACAGTTACATTAAATGTATAACATTTAAATTTAATTTATTCCCCATAACATATGAATTTCTATCCTTTAATCTGTGTTATCTACAATATATTTCCTAACATAATTTTTTATGGTATTTTTTGGTCACTTAATAACTTTTCAAAATTAGATTAATAATTTACCAAAGAATACCCCCAAGAGTGTCAAACCAGGTGTACCATCATTCACATTGTCATGTACAAGGTTACCATGAATCAGGCTCATAACATCTTGTCAGAGTTGTTACTCCTAGGTATATTTGTTGAAGAACCATGTCTAATTGTAGTATCCAAAGAGGGATTTGTTTTCATGATAAACCACTAACTCTAAACTAACCAAAATTTAGGAATGTTTTCTTATACATGGTGTTATCCCTAAGGTCTTATCTATAATATTCATATCCTAATCACTAAAAATATCTAATCATTCCATATGATACCAACTATAAAACTCTAATCATTATTTCATATCAATACTCGATTTATTATATAATACTACACATTACACAACATATATGATCGAGAATTTTTGATTTTTAGGAATTTTTATCATTACATAAAAAATAAAATATGGAATACAACATTGTTATTTAAATTTTTTAAGATGCTCAAAATATTCCTTCGAACTTAAAACTGCATGGGATAACCTGGGGAAATACATAAAAAAGATTGAGGTTTAATGCCCTATAAGGGAATAAACATGGAAAAAGAGATTCAAATTAGAAATTAGTAAACCCAATGTGTAATATAATATACATAGATAAAAAGGCATGATATATCATAATAATCATAACATGAGAAATATAACAACAATATTAAGCACTGAATCACAATCATAGGTCAATGATAAACCCACCAATTTATCATGGTGGAAAAAATCCCATAATGTACTTGGGTTCACTCCTTATCCCAATGTGACATATCAAGATACTAAACACGAACCAATGTGTTTGAGCTCTATCTGGGCTCCCCCATCACATTAATTTTATTCTCATTCTTATGTGTGACACTTAGATCAAACATCATGGATTCATTCCTCATCATAATTTATTTCATGATAAAGGAATTTGGGATATATAAATGTATGCACCTATAAAATAAGTATATGTTAATAAAGGTGAATTTTTTTTAATGAAGATGTGTATGGTATTCAATAAACAACAGTTATTGCATAGAAATCTCACAGTGAATGTTTCATAACATAACAATGTTACATAAAAATTCCTAAATGGGGCTGAGAGAGAGAAAGGGGTATCTATCATATAGATATAAATTGTACAACAATGTAGATACATAATAAAATATATCTCTTTATGGAAAAAAATATAAAATACACAAGGTAGTGAATATAAATTAATAATGAGGTGAAAAGAAAATGCCCCTTAATAAATTTCAATATTGTAACGAGTGTGCATAAAATATTATGTGAGGCTTAATGTGAGTGAAAATGTGGATATAGTCATTTATAAATTAAATGCAATGTAATGGGGATATTTAATAAAATATCACAACAAAATAAATTGGTATTTAGCAGACATAACATAAAAGTAGATCTGGAATGGAAATGAGAAGAGAGAAATCCCTTAAGGAAATTTAGGATAATAACGACTTAGGTAAATGATAAAATGAGAGAGAATAAATTACCCCTCATTAAAATAACATCAATATTACATTAGGGGATGATAATAAATAAACTAAATTATTAACAAGTACAATTTATAAGGGAAATCCCCTTGAGGGTGATATAATTGAGAGAAGGAGAAGAAGGTGGGGATCCCTTACATGATTGTGTGACTAAAAAAACATGAGAGGGTCTTATTGAGAGATTTGGTTCCACTTAAGAGGACTTTAGAGAGCGTAGGGAAGAGTGTGGTCTTGATACATTGATTTTGAGTGAATAGAAATGGGGTATTGGGTTGGTTTATATAGGGAAAGAGGGGGATTTCGTTATTATTTCACTTTTGAATTATATGTAATAAAATATCCCAAACTACAAGACATCCATGGTTTTCCCATGGTATATACCAAAAACAGTGATTATTATTATGTTACAGGTTAATGGGAGTAAAATATTAAAATGATTCCCTTTCTTTATGTGTAGGTGAATCATACTCATAAAGAAAGGATTTTAAAATATTAAAATATATTATAAATTTTGGAGGATTCATAATGGCTTTACAAAATAAATAAAATAAATTTAAAATCACATTATTTTAATGTAAAATCATATATTTGGTGGTTTATCCCATTTATATTAATTATTATATCACTCTTTGGTCATTGTGATTTCATAAAACTCAAAATATATTTGTATAATATTTAATTTTTTCCTGAAACTTCGATTATCTTAAAAAATTATGAAAATTCACCATGGGATAATTTTAATGTCCTAATTAAAAAAAATATTCATTTTATGTAAATAATTTTAAAAATATGTTATCTTTTATTTTTAAAATAAAATCTACATTTATTATGAAATGATGGGTTTTTTACAATAATAATTTTTGAACACATATAAAAATTACATTTGACATTATAAAAATTATATGATAATTTATATATGATAAATATTATTTAATAATATTAAAATATTTTATATTTAAAAAATACATTAATTTATTACATCAATAATTAAATTCAATATTAACGAAATTACAATTTGTGATTTGTTTTATCAAAATAAAAATTATTTACAATGTAACACAAACTAGATGATAATATATTAATTATTTTAAAAAAAATACATATTCATATTTCAAGATCATGATACACATCACTTATATAGTCCAAAAAATTAACAAAGTGTATGGTGTGTGACAGTGAGAATTTCATGGGGTAGTTAAACGAAAATTATTTATGTTGTGATCTCGATGAGCATGTCATTCTCCGGTAAACTATTTCACTCTTGATTATGTTATTTGATCATAGATAGGGCTTAGTCAAGGTAAAATCGCACAAATACTATGTCCCCTAAAAACCCCAATAAATAGGTTTTATAGGGTATTCCCTTACTGGTTGGGGCCATCCATTCTTTTATTTATATTAATTGGATTTGTTAAAACACATTATTTATAATAACAACATAATCATTTTTAAATGACTATATTATCAATTTTTATTATTTTAAATGTTCTTTTAAATTCAACATGATATAATCAAAAATAATTAGTGAATGTGTTTTAAATGACCATATTTTAGGGTGAGAGATTTAATTAAATAAAAAAAATGGAATTTTATTTATAACAGTTTGGGTCATTACATTTTTCATGTAATTCCTTAGTCATAATGTTTTCTCAATTTTACCATTTTCGTTTTTATCACGATAACTAGTATGTTTTTATTTGTTTGTAATTTTTCCTTCTATAATAAAATGGACATAATATTTATTATATATTTTAAAATTAATTATTATAAATATGAAATAAAAATTAATATGTGTGTTTAAAATTAATTTTAATATAAAGGCTTGAACTCTAAAAAAAATGCATTATAACCTTAGTAACTGTAATAATTATTAATTATTTTCACAACCTGTTATGTTAAAAAATTATCTTTAAATTATTAAATTATAAAAATTATTTTTCAACCAAATATTATATAAATTTTTTCATATTCATCTAACAGATGTGGAATAATTTAATTTAATAATAATCCCTTAGATGTGATGATAAAGTGGTTATTAATGTGAAAATGTTCAAAAGATAAAAATATTTTTATATCTGAATTCAACACAAAAATTATTAAAATAACCAAATTTGGACTAATATATATATCAATATATATATTTTTAATTTAAATTGAAATATAATTTAACATTAGAAATTAATTATGAAAAATGACATTTTTCAATTAAAATCCAACAGTTTTCACTATTCTTAAAAAAATGAAACTTCTCCAAAAATACCAAAAATTTACCCTAATAGAATCTAAATATTATGATTTAAAAAGTGAATTTTAAATTTTCATATAATATTTCTTTATGTGGATAAAAATAATTTTAAATTCGGTACACAAAGCGTGATAAAACTACCTTTTATAAAAATACCGTTTTTATGAAAAAATATCTTTAGATGATGCTAAATTTATTTATAATAAATTTAAAATTTATATAAATTCTTGAAATATATATTAATAAAATATATTTAAAACTATTCATATCCTCAATTACAATTTCTATGTGATAACTTTCATATTAAATAATAATATTAATAGTATATTTTTTTTCGGTAAAACTCAGTCCTAATTGGAACACATGTTATTGAAAAACTTATTATTTCATGTATTGTAATATCTATAATAATTTTATTTTATACTAAAATAAATATATTTTAATGCCTTGGGGTTCTATATTCTCTTCTAATATCAATTTTTAATGTCACATATGCTATGGAATGAAATGTTATTCTTTTAGAATTTTAAGGTGTCACATTCTTCCCACCAAAAATAATTTACATCTTCAAAAAAAACTTGATCTCTCAAACACAGGGTTTGATATTTTAAAATAAATTTATTAAAGAAACCATTTCATAAAAGGTTTAATAAAAAATTCTCTTAATAATAGAGAAAATAAAATAAAAAGGTCATTTGGAATAACACATTACTAGGTTTCCATGTAAGAGCTATGGGAATGTGAAGGTATGGATATGGATAAAAATAATAAATGGTTATAGAGAGTGGTTTAGATCATTTATCACAATAAATTGACAGATAAATGGAATGTTATGGTCCTAAAATCGGTAAATCTTTTATGATTTAAAAAACTATATGATTAAGCAGATATGAATGTAATAAGATAACATTTTGGTTTCGGGGTCCATTTTCATAAAGTTGACTAATTCTTTTCTTGTACAAGAATATAAGTAAATATACTTACTTGATGTGTTTCCATTTCATTAGTGAAATTTTATTAATAATTTTTTCATAAATAAATTTTTTAATTCATCAATTTCTTTACAAAATGAATATTAAATAATGATTCTTTTATTCTAGAAGCACTATAATTCACTTTTAATGGATCATAAGATCCATAAAACAAGTCATTACATTTGTCACTATCTATATTACAATAGAAATATGGTTAAAAAATATAATTAATCTATAAACCTAAAAAATAACACCATTAGTTCATCATTATTATTTATTTTCTAAATGGATTCATTTAAAACAATAACATATTAAGAAATGCAGCACATAGGCCAGTGGTAAGAATGATATCTTTATCATCCTAAGATTATGGGATCAAGACCCAATTCCTTTATTAATGAAAGATGGTGTAACCTATCATGTAGGTATTCATTTTTATAAATCCATATTAATATAATTCCTATAAAGTTCTTGGAAACAATTTTTATGGATATCCTTGAAATTAAATTAATCATTAAATAACATTTTTACTAAGGATTTCAATACAGTTTTACTAAAAATTATTATAATATTATTATAATATTATTAAATTGTCTTTAATGATAAAATAATCCCTAAAGGTTATAAACACCATTAAACATATTCCAATGAAAATCAAATACATTAATCCTCTAATAAAATATTTACTGAAACATATACTAAACCGATGGGTTTTATTTCATAAATTTCATCCAAAATATATTTAATCTTGGTACAAACTTATCAAATAAAAACTAAAATTAGGTTCATATGAATTCGAATATATTATCAATATTAAACTCATTAAAGGATGATGGTATACAAATATATTATGTTAATTTTGACATATATTATTGTAACATAATCCAATGATGTTTCATGATACATATAATCAAAATTAAATTGGTAAAAATACGTCTAAAATATAATTTTTTGAATCCCAATCAATAAATAATTCTTCCATTTTATTTCCACATATTTCCTTACATAGACTAGTTTATAATCTAGGTCATTCATTTCTATCATCCATTCAAATCCTTCATAATGGTTGGCAAAGAAAATGTGAATTGTCCAAAGAATATCCTGTAGGAGTATCAAAATAGGTGCATAGTAAGGGTCATTACCCTACACTATGTGATTATTTGGTAAAGAACAATGCACCTATTCCATAGTTATTACCCATAGGTATATCAGTTTTAGAACCAAATCCAATTAGAGTATCTAGATAGGTTTGTATTTTTGGGAAACCCCATATAATCTCAACCTTACTAAAACATTTTGACGTTATTCTATAATTATCCTCAAATTCTATACTAGGGATATAATCTTTAATCTATGTTTTCCAAAATCTAGTTACAAAGGCTTATATTAAACATCCTATAATTCCAATTATAGTAAATATGACCCCAGTATCTCAGATATAGTGTATGTTATATATAATGATGTATGTTTCAAGGAATATAATATTGAGGGACAAAATAGTTTAGTAGTCTTGGTAGACTAGATACATAATTGTGTCTTGAAACACATTTTAATAGAACAATTTAAAATTAATTTTTTGTTTTTTAGAATACCATTATTCCCTCTAGAATATCCATGCATATCAAACATAGAAAACATCATGGATTTCTAAGGAAAGGAATGAAAATAAGGGGGAGCCTTAATGGTTATTAAGGGTTAAATTAAATAGAAGATATCATGAATCAATAAGAATAATCAATATAAAAATGTAAATAAAAAGGTAAACATTCCAATTAAATAACTGGATGAGGAATAATAAATACTTAATGTTAAATAAATGAGGGCACATTTCACTGAAATATCTTGATAAGGAATAATCAATATGAAAAAGCAATTAACTAAGAACACATTCCATTTAATCAACAAACTAAAAATTAAACTCATCTAGAGATAATTTCGTAGTTAAAATATCTAGGATAAAAATAAAAAATATAATATTAAAGTAAATTACTAATTATTGGTCTTCATGTATTCCTATAACATGACACATTTACCATAATTATCATTTTTTGATACATTTAAAACATTAGGTGTATAAAATCATTATACTAAGGATAGACAACTAATTAATCCTATGAGACAACCATTTCACTAAGGGGATATCATTAACCAGACCCCAACCATGTCTATAGGTTCAAATATTTCATCATACATATAAAAATTGATTCAACTCATATACAATGTGACTTATCTTAAAATATACATATTTAATAAATAAAATAGATTTATCAATGTCACGACCCCCTCCCCACAAAGTGTACCCCTCCTGGGCCGGCAATGTGAAAAGGGAGATAATGACCCCCGAGTCCCGCCTCCAGTAGGCCCCGGGTTGGCGACTAGCACCGAGGGTATAATACACACACAAATGGGAGGCATTACCCTCTAAGAGAACACATGCAGAAGAGAGAGATAGAATAGAATCCAACCAACTCCAACTCATAACTGAAATGTAAAATAAACCCAAGTACATATATGAAATGTCATGCAAAAGTACTACAACTGAAAGGGGAAACTAAAAGTACCCAAAAGAAAGTAAAACGACAACGACCACAAGCCCGAACAACTCCTCCTCCAACCGCAAGCTAGTAGTAACCAGCTTGATCTCCAACCTTCTCCAAGTGACCTGAAAAACAGTTTATATGTACATAGGGTGAGTATAACAGTATACTCAGTAGGATCCTCCCCAAGACTCTCGTGAAAAAGTAAAGAAAGCATGCTAAAGCCCAGTGAACAACAAGTGAAACTAACTCGTCACCTAAACATGTATACTATGTTCCCAACCTCACCATGGCTACTCTCACCAAGTAACACATACAAGAATATAGCATATAGTGAAGAATGTCAAGGGTACCCCGCTACTACTTCCCCACTGGTTTGCCGCTTTGCCCCAAGGACATACGTCCTGTGCATCTCTCTCCAAAGGCTTGCCCGTATCAACATGGGTCAAGCTCCACAATCTGCACCACGTGCACCACATAGGCTTGCCTGTAGACACCTGGGCTAAGCTCCACACAATCCTCACAACCAAAAGTAACCAGGTAGTTTCTGGGAGCCACCACAGCTCGCATAACGTGTATCATACGTCGGGTATTATACCTGAAGCCATTACATCCCATACACCGAGTAAGGATCCTCAAGCCATCACAACCTATACACGTTACACCTATAGTATTCCATAGGATACTATATACAGAATATATGTGTGTGAAATAACCACAAGCCATTACATCCCTCTACACACATATATGGGTAAAACTAACCACTGTGCCTACCAGCACTAGATCTACCAAGAGAAGAGAGCGGGGCCAAAGGGGGTAGTCAGCCATTCAACCTCCCATCAGAATGATGGGGAAAACACCCCCCAGGGCTCAGAATCCCCGGGGTGTCAGTTGCCCTTACCGACAGGGTGGAGTAGCATATAGAAACACAAAAAGTACAGAATATATAAGTAACTCACATCCACACTATGGGCATTACCTAGTCATAGATACAACTACAGCTAACGTCTCTCAGACTCCAGGCTGCTACTTCTAAGACTAGGTATCCTATAAGCACACAACCAATTGAAGAGCTTTATTAGATTACTCCATTCTCATTTATCAGTTCCACTGTACATTAGTTAATTCTTTAAGCATTAATTAAGATTGAACAATTCCCCATTTAACTGAAATGGCGTCACTTTCAATACAACTGCTCATTTTTAAGATTCACATCACCTTTAAATTCTAGCATCTCTATCCCTGTGGATTTTCACCATTTAATCAAACATTCAATACAGAAATACTTTTCCACATTCCCAGGCATTCTAGAAAAACATCCTATGCTTCTAAACACAAAGGAGGCTCAACACGGTGAGTAGATATACTACCCGTCGAGTCTTTTCCGCCTATAGAAAGAGCATAGACCCATCCTCCATCGAGAGGCTAAACACGGAAAGCACGTGGCATACCCCGCGTGTCTTCGCCTCCTTCAGAATGAGGGTAAGCAAGACCAGCTGCCTTGAGCAGTGGGGAAAAGCAAAGCAGATTAACATTCAAGAAAACCACAAGCAACCAGCAACCACATCCGTCCCATTCCATCACCCCTGGTGTCCTCCCTGACACCCATATGCATAAACCGATGCATCTCGCCACACTAGGCATCATCCGATGCCACAAATATAAGGCCTCCATGCCTCCACATATCACAACAACCATCCAGACTCACATCACAGCACAAGCAGCAGGAAAACAAACATCACAAAATGGGCTCTCGGCCCTTTAACAAACAAGAGGGTAACTCAGAACCCTTTTTGAAATTCCCACATAATCTGTTCTCTAAACCATATTGAATTAACAGATTTGTTATTCGTAGGTTCCAATCATGGATACCTAATCAGTAAGCTATCACAATTAAATAACCATGCTTACTTCCCTAATTTGATTATCCTCAAATTAGAACAACTACAACAACGACAACAACCAGATTAATTTACATGCCTCTTTATCATTAGCCAATTAATCAACAATTAATTCCGGCTTTACGTTCATTATCAATTTCAACCATGAACGAACAATAAATAAAAGAAAACATAGTTATCACTATATCTAGGAAAACATGAGGCAAACCGTTATCACGGTATAAAGCAACAGCATGCGATCAACCAATTCTTTTAATCCGGTTCAAGTATTTAATTAGGTCAATTTCATTGTGATCCAAAGGAATAAATCATGCTAATTCTATGATTGCACATATATAATTAGAGAAGCCATGAATCCCCTACCTCGAAGAGTTCTTGACGTCCTTTATCCACACAGCAGGTCACGATCCTCCCCTCGCGACAACTTATGTGGAAGAAAGATCGACACAGCTTGGTTGCATCCAACAGAGCGGGACTGATCCTAGGAGTAAGGGTTGTTTGTGCAACTCCTAAGGAAAGGATTGAAAGGTTCTAGCGCCTCTTAGTTAAGAACAAAAGGGAAGGAACAAGGGAGAATGATATCTCGTCCCTTTTTAAGATTTAACGAGGTGACGGTTTAAGATCCGGTTAATTCTCCATTAAAAAACGGATCGCATTAACCCACGCGGTTTGACCAAGTAAAACATTCCAAGCCTTAGGAATAATTAATATTAGGATTTATGGCATTTGAAACGGCCTTATGAGCCCTTAAAATAAGGCTTTAAATGTATTTTACGTTAAAGGAAACGTCAAAAGGGGCAAAACTGTAGGAGTCTGGAAACACTGTTCACCGACCGTTACTGTACATGAAACTGATCTGTGAAACTGATCTGTCACACCGATCTGTGAAACTGATCTGTCACACCGATCGGTCTCACCGATCTGTCTCACCGATCTGTGAAACTGATCCGTGAAACTAATCTGTCACACCGATCTGTGAAACTGATCTGTGAAACCGATCTGTCACACCGATCTGTCTCACCGATCTGTCTCACCGATCTGTCTCACCGATCTGTCTCACCGATCTGTCTCACCGATCTGTCTCACGGATCTGTCTCACCGATCTGTCTCACCGATCTGTCTCACCGATCTGTCTCACCGATCTGTCTCACCGATCTGTCTCACCGATCTGTCTCACCGATCTGTCTCACCGATCTGTCTCACCGATCTGTCTCACCGATCTGTCTCACCGATCTGTGAAACTGATTTGTGTAACCGATCTGTGAAACTGATCTGTCTCACCGATCTGTGAAACTGATCTGTCTCACCGATCAGTGAAATTGATCTGTCTCACCGATCCGTGAAACTGATCTGTCTCACTGATCTGTTACTGTTCATAAAACTGGAAACACTGTTCACAGAACTAGAAAATTGGCAAAGTGTTGGGGATAAGTCCCCTTGACCTCCCGGAACACCTCCAACACCAACATTTCACAAAGTAATGGACCAGAGAGGTCCGGGTCATTACATTAGATACCTCTCAAAACATTCTCGTCCTCGAGAATTAAAAACCAACCCAGAAGAAAAGAGGGGTCCGAACAACCACCCCATATTATACCTCTCAGGGGAAACCCACCATGAGTTGTTCGAAAGCTGGAACAAAACTATGACATCCGGGAACAAACAATCCATACCCAAACAATTCATTCACAACATCACATCAAAGGTACATAAATAAAACATGAAAGGTCCAACCACAGAGAAAACATCATTACATGAAAGGAGTTAAACATTAAACAAATCTGGGTACTGAGCACGTATCTGTGACTCACGCTCCCAGGTACTCTCCTCCATGCCACCGTGTCGCCACAAGACACGAACTAAAGGAATAGAACGCCCACGCAACACCTTCTCCTTGTGGTCTTGGATCTCCACAGGTCGCTCCTCGAAGGTTGCATCGTCATCAATATCGATCTCTCCCCAATCGATAACATGAGATTCATCATGAAGATAATGACGGAGCTGCGATACATGAAAAACATCATGTATCCGACTCATCCGAGGGGGAAGTGCTACTCGATATGCCACAGCTCCAACACGAGCTAACACCTCGAAAGGCCCAACAAAACGGGGAGAAATCTTACTTCCGCGACCAAACCTTCGCTGCCCACGACGGGGAGTCACCTTCAGAAACACATGATCCCCAACATTAAACTCTAAGGGTGTCCTTCTTTGATCCGCATAAGATTTCTGACGATCTTGTGCTGTCTTCATCCTCTCACGAATCACTTGAACCATCTCCGTCGTATTCTGCACTAGTTCTGGTCCGAGAATTGCTGACTCTCCGACCCCAGTCCAGCACAACGGAGAACGGAATGGCCGGCCATACAAGGCTTCAAACGGCGCCATGCCGATGGTAGAGTGAAAACTATTATTGTAAGCGAACTCTACCAAAGGTAAGTGCTTCACCCATGAACCTCCAAAATCAAGAACACAAGAGCGCAACATGTCTTCAAGAGTTTGGATGGTTCGCTCTGTCTGACCATCCGTTTGAGGATGAAAAGCAGTGCTAAGGCATAGTTGAGAGACAAAAGCATGCTGGAGACCTCTCCACACCCTCGAGGTAAAACGAGGGTCTCGATCAGAAATGATCGTCTTAGGAACTCCGTGAAGCCTCACCACTTCCTCCAGATACTGCCTCGACAAAACCTCCACTGAGCTCGACTCCTTGATTGCTATGAAGTGGGCCGATTTAGTTAAACGATCCACTACCACCCATATAGCATCATGTCCTCCCGGAGCTCGAGGTAAACCTGTAACAAAGTCCATTGAGATGTCCTCCCACTTCCACTGAGGAATCTCTAAGTGCTGGAGAAGACCACCACGAACACGGTGTTCGGCCTTCACCTTCTGGCAGACTAAACATCGAGACACACATTCTGCAACTGAACGCTTCAGCCCAGGCCACCAAAACTGACTCCTCAAGGATCGATACATCTTCGTCACACCAGGATGTACAGCTAAGGGCGAGCTATGGAACTCTCGGAGAACCGTCTCGCGCATCGCCATGGGAACAAAAAGCCTGTCATGATACAACACTCGGTGTTGTTCATCCTTTGACCAACCATCAGGGGCCTCCCCACAAACAACTCTGTCTCTCAAAACTTCCACCTCTAGATCACCCAACTGAGACTCTTCCACCTTTTGAATCAGGGATGACTGCACCGTCATCTGGAAAAGACAACCTCTTCCTCCAACTTCTCCCATATCAAGATGCAAAGCTGCTAGCTCTTCCATCCCTCTCCAGGAATCACCAGATTCACGCACAACATCATTACGTGACTTTCGGCTCAGTGCATCAGCAACAACATTTCCCTTCCCAGGTGTATACGATATTTCGAAGTCGTATTCCTGCAAGAACTCCATCCACCGACGCTGCCGCAAGTTCAAATCCCGCTGAGAGAAAACATACCTCAAACTCTTATGATCGGTGAAAACCACAAAACGCTCTCCAATGAGGTAATTTCTCCACAACTTCCGCGCAAACACCACGGCTGCCAACTCAAGATCATGGGTGGCATAGTTGCGTTCATGGGGACGCAACTGCCGAGACCCATAAGAAACAACTAACCTCTGCTGCATGAGAACACAGCCTAGCCCCAGATGTGAAGCATCACAGAAAACATCAAACTGGACTCCCTCCGTTGGAAGACAAAGGACTGGAGCACTTACCAACTTCTCCTTTAGATACTCGAAAGCTGTCTGACACTGATCAGTCCATATGAACGCTTGATCCTTCCTGGTAAAAGCTGTCAGAGGAGTCGCAACTCGGGAGAAATTAGCCACAAACCTCCTATAATAGCCTGCGAGACCAAGGAAACTTCGCACCTCTGACACGGTCTTGGGGGCTGGCCAAGACACCACTGCTTCTATCTTCGAAGGATCCACAGCTACTCCCTGTTGGGACACAACATGTCCCAAGAAACGAACTTCTCGAGCCCAGAACTCACACTTGGACAACTTCCCAAACAACCGATGTTGGCGAAGAACTCCCAAAACAGCTTGTAGATGTTCTGCATGCTCTTCTTCAGATGTGGAGTACACAAGGATGTCGTCAATGAAAACCACAACAAACTTGTCCAAGAATTCACGGACCACAGCATTCATCAACCCCATGAAAACAGCTGGAGAATTTGTCACGCTGAATGGCATTACAACAAACTCATAATGCCCATGACGACAGCGGAAAGCAGTCTTCGGGATATCCTCATCCTTTACACACATCTGATGATATCCTGACCGCAAGTAGATCTTTGAAAACCAACTTGCACCCTTCAGTTGATCGAATAGGTCATCAATCCGCGGGAGAGGATAACGGTTCTTTATTGTCACTTTGTTTAAGCGACGATAATCGACGCACAACCGCAAACTGCCATCAGCCTTTTTCACGAACAAGACTGGTGCACCCCACGGTGACACACTTGGCCGAACAAAACCACACTGCAACAGACCATCGAGCTGAATACGTAGTTCTCGTAACTCAGAAGGGGCCATCCTATATGGAGACATAGAGATGGGAGACGCTCCTGGCTGTAGCTCGATCCCAAACTCGATCTTCCGTCGAGGGGGTAAGGATACAACCTCTTCTGGAAGGACATCAGGGTACTCTTCTACGACCCTAGGAAACGCCAGCTGTTGAACCTCTGAAGAACTCAGCATCATCCCAGACATCATGGATGATAAGGATGAAACTTGTCTATGACTCATCCGAGGATCTCTCTCACCAACAAACACTACTTCCTCTCCATCTTCATCAAAGAAAACGACCTTCTTCCTGTAGCAATCCACAATAGCCTGCACCGAATACAACCAATCCATGCCGAGGATGACATCATATGGTTGTATTCGTAAACATAGGAAATCTCCCCAAGAGCAGTGCTGCCCCAACACTAGCTCACAGTCTCTACATACTTCAAACAAGCTAGCTCGACCTCCAACTGGCGTAGTCAACGCCAAGGGCACTGGAAGCCTCTCTACCTCAAGTCCCAAAGCGTGGACAAGGGTAGGGGATATAAAGGAGTGTGTCGCTCCTGAATCAAACAAGGAATACACTAAGGTAGAAAACAAGCAAAGGGTACCTCGGACGACGTCTGGCTCGCCTGGAGCTGGCAACACTAGAGCATGAAGCTGACCACGACCACCTCCACGGCCTCTCTGACCCTGATGACGACCACCACCATGGCCGCGCTCTGCTCTCTGAGGACGGGGAGCGTCATGGGGCTGTCCTCTGCCTGCTCCATCTACCCTCTGGTGATCTAAAGCCGGTGCAACCTGCTGCTGTTGCCTCGGCTGGAACTGCCTCAATGGAGGAACCTGGAGTGGAGCGCCTGGTGCACGATGACTGCTCTGAAAAGTTGGGCACTCCCGCTGCTGATGACCACGTCCACCACAAGAAAAACAAGCGCCTGATCCCTTGGCATAGGTCTGAGAGTTGCTACCTCCGGAGAAATGAGATGGGAAGGGCCGGGACCTACCCCCAGGTGAACGGAAACTCTTCTGTCCTGAAAACTGGGAACCCCGGACCACAGCTCTGCTTCTTGAGGAATCATGGCGATTCCCCTCTCGTGACGATCCGGTCCTATCCAAAGTCCTCTCAACAACCTCTGCCCTCGCCAGCACCTCAAGATATGTCTTCAGCATAAATGGGGTGACCTGGCGCTGGATCTCTGGACGCAGAGCCTCCTCGAAATGCCTCGCCCTGGCCTCATCATCTGGTAACAGGTCTGAAGCATATCGTAGAAGGTTCCTGAAACGGATTCCAAACTCCCGAACACTGGAGCTCCCCTGTCGAAGGGTAAGAGGCTCCTGGCGAGTGGATGCCTTCGCAGTCGATGAAAGAAACTCGACTCTAAACCTGTCTCGAAACTCCTCCCATGAGATCGCTGACTCCTCACGATCCTCGAGGAACAAGAACCACCACTGTCTCGCTGCTCCACGCAACATCGTCACAACCAAGGACACCCAGTGTTCCTTCCGAGCACGAATCGAACTGAAGCCTATCTCGACCTCCTCCAACCAGTCTTCTGTGACTGCATCTGAAACGGAGCCCTCGTACTTCTGTAGACTCTGGCGCTGAAACTCTCGGAGTGTCTTCCTCCAAGTGTCATCGTCGTCAACCTCTACCCGGCGGCGATCTGCTGGAACAGCCTGCTGGGCACCTTCTGCGCAAACCTGACGGGGACGCCGACCTGGAGCCATACCTGTAAAATAACAATCGTTAGAGCTCCTAAGCCTGGAATATGGAAGACTCAACATTAATTAATTAATTATTTTGTTTTATTAATTTTAGGTTACCTATCCAAAGGTCTACCCATTCAAACACAGGCGCAAGGAATAATGATGCATGATCCTTTCCTAGGTCTCTACCCTGCAACCAGTATCACTTTGTTTAGTAGCCATCGTAAACTTAAAGGTCCGTGCAACAGATCATAGGGGGCCCTGAACGCCTATGTCTCTGCCGGTCTCCAGTGTTTACCCCACTTGCTAAACATGAATGACACCGTTCCCTACCATCCCATGCATCCTCACCTGTGCCTAACTCCAAACTCCATCCTATCACTCAACCAGAGCTCTGATACCACTCTGTCACGACCCCCTCCCCACAAAGTGTACCCCTCCTGGGCCGGCAATGTGAAAAGGGAGATAATGACCCCCGAGTCCCGCCTCCAGTAGGCCCCGGGTTGGCGACTAGCACCGAGGGTCTAATACACACACAAATGGGAGGCATTACCCTCTAAGAGAACACATGCAGAAGAGAGAGATAGAATAGAATCCAACCAACTCCAACTCATAACTGAAATGTAAAAGAAACCCAAGTACATATATGAAATGTCATGCAAAAGTACTACAACTGAAAGGGGAAACTAAAAGTACCCAAAAGAAAGTAAAACGACAGCGACCACAAGCCCGAACAGCTCCTCCTCCAACCGCAAGCTAGTAGTAACCAGCTTGATCTCCAACCTGCTCCAAGTGACCTGAAAAATAGTTTATATGTACATAGGGTGAGTATAACAGTATACTCAGTAGGATCCTCCCCAAGACTCTCGTGCAAAAGTAAAGAAAGCATGCTAAAGCCCAGTGAACAACAAGTGAAACTAACTCTTCACCTAAACAGGTATACTATGTTCCCAACCTCACCATGGCTACTTTCACCAAGTAACACATACAAGAATATAGCATATAGTGAAGAATGTCAAGGGTACCCCGCTACTACTTCCCTACTGGTTTGCCGCTTTGCCCCAACGACATACGTCCTGTGCATCTCTCTCCAAAGGCTTGCTCGTATCAACATGGGTCAAGCTCCACAATCTGCACCACGTGCACCACATAGGCTTGCCCGCAGACACCTGGGCTAATCTCCACACAATCCTCACAACCAAAAGTAACCAGGTAGTTTCCGGGAGCCACCACAGCTCGCATAACGTGTATCATACGTCGGGTATTATACCTGAAGCCATTACAGCCCATACACCGAGTAAGGATCCTCAAGCCATCACAGCCTATACACGTTACACCTATAGTAGTCCATAGGATACTATATCCAGAATATATGTGTGTGAAATAACCACAAGCCATTACAGCCCTCTACACACATATATGGGTAAAACTAACCACTGTGCCTACCAGCACTAGATCTACCAAGAGAAGAGAGCGGGGCCAAAGGGGGTAGTCAGCCATTCAACCTCCCATCAGAATGTTGGGGAAAACACCCCCCAGGGCTCAGAATCCCCGGGGTGTCAGTTGCCCTTACCGACAGGGTGGAGTAGCGTATAGAAACACAAAAAGTACAGAATATATAAGTAACTCACATCCACACTATGGGCATTACCTAGTCATAGATACAACTGCAGCTAACGTCTCTCAGACTCCAGGCTGCTACTTCTAAGACTAGGTATCCTATAAGCACACAACCAATTGAAGAGCTTTATTAGATTACTCCATTCTCATTTATCAGTTCCACTGTACATTAGTTAATTCTTTAAGCATTAATTAAGATTGAACAATTCCCCATTTAACTGAAATGGCGTCACTTTCAATACAACTGCTCCTTTTTAAGATTCACATCACCTTTAAATTCTAGCATCTCCATCCCCGTGGATTTTCACCATTTAATCAAACATTCAATACAGAAATACTTTTCCACATTCCCAGGCATTCTAGAAAAACATCCTATGCTTCTAAACACAAAGGAGGCTCAACACGGTGAGTAGATATACTACCCGTCGAGTCTTTTCCGCCTATAGAAAGAGCATAGACCAATCCTCCATCGAGAGGCTAAACACGGAAAGCACGTGGCATACCCCGCGTGTCTTCACCTCCTTCAGAATGAGGGTAAGCAAGACCAGCTGCCTTGAGCAGTGGGGAAAAGCAAATCAGATTAACATTCAAGAAAACCACAAGCAACCAGCAACCACATCCATCCCATTCCATCACCCCTGGTGTCCTCCCTGACACCCATATGCATAAACCGATGCATCTCGCCACACTAGGCATCATCCGCTGCCACAAATATAAGGCCTCCATGCCTCCAAATATCACAACAACCATCCAGGCTCACATCACAGCACAAGCAGCAGGAAAACAAACATCACAAAATGGGCTCTCGGCCCTTTAACAAACAAGAGGGTAACTCAGAACCCTTTTTGAAATTCCCACATAATCTGTTATCTAAACCATATTGAATTAACAGATTTGTTATTCGTAGGTTCCAATCATGGATACCTATTCAGTAAGCTATCACAATTATATAACCATGCTTACTTCCCTAATTTGATTATCCTCAAATTAGAACAACTACAACAACGACAACAACCAGATTAATTTACATGCCTCTTTATCTTTAGCCAATTAATCAACAATTAATTCTGGCTTTACGTTCATTATCAATTTCAATCATGAACGAACAATAAATTAAGGAAAACATAGATATCACTATATCTAGGAAAACATGAGGCAAAACGTTATCACGGTATAAAGCAACAGCATGCGATCAACCAATTCTTTTAATCCGGTTCAAGTATTTAATTAGGTCAATTTCATTGTGATCCAAAGGAATAAATCATGCTAATTCTACGATTGCACATATATAATTAGAGAAGCCATGAATCCCCTACCTCGAAGAGTTCTTGACGTCCTTTATCCACACAGCAGGTCACGATCCTCCCCTCGCGACAACTTATGTGGAAGAAAGATCGACACAGCTTGGTTGCATCCAACAGAGCGGGACTGATCCTAGGAGTAAGGGTTGTTTGTGCAACTCCTAAGGAAAGGATTGAAAGGTTCTAGCTCCTCTTAGTTAAGAACAAAAGGGAAGGAACAAGGGAGAATGATATCTCGTCCCTTTTTAAGATTTAACGAGGTGACGGTTTAAGATCCGGTTAATTCTCCATTAAAAAACGGATCGCATTAACCCACGCGGTTTGACCAAGTAAAACATTCCAAGCCTTAGGAATAATTAATATTAGGATTTATGGCATTTGAAACGGCCTTATGAGCCCTTAAAATAAGGCTTTAAATGTATTTTACGTCAAAGGAAACGTCAAAAGGGGCAAAACTGTAGGAGTCTGGAAACACTGTTCACCCACCGTTACTGTACATGAAACTGATCTGTGAAACTGATCTGTCACACCGATCTGTGAAACTGATCTGTGAAACTGATCTGTCACACCGATCGGTCTCACCGATCTGTCTCACCGATCTGTGAAACTGATCTGTGAAACTGATCTGTCACACCGATCTGTGAAACTGATCTGTGAAACTGGTCTGTCACACCGATCTGTCTCACCGATCTGTCTCACCGATCTGTCTCACCGATCTGTCTCACCGATCTGTCTCACCGATCTGTCTCACCGATCTGTCTCACCGATCTGTCTCACCGATCTGTCTCACCGATCTGTCTCACCGATCTGTCTCACCGATCTGTCTCACCGATCTGTGAAACTGATCTGTGTAACCGATCTGTGAAACTGATTTGTCTCACCGATCCGTGAAACTGATCTGTCTCACCGATCTGTGAAACTGATCTGTCTCACCGATCCGTGAAACTGATCTGTCTCACTGATCTGTTACTGTTCATAAAATTGGAAACACTGTTCACAGAACTAGAAAATTGGCAAAGTGTTGGGGATAAGTCCCCTTGACCTCCCGGAACACCTCCAACACCAACATTTCACAAAGTAATGGACCAGAGAGGTCCGGGCCATTACAATCAATATTTCCACTGATAAAAATAATAATATTCATTATAAAAACAATATATTAAAATGGTATATGTTTTAAGATGTATGAATATAAATAATGAATAATATCGATATTTAGGAGAAATTTAACTTCTTATTATAATAGTAAAATCAATTTTTCATATAAAATTTAACAACTACAAAATATATCTATGAAGTGAGTGATAATATTATCCTTGGTGAATATAATCTTAAACCATCTAGTGAAACAATAAGTATGGTATCAAATCATACCCATTGCAATACGAATTATGTTTTATTGCCATTTATGAATAAAAATACAACAAAATGGACTCTAAATATATTTTAATGTAAACTATCATTTTCTTTATGAAAAACATTTTTAAAATCAGGTTTTTTGAATACCAATATTAAGAAATGTTTCCATAAAAATATATTTACATACATTCAAAATAATTTTCAATGAAATTACTGTTATAAATGGGGATAATTCCATGAATTTTGTAAATTTTTTAATGAATAATCAATTTTCATTATAAAAGTTAAAAGAAGTTCCTTATTTTAAAAACAATAAAAATATCCCATTCCCATTTTGGTAAAATCCAAAGCAGCGTTATTTTTAAAATGATAAAATATTCCTTTTATTTTTGTGTCAAATGTATAAATCACTAAAATTTACTTTGATAAATAACTTTGAATTTTTTTCAATAAAATTGAATCCTTTTTTAAAAGAAATGTTTTTTGAAGATAATATATTTTTGACTGAAGGGAAAAATGAATCCCGATTTTTTTAAATATATTTAATCAACTAATTTAATTATCAAAGAGTAGGAAAATAGTAATATTACTTTAAATTATCATGAATTACTATTGTATATGAAATTAAAGGTTTTATTTAATACTGATTAAATAATTCTGTTTAATTGAAATTCAATAATAATTAATCTCGTTTAAAATGAGATTGTGAAGTAAACCCTTACAAAGACTTAAATCTTGATGAAATAATCGATTATGTGTATAAATTGTTAATCCATAATATTTTTTTATTAAACATAATATATTCAATATTATTTATACATATAATCTTTTAATATTAATGACAAAGAGAAATTAACATAACCAAATGAAAAGAAATTGAGTTATAAAATTTATTACAACTTTTTAACTCTTAAATCAAATCACAATGAATGTAATAATTAAAATTAAAACTCAATATATCATGAATAAATTCGGAATAATGATATTACTTGTCAAATTGGTAGTAATTAAACCATATAAAATAAATTAGGTTCATGACATTACAGTACGGCTCATTGAAATGAAATTGATATTAAATCCCACACCTCACACTTCCTTTAGATGAAATGTTATTTAACCTATAATATAATGGTTTTAAAGATGTTATTAACCTTAAATAAAACTATATTAATATTTATATTATCATATATAATCATTTTATTACATGTTATCCCTCATTCATTAATAACCTTTCATTATTTCCATTACTTAGGGTGTTAGTTACATTTTTTCTCATGCGTACATTATCAATGAAGATCTGGTTATTGTGCATATTTCATAGTGTAATATTTCATAAAATAACAACAATAAATTAATTATAATATTTTTACATTGATTTAAATTGTAAACCCTATCCTAATCTGTGGTTCTGAAAAATAAAGAACATTGTGATCATAAAGACAGTAAACCATTATTACACATGTGTTATGCTTCCATTATTCATAGATCATTATGGAAATGAGATATGTAATATTTTAACTTTATGTAATTATCATAATATCATTAATACAATATTATATACTTATATACGTCATCCATGTTTTGTAGCGATGAAACAAGAGTCAAATCACTTCGAGAAGGTTGTAGTCCACACTTACACGAATGATGTTGTCATCTTTACGTGAGTGAAAAGGAAAGAAAAAAATGAAATGAATTATATTTAAAAAATGATACATATATAATTAATATCATAATTATGTAATTTTTATCACATATAATCATTATATTTATCTTTATCATCTTCCATGGAAAGCACTAGTGAAAGACGAACCACATAACTTCAGGAGGCGATAATCCACTACACACATGAGTGATGTTCTCTTACCTCCAAGGGAATGGAAGGTATTTATATATATAGGGACAATAAAGGGATAAATTTGTTATAAATACCACATATATACTTTATATCCATCATTATACCCATCATTGAGAAGCATAAATGGAAAAATAAATGACATTGGTTTGTGAGATGGTAGTCCTCCGTGCACACAAACAATGAATTTGTAACCCATTTTCTTGAAGTGGGGATGGTTTTAGGTCATTAAATTTATGTAAAAATGTCCTTGTATATCTAAAATAATATGTTTATTATATCACCGCATTTGAATAAAAATTTATGGTGGATGGGAATGAGTAAATTAATGATACTCGTTGAAGAACATTACTTATTCATTAGGTAGCTTTCATCAGCTTTAATTAAATTTTTAAATGGTTGGATTTCATCCAAGAATAAGTCTTCTTGGGTGGGAGGATAAAAGTATGGAATTAATTTGAATAGTTATTTTATGAATCAAAGTGGTTTGAAGGTGTTAATAAGTGCGGATATCGAGCTCTATTTTATAGTTGAGGAGTAGTGGTATTTTTGTAAATAGCCACAAATAATCATTATTGGGAGGTCTTACTTACCTTATGTTACTCAAAACTAAATATTAATGACAATTATGGTCTAGTTTTTTATATAAATACCTCAAAAAATTAAAAATAACAAATTTCTATCATCTTATTCCATAGTATTTATGTTTACATAGTTTTACCATTTTTTTTTACCATAAAAACTTGTATTACTTTATATACATCGGTAATTTATTAATTAATGATTGAATTAAAATGATATATATTAGATAATTTAAATATACTTATTCTAAATATTAAATCCAATTCATTAAATAAAAAATGATATGTGTGTGTAAAATTGATTTAATTACAAACACATGTAATACGTAAAATATAGTTTTAACCTTTATTGTGGTCATTAATTTTAACTATTCTTACTAATAATAATGATAAAAAATTATGTTTAACATATTATATAATATAAAATTTTATGATTAAAAATATTTAATCTATTTTAAAACATTAAACTCACATAATTGTAAGATTTAATTTAAAAATAATCTCCTGGACATGATTAGAAAATGGGGTTTAAAGTTAAATGTTTAAAAGTTTAGAAAGTTTTTATATCTAAATTCTGAATAAAAATGATTACAATGTCTTTAATATGACTAATGGATTTAATATTTAATAATTTTAATTTAAAACAAATTAAAAATATCATTTAACATTAAAAATTATTTAAACTAAAATAATGTTTTTAATGAAAATATATTATATTTTACTACTCTTCAAAAAATGAAAACTCTCTAAAACTCCCAAATAATAAGCAGATGATAATTTTAATATTCTGATTAAGAAATTATCTTCATTTTCTATATAAATTTTAAAAAAAATTAACAAATTAAGTTTGAATTATGTGTGAAATGTTTGATTAAAATGTATTTTAGAACAAATATAATTTTTATAAAAACATTTATTTTTCTATTATATGAATATTGTTTTAATAAAATCAATAACTTGTTAAAAAAATATGTTTAATATATATATATATATAAATTCATAATAAAGTTAATTATATTCATACCTTCAATTACATTGGTTAGGAGATAACTATCATATTAAATAATAAGACCAATTGTATATTATTGTTTGTTAAAACATCATCTCGTGTGAAACTCATGCTATCAAAGAAACTCATGTTGAATATATCATAATCTTTCAAATAATTTAAATTTATTATAAAATAAATATATTTTCAAGTTGTACAGTGTTATGTTCTCATCTAATATAAGGATTCCATGTCAAATACACTGGTGAATAAAATGGTATTCTTTTAAAATTTAGGGGCGTTCTATTATCCCCACCATAAATAAATTTCAAACTGGAAATTTAAACCAAATATTTCTAATCTGGGGTTATATATTTGAAACATTCATTATTGAAAACACTAAATCTAAAAGCGGTTAATAAAAAAATATCTTAACAAGATTGAAAATAATGGACAAATGTAATTTGGAATAACATATAAATGGATTTCAATGTATGAGAGCATCTGAGGGAAGTGAATATATTCACATGGAGAAAAATGGTAAATAATTATTGAGAGTGATTAAGGTCATTGAATGCAAGAAATTAAATTATCAATGGATATTTAATGTCCTCATAGCTATAAATCTATGATGATTTAAAATACTATATGGTTCATCAGATATGAATGTAACAGGGTAACATTTTCATTCCAAGGTCCTTTTTCATATATTTGATGAATTATTTTACTATATCATAATATAAAGAAATATACTTACTCAATGTGGTTATTTTTACTAAGTACTAATTAATACTTTATATATGATTCATTCATTTTTTAATTCATCCCTTACAATAATAAATCAATGTCAAAAATGATTTTTTGTGCCTGATAAACTAAAATTAAGTTTTAACAAACAATAAGATCATTAAAGCAAGTATATATTTATGTCTCTTACTATTTTACAAAACCAATATGTTTATCAATAGTTATCCAGTTAATATCTAAACCTCCAAGGTAGTATCATCAGTACATCATTAATAGTTATTTTTGACATCATTTAACTAAATATAATAACACATTAAATAAACAATCACGTAGGATAGCTATAGTCATGAAACCCATATCATCCATTAATCATGGGTTCAATCCCTAGCACCCTATCAGATGTGATAGGTTATATCCCATCATGTAGGATTTAATTTTAGGAAAACCATATGAATATAATTCCTCTAACATCCCTAAAAAAGTATGATGGGAATATTTAAAATGAAATTAATAATTAAAAAACATTTTTACTAAATTTTTTAATAATTTTTTTTCACAATGTATGATAATTTTATATTACAATTAATAAAATCGCATTAATGATCATATCAACCATATAGTTTATCAATAATTTTAAAACTATGTCTATGAAATGTAAATGAATTATTCCACAAATAACATTTTCACTAAAACATATACAAAACAAATGTGTTGTAGTTACATAAATTTCTCCCAAAATATCCTTAATCTTGATAGAATCTTACTATAAAATAACCAAAAAATAATTGTTTAATTCTTTGAACATATGATAAATTATAAAATCATTATTCTAGGATGGTATCCATAATTCAAAATTTAATGACAAAATATAAGATGCTAACCCAATCAAAAGGTGTTTCTTGGTTCTTATAACCACAATAAAATTGGTAAAAATACTTCTAATATTTAATTTTATAAATACAAATTCACAAATAATTATTCTGTTTTATTTGATGATAGGACCTTCCATGGTCTAGTGTGTATCCTAGGACCTTTACTGGAATCATCTATTGAAATCTGTCATAATGGATTGCAAACAAAATGTGAATTAACCGAGAAATGTTACCTTGGAGTGTCAAACCAGGTAAACATTAAGACCCATTGTCATACACCAAGTGAGGATCAAGTCAAGGATAATTCCCCCATTTTAGAGTTTTTACCCTAGGTCCATCGTTTCCATAACAATTTCCAGTTATAGAATCTAGACATGTATTTATTTCTATGAAAACCCACATAATCTCTACCTTACCGAAACATTAGGATCTTCTTCTGTAACTATACTAAAAGAATATCATAGGGTTATCATCCCTAATCAATGTTTTGATAAATATAGTTCTAAATATTTCTACTAATATTCCTCTAACACCAAAATTAGTGTCACCAACCCCAATATCCAAGATCTATTGTCTAGGTTATTACATTAGAATTTGATACAAGTAATCTCATTCTGATAGACCGAATAGTTTAATAGTCTTGGTATACTAGATACATACATGAGTCCTGCATTACATTTGAATACAAAAATTAGAACATATTTTTATTTTTTTCAGATTAACATTATTCAATGAAGAAGATTATTTTACATCAAACATAGTACAATTCAATGACTCATGAGGAAATGAAACAAAATAAGGGTGATCTTGAATGAACAGTAAGGGTTATGTATAGTCTTTGTTACCATGAATCAATAAAAATAACCAATATGGAAGGATAAATAACTGAGAAAAAATTACATTTTAACAATTGTATATTCCATAATAAATAGGGAAATGAAAATAACTGATCACATATTACAGTTAAATAGTTTTATAAGACATAATCAATATGGAATGATAATTAACTAAGAAAACATGAAATTTTATCAATAAACTAAAATTAGAAATCACATAGATATAATTTCATAGTGAAAATATCATGGATAATAATTACTGAACACTTAATAAATGAAATTATTAATTATTATATGTCATATTTCACAAAAACATGATACATTTTCCTCATTCTATATTCTCAATAATGTTTCAAAATGATCAATAGAAAACAATTTAACTATGTCTATATAAATGATTCATCTCATGAAACTACCAATGCATTGAGGGGATATCATTACCCGGTCCCCACATATGTTTTATTGGCTAAATCAATCCTCATATATTGAATTATCGATTTAATTTATTAACAATTTTCCCTATAATAGAATATCCATATTCGGTAAAGAATATGGAATTATCATTTTTTTCACCAGATAAAAAAATAACATTAAATTTAAATATTATATATTAAAATATTATATATTTTATGAAATAATAATATTTATAACAAATATTGTTGATATTTCGTTAAATTTAATGATTAATGATCCCATGAAAGTAAATATTTTAAGGGGATGTTGCTGACTACAACATGAAATAGGGAAGTGAATGTCAATATCAAACTTGGCCAAAATAATCATAAAACATCAAGAGAAAGAATAATGTTGGTGTCAAATAGTACCCATTAGAGTAAGAATATTGGGTTTTTTCATTGATGAATATAAATACCATAAAAATTTCCTTAAAAACATTTTTTAGGATAATAAAATTTTCATGTTTAAATTTTTTTTAAAAATCCATTTCTTTGAAAATCAAATTTAAAAACATTTTTTAAAACATTCCTTATAAACTTGGAAATGAATATTCAAAGAAATGTCGATAAAATAACAAACCGATCTTTTTATACAATATCATAACACATCTTTTATGAAATACCTAATTAATTACACATATGGACATGAAAGTACCATATTATCCTAGTGCCTATGGAAACAAGGAATCTAAAACCTTGGTATATATGTGAGCTAAATTATCCTCTACTAGGTTCTTAATGACTAGAACCCATATTAAAAACATTATAATTAAAACATATCTTCATAACCTAGGAAGGGAACACAAAAATGGGTGAGTTCTGTTGCTCAGTAAGGGTAAACATGTGTGATATGTAAGCACAAACATGATAATAATGGTATGAGAATGTGATCATAACATTAGAAGGTCATACCTTTCAAATCAATGATCATAAAATTAAATAACTCAATTTATATTTCTTGTTCATAAGACATGAATCAAAAAGAGTCAAGAGGAATTATCCATGAAAGCATATCATATTAATAAGGCATAGAATTGTGGAAAAC
This sequence comes from Viscum album, assembly GCA_963277665.1. NCBI lineage: Eukaryota > Viridiplantae > Streptophyta > Magnoliopsida > Santalales > Viscaceae > Viscum > Viscum album. The sequence goes on along the minus strand of OY728139.1, from coordinate 424,111,103 downwards.
ACATAAACATGTAAAATAATTTCCTATAAGTGAGGGTTCTTTCCCAAAATTTATTATTGATCATTATTGGGACTACACCTACAAGGAGGGACACAACTCCATCCACTTTCATAGTCATTCCCTTAAAGAGATTATGTTTCATCATATTCCTATAGTGGATATGGTTTCCACATCTTCCCATAGTGGATTATATTTCCCAATCATCCCTAAGGTATCAATATCATTGACCTAATTAACATAATTATCACATGATATATTAATTCTTACCCAATTCATTGGAGGGAGATATAGATCCCTCACATCTCATAATGAAATCATACATACATGTTCCATGAGATAAAAAATAATAATATCATAACCCATGAAAATAAATTTGTATAATAAACAGGTAATCATATCATATAAAATAGATAAACAGAAACAATTCACAATCATTAAATCAAATGAATAACACATGAAATGAAGAATATTGTATAGGTATATAACCTGTGAAAGAGAAATGGGTTTAATAAAAATCATGCCATCAAAATGTATACCATTCGAAGAACTAATACGATTGAAAACATTGGATTATTTCCCTATAAAGTCAAGAGTAACACTAATTAATGTTATCTTAGATGGAATATAAATTGGGAATATCTTTTTAAAAAAAATCTTAAGGAATATATCCTTTCTTATTTTATTTTTTTAATACACAAAACATTTTATAATAATTTTTTCTAAAAAATGAAAACATATAAAAAATAGTGAACCTTTTTTTCAAATTCATTTAATTGAAATAAAATTGAAAACTTTTAGAGAAACTATAATTTTTTTCAAAACCTTTATTTGAAAACACTATTGAATCTTATAAAGAATGATTGAAATTATTTTATAAATATTTATTAAAAAAACATTTAAAACTTATAAAATATTTTTTAATTAAATTTAAAAATAAAATAAAATCTATATTTATTTTAAATTTATATTTAAATATCATCCCTAAAAAATCTGAAAACATTTTTAAAAACATTTTTTTAAATTCAAAGACTATGTATAAGAATAGAAAAATTGAGACACAACTACTTTACAGATTTGAAACAATCAAAACATAATCCTCGTGAAATTGAGATCATAAAATGGATATGAAAATACCCATATATTTAATGATAACAATAATATAATATATTTATGGTAGTATATAAACCAAAAAATTGAAACAAATAGAGAATAAGGAATAAATCTCACTGAAATAAATGTGAGGCTAGAAATACCTTTACTTTATCTCTTGACTCTCTTCATACTCATACAAAACTCTTTTATAATAATTATAATTTCAGTATACATATTTTACGGAAACATATTCTTATATATAATACCATATATGGTTTTATAAAAACAGTATATTGCCACCATATTAACAATTCCATGTTATGGTTTCACTTCGGGTAATATCAACTTTGTTCATCATACATGTTTTGACTTAATATTATTGATAATTCTACATAGATCAAGATATAATTATTTCCATAATTTAAAAAATTATATAAATATAATATATATTCATTATATATTTATTTATAATAATCTATAAAATATATAAATTTGAAATGGAATACACCGTTCATGGAGATAGTAGGTTATACGTACAAATGAATGATGTCATCGTTTTATAACCGTTTTAAATGAAAGAAACTAAATAAAATATTTCTATACATATATATCATTAAATAAAAAATATTATATCATATAAATCATATAATTACAAAAAAACCAACCTTATCAAATTTCATGTAGTGTATGAATGAATCACATCTCTTTAGGGAGGTGATAGTTCACACTTCACCAATCTAAATTATTGTATTTAAATTTTTTTGAGAGAATGATTCTATGTGTTATATTAAAATAATTGAATCATAAATATAATATATATCATATGAAAAAAAAGTTTCCATCATAATTCCAAACTGTGAGAGGTTGTAAAGGAAAAATAAACAACATCATTTTGTGAGGTGGTTGTTCGTCAAACATATGAATGCTAAGATTACTACCCATTAGATAGAAGTGTGTCTAAGTGTTGGTTGAAAACATCGAATCAAAAATATTTTTTTTAGTATAATTATTTTATTATATACTCATTTAATAATAATATTCTCGGTGGTGGAGAATGACTATAAAATAATGGAGCATGAGGATGGATGTTACCTCTTCTATGGGTAACTCCACTTGGTTTGCATCAAAGTGATTCCTTGGATGGTTTTTTTTCAATAGGTAGGATACTAGGATGATTGGAGTTATGTTCGGAGAAAATTTTATTAAATTTCTGGTGATATAAAGTACTTTATTGGTCTGAATATGTGGTAGGTTTTAGTGTCTTTTTATTATGGTGGAGGAGTGAAATTCTTGTAAATATCTCGATAGGGAAGTCCACCCATGTTTTTTCTAGGTAATGTGGCACCAATAATAGTTCTAATTAGAGAAAACATACAATGTTGAAAAATTTGAACAAAAAATGTCTTTTTTAGAAGTTTATAGGTTGTTTTGGGACGTACATTTAGGGTTTTTCCCTCTGTTAAGATAATTTTCCTCTCAATAAATGTAACTAATTTTAATCACCTTTACTAATATTTTGGGTAGAAAACTAATCTTTCTTTATTAGAAAATATAAATTATTCTTATTTTAAATATTGAATCCATTTTTTAAAGTTAAAATCACATGATTGTTGGAAATTAATTTAGAAGTAACCTTGTAGATGTGCCTCCAAAGAAGGTTTTTTTTGCAAAAATGTTTAAATGATTAGGGTTTTCTATATCCAATTTCACGGTGAAATTGGATTTAATGACCTAAATTTTATAAATTTATGTAAAATTGAACTATTGGAACTTTAAAACTATATTAAAATATAATTTATTCCTATAAAAAAATATGAAAACGCAGTATTGAATTAAAATTTTTAATCATTCACTATTCATGAAAAATGTTGTTTTTGAAAAAAAATTACCTAAATTTTACCCTAACATAATTTTGAAATTAGGAATTAAAAAATTAAAATTATATTATAAATTAAATATCTAAAATTTTCGGAAAATTTATTTTATTATTATTCACAAAAGGACACAAAAGTAGTTCATTGGAGGAAATTGTATTTTCAAACATATAAGGAACTTATCAATATAAATGTTTAATTAAAAATATATTTTGTTTAAATTAAAATATTACATATTTTATTTAACAAATATTTATTACTATTCTTATTAATAGGTTTAATATCGTGGTTATTAATATATTATTTAAATAATTATAACAACAAAATGATGTTTTATAGAAAATTGGTTTTGCGTGTAATCCATGCCCAGCCAATGTTTCGTGTACTGCAAGCTTATCTTGGTATAACAAATAAATAGTTTTTAAAATAATGTTTCATGAAACACATGACATCAAATAAAATAATTTTTTATAAACAAATGGTCTAAAAAAACTCGGGGTGTTACATTCTAACCCCCTTAATATTAATACCACCATAAAAGTTTGTAATTATAACACAAAAAAAGGATATTTTTGCCTCATAATATATTAAAGTTCCCATGTAGCTTCTTATAACTGGTGATTTCTCCACAGAACATTGACATGGTGAGTGTTCATATTTATTTGACCTTTTTTTTGTGTGATCCATAATTTTAAATTGTTGTTCCTCATAATAAAGATCTTGTTCTAGTGGTATAAAATCTAATATTAGAATATGTGAAGGGATAGACATGTACTTCCCCAGGAGAGATTCTAGGAACACATCATTGAATCGAGAGAGATTTTTAGGAAGCACCAAAATATAAAATATTATCCCAATAAGGTAAATAATTAAAATGGACCAATATAAATTGGGATAATTTTCCCTTTATTCAAGAATCTCATGAACTTATTAAAGGGATAGATTCATAGAAACAACTTCTCAAGAATTTCAAATTTAAGATCACACAGCGAATTTTCAGCATAAAATTTCTATCGACTTAAAAGGCCATATGGTTCATCATATATTAAAGTAATAGGAAAAAATTTTCATTCAAATGTTATTTTTCATAAAGTTGATGAATTATTTTACTATATCACAATATAAGGAAATATACTTACTCGATGTGTTTATATTTCATAGGTACTATTTAATCCTTTATTTATGAGTCATTCATTTTTTAATTCATCCATTACTATAATAATTGAATATCTAAAAATGAATTTTTTTTTCTGCCTGATGAACTAAAATTTACTTTTAAAAATGAATAAGATCCTTAAAATAAGTATTTATGTATGTCTCTAACTATTTTACAAACCCAATATGGTTATCACAAGTTAACAAATTAATATTTAAACCTCCAAAGTAGCACCACAAGTTCATCTTTAATATTTATTTTTGACATCATTTAACTAAAGATAATAAAAAAATTAACCACAGAATCACATAGGCTAGCTATAGGAATGAAACCGTTATCCTTATTTGGTCATGGGTTCAATCCCTACAACCTTATTGAATGCAATAGGTTATCACCCATCATGCAGGATTTCCTCTTACTAAAACCATATAAATATAATTCCTCTAACATCCCTACAAAATTATGATGGGAATCATTAAAATGAAATTAATAATTAAATAACTTTTTTAATACATTTATTATTACAAATTATTTTCACAAAGTCTAATTATTTTATTTTACAATTAGTAAAATCACATTAATGATCATATCAACCATAAAGTTCATAAATAATTTTTAACCTATGTCTATAAAATGTAAAGGTATTATTCCAGAAATAATATTTTCACTAAAACGTATACAAAACTAATGGGATGTATTTCCATAAATTTCCCCCAAAATATCTTTAATCTTGACAGAATCTTTATATAAAAAACAAAACAATTAAGTGTTTAAGTCTTTGGACATATGATAAATTATAAACTCATTAATCAATGATGGTATCCATAAATCATAATTTAATGATGTAATATATGACTCTAACACAATCAAAAGATGTTTCTTTTTTCTTATAACCAAAATACGATTGGTAAAAAAACATCTAAAATTTTATTTTATGATTCCCAATACAAAAATAATTCTTCTATTTTATTTCAACATAAGAAATTCCTTGGTCTAGTGTCTAACCTAGGCCCTTCATTGACACCATCAGTTAAAATCCTTTAATGGATTTTAAATAAAATGTGAATTACCCTATGAATATTACTGTTGAGTGTCAAACCGGGTGCACATTAAGACCCATTATCATACACCAAGTGAGGATCGGGTCAAGGACAATGCACCCTTTTAAGAGTTATTACCCCTAGGTCAATATTTTCTATAACAACATCCAATTTTAGTATCTAGAAATATATTTATTTATTAGAAACACTACATAATCTATACCTTACTAAAACATTATGATGTTTTCAATAATTATACTAAAAGAATATCAAAGGGTTATGATCTCTAATCAATGTTTTCCTAAATCTAGTTCTAAATTTTTCTAATAATCTTCCTGTAACACTAAAATTAGTGTCCCCAACCCCAATATCCTATATATGGGGTCTACGATATTTCATTATCATAAGATACTAGTAATCTCATCCCAATGGACCGAATGGTTTAGTTGTCTTGGTACACTAGATACATACATGAGTCTTACAATACATTTGAATAAAAAAATTACAACATAATTTTATTTTTTTGAGAATAACATTATTCCCTCAAGAATATTATTTTATATAAGACACAGTACAATTTATGGGCTCATGGGGAAAGGAAACAAAATAAGGGTGATCTAAAATTCTCAGAAAGGGTTATGTATATTATATGTTATCATGAATCAATTAAAATAATAAATATGGAAGGATATATAACTAATAACACATTCCATTTAAACAAAGGTATATTCCATAATAAATAGGGAAATGAAAATAACTAATCAAACATTTCATTTAAATAGTTTGATAAGGCATAATCAATATGAAACGATAATTAACGGAGCACACATGTCATTTAATAAATTAACTAAAATTAAAATTCACTAGATATAATTTCATAGTAAAAATCTAATGGATAATAATAATTTAACACTTAATGATTGAAAATTCTAATTATTATATGTCATGTTTTATAGTAATATGATACATTTTCCCCATGATATATTCTCACGAATTTTTCAAAATGATCAGTAGAAACCAATATAAAAAATGCTTTCCAACTGGTTCGTGCCATGAAACTACCAATGCATTACATGGATGTCATTAACAGGTCCCCACGTAGGTTTTATTATCTAAATCAATCCTCATATATTAAATTATCTATTTAATTTATTATCAATGTTCCCTACAATCCAATATACATATTGAGTAAAGAATATGGATTTATCATTTTTTATCCAGATAAAAAAATAAAATTCAATGTAAACATTGTATGTTAGAATATTTTAAATTTTATGAAGTAATAATATCTATCAAAAATTTTGTTGATATTTCAGGAATTTTAATGATTAATAATCCCATGAAAGTAAATATTTCATGGGGAATTTTCTGACTACAACTTAAAACAAGGAAGTGAATGTAAACATCAACCTTTATCAAAATAATCATAAACCATCCAAAGGAAGAATAAGGTTGGTTTCAAATTATACCCATTGCAGTAAGAGTATTGTATTTTTTCATTGATGAATATAAGTACCATAAAAATATCATTAAAAACATTTTTTAGGAAAATTAAATTTTCTTTTATAAAAACATTTTAAAAATCCATTTCATTGAAAATAAATTTTAATTTTTTTTAAACAGTATTTATAAATTTGGAAATGAATATTTGACGAAATGTCAATCAAATAACAAACATCTATTTTTATACAATATCACTACACAACTATTATGGAATACCTAATACATTACACATATAAACATGAAAATACCATATTATCCTAGTGCCTATGGAAACATGGAAACAAAATCATTGGTATATAAGTGAGATAAATTATCTCCCACTAGGTTCTTCATTACTTGAACCCTAATTAAAATCCTTATAATTAATTAATATCTTCATAACCTAGTAAGGGAACTCCAAAATGGGTGATCTCTATTTCTCGGTAAGGGTAAACATGGGAGATATGTAAGCATAAACATGATAATAATGGTATGAGAATGAGATCATAAAAATAAAAGGTTATATCCAACCTATCAAAGATCATAAAGGTAAATAAATCCATCTATATTCGTTGTTCATAAGAAATGAATCATAAGAGAGACAAGAGCATGATCCATAAAATCATAAAATAGCAATAAGACATAGAATTGGGGAAAACAAATAAACAAGTAAAATAATTTTCTATAAGTGAAGGTTTTTTCCCAAAACATATTATGGAACATCATTGGAATTGCACCTACTAGGAGGGAAACAACGCCTTCCCAAGTCATTATCTTTCCCTTAAAATGGACCGTGTTTCCCCGTCTTCTTATAGTGGATATGGTTTCCACATCTTCCCATAGTGGATTATATTTCCCAATCATCCCTAAGGTATCAATATCATTGACCTAATTAACATAATTATCACATGATATATTAATTCTTACCCAATGCATTGGAGGGAGATATAGATCCCTCACATCTCATAATGAAATAATACATACATGTTCCATGAGATAAAAAATAATAATATCATAATCCATGAAAATAAATGGGATTAAAAAACAAGTAATCATATCATATCCTATAGAAAAATAGACACTATTCACAATCAATTAATCAAAATCATAAACCATGAAAAAAATCACCGTTTATAAGTATATAACCCTTGAAAGAGAAATGGGTTTAAAAAATATTCGTCCATCAAAACGTATACCATTCAAAGAAATAATAAGGATGAAAACATTGGATAATTTCCCCATAAAGGCACGAGTAACACTAATGGAAGTTATCTTAGATAGAATATAAATAGTGAAGATATTTTTAGAAAAAATATTAAGGAATGTATCTTTTCTTATATAATTTATTTTAAACACAAAACATTTTGATAATAATTTTATTTGAAAAAATATGAACATATAAATAAGTAGTGAATGTTTTTAAAAAACATTTATTCGGAAAACAATTGAAAACTTTTAATGAAACAAGAAATTTTTTTGAAAACCATTTCTTTGAAAACACATTTAAAACTTATAAAGAATGCTTGAAAATGTTTTGTAAATATTTTTTAAATTTTTTTAAATCAAATAAAGATTTATTTAAAAAAATTTAAAATTATAATAAAATCAATTTTCCTTGAAATATATATGAAAATATAATCATTATGAAAATCTGAAAAAAAAAATTGAAAACATTTTTTTTAATTCAAGGCCTATGTCTAAAAATAGACAAATTGAGACAATACTACTTTACCGATTTGTAACATTCAAAACTTAAACCTCATGAAATTAATATCATAAAATGGATATGAAAAAAACCATATATTTAAGGATAATAATCATATAATATATTTATGGGTTGTATATACACACCACAAATGATACAAATAGAGAATAAGGAATAAATCTCACAAAAATAAAAGTGAGGCTAAATATCCCATTACTTTATCTCTTTACTCGCTTCGTACTCATACAAAACTCCTTTATAATAAATATAATTTCAGTATAAATATTTTACATAAGAATATTCTAATATATAATACCATATATGTTTTTATTAATATATTATATTACCACCATATTAACAATTCCATTTTAAGGTTTCGCATCGGGTAATATCCTCTTTGTTCTTCATACATGTTTTGACTTAATATAATTGATAATCATACATTGAACATGATATAATTATTTAAATTATTTAAAAGAGTATATAAATATAATATATATTCATTATATATTTATTTATAATAATCTATAACATATATAAATATGAAATGGATTAAATCGTTCATGGAGATGGTAGGTCATACGTACGCATGAACAATGTTTTCTTTTTATAACCGTTTTGAAAGAGAGAAAGTAAATGACACATATGTATTCATATATATCATTAAATAAATAATATTGTATCATATATATCATATAATTTTACTAAAATCATCCTTAATACATTCCATGTAGAGTGTGAATGAATCACATCGCTTTGAGGAGGTGTTAGTCAACACTTCCCCAAACGAAATTATCGTATTCAATCAAAATTGAGAGAATGATGGTATGTGTTATATATAAATTATAAAATCATAAATAAATCATAAATATAATATATATAATAATAAAATATATTTTCTATCATAATTCCCAACTGTGAGAGGTGGTAAAGTAAAAACGAACAACATCATTTTGTGAGGTGGTAGTTCTCCATACCTAAGAATGGTAAGTTTATTACCCATTAGATGGAAGTGTGTGTAAGTGTTGGTTGAAAACATAGAATAAAAGCATATAAGTATATTTAGGATACTGATGTTATTATATACTCATGTAATAACTGTAACATCCCAAGTAAGTAATGAATAATAGATATTTTTTATCTATGTCTCTTAATGAATTAGATAGTGTTTTAGAGGCTTAAAATGAAAATAAATACAATCTTATGCATGGAAAACACTAATATTCTTAAAAGATTGTTTTACTACCTTTTGATGGGAAACCCTTTTTAAATATATCTTTTGACACTTTTATAAGATATGTTTGTCAAAATAAACTTATTTTTTATGATTGGGACATCAAAATTTACTTTGTGTGAATATTTGGTATTTTTCAGACAATGTTCATTTTTTAATGAATAGTGAAAAATACTGCATTTTACATCAAAACTATTTTTTAATATAATTTATTTATTTGATTATATTATCATTTTAATTGGTTTTAAAGTGAAATTAGAATATATTTTTACCATTTAATCCAATGGTGGTCATTGGAATAAATTTTACATTGAAATTGGACTTTAACGGGTATCAATCTTTTGATACTTATTATTTCATAAAAACATGCTATTTTCTCTGATAGCAAGAAATAATTATTAAATTAACTAATGTGACTTATATGTTTTGAATTTTTTAAAATAGACTTCATTTTTGAATTCGGAATATCAAGTATAGCTTAGAGTGAATTTTTGCAAATTTTTTGAAAAACTCCAATTTCTGATGAATAGTGAAACCACTAAGTGGTAATCATGCAAACTGATTTTTCAGTTAAATTAAAGTTTACCACTATTGTGTATTGAATTTTGAAAATCCAACATACATGGTTGTCATTAGTATGTAAAATGTGGTTCAATGGGATGAAAATAATTTTTTTGGTGAATAGTAACTTTTTTTCATTAATCGCGATTAGAGGTAATTAGTGTAATCTAAGGTAAAAATGATATTATAAAAATATTAAAACAGCATGACACTTGTCATACCCCTATTGGATGATTCATAGCCAACCAAGACAACCAATGGGTCGATTTAGGGGATCCTATGGAGCCTCTTGTGTGAGATAATGACTTTAATGCCTTTTTTTAAATAAAGGTGAAAATGAAACTAACATAAATTGTTTCACAAAAACAATTTTTAGAAGGAGTTATACTAATCATATTTTTGTATATAAATACTATTTGGAAAGATAAAATGATTTTTAACATCAGGATATTTTTGTTATAATTTTTAGACATTAAATAAATTAATTTAATTATGACATCATGATGATGCAACGATGACCTCATTAATGAACAGTTTAAATAAAATGGAAAGATAATATAAAATCTACGACCTACACTTGTCCAAAAACTATTGAATGGAAATATTTCGAAGCCTTATCATCTTATCTTCGAAATATATCAATTTGGGACCTTAGAAATTCGAAACACTTTTGAAAATAAAATAATAGTTTCAAAATTTCCTAAAGTGCCCCTCCTCTCCTCTTATAAAAGGCCCCCACCTCTACCTCATTTCACACACTCCTCAAGCCTTTGGCTCGGCCATCCCCTGACCATTTACTCCTCCACATCCCTCCCCTCAAACAATAGGATTACCTTTTGGCATAATCCTTTCAAAGGAAGCCTTTAGGCTCAAATCAAAAGGAGTAACACTTTTAAAGGTAATTCGTTCTCTCATGTTCATTTGTTTTATTTTTCTTCTCCAACCCCATAAAATCTTTTATTTACTTCTTCTGTAACAACAACATTATCTTCAATATACTATGATTTTGTTATAATATTTATTCTAGCTACACTCTCACACAACTACATCAAATGGTTAAAGAACATACGGTTTCCGTGGACGGCGAAATTCTATCTCCCGAAACTATGATTGTTCAATACTCATTTAACACCTTCAAAGGTGGTCATTATGATGTCACTATTTTTATATATGATATATAATATGTTTATTCTTTCCTTAAGCTTCTGTATTTTTCATTTATGGCATACCACTATTGTTTCCATTATGGGTAAACACGATATATTCATTTTAGGAAGTGCGGACTACCGCCCCCTAAAAGTAATTTGATTCGTTAATACCATATGTGGGATGTGTAAAGGAAAAAGTTAATGATATTATATATGTTATTATACTGGAATTATAATATACTCTTATATCATTATGATTCCATTCCAGAAAATACGAAATAGAAATGGAAGTAGCGTTCATGCGTACGTACGGCTTACCGTCTCCAGGAACGGTGCATTTAATTTCTTACATCTAAATGTGATGTAATATTATAAATATATGTATATGATGAATATATATGATATATATGTTATCCAAATCATTAATATAATTCTGGATATAAGGAACCTTTGACCAAATTAACAACATGTAAGTGTAAGAAGTCTATTTTTGACTTAAGAACCAAATACCGACAAAAAGAACATTATTAACTTAAATGATTACATGATGTTCATAACATGGTATAAAAGGAATAATTAACTTTAAAAAGGTTCTTAAGCAAGTATAGATTAACTCAAGTTTATTATTCAGGAGATTAAATAACGGTCGGGTCAAGTCGGATACGAGGTATGGGACTGCGTCTCAATCTCCTTTCATGAGGCATATTTTGTTTTATACACAACATTCTTTTATACGGTGTATAAACCCCTTTGACTTTTACGTTTATTCAAAAGAAATATTTTTTATACGAAGCGTTTACTAAACGACAAAAGGGAATGTTTTTGTCATACTTATGCGGTGACAAAGACTTCTCCACCGCCGTGACCGTTATTTGAGTTTCGGCTTCCTCTACAAGACATACCTTGTTTTTAAAAGAAAAAGAAATACCATGTTTTACTTTTATTTTATTTTGGTATTGAAAATGGTTTTCATAATGTTTTTATATCAATGTGTTGTATTGATATCTTGTGATTAAAAGGTGGAAATGTTATGTTTCCTTTATGCATATTTTATGTGATATGATTATGTTGAGGTTCTTGGGCATTATTATGAAGATGTGTGGTTCCGTGATAAATTAAGGTTGGGTGAGCTCGATATATCTCTCCAATGAATTGGGTAACGTGAAGGAGTGAAACGTTAAGGTTTCTCTGAATAGATTTAGGGAATATACTGTGATGGGTATTCCAAACGTAACCAAGAGGGTTACTCCCTACGTAAGAATGTTATGAATGCCTCAAGTTACCTTTATGTATTATGATTTCTATGATTTATTCATGATTTGATGAGGTATGTTAAAGTTATTATGTTTTATGGGTAAATTATGATCTCATCCTTATGTATATATGTACCCATGTTTCCTTTCCATATTTTTAAATCCCTTACTGAGCTTTTTATGCTAATCCCATGTTTTTTGAAATGTTTTTCACAGGTCAAGGGAAAGGTACATGATATGATGATAGTGTCAAAGAAGTGTCAAGAAAGAATCCATGTTTATTTTAAATTTGTTTCCATTGATGGGAATGAAGAATACTATCTTTATGTAACCACTTTGTTTATATGTGGAATGTTAATGAATGTTTTATGATCTAATTCCTTAAAACTCTAAACCCGAAAAGATCCTCAATGTATAATCTTGTAATAACTCAAGATTAAGTAAGTTTTAAGGCTGGGGCATTATAGTTGGTATCAAAGGTCGGTTTAGATAACTTTAGGTGTTATAATTCTATTAAATGATTATCCAAAAATATTTTTTTTTGAAATGATATAGAATTTAAAGATTACCATGTTGCTTCATCTAAGACATGTTTGTTCAGAATGGGTTTCCGCAGAGGAAACAGGGAAGAAGTGCTAGGAAGGCATACAGAAGGAAATAACCTTCCCAATCAGCATCCTGAGATGGTTGGAATTGAAACTGAACAGTTTGTTGCAGTAATGGCGCAGTTGACTGAAGTGATAAATGGCGGTGGTATCCATACATGAGATCAGCCAGATCAACCGCAGAGGAACATATCAGTGGTGGAACATTTCATGAGGCAACATCCCCCATCATTCAGAGGATCATCTAACCCTGTGCTAGCTGAAGGGTGGATTAAAGCACTGGAGAAGATTTTTGATGTCATGGGGTGTTCAGACAATCAAAAGGTTAGTCTTGTTGTTTACCGTTTGGAGGGTGAGGCAGATCAGTGGTGGTCTATGGTTAAAAATATTAGGGACGCAGATGAGATTGATGCTCTCGACTGGGATGAATTCAAAGGTATGTTTCTTGAGAAGTATTTTCCTAAGGCTATTTGACTTTGGATGGAAATGAAATTCTTGGAATTGAGGCAACAGGAAGACTAAGTGGCTGCCTATGAAGAAAGGTTCACTCGATTGGCAAGGTATGCTCCAAATTTTATCCGAGACCTTGATAGTAAAATCAATCGTTTTTACTCAGGATTAAAGCCAAAATATCGAAGGGCATTAGCTTCTCGTGAGTTTAAAAGTTATGAAATGATTTTTAGATGTGCTGAGAAGGTGGAAATGGAGTTTGCCAATGACCAAGGGTTCTATAACAACCAGCAGAAGAAGAGACCGAGGTGGCAGGAGAAAGGTAAGAATTCTTCAAAAAAGTCTGATGGTAAGAAAACTAAGTTTCCAGTTTGCGATAAATGTGGAAAAAGGCATGCGGGGGAATGTATTCTGAATTCTGGAAAGTGATACTGATGTGGTAAGATGGGACATAAGGCTCGTGATTGCACTGAAAAGGATCAAGGTGAAGGTAAGACCAAATTTGATTTACATTTAGTGAAATGTTATAAGTGCAATGAGATGGGTCACTATGCAAACTAGTGTCCGACAAAGAGCTTGAGTGATGGGAAGCAGTTAGACTACAAGCAGAAAGGGGTGGTGAAATCTTTTGCAACTACTTCGGCAGACATCGGGCCATCAAATGAAGTTGTATCAGGTACTTTGTTTTTTCAGATTATGCCAGTGTGTTGTTTGATTCGGGGTCTACACGTTCTTTCATCTCTGAAAACATTTCTAGTAAAATGGGAATTCCATCTCAAGAAATGACTCCTGAACTTTCGGTAAAAACACCTGGGGGAAATGTTGAGGAAAAAAGAGTTTATAAGAATCTTACTATCTTTATCTGTGGAAAGAACCTATTTGAAAACCTTATTGTTCTACCTCTAGTAGAGTTTGATGTTATCCTGGGTATGGATTGGCTCTCTATTTACCATGCTAAGATTGACTGTAGAGTTAAAGAAGTTTCTTTTCAGAAAGACTTTCAGTTTGTGTACAATAATGAACCCTTACTGTTGATAACTTATCAAGAGGCCAAGAAACTTGTAAAAGATGGAAATGAATGTTACCTTGCACACATTGTTGAAAATAAAGGAACTGTTCAAATTAATGATGTACCAGTGGTAAATGAGTATCCTGATGTTTTTCCTGATGAGTTGCCTGGAATAATACCATATCGGGAAGTTTAGTTTACTGTTGACTTAGTTCCTGATGCTAAGCCAATTTCAAAACCCCCTTATCGAATGGCTCAAATTGAACTTTTAGAGTTGAAGGAGCAATTGCAAGATTTATTAGAGAAAGGTTTCGTTCGACCTAGCACATCACCTTGGGGTGATCCTGTCTTGTTTGTTAAAAAGAAAGATGGTTCTATGAGACTTTGCATTGATTATAGGTCCTTGAATAATATCACTGTTAAGAACAAATATCCTTTGCCTCATATCGATGATTTGTTTGATCAGCTCCAGGGAGATCAGTTTTTTTCAAAGATTGACTTGAGATCGGGGTACCATCAGCTGAAGGTAAAGGAGGCAGATATTCCAAAGACCACGTTCCGTACGAGATATGGCCATTATGAATTTGTACTAATGCCTTTTGGGCTAACCAATGCACCTGCTGTATTCATTGACCTAATGAATAGAATTTTCCATGAGTTCTTGGATAAGTTTGTGGTGGTTTTCATTGATGATATTTTGGTGTTTTATAAAAGTAAAGAAGAGCATGAAAGTCATTTAAGGGTCATTTTGAAAACCTTAAAAGAAAAGAAACTGTATGGAAAATTCAGAAAATGTGAGTTTTGGTTGCAACAAATTTCATTCCTTGGTCACATTGTTTCTAAAGATGGGATAACTGTTGATCCTGCAAAAACAAAAGTTGTGGAAGACTGACCAAGACCCACAAATGTAACCGAGATTCGTAGATTCCTTGGTTTGGCAGGCTATTAATGAAGGTTTGTTAGAAATTTTTCACGGTTATCTAGTCCAATGACTATGCTAACACGGAAGGGTGTTAAGTTTATCTGGTCAAAAGAATGTGATGATTGTTTTCAAGAATTGAAAAGAAGATTAGTGAATGCTCTAGTTTTGGCACTACCTTCCAGGAATGGTGAGTTTGTTATATACAGTGATGCTTCATTGAAAGTACTTGGTTGCGTAATAATGCAGAATGATCAGGTAATTGCTTATGCTTCACGAAAGTTGAAAACTCATGAGGTAAATTACCCTACACATGATTTGGAATTTGCTGCTGTTGTTTTCGCTTTAAAATTTTGGTGGCATCATTTTTATGGATTAAGTGTGAAATATATACCGATCACAAAAGTTTAAAGTATATATTCACTCAGAAGGAGTAAAACATGGGACAAAGGAGATGGCTAGAATTAATCAAGGATTATGATTGTACAATTCATTACCATCCGGGAAAAGCAAATAATGTGGCTGATGCTTTGAGTCGAAAAAGTAATGCTTCATTAGCAATGTTGCATTTGGAACGTGATCCTTTGGTTAAGGATTTGATGAAATTTAGCATAGAAGTTGTTGGTGCACGAAGTTCTTCTATTTTGTTTCAGGTATCAGTGAGATCATCTCTATCAGATAGAATCAAGCAAGCACAGAAGCAAGACAGTGAGTTGCAGAAAAAGGTAGAGCTGGTTCAAAAAGGTAAGTTGCCTAAATTCAACATTGATAATGATTGCATTTTGAGATTTTGGAAGAGATTGTGTGTGCCTTGTGATTCACAGTTGAAGATAGAGTTGTTATGTGAAGCTCATAGTTTTCCGTTTTCAGTTCATCCAGGCAGTACTAAGATGTATAGAGATCTTCAGGAGTATTATTGGTTGGATGGAATGAAAAGAGATATTGGTGATTTTACTGTGAAGTGTTTGACATGTCAACAGGTTAAAGAAGAGAGGATGTTACAGAAAGTGATTCTTCAGCCTTTACCAGTGCCAGAGTGGAAATGGGAGAATATATCCATAGACTTTTTTGTGGGATTACCGAAGACATCTCGAGGTAATAATGAAATCTGGGTTATTGTTGATTGCTTGACTCAATTTGCTCATTTCCTTGCTATACGAGATACTTTTTCCCTAGATCAACTTTCCCGTTTGTATCTTAAATAGATAGTCAGGTTACATGGAGTTCCTCTCTCCATTGTATCTGATCGTGATCCCAAGTTCACTTCTAACTTTTGGAAAGGCCTTCAGAAGTAGTTGGGTACTGAATTAAATTTTAGTACAGCTTTTCATCCTCAATCAGATGGGCAGTCGGAACGAACAATTCAGACCTTGGAGGATATACTATATTCTTGCTCTATGGATTATCAGGGAAGTTGGAACCAACATCTTTCTTTGGTTGAATTTTCATATAATAACAGTTTTCATTCCAGTATACAGATGGCACCATTTCAGGAATTATATGGGAAGCGGTGTCGAACTCAAGCATTCTGGGATAAAGTGGGTGGAAGGAAGTTGATGGGACCAGAATTGGTAGAAGAGATGGCAGAAAAAGTTCAGCTGATTCAGAAACACATGAGAACAGCTCAGAGCAGGTAGAATAGTTATGCGGACAACAGGAGGAAGGATCTATCTTTTGAGGTAGGTGATCATGTTTTTCTCAAAGTATCACCATGGAAAAGTGTGATGCGATTTGGTAAGAAAGGAAAGTTGAGTCCGAGGTTTATTGGACCATATGAAATTATGGAGAGAGTTGGATCAGTTGCTTACCGGGTGGCTTTACCTCTGAGTTTATCTCAGGTACACAATGTTTTTCACGTTTCGATGTTGAGAAAGTATATGCCAGATCCATCTCATGTTTTGAGTCCAGAGGTAGTTCAGCTGGAAGAGAACATATCTTATGAGGAACAACCGGTCTAGATTCTTGACCACAGGGAGCAAGTGTTACAGAATAAGGTGATTAAGTAGGTAAAGGTTTTCTGGAAAAACCACAGAATGGAAGAGGCAACATGGGAATCTGAAAATGCAATGAGGGATAAGTACCTCCATTTATTCGATAAGTAAATAAATTGTGGGGACGCAATTTTCAAAAGGGGGGAAGGATGTATCATCCCAAGTAAGTAATAAATAATAGATATTTTTTATCTATGTTTATTAATGAATTTGATAGTGTTTTAGAGGCTTAAAATGAAAAAAATACAATCTTATGCATGTAATACACTAATATTCTTAAAAGATTGTTTTACTTCCTTTTGATGGAAAAACCTTTTTAAATCTATCTTTTGACAATTTTATAAGCTATGTTTGTCAAAATAAACTTATTTTTTATGATTGGGACATCAAAATTTACATTGTGTGAATTTTTGGTATTTTTTAGACAATGTTCATTTTTTAATGAATTGTGAAAAATACTGCATTTTACATGAAAACTATTTTTTAATCTAATTTATTTATATTATTAGATTATCTTTTGAATTGGTTTTGAAGTGAAATTAGAATATATTTTTACCGTTTAATCCAATAGAGCTCATTGGAATAAATTTTACTTTGAAATTGGACTTAAACTGGTATCAATATTTTGATACTAATTGTTTCATAAAAACACGCTATTTTCTCTGACAGCGGGAATTAGTTTTTAAATTAATTAATGTGACTTATATGTTTTGAATTTTTTAAAATATACTTCATTTTTGAATTCGGAATATCAAGTATAGCTTAGAGTGAATATTTGGAAATTTTCTGAAAAACTCCAATTTTTTATGAATAGTGAAACCACTAAGTGGTAATCAAGCAAACTGATTTTTCAGTTAAATGAAAGTTTACGACAAATGTGTATTGAATTTTGAAAATCCGACATACATGGTTGTCATTAGTATGTAAAATGTGGTTCAATGGGATGAAAATAATTTTTTGGTGAATAGTAACTTTTTTTCATTAATCGCGATTAGAGGTAATTTGTGTAATTTAAGGTAAAAATGATATTATAAAAATATGAAAACACCATGAAAATTGTCCTACCCCTATTTTCTAAGTCATGGCATACCAAGACAACCCATGGGTCGATTTAGGGGACCCTATGGAGCCTCTTGGGTGAGATAATGACTTTAATGCCTTTTTTTAAATAAACGTGAAAATGACACTAACCTAAATTGTTTTACTAAAACAATTTTTAGAAGGGTTTATACTAATCATATTTTTTTCTATAAGTACTATTTGGAAATATACAACGATTTCCTACATCAGCATATTTTTATTATAATTTTTAGACATTAAATAATTTAATTTAATTATGACATCATGATGATGCAACGATGACCTCATTAATGAACAGTTTAAAAAAAATGAAAAGATAATATAAAATATAAGACCTAAACTTGTCCAAAAACTATTGTATGGAAATATTTCAAAGCCTTATCATATTATATTTGAAATATATCAATGTGGGACCTTAGAAATTCGAAACACTTTTGAAAATAAAATAATAGTTTCATGATTTCCAAAAGTGCCCCTCCTCTCCTCTTATAAAAGGCCCCCACCTCTACCTCATTTCACACACTCCTCAAGCCTTTGGCTCAGCCATACCCTGCCCATTTTCTCTCTCCACATCCCTCCCCTAATTCTAGAGGATTACAATTGGGCAGAATCCTTTCAAAGGAAGACTTTAGGATCAAATCAAAAGGAGTTACACTTTTAAAGGTAATTCATTCTCTCATGTTCATTTGTTTTATTTTGCTTTTCCAACCCCCTGAAATCTTTTTATTTACTTCTTTTGTAACAACACCAGTATATTAAATATACTATTATGTTTTTATAAGATATATTAAATCTACACTCTCACACAACTACATCAAATGGTTAAAGAACATACGGTTTCCGTGGATGGCGAAATTCTGCCTCCCGAAACGACGATTTTTCAATACTCATTTAACACCTTCAAAGGTGGCCATTATGATTTCACTATTTTTATATATGATATATAATATTTTTATTCTTTACTTAAGCTTCTATATTTTTCATTTATGTCATACCACTATTGTTTCCATTATGGGTAAACACGATATCTTCATTTTAGGAAGTGCGGACTACCGCCCCCTGAAAGTGATGTGATTCGTTAATACCATATGTGGGATGTGTAAAGGATAAAGTTAATGATATTATATATGTTATTATACTGGAATTATAATATAGACTTATATAATTATTATTCCATCCCAGAAAATACGAAATAGAAATGGAAGTAGTGTTCATGCGTCCGTACGACTTACCGTCTCCATGAACGGTGCATTTCATTTCTTACCTCTAAATGTAATGTAATATTATAAATACATGTATATGATTAATATATATGATATATATGTTATCCAAATAATTAATATCATTCTGGATATAACGAACCTTTGACCAAATTAACAACATGTAAGTGTAAGAAGTCTATTTTTTACTTAAGAACCAAATACCGACAAAATGAACATTATTAACTTAAATGATTACATGATGTTCATAACATGGTATAAAAGGAATAATGAACTTGAAAAAGGTTCTTAAGCAAGTAGAGATTAACTCAAGTTTATTATTCAGGAGATTAAAGAATGGTCGGGTCATGTCGGATACGAGGTATGGGACTTCGTTTCAATCTCCTTTCATTGAGGCATATTTTGTTTTATACACAACCTTCTTTTATACGGTGTATAAACCCCTTTGACGTTTATGTTTATTCAAAATGAATCATTTTTATATGAAGCATTTACTACACGACAAAAGGGAATGTTTTTGTCGTACGTATGCTGCGACAACGACTTCTCCGCCGCTGTGACCGTTATTTGAGTTTCGGCTTCCTATACAATCCATGCCTTGTTTTTAAAAGAAAAAGAAATACCATGTTTTACTTTTCTTTTATTTTGGTATTGAAAATGGTTTTCATAATGTTTTTATATCAATGTGTTTTATTGATATCTTGTGATTGAAAGGTGGAAATGTTATGTTTCCTTTATGCATGTTTTATGTGATATGATTATGTTGAGGTTCTTGGGCATTATTATGAAGACGGGTGGTTCCGTGATAAACTAAGGGTGGGTGAGCCCGATATAGATTTCCAATGCATTGGTTAACGCGAAGGAGTGAAACGTTAAGGTTTCTCCGAAGAGATTTAGGGAATATACTGTGATGGGTATTCCAAACGTAACCAAGATGGTTACTCCCTACGTAAGAATGTTATGAATGCCTCAAGTTACCTTTATGTCTTATGATTTCTATGATTTATTCATGATTTGATGAGTTATGTTAATGTGCTTATGTTTTATGGGTAAATTATGATCTCATACTTATGTATATATGTACCCATGTTCCCTTTCCATATTTTTATATCCCTTACTGAGCTTTTTATGCTCATCCCAAGTTTTTTGAAATGTTTTTCACAGGTCAAGTGAAAGGTACATGATATGATTATAGTGTCAAGGAAGTGTCAAGAAAGAATCCATGTTTATTTTAAATATTTTTCTATTGATGGGAATGAAGAATACTATCGTTATGTAACAACTTTGTTTATATGTAGAATGTTAATGAAATTTTTATGAACTAATTCTCTAAAACTCTAAACCCGAAAAGATCCTCAATGTGTAATCTTGTAATAACTCAAGATTAAGTATGTTTTAAGGATGGGGCCTTATAATAACAATATTCTTGGAGGTGGAGAATGACCATAAAACAATGGATCATGAGGAAGGATGTTACCTATTTTATGGGTAACTCCTCTTGGTTTGCATCAATGGGCTTCCTTAGATAGATTTTTTAAAAATTAATGCTACTATTATGAGTGGGGTGATTTTAGGATAATATTTTATCAATTTTTGGGCTACATAAAGTGTTTTAGAGGTGTGATTAATTGGTAGTGTTGAGTGTCTTTTTATTGTGGTTGAGGAGTGACATTCTTGTAAATTTTTAGATAGGGTCGTCCACCCAGGTTTTTTCCAGGTCATGTGGCACCAATAATACTAAAAACTTTATAAAATTTATTATTTGGTAAAAATATGAAAAAATGAAATTTTTATATCTTTATAGGTTGTTTTGGGACTTACTTTTAGAGTTCATCCATTAGTTATGCTATTTTTTTCTCTTAATCGATGCAACTAATTTTAATCACGTTTACTAATATTTTGGGTAGAAAACTAAGTTTTCATTATTAGAAAATATAAATTATTCTTATTTTAAATATTGCATCCATTTTTTCAAATTAAAATCACATAATTTTCAGAAATTATTTTAGAAGTAACCATATAGATGTCTTGCCAACGTTAATTTTTTAGCAAAAAAGATTAAATGATTACGATGTTTTTATATGTAATTTCAAGGTGAAATTTGTATTAATGGGCTAAAATGTTTAAATTGATTTAATAATGAACTAATGAAACATTAAAACCATATTAAAATATAATTTAACTATATAAATAAAAAATATGAAAATGGGTATTGAATTAAAATTCACTATTTCTCACTATTCATCAAAAAATGACGTTTTTCAAAAAAATAACAAACATTCTCTCTAAGATAATTTTGAAATTATGAATTAAAAAATAAATTTTATTTTATAATATTTTCTAATAATTATTTTATTATTGTTCACAGAGGGACATAATAGCAGTTCATTTGAGAAAATAGTATTTTCAAACATATAAAGATCTTATCAACATACATGTTTAATTTAAAATATCTTTTACGTAAAAAAAATTATTATAACTATTATTTAAGAAATTTTTACTACTATTTATATTACTATGTTCAATAGCTAGGTTATTTCTATATTATTTAAATTATTATAATAATAAAAGGATGTTTTTAGAAAATCGGTGTTGCGTGTAATACAAGCCAAGTCTGTGCTGCATGTAGTGAAAGCTTATCTTTGTGTAGAAATAATTATTTTAGGACATATTGTTGCATGAAACACATGACACCAAATAAAAATAATTTTTTTTAACAAAAGGTCTACAAAAACGTGGGTGTTATATTCCACCCCCCTTAAAATGAATATCACCCAAGAAATTTGTAATTCTAACACAAACAATAACGATATTTCTGCCTTAGCATATCTTCAAGTTCCCATGTAGCTTTTTATAGATGGTGATTTATCCGAAAAACATTGAATTGGTAAGTGTTCTTGTGTCTTTGAACTTTTATTGTATGATCCATAATTTCAAATTGTTGTTCCTCATAATAAAGATCTTGTTCCGGTGGTATGAAATCTAAGATTAGAATATGCGAAGGGTTAGACACATACTTCCTCAAGAGAGATACAAGGAACACATCATTGACATGAGAGAGATTTTTAGGAAGCACCAAGATATATAATATTATCCAAATATGGTCAAGAATTTCAAATGAAACAATATACATAGGTAGTATTTTCCCTTTCTTTATAAATCTCATGACCTTATTTAAGGGAGAGATTCATAGAAACACCTCACGAAATTCCAATTCTAAATCATGCTGATAATTTTTAGTATAAAATATCTATGGACTTTGTGTTGTCGTGATATGATTTTAAATTGTTCTAACCTTCTCAACCATTTATTTATCTATCTTAGGTCTCAATTAATTAATTTACCTATATTTATCCAATCATGTTGGATTTATAAAGTTTTCCAACAGAGTGATTCATAAGGAGCCATCTGAATGCTTGAGTAAAAGCTATTGTTTTAAGGAAACATAATTGGAGGAGGGTGGTGATACCAATTACCTTTGGAATCCAATAAGAAATTTCCATATATATTTTCTATGGTTTTAAGAGTTTATTTAGATTGACCATAATTCTAATGAAGATAAATAGTGTTAAAACTCAATTTTGAATCAAGTGATTACAGAATAATTCTCTAGAATGTTTAGGTAAACATTAGATCCAGATCAGATAAAATATAATGTGGTACTCCATGAAACTTTTCCACTTCCTTACTATATATTCTAGAAATTTTCTATAGAGAAAAATTTTTTCTAATATTTATGTAGTGTACTGACCTAGTAAGGAAATCAAATTCCCCCCATTTATCATTAAACTATTTATAGGATTTCAGGAGTCCAATGAAAGAACCCATAGTTATGTTCTCCCATTTCCATTATGGTATAGGTAATGGATACAATATCCCCATAGACTTTTGTATTTCATACTTAACCTTCTAAAATACCAAGAACCTTTATAAAAAATCATTGAAATCCTTCTTCACGACATCCCACAATAAGTATTCCTTCAAGTCTCTATACATCTTCATACTTTCATGATTAATAGATAAACAAGAACTATGCGCTTCCAATAATAGATCCTTCATTAAATCTAGTATATATAGAACACATATAGATTTCTCAAACCTTATCATTCCATCCTTATCATGGATAAACTTCATAACATCTATACACTTCTTTTGATGCTCTACATCTTCCTTCTCTTCCTCTTTGAGCATGACATGTATAGAGGTCAAGACATTTAATCGATCAAGATAATATTTTTCCCATTCCATTAATATTTCAAAATACATAATTTAGATGTCAAAAAATATTGTATCTTTTTGTGTCATCATCATGGATAATATTGAATGATCCTTTTGACTCAAAGAATCATCCACCCTGTTCACTTACCCATAGTGGCTATCTTTGGAGTTGTCATATTCATTCATCAGCTCTACCGATCTTATCTAGATCATGTTTAAATATTTCTATGTGAATATATATATCGTACTTTTATGATCATTATATATATATATATATATATTCCATATAAATATAATTCTTCAATATCATTAATGTGAAAACTATGGTGGCTATCTTCAAATCATGAGTTCCGTAATTTTTCTCATGGATATTAAATTTCCATGAGGCACAAGTGATAACCACGTTATTCTAAATATGAACACATACCAATCCCTTAATGTATGAATATATATATATATATATATATATATTAAAAACCCTTATACACTATTGGGTAATGTAAGCACATGCATCCTGACCAACCTTCTCTTTATTTCTTTTAAATTTTCCTCAAAATATTTTGTCCATTGAAACTTGGAACCCGTGCAAGTTAACATGGTCATAGGATAAGATAATCAAGAAACATTATCCACGACCCATTAATAATATCCAGATAAACAAAGAAAACTATGGATCTTAGACACCATAGTTAATCTAAGCCAACCTTCAATATATTTTTTCATTGATGGATATACTATTATACCTTATCTTGAGATTATGTGATATAAAAAAGAATCCTTTTGTATCCAAAATTCACACATTTCAAATTTTTCATAAAAAATATCCTTCCATAGGGTCTTTAGTAAATCTCCCAAGTTGTCTTCATGATCTTCCATTCTCTTAGAATATATAAGAGTTTCATCTATAAATACTTCCACATACTAATTGAAGAAATCGCAAATGACTATGTTCATCAATTCCATGATGAGATAAAGAGAATTACCTAGACTAAAAGGCATCACTATATATTCATAATTTCCATACCTGGTTTAGAATTACATCATGGGTATATCTTCTCTCTTAACCCTCAGTTGATGATATCATGAACGGATATCAATCATGGAAAAATATTAAGCTCTTTTCAGTTGATCAAACACATCATCAACACAAGTAATAAGATACTTTTTCTCGATCGTGATCCTGTTCAACTCAAGATAATCAAAGGAGAGTTGCATGAATAAATCATTCTTTTACACAAAGAGGATAGGTTCACACAAAGGATACCCACTTGGCCGAATAAATCTCTTATCAAGGTTTTCTTGGAGTTTCTTATTCAAATACTTCCACTCAGTTTGGTCCATATTACCAGGAGTCATTTAAATTGGTTTGGAAGAAGGTATGATTTCGATCAAGAAATGTAGATCGTGTTTTTTTGGAATTATATGAAAATATTTTTGACACAGATCCACAGATACCCAAATAATAGGCATATCATCGATATTGACTGTCTCCCCAACAATTTTAGACAAACACGCCTTCTAAATAGGAATTAAGACCCATACAATAGATGTAATCTCTATAAAAAGTTCATAATTATCATCACATTGATATAATATCACAATTTGATTTGAAATATTAAACAAAAATTCCTTTCATAAATAATATATGCGGGATTTATGTTAATAAATCCAAACAATACCAATGATGAAATAAAATTCAACTATTGGATGAATGAAATGATTTTTAGGATATACATTCCAACAAATATCAACTAGAGTGGAATCACAGAATTAATTTGAAATCACCATACCATTAGGGGGTTTTAATGATAATTCCACATCTAATAGTTCAGGTCAAATCATAATACCCTTATAAAACTCTTTCATATGAAATAGTCAGAAGATCTAGAATCAAATAATACATTATAAATTCTATAGAAGATGATAAGTGTAAAATTCACCATTATATTATCGCAACCCTCATTCGAAATAGTAATCTCCTGAAATTTATCCTTGTCCCTAGATTTAAGAAGTTACTCATTAAAATCATAATCACAATCTCTTGGGTTTGGGAAATGGTAAGCATAATTCCAATTCTCCATACACTTGAAGCACTGAAGTGTGGGAGGTTCATTCTATGTAGCTTTTCCTCTATTTTAATCGTTTTCTAACTTATTCCCATTAGCATGGTAATAAATTTCCTGATGTCCTTCCCTTACATACTTAAAAAACATATTAGTCCCCATATAGAAATTATTTTTATTATTATTTCCAAACATTGAGATTAAATGAAGGATCATCTTATTCTCTTCTTAAATTTTATATTTTCCTTCAAACTCCATAATACATTATTAATTAAAACCATGCGATTGATAAGTAACTCAAACCTCCATTTTGACTTTAATTTCACAAATCACAATCTCTTCATAGAGATTAATGTCTCTTATAGAAAACTCCATTATGAAAAATGTCTTTAAGTTACTTAATAACCTATCAAGATTACATTTGGGTCAGATGATAATACAATAAGTGTACCTCAAAAATCATTTAAAATTATCCTCATATGTACTAATAGATTCAACATCCTTTTTTTAATAGAATGAACTCCTCTCCCATATTCGTCTGAATTACAAGAGGGATGTAATTATTGAAGAACATGATTTTCAACTCATCCCAATCCATGGATTCAATTTCATCTTGCTTCCTCATATTCTTGATGAAATTCCACCACATGTTTAATGACCTATCCATAATCATAACACAAAAGAGGACCTTATTACTCATCTAGGTCATGAAGAATTAGATACTAAATAAAAATTTATCAGAGAATCAAAAATAAAATTAAACATGAAAAAGGCAACTTTGCTTCTTCATGCACAAAAATGATGACGTCCAACATTGGACTTCAATGTGACCTATGAAAATAATTTTAGAACCCAGGGTGAGCATTAAATTTCACAATAATGTATTTTGAAACCTTCAATAAAAACATTTAAAGATATTATTTTGAAAACAATTTCAAAAATTAAATCTATAAAATTTAAATTTAAATAAATTATTTGAATTTTTTAAAGCATTAAAAATACCAAATCACTTTGAAAATACTTACATTCGAAAACTACTTCAAACACATTCTTGTGTTTTTATTAAAACAATACACAACCTTCTGAAAAAAACACTATTAGAGGTCACCTGATACATTGATGTATGTCGAGGCCTACCCACATGAAGAAGGAATGGCTTCACTCCCCAATTCCCTTATTTAATACGTTCATGTGCCATATTTTCAGAATACATTTATGATTTCTCTAATTATATATAAGTTTTCCCGAGAGTTCTTAATTTTTGAAAACATGTCAATGAATTAAAAATTCACTAATGGAAATATGATCTATACCAATGTTTTTGGAAAAACCGTTGGTATAGTTCACTAATTTGGACATATACCAATGGTTCGGCCAAAACCGTTGGTAGTTGTCACTTATATGATCATATAACAATGGTTTTGGACAAACCGTTGGTATAGGGGGGACCTATACCAATGGTTTGGCCAAACTGTTGGTATAGGGTCTCTATAATTGACCTATACCAATGGTTTTCTCCAAACCTTTAGTATAGGTCCCACTTATACCAATAGTTTCTCCAAATCCATTGGTATAGGTCCCAAAATCATAGAACCTATACAAATGATTCTAAAAATTGTTGGTATATGTACTTGTATTTTTAATGGAATCTTCATACAACAGACATTAAAAAAATAAAAAATTTAAAATAATTATGATAACACATAAATATGTTTATGAAATTATGGTCACAAATGAAAGTCACGTTAGTGGTTAGGTCGTTCAATCAAAAACGGGAGGTGCTAGGATTAAAACCAACCCGAAGATTATTTTTTGAATTACATATACCAACGGTTTATAGAACCATTGGTATATATTTTCTTATCACTTATACGTACAGTTTTAAAAACCCTTGGTATATGTCTATACGAATCGTTTTCCCAAAACCGTTGGTGTATACCTATCCTCATGACTTACTTGGAAATGGTTCTCCAAACCATTGCTATAGCCTATACCAATGGTTTGGAGGCCCATAACAAGGATTCTAAACTGTTTGGTATAGGGTATTTTTCCAGTACTGATTATTATTTATATACAATAGTATATAAAATTATAAATATATGAATTTTATTTCATATCCCTCACGAGTTTTGTTACAATGAAAACTCCTACCATAAGTCCCTACAGAGATTGTTAACTCCTGAAGAAATCAATGTGCTTTATGATCTCAGATGTGATGATACCAGATATAAATTTTAATTTAAAAATTTATTATTAATATATTTTATTTCATTATGCTTAATCTCATGATCATGATATTATTTTGATGCTACATCATTAATATTAATATAATATTATGACATGTTAGGATCATTTTTGAAAACATAGTGACAAAATTATGGTAAACATTAATCATTATATATATATATAATACACCCATTTTCGAAAAATATTTATGAACACACACACACATATATATATATAATAACATATATAATGTATATGTATATAGTGATCCCACTTACATCACTTTGAACAAATTAGTCATAGAGTTTGAAAATAATACTTACACACACAGAGAGATATATATATATATATATATATATATATATGTATGATGAAAAAACATGAGATTACATACATATATTTATATGTAGAAGTGTCTTGAATTTAAATTCAAAAAATGTAAATTTGGTAATCACTTATGGATAAAACACGAAATTTGAGAAAAATACATATATAATAAATTCATCTAACAAAATAAAAAATTTATGGATTGAAGGTTCAAGAAAATGTTGTCACTTCCCTCAGAACACAAAAACATTAAAATATAATCCCTCAAAATAGAAATCAATTATAAGTAAATAGATTTTTAAAAAGAAACTAATATTTTAGTACTAGGGTATTAAGACAAAATTATAATAAAAAAATATTTTATAAACAGAAATTAAATAATTATAAATAAGAATGATAATTTATTAATATTTACCCTTTTCGAATTGGAATAAAAATCAATCCTCAACATTTATAAATTAATATAATCCACCAATATAATTGAATATAATAATTCCCTTTCGTAATTAAATAAAAAAAGAGGACAATATTATAAAAATAAATTTAGTATCCCACAACATAAATTGTTGTAGAAAAACACATGAGGTTTCCTATGCTTAGAATACACACTCAAACTTCCATCGGATAGACAGAGATGCCAATTTATCTGTACAATGGTACATGGGGATTTATATCCATATATAGTGATATAAATATAAAAATGGTTGATCTGCGGACCATAGGTAAGCTTTCCATGAAATATGATTGATGATGCAGACATGAAAATAGAATATATATTTTATATGTCTACTCATTAGTTATAAAAACATAAAAATAAATATAAATCATTGATAGAGTTGGTCCAAACAGGATTGATAGATTCAAAATAATCACAATAGGAATAACCAAGAATAAATTTAGGACCAAAACTAATAGAGGGGAAAAAATTTACAAGGACTTAAAAATAGGAAAGGATTTCAATTAACCCAAATCAGTGGTCTGAAAAAAATGAATTCGAAAAAGATGAAAATGATGTGCGTAATCCAGATCTACAGTATATTCACACAAACACTCATAGACCACATAGATATGAAGGTTAAAAATAAAATCCTACCTCGTTCTAGGTTTGAAATTAAATCATAGGTGATGAATAAGGTATCACAACAACATTTGTTAAACCTTAACCACAAACGGTCTTTATTGACACCACTTGGCATATCTTCACAGTTAGTTGGTCTCCACAATCGTGAACAGTCCACCTTTGTCGAAACACCCATGAAAGATCAACATCGCCTTCCCCCACACTCGAGCCACTTGACTCGAAGATCCCCTCTCCAAGAACAAGACTCGCAAGCCACATAATCTTCTTAGTGGAGCGACATAATGCTCCTTGGGAGACCCTTCTGCTCGATCTCCCAAAATTGATTGTCTCCAACCCCAAAACTAGTTTTCCACTTTTTTAAATAGTTTCTTATTATAAAACAAATAATTAATATATTTTTATTATTACTACTATGTAAAAATGAATATTTTAATTATAAAAAAACTAAATTATTAATTAAAAAAATGTTCTATAATTTATTGTTCAAAAATAATATATATATATATATATATATATATAAATATATTTTCATATCATAGTAAAAAATTAAAATTTTATAAAAACAATTTAATTATATTAGTATATGAATATAATTATCTATTGTTTCAAATGAAATGATTATAATCATATGAATATTTATATGAAACCTAATTTAGTATTTTAATATATCTATAATTATAAAATTTATTTAGATTAATTTAAAACATTGAATCAAATACATGTATCAGTATTAATATATATATATATATATATATATATCATTATGAAATAAATACATAAAACATTCTTTATTCATAAAATAAATTTTTTACCTATAATTAAAACATATAATGATTATTGTTAATTAATTAAAATGCTTAATTTTAATTATTATTTTTTAAGGAATTTGTTGTAAAAATATTATCAATTTGTCTTAATTATAATTAAATCCACATAATAAAATATTTTTATAATAAAAATATCATTAAAATTTATGGGTTGTTACAACTGGTTTGATTCACCTCTAAATAATGTTTATTGAAAATGAATTTTTAATGTTCCAATCATTGGAGGATGGAGAATATCATCCCAGTGGTACTGATCTAGTGATAAGAAAAAATTAGATCAGAAGACCCACTGAAATAAGGTTGCCATTACATCATGAAACACTCAACATAACATTGTTACCTCTTTTGTTTGTTTGTAATCTCCACATGATTCATAGATTGCTAATATTTGGTGAGAATAATAATGAGATTTTTTATTCCATATCTAATAGCATTCAGATTCTTAGGAAGAAAATTATTGCATTGTTTGTCATAATAACCATTAATGTGGTTCCCTTAGGTTCTGGCCATTGACTAAAACAAAAATGTATAGAGTCATAAATGATTTTTATAGTTAATAACTATATAATAATAAAAAATCACGAACATGATGTCTATATTATGACATTTTTGTTAATCTAGGACACCCGAGGTTTTCCCTAGGTTGTTTATAGAAATCTTATTTCCAAATACTAAATCATGGTTTGTGAAGAGTTTTTTAATTCCAAATGTATATCCCACTTGAGTGTCAAACCAGGTGCATGGTAAGGACCATTTTTGAGTACCATATTACAATTGAATTAGGCCTGACACAACTTGATAGAGTAATTACTCCAAGGTACATATGTTCCATAACCATGTCCACATGATGTATGAAGACATGGATGTAATTTAGGATACAGATCACTCTATCCATTACCAAAATTCCATAAAATTTTCCTATACATTTGTATATCATTATAATTAACCTTAAACATGTACATAGAGTTCTTACTATGGTATTATTATGCTATTTTTTAAATAATAACTAAAAAGTTTCTCTAATTCCAACTATAGTGAGCATAAATTTTCAAAAATTAACAATCCATTAATTTTTCATAGTACTTAGTACGATACCAAGATAGATTCTCAAAGACCTTATTAGCCAAGTGCTTTTGGAAACATGAAAACATACAAAAATAGCTCATGAGTGAACTAAAATACCTCCCACTAGGTTATTCAGGAGTAGAACACTTCTTATACACATTATAAATTATACATATCTTCATAACCAGGAGATGGAAACATAAAAAGGGGTTATATTAGATTATCATTAATGGTAAAGAAGGGATATATGTAAGCATAAACATGAGAATAATGTCAATATGACTTTATTATTACATTATAAAGTCATAAATTTCATATGATGGATCATTATTTTAAACCATGGAATAAAGATAGACATTTAAAAATACATGAATGATAATGGGGTCAAGATCTTGAGCCATGAAATCATTACCTAGGAATAAGACATGAAATTTTGTAAGATATATAAAAATGTAATATAATTCCCTATAAGTTTGGGAGCATTTCCATATATTATTATAGAAAATTACATGGAATACACCGACTGGGAGAGACACACAACCATCTCTATTTTTTTTCATTTACTTGTAAGAGAATAGGTTTCTCCATCTTCTTATAGTGCATTGGGCTTCCATGTCCTCCCGTAGTGGACCGAGTTTCCCCATCTTCCTGTAGTAGATCATGTTTCCACATATTCTCATAGTGTATCCTATTTCATTATTTTATTTAGTGGATTAATCTTGTAGACATGATTCCCATCATTATCTCGTGAGATATATATATTTACACAATTCATTGGTGGGAGATATAATTCTCACCTATCTCATAATGAAATCATACATATATATATTCGACATATTCATAAAAAATCATATCATAACACATGAAATGAAATGGGTGTCATAAATATGTAATCATATCATAGCCCTTGTAATAATATATAGGTTTTATAATCATATCATCAATATTATAACCCCTGAAAATAAAGAGGTTTCATAAGCATATAACCTGTGAAAGGGAAAAAAATTCAAAAAATTCATACCATCAAAATAGAAACCATTAAAATAAATAATATTAATGAATCCTTTTGATCATTTCCCCATAAATTCATTTTTAACAGCAATAAATTTTATATTTTATGGAAAATAATTTGGTAATATAGTTAAAAAACATTTCTTCATGAAAATATCCATTTTTCCATTGAAAAATTATTTCTAAAACATAAATCCTCTTGAAATAAATTTTCCATGAAATAATGTGAAAAATTATAAATAATACTTGATATTTTTTAAAATATTTTCTTTAAAAATAGTTTGAAGAAATATTTGGAAATCATAAAAACATTTTAAAAAAAATTATTGAAGAAATATTGAAAACTTATAAACAAATCTTGAAAATGAATAGAATCCAATTTCATTGAAAACAAACTATGAACTTATAATGGATTATTTGAAAAAGGAAAAACATTTAAAAAAAGTTTTGGTTGAAAATTATCTTAAAATATCATATTTATAAATGTTTTTATAACAATTTTAAAAACAAGGTTTTTGAAATTCATGGCATGTGTCTCAATGAAGGAAAATTGTGACACAAATACTTTAATGACTTTATAACATTTGAAACAGAAAACCCATGAATTATATATGATAAAATGGATATGTCAATACATATATATTTAATTATAATAATCATAGTATATATATACATTGGTGGTATATACACTATACAAAGAAATGAGTTGTGAATAAGACATAAATATCACATAAATATTTTTAATGAACAGGTTATAAGATGTCATAAAAGGTTCGTATATGATATTCAAAAAATTAAAATGTGTATTTTATATGTTAATAAAAATTTTAAAACCACTATACATGATTTTAAATAATTTTAAATGAAAAGGAAACACAAGGTAAGGTATCTCATCTCAATTTCATTTCATTGAAAAATATTGTAATTTTAAGCAACTAATTTAGTTTATTGGGTATATATGATATCACTTTGACATGTAATATAATTATTCCTTAATTATTCATAGTATATTGAGTTTTAATTTGAATATTAAAATTCATGTAGACATTACATAAGATATTTACAAAGTGGTAAAGACATTACATATCCATGAATAATTTAGGTCATGAATTTATCAGATTTCATAAACCATTTTATGGAAGTGGAGAAGGATTTAGGTCATGATTTCTTTATAAAAACACCTTTATATATGTATGATTTTGATGTTTTTATATCTTCATTGTTTAATAATAATTGAATTTTGTGGACAACATGTAAAATAAAAAATTTCATTAATGAACATTACCTCTTCGTCGCGTATCCTATTTAAGTTTTCACTAATGCCTTCAAAGTATGGATTTATACATAAAGAAGGATTCTATGATGAGAGGGTGGAAGTGATTAAGTTATTTTTTAGGTATTTATAAAACCAAATTGGTTTTATGGTGTGATAATGTGAGGGTATTTATTTTCTTTTTAGAGTTGTGGATTTTTATTTTTTTAAATACCCAAAAGTAATGACAATTAGGTGGTTTAACTTACCTAATGGGCCCCTAAAATAGAATAATAATGAAGGTGAGGCTTTATTTAGTTTATAAACACGTCCAAAACACTAAAATAAACTTATTTTTTATAATGTTATTATTAATTCTATAAGTTTACTAAATTTTACCTTTTAGTTTTTATTGTAGCAACATGTATCATTTTATTTTCCTAGGTAATTTATTCTTGAAGAATAAAGTTAAAAAATTTATATTATATAATTTAAGAATTATTAATATATATATATTAAGTAAAATTTATTATAAAAAAAATCTTATGTTTCTGAAAAATTAATTTTAATACAAACACATTTAATGCACAAAACCACTTTTTAACCATAATTTCATTAATTAATTTTAACAATTTCTCAATATAAATTATGGTAAAAAAATTAATTTTACATAATAATATATTATAAATTATTATTATTCAAAATATGGAATATATTTATCAAAATCACACTAAAAAATTGGATTAATTTAATTTAAAACTAATCATGTTGATGTGGTAAATTTGAGGGGTTTTTATGTGAAAATTTTCAACAGTTTAGAATGTTTTTATATATAAATTCAGTATAAAAAATTATTGAAATTGCAGAAGTTGGTTAAATTGAAATATAATTGAAAAAATTTTCCTTTAAACCTATTGAAAATATAATTTATTATTAAATATTATTCAAATTAAATGATATTTTTTAATTTAAGTCCATTATATTTTACTATTCATTAAAAATGAAAAAGAGCCAAACATTCCCAAAATTCATCATATGATAAGTTTTAAATTTTTATTAATATAAAAATATTTTTTTCTATAATAAGTGGAATAAAATAATTTTAAATTAAGTGCTTAAAGTATGAATAAACTGTATTTTTTAAAAAGTATAGTTTTTAGGAAAAAAATTAATTTATTTTAAAATAATTAATATTTTATTTATAATAAATATATAATTAAAAAAAATAAAATATATATTTTTACATAATTTATTTAATCATATGTATTCCCTAAATTCCAATGTCTAGGTGATAACTATTATATTAAATAATAATATTAATAGTATATTATTGTTTGCTAAAGCAATGTGTTACATGTAACATAAGTAATCAATGAAACTCATTACTACATGTATCGTAAGTTTTTTGAGAAATTAAATTTATTCTAAAATAAATAAATTTTATACTATGGGGTATTATATTTTCTTCTATACTTGGTGTTGTGGGTAACATATTCTATTGAATAAAATGTTATTCATATTGAATTTATGGGTGATACACAGCCGACTCCACACATCCCGAGGCTAATGTCAAAATAATAAGACATATATCCAATGACACCAGTCTCTCCCCCATTAATCACTATTATTGTCTTATCTAAAGTAGATACTCCATTCATGACCAATAGTAATCTAACCAAAACTGCAATTTTACCTAATTTGGGATTTCCATTATTCAATGCCTCATTATGATTTCGATGGAAACATAGTTCGACTTAAGAAAGTTCTTATACACTCTTCATTTTCTAGAACAATCCATCAAATTTAGTTAATAATTTTTTATTCCATAATGCATTTGTGGTATAATACAGGGAAAGACACATCTAAACCCAACGTTTAGAAGGATGTGTCATAGCCCCCCCCCCCCCCGTCAGGGATAACCCATCAGACTAGACCACATACTTATTAAAAGGTTGAAGGCCCATACATTTTTTATTTTACCAAAGGACCAAAATATTGGTCTTGAAGGCCCATAATATCCTTTTATTTCATCTATTTGTGTAGGTAATGTTATCCAAAACCCACTATAGTCATGTGGGGACCAATCGTTACCAGCCTCGCTAGATGGAGGGGATCCTCATGTGGTCAGCCTTGCATGATCTAATCAAATTGGTTATACCATCTAGTAGATCCCTTATATCCACGGAATTTTCTGACTATGCCCTACCATGGCTCTATCCAACTCTCACCATCGAGTGGGGGCCCTTTTATCCACGATGAACAACCACCTCCATTCCCTAGTGAGACATCCATTCCTCATTGCTGACTCCCAACATCAAGCATGAGTCCTTTCATCAATGGTGTATAACTACCACTAAAACCATTCCAAGACCACCTTCTCTCATCGTCAATACCATCTTCATGTGGGGATCCTTTTAACACCAGTGCAGGAGAGCGTCATCTAGGAACACATTCCCACTACCCAAATTTTCACCACACATTCTTCCCTTGTGGCACACCAAACATATAAAATCCATATAAATGGAAAATTATAGGAGTTGATCTCCTAATTATAGGTAGTATTACTAGGATATGTACCACTTTAGATTAACCCCAACAACATTAATAGTAATGACTATTAATTATTTAAAATTACTTAAATTATTAATTATTAATTTATTTAATGATTAAAAATTATATTATTAATTATATTATTAATTATTATTTATTAATTTATAATTAGTAAAATATATTATATATTATATTATCATTATCAATATATTATTACTAAAATGATGTAAAATATTCATTGAGTCCCCATGGAATATTCATAAGGGATTTCAATGTCTCCTTACTTAAAATAGTTTGTCATAGGTGGGATTGTTAGTTATATTTTGGAATTACTTAAATATTGGTAATAACTAATAAAAAGATCATATTTAGAATATTTTTTATATATACATATATTATATAACATAAAAATTGAAATTAATATAGAAAATAGTATTTTAAATAATATATATTATTATATATATACATATTGAAAATTTTTAAAAAATATTTAAAAAACAAGAAGATAGCATAAAATGAATCGGTGATCCCCATCTAGATATTTGAACATCATTTCATTTGACTCTCATCCATCTAGGATTCAAAAAATAAAATAACCCAAATAAATAAAAATAATTTTAAAACTCATTAATAATAATTTCCCCATAAGAGAAATAAATAAAAAAAATTCAATCACAAAAGTATATAATTTGAATAATAATAAGTAGAAATAAATTAATAATTCAAAAGAGAGCATGATTGGAGAGATAGGGTGGTGGTAGGGGGTACCTAATGAAATTTATACATTCTATATATAATAGGATTATATAATAATAATAATAATAATAATAATAAAATCAACAAAAACAAGAACAAGAACAAGAACAATAATACTAATAATAATTATTATTATTATAACATTATTATTATTATTGTTGTTGTTGTTATTGTAATTTTTTTGTTATTGTTTTTTTTATATTCATTATCATTATCATTTTCATTATACTATTTATTGGGGTTAGAATACAACTAAACAAACTCACACAATCCAACCACCATTATACTAGGCGCCTAATTTTTATTATTATTATTTAAGGTTATTGTATCAACAATAATTACATTCTATGAAGTCATGTTTATGATTTAAATTTGATATCATGATAAAGGAATTACAATGAACGACTCAATAATAATATGTAATACATAATTCCAAATCACCTCATGTGCCCGACCCCTATCATGTAGTGTATTTTTATTTTGATGCAATGAAATGATTTATTTTATTTGTTGCTTTCTTAAATAAATAAATAGTCATTTTTTAGTATGTTTCCACATAGATCATTGTGGTGCGGTCTTTCTGGACATATGAGTCTATTTGTGATGTTAGATAGTCTAATTTATGATTTAGATTTCTAGGACCAATGTTGGGGTTTGGGTTTCTTCACCAGAGCTTGCACGAGATCGGTATTAATAAAGTGATATGATGATTAAGAACTTGGGTAACTCATATTATTTTATACTAGTGTTCAATACTCCACCACATATATATAGAATAGTTCCTTTATATTAGCATAGGATTAATGTTCCCTCAACATCGATGATGTATGTGTTCCTTGGAAACTATAGAAAGGGTTCAGTACTCTCCGACAAGATTTGGGAGCAGTTCGTCTATCCATGGGGTTAATATTCCCTTATTCAATGTCTTCCTGAATTGAAAGGTGTGCATCCCCCACTATAGTTCATGCAATTATCTATAGTTTATTGAAATTGGTAGTTCAGATACATGATTGGTGGTATGAAATTGATATAACAAAGGGAATGACATATCTATTAACCAATGTACATGCCTCAATGATGATACGGACCCCATAATGTATTTGAGTGGTGTTATGTGACATATAAAGAATATAAGTTTGGATTTCTTCTGGGCTTGGGTCCCCTCAACAACTCATGGGTTACCTCATGATGTAATTTATAGCTAGACTATCAACATCGGGCTTTATGTAATCTGCAATGATCTACATATTATTGTTTTCTAAAATTTTATGAATTTTAAGGGGTGAAGCTATGATGATTAAGGTCCTCCTTGTGTTCTTGAAAATTATAGTTATAGAGAAAAACCAAACTACTCTCCATTATTTTTTTCTTTTAGTTACACATTACTAATCGGAGTTTTGAGATACCTTGTTGTTCTAGATTTAGAATTTTTTTCCTCCAGGTCACCTCTCATTCCTTTCATTTGTGAAGGATTGTATCTTTGTATTTCCATTATGGTTTTCTAGGTGTCCTACTAGGATTATACTCATCCCATCATCAACCCCATGCATGTATGTGTTGTGTTTGTATATATGTCGCATAGGTTTGGTGAAGGATTTGGTAGATCTGGATATGGAATTGCTTATTCAATGCTCATGGATAGAAATTCTTGGTTACACATGACGATGTATAATGGAGCATGTTAGTTTTTGAGGGTGGAGGTGATTACTACAGATTGAGAGATATCTATGATTACATAAAACATAGAGAAGCTTCCCAAATTCATGTGGTATAGAGACATATAAAATTCATTTTTTCCCCTATACTGAACTTGTGGGATGTATTTTAATTTAAGGACTCATTCATTCGTTGTATCTTTTTAAGTTGATTGTGTATTTCCTCCTAGTATTTAGGGTTATCTATTTTTATTATAGTTGTGTTTTTATGGGTTTTATCTGTCAAAGGCCTCCCATGATGTGAGATATACCTACCAAGTTCTAGACACCGAACCTTGGCCTTTTGGAGGTAGTCTTGGGGTGGAACACTCTGACAACTTCTAACTCAAGGGAGGACCTAGTGGGTTGGGTCCTATAATATTTTTATTCCCACAGTACGTTCAATGGAATTGTTGGATTTAAATTTCTGTTATTTTTGAAAGGTGATCTAATTTATCCTAGGAGACAATTTCTCATGACCATGGTTATCATGTAGGTAGTCCGTGTTCATTGGGATTAGGTTTTATATAATTTGTTTTTTTATTATAATTTATTTTATATCTCTTTATTACCTTCTACGCCCTATGTGTAAATTGACCCCAATTTCATGATATATGACTACTGTATTGTGTAGAAAGATTATATGATTATGTTTACTAAGAATATCCATATTTTATTCCATATACATATTTTTTTAACCACCCTATACTATATTTACAGACACTAAGATGAAAGACTCTAATATATTTAGTATACTGATTGGTTAACACTTCCTTTATTATTTCCATAGACTCAAACCAGACCCTAATGTTTGTTTTCTTATAAATCTAATTAAATTATCTATAAATAATAGATGAAATTAGAATCTATATCTAAGGATCCCAATGGATTAAATATGAAACTACGTAAAAAACATGAAATGGTGAAACAATATAAATATGAGCAAAACATTCAACAAAGAGCCATTGCAATGAGAAATATTTTAATAGTTAGTATGATAAAGGTCATAAATTAGAAAAACATAAGAATTATGTTTCTGTAAGTATCCATAGGATATGTATGAATAAATAAATGTTTGAGTGAGATTCATCAACCTCCACAACATTATAGTGTATTATAATGAAAAGGAAGAAGATGAAGGAGAGAAAGATGAAGGAGAGCTTTAGGTTTATAGTATTCAGTATCCAAATATTCACACCCTGACCATCATCTAGTACATTATTTATAAATACCAAATAAATTTCTTGGCTATAAAATCATTAACACATTCATTTTTTAATGCATAAGTTAATGTCTTGTTCAATTCTTGTATCATTTATATGAATTATTTTAACTCATTAATGTTTTAGAAATGTCTTGAACAATTTCATTTTTTGACATATAATATGGATGAAACAAAAAATGATTACTGTTTATAATTTATCTTTAGTTATAGATTACATAATAAAATATACCCTTATGTCCATTCAAATTATAATCCATATTCGAAAATAATTTTGGATATATTTCAAAACACTTTTGGAAATATATAATTAACTTCACCTTATGTTACATCAAAGGGTGTACATTGTGGAATCCCATCGAAAATACTTTTAGATTAAAATTGAAGAAATTTTAGAGTATCTATCTAATTGAAAATCAATCCTTATTCAGTAAAACACAAATTGTAACACTCTGATATTTTACATCATTTATAATAATTTTAAATATGTTGATCCATATATGAAATTAAAGAGAATAGTCTGTAAACTAATTAGTGATACTCAGGATATAAATGGGTTTGGAATGGTCAACATCAAACATACATATCTATATACATAATCCCACTAGTTTTCATCATATAAAAAAATTATTTCTCATATTTTTCCTTTCTAAATGAAATTAAGTTATCGTTGCTCAAAAAACATGTCAATCCCATATATAGAACTCAAATTTTCTCAACTGTCTATGTGTAGAATGAACTTGTTGATGAATACATCACTTTTCATTCATTATTTATGGTAAAAACATCACATATCCTTTATCCAAATAGATATATATTATCTAGATATGGTCATACACTCTTATAGTCTATCTCAATCATGGTACCTGATGTCATACTCATTATATGGGAGGGTAAATCACATCTTGTCTAAGCTCTAACCAACAAAATTATCAGAAACATACCCAACCACTATCATGTTAGATTAGTCAATATATACCCTTACATAAGTTGGTTATCAAAGTATTAAGGTTATCATGATAAGTATATCAATATCCTCAGGTATTGGTGACTCAAATATGATCCATTCACCCTTATAATAACAAATACATATGTATGAAACTCTATGTGGAACAATTTAGTTGGTCATCTAGTACACACAAGGAATCGTGTTCTCGATAATATTATTCATGGGAGTATTTTGTATCTATATAAAATAATACTACTTACACTATGATTTAAATTTCATTATAACCAATAATAATCCATCATGAATACAAATTAGGGATAAACTCAATGTCGTACATTGAGAGTTTAATTGTCATTACACTTCATCAAATAGACATCTATATATAAAATTATAAATAATATATGAAAGAATATTAAAATGGAGGATTCCTTTAATATGATATATTTTAATATTATTATACTCTTTAAAAAATAATTAACAACATCAATATTAGAACCATTTTATCAGAGCTTATATGATAAACTACCAGGTCAACCTTATATTTTCTGCACATTCAAGCTTTTTTAACACATTACATCATATGTAATCCATTTGACATCTCTATTTGATCATATGATAAAACACACCCACTAAACTCTCTAGAATGAAACACCTATGAAGTATGTTATTTTAAATAATGGCGAGATTTAGGAATCATATTCCTAAATGTTCAACTTTTGAACATATTCAATCTTATTAATTTAACAATATGAAATGTTACAATGTCAACTTTCATTGTCCACATAGAACTATTCCTAAGTTCATCATCATTATCCTTATAATCCTATTACGTTAAAACAATATTACTGAAATTATGTGAATACATACAATATTGATTAAAAATACATCCTAACTACCTTTGGATAATGAGTAAAATCCATATTAAACATAGATTGGTGTAATTTTTGATTTTTTAACATTGCAATTCTTTAAGTCCAAACATACAACCAATATCTTATTAGAAATTATATTATTCTAAAAATATTTTTCTAAATAAATACATTTATTGTTAGTAAGTAACATTTATTTCTTTTTAGTATGAATATTTAACAAATAATCTATTGTTTTATATCCTATATGGGTTTTCTACATGTCTGGAATATTTTTTCATTTAAAACTATGACTTTAGTAAAATATACCATTTATGGGTTGTGGGAACACATTCCCATATATTTTAATGAATACGTGGATAAAATTTTTATCCTAGATAAAATAAATTATACATATCTTCTTCTAAAACCATTATAGAGAAGTTTAACAATATGTGTATCATGATCTATCTCATTTAATTTAAAAAACCACTGTTTAAAAGAGCTTATATAGAGAAAAATTATAAAATACACATATTATGATATATTCATCTAATATTAAAGTATCCAAGTCTCAAATACAATAACAACTTTTCTTTACTAATTATATATAACCTTCAACATTGATGATTCATTTTTTTCATTTGCTTATATTTTTGTTGTCTTGTATATTTAAAACATTTGTAACATATAAAACTAGTATCCAATACCATAAAATAAATGAAATATATAAAATTTATAGATAAATTTAATTCCCGATAAGGATTTTTTCAGCCCTTCAGACAATATGGTAAATTTCTTATTCAATGGACAACTTCTCCAAAATGAAAACATTTTCCTTCCTTACTAGGGCATATTTTCTTCCATTTTTCCAATAATTTTACCCATATCCTTTTATACCATCAACATGGTAATAGAACCAGGACTACCCATCGATTTCCCTGTAATCCTTAAAATATTGTAGAGATCAGGTAAAGGTTTGCATATTTCAAACATATTGTAATTCAAAAAACAATTCTCAGAACTTTCACAACAGTGTTTGTAAAATGAAATATAAGGCCAAATCAAGATTTAGAGGTTAACATATCCTCTCCAAGTTGTAGAAATATCTAATAATATTTAGTAAAATAGTGGATACTATGATTCCTTATACTATATTTAAATAAACAATAGTTTTAAAAATATCATTGTATTTGTGAATTTCTTTCTCTTGATGGATCATTATCAGGTTATCAATCATTTGAAAGGATTTTAGAGTATCATGTCAATTTTGATATTTTGAATCAATTAAAACCAACATTAGTGTTGGTGATTCATGTTCATCCTTATAATTTTTATAATGGATTTCCAAAAAGATTTTTTTAATATTGTAACTATTTGGACTATCAAAAAGAGGTTGTTCCAACAAATATAAATTTTACTCATGTTTGAAGAAATATATATGATTTATATACTAATAAATGATATTTATACCGTTATGTTTCCCTCTTATTTAGGAATGGATGTATGGATAATCTTGATGATGATGAAATTTATCTATAACAGAATCTTTTAGCAGATGAGTATGATGTTTTATAAATAATAAATAACAAATGTTATTAAATGGGATCATACTAATATTATAACGCCTTTTTTAAAACATCATATCCATTAATGGACTAAAATTCACATTTTACTAAGAAATGACTCCACTAGGGAATTTATCTCACAACTAAACTATTTATGTAGGGATTCATCCCAATCATATCATGTATGATTATTGGATAGTTGAGTAGACAACATTTTTTTCAGTCCATAATATGGATAAAATCAACTCTATTCATTTAGTATCATAATCGTTAGGGCTTCCCAAATAAGTGATACCCCATGAAAATTCCAAATTCAATTTTACCTATAATAATATAGGGGGACTTGACTATGGAAAGAAATTACCCGAAATGACAATACAAAGTAAATTATTATTCTATTTCATTACAATGGATAGTTGAGGGGTACCTGACTATGTCATAGAATAACATAGTTGGATGATTGATGTCTTCATAAGTGTTTATTTAGAAGGAATATTATGATTGATATTTGAATGAAATTTTATTATCACTATATTATCTCTTGTTATTCAATTTGTGTATGAATTATTCAAATAAATTATTTTAGAATCATATCCCCTCTACCAATAAAAAATGTTCCAACCATGTTGATGTGTAACACTTTACACGACCCACATGTTTATATAACATAACCAAAAATAGATTTCAAACAAATTCATATATATCATGATACATCATATGAATATGGTACATGAAGATTTCATGTAAATGA
The DNA here is from genome assembly GCA_963277665.1 of Viscum album. Taxonomy (NCBI): domain Eukaryota; kingdom Viridiplantae; phylum Streptophyta; class Magnoliopsida; order Santalales; family Viscaceae; genus Viscum; species Viscum album. The sequence continues at coordinate 424,066,876 of OY728139.1, read as the reverse complement.
TTCGAGTGGTAAGAGATTGAAAATATCTACATAATTAGGTCAAGAGCAATAGATATACAACCCCATTAACTATTATATACAAGGCATAAGCCTCCATGTTGGTAAGTAGTCTGACCAGAAGTCTCTCTACTCGGGGATACTTTACTCAAGATATATTACCATTCATCAAAACTCTAATAGATAAAATGAGAATAAAATTATCCAATAAATAAATCCAAGAACATAACAAAAATTACAGGGTGAGGTCTAGGTAGATGCAAAACTAAATTTAGTAATCTGTCAAAAATTTCATGTAATACACGTCTCTATCCAAGATTCTATTTAACGTTTCAAATTAAATCATTCACAATATTAAAATGGCTTATTAAATTCACTAAAAAGGAATATATAAGGGAATAGAATTTAAATAAATGAAAAATTCGAACATTTAAACAAGAGATAAACATTTATGAACAATTCATTAATAAAATAAAATTATAAAAAAATTATCTTTATTATCATCAATATTATTGACATTATATAAGCTTATATTCATTTAAATACTAACTTTTCCATATTGATCATTATATAAAATTAAATTTTAAATATATGATATTTTATTTGAATTATAAATTATTTATAATTTAATTAATTTAATTTTTTTAACTTAATATAAATTCCAAATAATTATTTTTTATATAAACATTTATCATATCAATCATCAAATCAATTTTTATGTGACTTAAATAATATCCAAACAAGGACCCCTTTTTATTTTTTAAATTCAAAATAATTAATTATGAAAAATTCATAATTTCATTATAAACATTTTATATTATGGCCTTATTTCATAATTTATAACTCATTTAAAATTATCCCTTATTGATTATAAATAAAAAATTGTATTTCAAGATCATAAGATATGCCATTTATTTTTTTTAAATATATTTTGAATATTAACATTTAATATTTGGGAATAAAATGTTTCATACACATTTAATTAATTATAAATAATTTATAATTAAGTATTTAATTAAAATTTTATAAGTTATAATATCCCATAATACATTTTAAAATTATTTAAAAATATTTTATAAATCATTAAATCCAATTAAAAATCTAAATATAATTAATAAAAACCTTTCTAGTTACCATTACATAAAAACCCATTCCAACATAAGGGTATCCTAATTTATTCTTACACTCACTGTATGAGGGTAATTTATTATTGTTTCCCTTGTGTAAGGGTATATGTCCATGAACATTGCATATTATATGTTGTGTAAGTGTACATAAATCCTTACCATTACCGGGCCAGCTCATGTAATGGTATGGACCTTACATTACACTGAGAAAAACTCATATACTTTTACATAGGAGAGTTCACATATGGTTATGTGTCTTATTACCTCTATATAATCTCATAAAAATATTATTTACGTTTATGTGACAATATTAGGGACCCTATTACCCTTATGTATCATCGTATCATGTATGGGTAAATACAATCATACCCTTATGTGACCCTTTATGCGTAAGTGTAAAATTAGGTGACCCTTTTGTAGACCAGTCTACATTTTTGGTATAGAGAGATTAACCTTATGTAAAAAACTAAACATAAGGATAAAGTGTTGGTTAACCTTACCCATATTATTTCCATATTGGTAAGGTCCTCATTACAATTAAGTATCCCTACTACATAAGAGTTAACCCTTTTGAAAATTAAATTTGAAGAAACATAAAATGCTTCTTTGTTTTTAGTTTCTTATTCATTTTATTTCATGATTTCATATATATAAATAATGTAACTCCTTCATAAACCAATGTTATGTTTATTATGAATCAAATATAACTTATTAGACACAACTTATGAAATTAAAAACCATATATGAGGATCACCATGCTTGAAATGTAAAATGGTCTATAAAACCCATTAATGATGAAATGTTGTAAATACAACTATATAATTAACAGAAGACCCACAATAACATTTCATTTTCATGTAATGAGATTGAAAATGATAATAAATTGAAAACATAGGCATCCCATATCTATGGTATCCACATGATGTGCCTGATTCACTCATGTTCAAGTGGGATCCACCCACATCCACAATGTGCTAGTGTCCCATTATGAAAATGAGGATGATAAAGGTGGGATTCAGGTTCCTAGGAGTCATTGGTCGAATATCCACAGATCTTCCATCATATAGAAATCATTTTATATATACCAAGTACATTAATTGGTCTTACGTGCATTAACTCATGTTTTTATGACAGATAAGTTAATATCTTGAACAGTTCATGTATTATATAAATGAATCATTTTAATTCCAAAGAATTTTATATAACAAGAAATGATTTTATCTAATGTTAACTTACATTGGTGAAACCCAAATTTATAAAAATTTATCATTTTTCTGTAATATCTTATTTCATAATACAATAAACCATTATATGGTGAAAAGTCATATTTTTCATGAAATATAAATTTCATATATATATATATATATGTTTGTATATATATAAGGATTTTGAGATTATTTCCATCACCTAACACACTCTATTTGTAGATTGGTCAATGAAATTATAGGTTCATTTTATACATGGATAGTGTCTCTAAAAATCATAAGGCAAATTTCCTTTTTTCATAAAACCATATAGATTTTAATATCTATTTTTGTAACAGAATTACTGACATCAAATTTTTTAATCCCAATCATTATAGATTAGCCATAAAATATTGATGGAGAGAAGCTTGGGAAAATTAATTATAGTAATCTGAATAGGTGTTGATAAAATTTGTTGTTTTACCTCGTAATATTTTCTATGGAATTATTTATTAGTAAATAAGAACTAAATCCTAGTAAAAAAGAAACAAAAATAATTTTTTTTTGTTGTTGATACTGAAAAATATTCCTACATTCCATGTCATTACATTATCTTCAATGGTCATAAAAACTCACTATATATTTTTTATAAAATTTTCAAAACTACTAAGGAGTTATGAGAGAGTCTTGATCATAAGTATAAGTTCAAAGTTTCCTACTTAAATAAATTCATTTTCAGAATCATTCTAGACTTCAAGATGGATGAATAAAAAATATTAATCCTTAAAGTCTATGAATTGATGGTAATTATGAACTATATTAAAACCTACGATATGTAATTAAGTAAAAAAATTAATATTAATTATTTTATTTAAAAATTTCCTCCATATTGGAAGTATTTCATTATAGGTAAAAAAATAAAAATAATAAATTTATTTGAGAGGCTCTTTCCATAGATGAGTTGTGGGAACTATATGTTAAAGAGAGATTGAGGATGTATAGAGTGCCTATGAGCATATTATCTAACCAAGATTATTGTCTCACATCACATTTTTTGAAAGGCATCCAAGAGGATATACAGACCTAGATAAAGCATTCTTTGATATATCATCTTTCTATAGATGGTCAGCCATAGAGGTTGATCTGGATTTTGGAGTATGTAATTTAAACATCTATCCTGAATTTTCATTGAGCATGGGTTGATAATATAACCTTAGTACAACTCTCACATAATAATTATTTATAATATTTTATTTCATGACACTTTTCGATTCTCTTTATGGTTGGTCAAGTCTCTCACCACATTTTGGCATGAGGTAGGTGACACATCTATTTTAAATCCATGAATGGTACATGAGGCCACCGATCGATTCCAATTGATTCAAACGAGATTGGTGATCACTCAGAGTAGGAAATGATCATATGAAAACAATATGATACAACCATTGGAGTTCAAATTTTTTGACTGTTTTTTCTTATGGGTGTCACCTTGGTTGTGGAATTTATGATTTCAGAAGCGAGGGAAGTTGGTGACATTGATTGTGTAACCATATGACACCATAGTAATTATCAAAACAATGGGTTTAAATTGTATATTTTTCATGGTATCAAGGTATTAATAACATGTTCCATGTGCCTCATCTTTGATGGTACAAGCCAAATCATTTACATTTGATCAATAACGAGGATGTTTATTTTATTTATTTCATGTTGGGACTACTATACCATGGATAGAGTTTGGATCCACTATTTGAAATGGTATTTCTTTGGGGGTGATGATATTATAATAGGGAGACACAATATGGTTAGGGTATTCTTTAAGGCATATGGGAATTTCTAGGTGTTTAGAAAGCAATATTTTAGTGAAATTTATTATCTCTGTGATTTTGATAGGGAATATGGTGGAAGATATTGTGATATATCTTCACACATACACAAAACACCTCTTATGCCTGAGTCACATGATTAGGAATTGGAATATTTGAAATTATAATTAATTATGTACATTGACTGTGGGGGTAGAGAATATTTTCACCTAATGGTAGTCTGAGTGGTGAAACAGATAGACATATACATTGAGGTTTTTGATGAGACTGGACACTTAATGAAGACCCTATTGGATACCAATGACATGTTTTGTGGAGATTAGTTGGTGCAATAGAAATTGAATTTAGATGTCATATCAACACTCTAAAACAGTCACAACCATAAGACATTTTCTATTTAGTGTGATGTTATAATAGTTGGATAAATGGGAAGATGTACGTAGAAGATGCATATGGACAGACACGAGGAGAGATGAATCAGAGTATGACTGATTTCCATTCATCAAAAACTATTATAGTAGTCAACATGTGTGTGGGTTATTCACCTTTAATTTTTTGTTAAGGAGTTAGATATTCTGGTTGAACATGTTACATAACTGTGTCCAATTGGGAACTTACACTAATGATGATCATTATTAATTCAATTCATATGATGAGGATAATGTATCCTTTGTGTAGAGAAAGGTTGTTTCAATTCTTCCATGTGGTAGAGTTTAGGTTCACTAGTACCCACATTTTTATGAATTTCTTACCCATCACGAGTATTGTGAGACGTCAACAATCTAGTAGTTCATGTGGTTTCTATCTACAATAGTGAGTGATACCCACTTCGGTATAAAATGTAAATCCAACCATTTTGATTTATGTTCAGACTACCCATCAAATAGTAGTGTGGATTCATGATCTACTCATATAGAAGAGAGATTTTCCTCTTGTGAATTTGGTAATATACACAAATTATTCTAGAGGGTAACATATGGTTCACCCTTGATGGGGGGTTGTTATATGTAATGGATTTAATTATAGGGATTATATTCAATGTTGATCGATGGGAGGGTGAACTACCCTATCGAGATTTTAGAGATTATAATCCAAAAAATCCCTTTTTAGGGTGTGAGGTCTGCCCCATATGACCTTCACAAATTACCATAATATTACCTCATGAGTTTCATTTTTATCATAAAATATCATAGTGTTGAATTTGGATTTGTGTAGAAATATTGGCCTTTGGGTGGTTGAATCTATTTTAGTTGATGATTTTATAATAACACAATAATAGTATGGTGGATGGTAATTTATTTAGGGGATGGTATTCGGTTTGCATATAAGTGGAAGTGCTAGGGAAGATAGCTTTGAGGAAGTTCATGGAGAGTGGGACGTTTCTCACCTTTCAACTAATGGTGGTGGACTCGTTATCTCTTTAATTTTGTAAAATGGTCCCATCGTGGTTATGTCAAATTAATAATCCTATGTAACTATGTGTTCTAATGTTGGGTATCTGAAGGGTTTTCTTGAATTTTGGGAGGACACCATTCTCTTTTTTCCATGTGGGTAATGGTTTTCCATTAGTGAACATATTAAATATCGTAATGGAAATTTGGAGTACAGGTCTCCCAAGAAGGAAGTTTCCCTTGGTTTAATATCTCTATATAATCATTATGGGTGTACCTAATAGATGGAAACTCTTTATATGTTTTGGAGGAGGTGATTATCCTAGGAGGCATTGATTTTTTTACAGGAAATGATGTGTTGTGCAATTTTATGTGGTTGATTTTGTTTCTATTTTTCTAATTAGAAGATTTTTTTGAATGATATATGAAAAAACAAAGTAATAATTTATATTAGATATAAAAATGTTGGAAACCGAGGAAAGGATGGTGGATTCACTGTGTGTTTTTTTGAGGATGAGGAAGATGTTCCAAGTTTCTCTTAAACCAGCCACTAGGAAAAATGGTTTTGGTAACATATTGACTATAATTGGTGTGTATGATGTTGTGGATCCTTAAGAGAGTGTATCCTTATACACCTGTTCAAGATAGTGTGGAATCTGGAAAGGATATCAATGTTTTAGTGCAGAATAGATTGATTTTCCTACACATAAATCATTTAGAATGCTTTTTAAATATGGGAGAGAGGAGATCCCACTAGTGGAAGCCTTATAAATAAACCATGTTGAGGTGGATGTCAATTAATTGTGGGTTCATTTCATTAAATGTGGATATATGGACTGTAGATAAGGAATGGTTTTGGGTGTAGAGGCTTGAAAAAAATCATTTGGAGTAGATGCATGTTTTTTTAAAAAGGATTTAACTAAGAGGTGATGGAACTCATATAAATATGGATAAAACATGTTGTCTACTTCATAGATGGTTGTGTACCACTTAAATTTAGAGTTCAAACCATCAATATGAAGGATGTGTGTTTGAAGATGATATATGCATGGGGTGGTTTTTTTATATTCCTTATAAAACCCAAATTTATACTTTTTAGTATGAAAATGATTCAAGAAGTGTAGGATATAGTGAACTGAAATATTACCAGAAAATACTTAACCTAATTTTAGGTTTTTAGGAATAGGTACCCTACTATAGTTTATCTGATTACATAGTGTTTACATGGAATTGGTCGTCCAAATTCATGATCGTTGTTATTCTACTGAAAGATTGATGGGAATAATACTTCCTTATATCGATGAGAATGCCTAAATGATAAGAAAAATCATCATTATGGATTCAAGTGCCCAAAATGGAATATAGATAATTAATGATTTCCTCCACAATTTCTACATCTCAAAAAATCTATAGGATCATATAAATATGAACTATATAGATTACATATTAACTTATGTCTTTTTTGGCACTTCATGTATTAAATATTTAATGTTTTTTCATACTATATGACATTTGAGGGATATATATATGATGTATTTAGCAGTCCCTTTTTTGGAATTTTAATTTTAGATCATAACTAGACCACCTTACACTATTTGTTCCTTTTTTATTACTCTTTTGTGTTGGTATCTTCATGAAAACATGGTGTTTTGGATTCCATTTATCCTCTTTCAGGTCACCACTCTTATACATGGCTTCAACTAACTTGTTTATTTTTGTTTTACATGTGATTTTGAGGGTCTCCCACTTGGTTTTTACTCACCCTTTAATATGTATTGTCCCACATATGTTTTGTTTTTGTTGATGATATACAATCTTAGTGATTAACATGGTAGATATGGAGACGACATTAATTGTTAGAGATATTATTAGTGATGAATGGTGTTGTATGGAGGATCCTTGTGGTTTATGATGGGGGCAGTGATAGTGGAAGGTGGAGAGTGCTCCATGTGTAAAGAAAATATTGAAGATATTCCCAATATCTTATGGCATAAAGACATTTAATATTCAGTATTTCTCTTATACATAGTTTGTGGGATGTATTTTAATTCATTATCTAATGCTTTCGTTTATTTTATAATATATATATATATATATATATCAATGTGGTATTATTATTATCTTGTGTATCAATGATGTATTTGTTATAGATTTATATAAGATAAGGTCTCCCATGATTTAATATATTCTAACTCGATGAAAGTTACAAGACCTTGGCCTATTATAGGTAGGAAAGGGGTGGCACTGTCGGCCAACTCCTTTCCTAAGAAGGGCCCCATTGGGTCAGGTCTTATCATATTTTTATACCCTTGTTACATTTTAAGGTGTTCTTTGATTTTATTTACTGTTATAATTTAAATGTGATTTGTTCTATCCTATGAGAAATTTCTTCAAGACCATGGGTATTTTATAAGAAAATGTTTTTTATAAAGGAAACAATATGTGTTCATCATGATCAGAATTTACATAATATTTTTTAATTATAATTTCTTCCACATCTCCTTTTTAACTTCTACACATTTTTTAAACTATTAGTATCAATAATTACTTGATCAAATCCTATTGTATTGTATATACATATTACATGATTAAGTATACTAAAGAGCCTAATGTATTCTATATAAATATTAGTTTATCCTTTTTATACTATATTTATGAATACTAGGAAGAAAGAATCTATTATATTTATTATAATGTTTGATTATCCCTTTCTATATAGTTACCACACTTTAGGAAGGGACCATCCTACATAATGTGTGTAGATTGGTTGTTCAAATAATAGGTTCATTTTATATTTAGGGATTGTGTTTACAATAATCCAAAGAAAAAAATTTATTTATCATAAATATATATTGACTTAAATTTCTATTTTTTAAACACTATTATTGACATAAAATTTCATAATTCTACTCAACACATTGAAATAAGTAAATTCTCAAAAAGGTAAGTGGGAAAAATTTAATTACAGTGATTTCAATGGGAGATGAAAAATATGTTGTTCTAACACACTATATTACATATGTCAATGTTACTGACTAATGAATCACCAGATCTTGGAAAAGAAGAAATGATCATAAAAAAAGATTCTATTGTTGATTATGAATTTCTACACCACAAATTTACCCCCAATGGCCTTAAAGACTCTATTAGAAATGTTTATAGATCCTTAAATACCACTAAAGAGAATTTATGGAGTATTGATCACATTATGGATATCAAAATTCCTTAATAAAAAACAATTATGAGTCATGTTAAGGAATTACTAATAATTTTTCATGATATTATGATTTATGTTATGTTTATTAGTGAAACATTTCAAGTTTCTCCTTCAATTGAAAAATTATATCCTTGAAACTATTTCAAAAATAATCATAATCTTAATAGAATGGAAATCTGATTTGAATAGAATATCTTAGGGAAAAAGTTAAAATAATACTATTGAATTTATAAAAACCATGAAATAAACAACAACATGGTCTTAAAAGAAAACATTATTTAAGGAGGACCAAATATACATAAGTTAATATATGATAGATGAGTTCTTAGCTAGGGTGAGATTAATTTCAAAGGATATTCATATTACTATGAATAGAATAAATCCAGGGATTATAAATAGTAGAAGAGAAAGAAGAAGACTCAAGACAATGTTATAATAGAACATAACCCGCATTCTCAGACCCTATGCTGAAATCCATACCATTACATTCCAAGATTTGATGTTGATAATTGTATCCCAAACATTTCATCTAATATTTACTACATAAAATGGAAAACATGGATCACTTATATACTGGAAGACCTTTATTGTTTAAAGATATATAGAATTATGAAAAAATCCTTCATAATCAATTAAAAATTACCCAATGGAAAATTTCTCCCAGTTCACCCATCCTTTAATATTTTTCAATAGGTCATTAACATAATACATGTGAAATAATTTATAGAAATTAATCATTCAACATAATTATTTAAAACATGTGGAAAATTAAACCAAATAAGGTTGAGCTCAAATGCTCAGTAAGGGAAAACATAAGCATTAACAAATTAATTTCACCAATGAGAATAAGAAGAGAATAATAATATTATGACATAATCAAAATGTCAGAGTATAACATAATAATAATCATACCAATATATACATGGATCATTAATTATGAAAATGTAGAACAATAATTTAACAAAGAAAATAATCATAATAGTCAATAATAAAGAGCCATGTGATATCAATACCGATCAAAATAAACATCATAATACTATATCAAGAATTTAAAAAACATGTTGGTATCTTGGAAAATCATCTCATAGAACTCTTAAATAAGCCTTAAAATGGAATATCCAATATGGTTAACTTCTATATTCGGTGAACCCAATGTATCAGAACACTATCTGGGCACACCCTTCATATATGATATAATTGGATCACCCAGTTCTATATAGGTGTACATATCATATAAAATATCCATGATCTAAATATATAAGCAATTCATGAAAACTCATCAAATGTACATTTATGACCTTCAGAACATGATTATCCCATGGAAAGAAAACTGGTTTCATAATAATCACTTTGAACCATGGTTAACCCATTGAAAAGTAATTGATCCCATAACAATATCTATAAAACATTATTAATTGATGGAAAATAAATTGTTTAAAAAAACTCTTTGAAACATGATAACACAAGGATATAAAATAGGATACATTAAAATTACATTGAATCATAGTTATCCTATAGAAAATAAATGGGTTTAATAAACATATATTTGAATTAATATTTACCGATAAAAAAAATTGGTTATATAATAATATATTTGAAACATGGTTATCCCATTAAAAAGAAATGGTTATACAACAATCTATTTGAAACATGATTAAACCATGGAAATGAAATGGGTTTGCTAAAAATATCACTGAAAAAGACCATAATCCATCCTAATAAAAAATGTGGATGGCCTAAATAAAAAATATCTTTAATAGAGGATATGTAACAATAATGTTTGCTGATTTTGATGGATGAAAATGCTCTTAAATGACCGTTAAAAACATTCTTGAGTAAAATAATCTTTAAAAATTAAATGTGTCCCATACCAAAATAAAATTATTGAATAAAAATCCCCATGAAATAATATCATTAAATGAAACTAATAATATCATGAAAATAATGTGGTTTATAATATATCATTTCCAAGAGGCATTGTATATACCTTATAAAAGAAGATAGATACACACCATAACAAACATCACAATGAAAGAAAATTGTGAAAAAAATCCATTACCTCTTATGGTAAAATTTAACTTGAATGGATTTATACATACTAATAAATTAAAATATAAGAAACATAGAATACATTAATTGTTATTATATACACCACATAATAAAAACAAGTGGTGAATATGGAATAAGGCTCACAAAAATAAAAGTGAAACTAGAAACACCTTAACAAATGTGGTAGAATCTAAATTAGATGCCCCAAATGTAGTAAAAATCAAATAAAAAATCTATGCACCTATAAGATAAAACAATTAATGATATAAAATATCAAAAGGGGTAGTAGATAATTCACACAAACTATGTAAGTGGTCAATATAACATTTGTATCAGATATTTAAAAAGTGAGATAAAAATTCCTTATAATGATCATATATTTGGAGTGAGAATAAATCATTGAGAAAAATTATGTGTGAAAAATTTAAATCCAAAAAATAAAATTTTAAATATAATATGATATAACCGTAGTTCAATTCTCACATATTCTTATCATTACATAACCAATGAAATAGAATTTTAACCCATGTAATTGAATTTGAGATAAGAAATCCCTTAATAATTGAGTATCCTTTGAATCATTAGATCCTTGAATGAATGACCTAAATTGTGAGATTTCATATTATGAAATAAATGAAACTCATGATATAAAAATTCATTGGTCATTCGATAAACTATATAAAATAAACTATGTGTATAATAAAAAATAAGTCTCAATGGAATGTAAATTGAGATGAAACCCCTTACCTTGATTTTGATTTTTTATGATTGTTATCTATCTTCCTAAATAATAATATTATGCTAATTATTTAATTTCTTCATAACATTTTTCAATTATTTTATAACTTTTATTTAAATTATAAATAAGTTATATATAATTACTAATAATGTTTAATTAAAATATTTTGACCATATTCATCTTATGTGTCAAAATTGAAATTTATAGGCCGAATATGGTCAATGAGGTCATTATTTAAACAAATAAATAATATTAAAGAAGGAATAGTTGTCATGTTTACACATTATTTATACTTATACAATCAATATGTAAATATTTTTATGAAAATTGAACCAGTGTTAAAATCAGGGAGACGGTATGTCGTACGATCACATTAGAATCATTTGTATTTTCTAATGATCATTATGGAATGAAAATAAGTAATATTTATATTTATAGAATGATAATTATTTCATAGATGCAGTTTTTTAATCATATATATTTATATATAAAATTATTGGTTTGTAAAAGGAATCACATAGCATCAAGGAGGTGGTAGTCAACACATCCACGAATGACATTATCACTTTTTTAGTGTATGAAAAATATAATAAAGAAAATGATATATGATAATTACATAAAGTTAATTATTTTTTTAATTTTTATATATATCATTTATATCACATATTTGTGATAATACTATTTTTAGTAAATTTAATTTAATATGTGAACGTATCACATCACTTTGGGGAGGCGGTAGTCCCAACATAAACAAATAATGTTACCGTATTTACACAAAATGGAAAGCATGAAGGTATGTGTTATATGAAAAATAAATAATCACAAATAAATCATAAATAACATATATATCATATAAAAATATTGGTTCTATCATATTCTATAACCATGATATATTGTAAAGGAAATAACGAACTATATTATTTCCCGAGGCAGTAGTCTTCTGTGCACACGAACGGTAATCTCATTACCTATTTAATTTAAGTGTGTGTATTTATAGGTTGAAACATTTACATAAAGACATATTTTTATATTTTATATAGTTATTTTATTATATAATAATTTAATAATAATAATTTAATTGTATTGGAAAGAAATAAAATATAAATTTACTTTGAAGAATGTTACTTCTTTTTTAGGTAACTCTATTTGGTTCGTGCCAAATGAAATTAATTTTATAATTTCATCCAAAATAGGAGGATATGAGGATATAGGAGGTATATGGTTATATTATTTAGTTACAATTTGGATTATCTAAATATATTTACAGGTGTGGGGAAATAGTGGAGGGTGAGTGCTTTTTTATAATGGAGGGGGAGTGGCATTCTGGTAAATATAAAAAGGTAAACACTATAGAGATGTATTACATAAATAATGCTTCTATAATAATGGTTAAAATTATATAGAATAGGTTATATAGTAGAATAATATCCATCCAATGGGTTTTTACTAGTTTCTATTCAATTTCCTCCCTTAGGATTAATGTTTAACTATTAAGTAATCTTATTTTTACCTTAATCGTTGTAATTAATTTTCATTAGATTAGCTAATATTAAAAAAACTAATTTGAACATGTTACACATTATAATTAATGATTATTACAAATATGGAATCAATTTTTATACATTCCAATCACATATGTGTCATAAATTAATTTAAAATTAATTTTACAATTGGGATGACAAAGTGGGTTCTTAAAGTGAAAATGATCAAACATTTTCTCTGTTTTTATATCTAAAATAAAAATGAAAATGATTCCAATTATCTAAATTTGATTAAATGATATAAAATTTATCTAATTATACTATAAAACAAATTAATAATATAATTTAACACTATAAACAATTTACACAAAACTGCAATTTCTATTAAAATTCGATGTCATTCACTATTCATCAAACTATGAAAGTTGTTAGAAAAGATTGAAAAAATTCACCTTAAGTAAATTATGATATTAATATTTCAAAAATAAATTTTATTATTCCAAATAAAAATATAATATTATCCATATCATATTTAAAATAGATGTGCCATTAAAAGGTGGCAAAAATTCTTATAAAAAATATACCTATTTTTATGCTAAAAATTTGAATTATTATTATCGTAAACCTATAAAACATATTATATGTATTTAAAATTAAATGATTAAATATATATATAATATAAATTTAATTAATATTATCATTAATAGTTATTAATTTAATTTGTTATAATAAAATATCACTCCAGTAATAAAAATAGTTTTCATAAAAACTCAACCTTTAAATTTAATTTGTCATTATTTTAATTTATATTTAATTGGTAACCAATTAATTAAATTTATAAACCCTTTAAAATAATATTTCATACATTATTTAACCATATCCATTTCCAATATTCCATCTTCTAGGTGATAACTATTATTTTAAATGAATAGTATTAATAGAATGTTATTTTTCGATAAGTCTCAGACTTCCGTGTAACATAAGTAATTAAAGGGGATCAATGATGCATGAAGTGTAAGATAAAAAATGTGTTTCATTTCATGAAATATAAACTATTTCTTTCATTTAACACAATCTATTAAATAATTTAAAATAATTTGACATAATGTATTTAATTAAATCTCAGGTTGTTATATCTAACCCCCTTAAAATGGATTTCACCCTCAAAATTCATCTAGGATATAAAAGGATTAAAAATTTTATACTTAATTTATTAAAACTCATATCATACAAAGGTTTAATAAAAAACCTATTAAAAATGAAAAGTGGGAAATGTAAATATCACCAGATGTTTCTCATAACGAGGACTCCACAAAGGGGCGACATTAGTGGGAAATTAAAAGATTGATTTAGAAGGGAAAACTAATTATCTTGGAATAATATAGAGTGATAGGGAAAATGGTCAAGTGTATGTCATCAAAGACAAAACTGAAATAAAAATAATTAAGTAAAATTTCATTTATATCATTAGAAAATATGGTAATAAGATAAAATATTATTTCAATATCCTTTTCCTAATGTTAACGAATTATCTTACCATCTATACCTATGAAAAAAATGAAATATACTTACTTTATGAGTATAATTTTATCCTTTACTATAATCTCATTCTTTTCTCCAAATGATGAGAATTCAATATGATTTTTTCACAGTTGAACCACTAATGTCAAATTTTAATGACCATATAATCATAAATAGTATAAAAAAGATATTACTCCTCTCTGTAAAATTTAACCAAACCCAAAATGGTTATCACATGGTTTGATAGTTATGAAAATGAATAAATCCTCAAATGATACACTAAAATTTAAAATTCAATTGTAATTCCAAAATTTCAAACTAAATTATTCAATAAATAACTATCATTAAAATTTTCCATACATTTCTTGACTAATATTAAAATCCAAATATTAGAAGGATTTTATCATATATTCTTCCAAGAAAAAAAATCATTATTACTCAAATAAAATCACTTCTAATTATACAATAATCATTACTTGTAAAAACATTTCATGCTAACCATGATATGCTATAGGCTAGTGGAAGTGCTGGAAACCCTTACTATCCTTTGGTCCTGTGTTCAAGCCTCATTGACTTTTTGAATGTGATGGGTTTTCATTGAGCATATTAGTGGTATTTTTACCCTTTAAACATAAAAACTAATTCCTCCCTAAAAACATTATCTTGATCTTATGGTTAAAAAATAATAACTAATCCCAAAAAAACATCTCCGAAATCACATTATGATTTCATCGCTTAAAACATCAATAGGGTGTCTGATACTTTGGACATCTGATCATACCTAATATTATATACCTATGAAGGTATCCATTACATTTAGACATTATCACATGAAAACATCCTAATTTATAAATCTATAAAAAACAACCTTTTATGGAAATTATAATATCAAAAAAAACCCCACTCTCTCTGATCCTATGCAGAAATCCAGAACATTATAGTCTCATCTTTGATTATAATAATTATGACCCAAATTTTATATCTAAATTGTTAAGCATCAATAGGAAAACATTGATCACTTACAAATTGTATGACCTTTTAGTTTTTACATTTTCAGATAACTAGGAAAATGATTTGACATAATCAATTCACATGTCATCAAAGGAACATTCCTCCAACTTGACCCATATTTTCTTATTTCATAATAGGTCATAAACATAATCCCTGTGAAATTATTTACAGACATAAATCATTCAACATCATTATTTTAATGCTTGGTAAATGTAAAAAAATATGGGTGACCTCAAATTCATAGTAAGGGAAAACATTTTCATTAAAAATTATTTTCATGAGTGATCCCAAAAGAGTGTTAGAGTGTAATGACATATTGAAAATGAATGATTAAAACATAATAATATCCATTCCCATATATAACTAGATCATTAAACATAAAAAATGGCACATGGATTTAATAAAGGAAATATTCATAGTTATCAACAACAATGAGCCATGTGATATCAATATTGATCAAAAGAAACATCATAAACCCATAGTAAAAATATATAAAACTTGATGGTATCTTTGACCATAATCTCATTGAACCCTTATAGATCACTTAAAGAAAAATTTAAAATGGGATAACTCGTGTGTTAAACTTCCATCACTCAATTACTCAATGCATCAGAGAACTATCAAGGTTAACCCATTGTATAATATATTATAGGCTCACACAACACTATCCAGGAACTCAGAGAATTTATAATGTCTAAGAATCCAATACATAGGTAATTCATCAAAACTCATTGAAATACACATTATTCTCCTCTGAACATGATTAACTTATAAAAGAGAAATAGGATTCATAAAAATATCATTGAGGTTAAACCATAGAAAATAAATGAGTTCCATGACAATATATTTTGAACATTCTTAACCCATGGAAAAGAAATGGGTTTCAAAACATTCTCTTTGAAATATGATTAAACAATGGAATTGAAATGGGTTCTAAAAATATATATTTAAAACATAGTTATCCCATTGAAAAGAAACATTTACCCTAACCATATCCTTCAAACAATACTCTCAAATTTAAAATAAATTGGTTCCATAATGGACAATTTGAACCATGGTTATCCCATAGAAAAGAAATTCATTCACTAAATTTATCTTTGAAAAAATATTAACATATTGAATATAAATAGGTTATATATCAATATTTTTGAAAACAAATAATAATCTATACAATGATAAAATATATATGTTATCAATTAAAAATATCCCCAATAGAGGATATAAAACTTCAAGTGTTTTTATGGTGATGAATGGAAATTCCCATAAAAAATCATTAAAAACATTATTGATTAATATAATCATCAAACATTTAATGTGTCACATACAACATTGAAATGTTTGAATAACAATATACATAAAATAATATCATTAAATTAAACTTATAATTGCCTGAAAATAAGGATATCAATGATATAACATATTAAATAGGTAGTAAATACACCTTATAAAAACATATAGGTTTATACCATAACAAACATCACAGAGAAAAAAAATAAGACAAATATCCATTACTTCTTTAGTAATGCGGAAACCATAAACCCTGTGAATGAGAGACAATAAAATGGATATGTAAATCCTCAAAAATTAAAGTATAATAATCATGAAATAAACTAATGTGAATTATATACACCCCACTACAAAAATAAGCAGTGAATATAGAATAAATCCCGTAGAAATAAGAGCGAGACTAGAAATCCACTCAAAAATATGGTGACATCTGAATAAGAAGCCCCATAAGTAAAAATAATCAAATGAAAAATTTAAATACCATAAATAAAAAAATTCAAAATTTAATATATCAAAAAAATTTGTATATACACCTAAAAAATATGTATGTGATGAATATAACATTTATCACACATATGTAAAACGTTAGGTGAAAATACCTTACAAAGACCATTACATTGGAGTGAGAATAAATTAATGAAAAAATAATGCGTGAAAATTTTATATACACAAAATAAAAATGAAATTCATTATAATACAATCATATGTAATTTCACATATATTCTTAGCATTACATATCCAATGAAATAAAAGTTTAACCTAATGAATAAAAATTGTGTTAAGAAATCCCTTACTAATAGATTTACTTTTGAATCATGAGTTTTATGAAAGAAGAACATATATTTAAATTTTAAATATCATGAACTAAATGAAACTAACTTTATAAATATTCATAGTGATTTAGATACACAATATAAAAGAAACCAGGTGCATAATTAAAAATAAGTCTCAACAGAATGTAAATTGTGATGAAACCACTTATGATAAGTCTAATTTGTCCTTCTTGTCCTCTATCTTACTAAATAATTTACTTATGTTATTTATTTAACTTATTAGGAACATTTTACATGTTTATTTTTACTTTTTTTCAATTATAAAAATGTTATATACAATTACATAATCAACAATGTTAAAGTCAGCTGTTTTGACCATATTATGATTATGTGACAAAACTGACATTGATAGGTCAACTACTGTCAATGAGTTCATTAAATTAAAAAATAAAGTGTAACACCCCGAGCTTCCACGATACGCCTCTCTTTCAATAATGCAATAGCTTTCATTGTACGCAAGTTCGAGTTCTAACACACCGCAACTAATCAAAGTAGCCGTTATGAATAGTAATCACCACCTTTTAAATTTATAGAAATTTTATATTTCAAAATGGACTTCATTTTTGTATTCCTAATATTGAAATTAGCCTATGTTGAATTTTTTGTAATTTTCCGAGAACTTCCAAATTGTTATGAATAGTGAAAAATACTTAAAACAACTTTTTTAATCAAAATAATATATAGTGATAAGTTATACTATTTAGTGCTTTTAAGGTATAATTAGAATATATTTTTACCATTTTATCCAATGGTGGTCATTAGAATTAATTTAACATTGAAATTGGACATAAACAATTGCCAATCTTTTGATATAAATTGTTTCTTAAAAACACGCTATTTGTCGTAACAGCGGGAATTAATTATAAAATTAATTAATGAAACTTATATGTTTTTAATTTTTTAAAATATACATCATTTCTTAATTCGGAATATCAATTATAGCTTAGGGTGAAATTTTGGCCTTGTTCTGAAAAACTTCAATTTTTGATGAATAGTGAAACCACTAAGTGGTAGTTAAATAACTGATTTTTCGTTTAAATGAAATATTACCACTTTTGTGATTTGATTTTCAAAAATCCGACATACATGGTTGTCATTAAGAAGTAAAATGTGGTTCAATGAGATCAAAATAATTTTTTGGTGAATAGTAACTTTTAAGTTCTTAATCGCGATTAGAGGTAATTAGTGTAGTTTAAGGTACAAATAATGTTTTAATAATATGAGATGAGAATGAAACTTGTCCTACTCCTATTGGATGAGTCATGGAAGACCAATACAACCCATGGGTCAACTTGGGGACCACATGGAGCCACTTTAGTTGGAAAATGACATTAATATATATTTATTTAATGTTAAAATTAAATTGACACAAACATGAGTTATTTTACTAAAACGGTTTTTAAGTGGGGTTACACAAGTCCAAATTTTGACTATAAATATTAATTAGAAAGATAAAAAGATTTCCTACATCATATTATTTTTTTTATAATTTTTAGACATTAAATAAATTAAATTATTTATGACATCATTATGATGCAGTGATGACCTCATTATTTAACGATTTAAATAAAATGAGAAGATAATGAAAAATCCAAGGCTTACACTTGTCCAAAGCCTATTGGATGAGGATATTTCGAAACCTTATCACCTTATCCTTGAATTATATAAGTGTGGGACCTTTAGAATCCGAAAAGCATTGTGAAATAATGTAACATTTCAATATTTCCAAAAGTTCCCCTCCTCTCCACTTATAAAAGGCCCCCACCTATCCCACCTCATTTACACTTTAAAGCCATTTGGCTCGTCCAACCTCTGCCCAAATACTCTCCCAACTTCCTTCTCTTACTCCTAGAAGCCTCACTTTGGGCATAACTCTTCTCAAGGAAGCCTTTGGCTCAAATCAAAAAGAGTTACCCGATTTTGAGGTAATGTCTTCTCTAATGTTGTTTTGTTTTATTTTTCTTCTCCAACCCAATAAACTCTTTTTATTAATTTCTTTTGTAACAACACCAGTATCCTAAATATACTTGGATTTTTTTATAAGAAGGATTCCAGCTACACTTACACACAACTACATCTAATGGTTAATGAACATACGGTTTCTGTGGATGGCGAATTTCTGCCTCACGAAACGATGATTGTTCAACACTCATATAACACCTTCAAAGGTGTCCATTAATATGTCACTATTTTTATATATGATATATAATATGTTTATGTTTTACTTATGCTTCTGTATTTCTCATTTATGGAATACTTTATGATTTCCATTATGGGTAAAACGCGATAATTTCATTTTAGGAAGTGCGGACTACCGCCCCCTCAAAGTGATTTGAATCGTTAATGCCATATGTGGGATGTATAAAGGATGGAGTAAATGGTATTATACACTATATTATACTGGAATTATATTATAAATTTCTATCATTATGATTTAGTTCCATTAAATATGAAATTGAAATGAAAGTGGCGTTCATGCGTACGTACGGCTTACCGTCTCAATGAACGGTGCATTTCATTTCTTACCTCTAAATGTTACGTAATATTATAAATGAATGTATATACTGGATATGTAAGATATATATGACATCTAAATCATGAATATAATTCTGGATATAATGGATATTCTACCACATGAACAACTTGTAATTATAAGAAGTTTATTGTTGACTCAAGTTACCAAAGATCGACAAAACGACCGTTATTAACTTAAATAATTACATAATGTTCATAACATTGTAATAAGTGATATAAAAAGGATAATGAAATTTAAAATGGTCTTTAATAAGGTAGATATTAACTCTAGTTTATTATTCAGGAGGTTAAAGAACGGTTGAGTCATGTCGGACACAAGGTAAGGGAATTTCTTAACCCAACTTCCATTCTTTGGGTTAATCTTTTACATTCAAATTATGTCATGATAATATTATGTCCTATTTTGTATTTTTACATTATTTATGTGTACCTATAGTGAATACACATAATAGATCTATTTTATTTGAAAAATGATCTTTTAAGGACTTCGTCTCAATCCCCTTTCATTGAGGCATATTTGGTTTTATACACAACTTTCTTTTATACGGTGTATAAACCCCTTTGACTTTTACGATTATTCAAAAGGAATCTTTTTATACAAAGCGTTTTGCTAAACGACAAAAGGGAATGTTTTTCTTTCCGTACTTATGCGGCGACAACAACTTCTCTGCCGTCGTGACCATTATTTGAGTTTGGGCTTCCTCTATAAGCCATCTTTTTTTAATGAAAAATAAATACAAAGTTTTAACTTTCTTTTATTTTGGTATTGAAAATGGTTTTGAAAGCGTTTTTATTATATCAATGTGCTGTATTGATATCTTGTGATTGAAATGTGGAAATGTTATGTTTCCTTTATGCATGTTTTATGTGATACAATTATGTTATGGTTTATGATATGTTTAAACCTATTCATATGAGGAATGCATTGGACTTAATAAGTGACGGGTGGAGCCCGCTATAGCTCCTCGATGCATCGGCAGGTCTCATGAGACAAACTAGTGTCTTGGCACGAGGCCTTGACAAAATTTTATTTGTGGTCTTGGCACGAGGCCTTGGCTACATGGTTATGATAGTCTGGCATTATGCATTCCAACATTATGAAAGTGGTTAATGATATTTCATGTGATTATTCGACCAGTAGAATATCCATGTGAAGAAGTAAATGGCATTATCTCATTTTACTTTTGCCATATTATGTTGATGTTCAAGTTAAATAAGGCTTTTGTTTTAGTCATACATTGCCTTAAATGTTTATGTTTATTTATGAAAGCTTCCGCAATATTGTTATCCTTACTGAGCATCTGAGCTCACCCCTTTCAATGTTTTAATATTTTCCAGGATGTAAAGAAGTATTTTATCAATGACATGCAGGGATTGTCAGAAGAGGATATTAGTCTGGACTATGAAGACCATGTTATTGTAGTTTTTCACTTTATGATGTAATGTAACGTTTATGAATGTATCTAGTATTTCCAAGGCTACTAAACAAATCGGTCTTTCGAGACTTGATCTTTTGTGATCATGCCAATGTTACGAAGTAATGCACCGACTCTGGGTATCCGGGGTTGGGGCGTTACAGTTGGTATCAGAGGCAGTTTAGTACTAACCTTGGAAGCTAGATTTAGATAAACTCTGATTAGAGCACATAGCCCAAAGATAGACATTGAGGATTAGTATAGAAGAACTTCCTAGAATTTTGGTATTATAGAGATGTTATGAGTTTTCCGAGCAATACATCCCTGTCTGGATACGAGCAGGTAGAGGCGGCTCTGGCACAGATGTACCTAGGGGTAAAACCCGAAAACACCGCTTTGATCTAGACTCGAACGGGAACTGGTGCACGACAACGGGCCTTGCTGCACTCTTGGTTACGACACTCCCGGGTGATATGCTTAGGATAATTCTCATTTTATTTACAAACCACTATGAAGGGTTATGAGTACATACTTCCTCAAAAAAAACATTTCTTTTTATGATTATGGATTATATCCATAAATAGTTCAATTTATGTAAAGTGTTTAACAAGTATGTAATTATGTATTTTGATTCATAAACTAATCTAGTTTATGCCATTGTTTAGAAATGGCGCCTAGTGGAAGGAATGGAAACCGTATCAATGCACGAAATCCGTGTAGGGATTTCCCTCCTGCTCAATATAATTATTGTGGATCTGGAGATACAAATAGTGCTGATCAACTTATTACCATACTGGGACAACTAACTCAGGTTATGAATAATAACCTTACTCGTATGGAGCACCCTGATCCGCAACGTGGAGGATCAATGTTAGACCGCTTCATGAGGCAACCACCACCAACCTTCAATGGGAGTACAAATCCTACAGTAGCTGAGCAATGGATAAATTCCTTAGAGAAAATATTCCATGCCTTGGGGAGTAGTGAAAGGGAGAAGGTTGTCATGGTAGTTTACCGCCTCACTGGAGATGTCGATCAGTGGTGGTCGCTGATTCAAAACACAAAGGAAGATGATGACGTATCGAATATGGAATGGAGGGAGTTCAAAGAGCTTTTCTTAGAAAAATACTTTCCTCGTGACCATCGAGCAGATATGGAAAGGCAATTTCTGAGTCCGAGGCAGAAGGAGGATGAGAATGTCGCAAAGTATGAGGCTAACTTTACAAGGATAGAGAGGCATGCTGCCGATTATATACGTAACCCAAGGAGTAAGATTGATCGTTTCTTTGATGGGTTAAAACCATTTCTCCGTCGAGCTTTAGTATCACAATCCTTCTCATCATACGAAGATATTGTCTCGTGTGCTATCAAAACAGAAAAGGAATTCTCTAAGTCTTATGACAACAAAGTAAAGCAAGAGAAGAAGAGAACGGTGGAACAAGAGATAGATAAAGGTAAAAAGGGAAAGAAGGATTTTCCATTATGTGATAATTGTGGGAAGAATCACCCTGGTACTTGCCTAAAAGGAATGGGAGTTTGTTACAAATGTGGAGAAAAAGGTCACCAGGCGCGTGATTTCAAGGGAAAGAAAGAGGCTATCAAAGTTTAATGCTACAATTGTAGAGAAATGGGTCATTATTCAAATGAATGCCCTAAGAGTCAGGGAAACTTACCTCAGAAAAGGCCAAGGGATCAAGGACAATCTTATGCTGTGACTACAGTTGAAGCGGAATAATTAATGTATTGGTGCTTTTGGACTCAAGGATTATATTCTGGTTATAAGAATAATGTGATATATATATGGATTGTACTGCAGTACATGTTGATTTCAGTAATGTTTTAATATGAATAAGGTAATCATATTTTTAGTATGTGACAATAAGAGAAACTTTTCTTTGTTTGGGGAATCTGATGTTACAATTGATTTTGGAATTTAGAGACCTTTTAGAGAAAGTCTGGACGAAGGTATTTTGGATAACTATTAAGGTTTGAATGGATTAAGTTGAACCATGGATAGTATTGTTTAAGGTTAAAGAATTTCTGAAGATTATTTTTGGAATATTATAATACTATAGTTTTAGGAAAAAGGAAAACCTGCAGGGTGGGGAATAACCCGTCGCGTCGAACAAAGCTGCAGGAATCGAACCCACAAACGTAGTGCGACAAGCCTTTATTTCCTACCACTAGCCTACAGGAAGTCCCAGGTTATTACAAAATAGTTTTACTAATCTAAATGGTATGTGTTAACATTTTGAACCTTATACAATTAGGATAAATAGATTATTTTTGAGTTCCGTTACCATTTGGAGTAAAAGTTGGGTTTGTGGTAAAAATTTATTAACAAATGAAAGTATACATAACAAGTATGTATATTCCCTTAAGTTCTTAGTAAATCTCCTAAATAAATTCCTCAACATTATAAAAGGTAACTTAAAACAAAAATGTTGTCGGTTAACTTTTCCAACTGGGGATTCAATGATTGTTTAACCAATCACAAGTTTGTGATTTTCTTGTGGTTAAACTTTCTCCTAATCCTGTTTTCTATAACTCTCCATCAGACCTTGATGGTTTGTTTCTCCTCCATATCCATATTTTCATATAATCCTAGAATGGGCGATATCGGGTGCCCTTTGTACTTATCCTGCTTTCTTTTAATGTTATATATTTATTAACCTTATTTCCGATGTGGGTTTTCCACAAAGGTATTTTCTATTTTCATCCTTTTATTTTCAAAGAAAAATATCAAATTGTGAGGACGCAATTTATTGAAGGAGGGGAGAATGTAACACCCCGAGCTTCCACGATACGCCTCTCTTTCAATAATGCAATAGCTTGCATTGTACGCAAGTTCGAGTTCTAACACACCGCAACTAATCAAAGTAGCCGTTATGAATAGTAATAACCACCTTTTAAATTTATAGAAATTTTATATTTCAAAATGGACTTCATTTTTGTATTCCTAATATTGAAATTAGCCTATGTTGAATTTTTTGTAATTTTCCGAGAACTTCCAAATTGTTATGAATAGTGAAAAATACTTAAAACAACTTTTTTAATCAAAATAATTTATAGTGATAAGTTATACTATTTAGTGGTTTTAAGGTATAATTAGAATATATTTTTACCATTTTATCCAATGGTGGTCATTATAATTAATTTAACATTGAAATTGGACATAAACAATTGCCAATCTTTTGATATAAATTGTTTCTTAAAAACACGCTATTTGTCGTAACAGCGGGAATTAATTATAAAATTAATTAATGAAACTTATATGTTTGTAATTTTTTAAAATAGACATCATTTTTGAATTCGGAATATCAATTATAGCTTAGGGTGAAATTTTGGCCTTGTTCTGAAAAACGTCAATTTTTGATGAATAGTGAAACCACTAAGTGGTAGTTAAATAACTGATTTTTCGTTTAAATGAAATATTACCACTTTTGTGATTTTATTTTCAAAAATCCAACATACATGGTTGTAATTAAGAAGTAAAATGTGGTTCAATGAGATCAAAATAATTTTTTGGTGAATAGTAACTTTTAAGTTCTTAATCGCGATTAGAGGTAATTAGTGTAGTTTAACGTACAAATAATGTTTTAATAATATGAGATGTGAATTAAACTTGTCCTACTCCTATTGGATGAGTCATGGCCGACCAAGACAACCCATGGGTCAACTTGGGGACCCCATGGAGCCACTTTAGTTGGAAAATGACATTAATATATATTTATTTAATGTTAAAATTAAATTGACGCAAACATGAGTTATTTTACTAAAACAGTTTTTAAGTGGGGTTACACAAGTCCAACTTTTGACTATAAATATTAATTAGAAATCTAAAAAGATTTCCTACATCATATTATTTTTTTATAATTTTTATACATTAAATAAATTAAATTATTTATGACATCATTATGATGCAGCGATGACCTCATTATTTAACGATTTAAATAAAATGAGAAGATAATGCAAAATCCAAGGCTTACACTTGTCCAAAGACTATTGGATGAGGATATTTAGAAACCTTATCACCTTAGCCTTGAATTATATAAGTGTGGGATATTTAGAATCCGAAAATCATTGTGAAATAATGTAACATTTCAATCTTTCCAAAAGTGCCCCTCCTCTCCACTTATAAAAGGCCCCCACCTCTCCCACCACATTTACACTTTCAAGCCATTTGGCTCGTCCACCCTCTGCCCAAATACTCTCCCAACTTCCCTCTCTTACTCCTAGAAGCCTCACTTTGGTCAGAACTCTTCACAAGGAAGCCTTAGGCTCAAATCAAAAAGAGTTACCCGATTTTGAGGTAATGTCTTCTCTAATGTTGTTTTGTTTTATTTTTCTTCTCCAACCCCATAAACTATTTTTATTCATTTCTTTTGTAACAAAAACAGTATCCTCAATATACTAGGATGTTGTTATAAGAAGTATTCTAGCTACACTTACACACAACTACATCTAATGGTTAAAGAACATACGGTTTCTGTGGATGGCGAATTTCTGCCTCACGAAACGATGATTGTTCAACACTCATATAACACCTTCAAAGGTGGACATTAAGATGTCACTATTTTTATATATGATATATAATATGTTTATGTTTTACTTATGCTTCTGTATTTCTCATTTATTGCATACTTTATGATTTCCATTATGGGTAAAACGTGATAATTTCATTTTAGGAAGTGCGGACTACCGCCCCCTCAAAGTGATTTGAATCGTTAATGCCATATGTGGGATGTATAAAGGATGGAGTAAATGGTATTATACACTATATTATACTGGAATTATATTATACATTTATATCATTATGATTTAGTTCCATTAAATTTGAAATTGAAATGAAAGTGGCGTTCATGCGTACGTACGGCTTACCGTCTCCATGAACGGTGCATTTCATTTCTTACCTCTAAATGTTACATAATATTATAAATGAATGTATATACTGGATATGTAAGATATATATGACATCTAAATCATGAATATAATTCTGGATATAATGGATATTCTACCACATGAACAACTTGTAATTATAAGAAGTTTATTGTTGACTAAAGTTACCAAAGATCGACAAAACGACCGTTATTAACTTAAATAATTACATAATGTTCATAACATTGTAATAAGTGATATAAAAAGGATAATGAAATTTAAAATGGTTCTTAATAAGGTAGATATTAACTCTAGTTTATTATTCAGGAGGTTAAAGAACGGTTGAGTCAAGTCGGACACAAGGTAAGGGAATTTCTTAACCCAACTTCCATTCTTTGGGTTAATCTTTTACTTTCAAATTATGTCATGATAATATTATGTCCTATTTTTTATTTTTACATTATTTATGTGTACCTATAGTGTATACACATAATAGATCTATTTTATTTGAAAAATGATCTTTTAAGGACTTCGTCTCAATCCCCTTTCATTGAGGCATATTTGGTTTTATACACAACTTTCTTTTATACGGTGTATAAACCCCTTTGACTTTTACGGTTATTCAAAAGGAATCTTTTTATACAAAGAGTTTTGCTAAACGACAAAAGGGAATGTTTTTCTTTCCGTACTTATGCGGCGACAATGACTTCTCTGCCGCCGTGACCATTATTTGTGTTTCGGCTTCCTCTATAAGCCATCTTTTTTTTAGTGAAAAATAAATACAAAGTTTTAACTTTCTTTTATTTTGGTATTGAAAATGGTTTTGAAAGCGTTTTTATTATATCAATGTGAGGTATTGATATCTTGTGATTGAAATGTGGAAATGTTATGTTTCCTTTATGCATATTTTATGTGATACAATTATGTTATGGTTTATGATATGTTTAAACCTATTCATAGGAGGAATGCATTGGACTTAATAAGTGACGGGTGGAGCCCGCTATAGCTCCTCGATGCATCGGCAGGTCTCATGAGACAAACTAGTGTCTTGGCACGAGGCCTTGACAAAATTTTATTTGTGGTCTTGGCACGAGGCCTTGGCTACGTGGTTATGATAGTCTGGCATTATGCATTCCAACATTATGAAAGTGGTTAATGAAATTTCATGTGATTATTCGACCAGTATAATATCCATGTGAAGAAGTAAATGGAATTATCTCATTTTACTTTTGCCATATTATGTTGATGTTCAAGTTCAATAAGGCTTTTGTTTTAGTCATACATTTCCTTAAATGTTTATGTTTATTTATGAAAGCTTCCGCAATATTTTTATCCTTACTGAGCATCTGAGCTCACCCCTTTCAATGTTTTAATATTTTCCAGGATGTGAAGAAGTATTTTATGAATGACCTGCAGGGATTGTCAGAAGAGGATATTAGTGTGGACTATGAAGACCATGTTATTGTAGTTTTTCACTTTATGATGTAATGTAACGTTTATGAATGTATCTAGTGTTTCCAAGGCTACTAAACTAATCAGTCTTTCGAGACTTGATCTTTTGTGATCATGCCAATGTTACGAAGTAATGCACCGACTCTGGGTATCCGGGGTCGGGGCGTTACATAAAGAATAAAAAAAATTAAATTATTTTCATATTTAAACATAAATTGTATTTTTTTAACCATTCATGAATTTTTTTATGAAAAATAAACCAACATTCCAATCATTGAGATGGTAGGTCATACATACACATGAGTGACAATGTCATTTTTCAATGATCATTGTAGAAAGAAGGTAAGTAACATTTAACTTTATAGAATGATAATTTTTTCATAAATACCATTTTAATTAATCATATATACTTATATATGATATTATTTGGATGTAAAAGAAATCACATCTCATTGAGGTGGCGGTAGTACATATATCCACGAACGAAATAATCACTTTTTTAGTATGTGAAAAGGGTAATAAAGATAACAATATATTATAATTACAAAATGTTAATTATTTTATGAATATCATATTGATTTAGTTAATATAAAATTATTTTATTAAAACCATATTTATACATTCCATGTAATGTGTGAACATATCACATAGTTTGAGGATGCAGTAGTCCACAGGCCAACAAACGGGGTTATTGTATTTACAAAAAATGTAAACCAAAAAGATATTTGTTATATAAAAATAAAATAAGAATTAATGTAATATAAGTATCATATATATCATATAAAAATATTGAGTTAATGTTTCAATGGATAACAGACGATCAAGGAACCCTCACTGAGGCTGGTTCGATTTGGCCTGATGGTGGATTGTGGGGGGTAAGATATCTTATACAACCATTAACATCAGGAAACCATTTTCATTATTAATTTAATCTCACAATGGTTTCCTCTACCTTAAATAGGTACATACCATCTTATTTAAGGAAAGTAGTCAATTGGGGTTTTAGACCCAATGATGCTTAGGGACTCGCATTAGTTGAGAGGATGAGAGGTTGGACACATCACACCATTTTGGGTGTATTTTTTCCTACAATGGGACTCTATTATAGACTTAAAATATGTTCAAGATTATCTCCCTAATCTTGGTTCCAAAATTGTTACCTTAAAAAATTACATTCAATTAATTCTCATTATATAAAATAGAATGGTGATATCATTAATGAATACATAAAAGGTGATCACATTATTGAATATATGTGTAATTATCTAATGTTCATTATCTATTTCTATGTGAAGGATAACTAATTTATATACCAATGACATATAACCAGGTTTTTTTGAATTTTCTATAATTCAAGGAATCAGTTTATATTCTGAGGAGATAATTGATCCATTATTAGGAATCTTACATATCAGAGTTATTGTAGGAATCAAAACCCATATAATTTGTAAAACCCATTCAATATTGTCTTGAGGGGAGGAAATATGTGATGGCACCAAGGCTGTAAATTCTTGATATAAACTATCTAAGAGACATCCTATCAGACCTAGATATGATATGAATCATATTTATCATATTTTGATCAAGCCCTCTGGATTAGGGCCAAGGTAAATGCCCATATGTGAAGGGGAGTTTATATCATGCCACTCATCAGTGATTTTATATTGGGATTCCACGAGATTGCAGGGTTTCATGATTCCAATAATGTGTTCATTGAGGATCCGAAATCCAATGTGAGTTATTCTCTATATGAGATATAAGGGATACAAAATCACCAGCCTCATATCACATTGATGTGATACATTTGTAAAATGAATACCCTTAGACGTCAATATAGATATCGAGCCTCAAAGAGGCATCCTATGTGTCCAAATTATTATATGAATCAGAGTAATCATAGTTTAGATTATTTCTTATCCTTGTGGGGGACAAGGTAGAGTGATCATCCCATGGTAATGATTGGGTCCTGATGGTTTAAATGTCAGAGACATGGGGATTACATCAAAATGGACGTTTATCTGAGCCTTGGCCTTTTGAAGGCATCATACGTATCATAGTTATTACATGAATCAGAGTTATCATATTTCATCAGATTGAGGATTACACACCGACATTTCCCTGTAGTCAGGACATATCATATTATGCCATTGATCAAGTCTTACACTATAAGATTCACTTTCCTTGGAATTATAGATCCGTAAGAAAAAGTAGGATATGATTAGTGTGAGGAACAAAGGACATAAAATTAGCAGTCTGAATGCTTATGGATATGGTATTTATGTATCAATACAACCCTTGGTTTGGTTTACATAGAGCTCAGTAAATAGAGATGCATCCTATATATCGTGGTTATGACAGTAATTAGAGTCCTTATAGTTACCTAGATTGGGTTTTACACACTAGTTTTTCCATTTTGTCAGGGCTTATACACTGTGGGTGGAAAAAGTTATAATGCCTTGATATCAAGTTTTGAACTGTCCAACATTCCTCCTCATATGTGTTGATTGTCCAGTTGGCATGCCTTGATTTTTCACTTGTTATGTTGGTGGATGTCTGCCTAACACATCTTAAGACAATTGTATAATCCAGTTGACTTCTCCAAAGGATGTCACGTATCATGGATGGAATTTCTAAGGGTTATTTTATGATCAAGGTTGAATAATCCATAGGAAATAACAGGACCCGATTAATCAACCCTGGAAGCCATCGCATGACCCCAGATGGCTTGTATAGAGGGAACCAAATGATCAATATGACTTTCCCTAGTGTCATCAAGAGAGTATGTTGAGACACATAAAGGGTTTCATGAGAGTTAATGTGATCTATCTCATAAGGATTTTCATGTCATGGATGTCATGTTTGGTAGGAATTGTGATACTTGGTTGATCTACCTGGAGGGCATCATGAGAGCCATTTGACATGCCTATGTGCTACCATGAATCTCACCTGACATGTTAGGGTACAATTATATGAGTTAGGATACATGTATAATGGAAATTGAGGTATTGGAATGGTGAACCTGGAGGGTTTCTCAAGACTTGGTTGGCATGCTCGAGGGTCACTGTGTCACTTTCTTCGACATGTCCAATGTAACTCGAATGAAAAAAATGGTATTTTGAAGAAGAATCGAGAGATCTGGGTGACATTTCATAGTGTTATTTCATGTTTTCAGTGGTTCCCACGAATTGAATTATGTTTAGTGTTTATGAGCTTCACATTAGTCACCCACCATTATTCGTTGTTCTATAATTATATTTTTAATTCCATATATTTTATAGGTTTTTATTTATTTTATGTCTCACACAATCTAGTAGATTTTTGGGATTTTCCTCATGTGTCCTAACATAATTATTTCATGTTATCTAGGAGTGATAACTTGATGTTTTTTATTCATGAAAAATTATTGTTCTAGTTCTTCCCCAAATCGTACATGATAGGATGTTTTTCTGGTCACAAGATCAACCACTCTGAGAAATTCGATATAGATTTGGTGAATCTAGATGGAAGAAGGACAATTGTTCATACGGAGAGTAGTGGGGAATTTTTCATTCTGGTTGGTGTTGTGGAAGGGCCTCAATTTCATGTGTCTTCATGAGGTTCTTCTGTAGGTATCCTTGGAGGCATCACATGATTTTCAATGAACATGGGATAATCCCAAAAATGCCTAATTTATTGAATTCTTTTAATTAATGGGTCTTAATTAAATCACACAAACATGTTAGGGGACTTTCATGTTATTAGGTTGACATTTACAATGGTTTTCATGAGATCATGGTTCCTCTATAATGACTTCATGTGATCTTTAGTGACTTGTATGGGAATTTATATGGGACTAGTATAGCCTATCTAGGGGCCTTAATGGGATCAGTCCAACATGTCAATGGGTATTTCAAGATCATGATGTAGAAAATATTAGCATGTCGTGAGTGTTTTAAGATCGTGAGAGGATTTCACCTCGCCCTTTTTAATTTGTTTTTTTATTTTTAAATGTTTAGGGATTCTCAATTTGTATTGTATTTTTTCGGGGACAATCAAATGACCTCTTGGTCATTCATTGCATGGCCATAAGATGTCTCGTCGAGATGCCCGAGCTTTTCAAAGAAAATTCCATATACTTTTCTTTATGGATCCAAAAGTGGGAGTGTGAAGTCACCTATACATACCAGAGGCCATTCATGTGATGATGATGTTAATCCAAATGGCTTTCATGGGATGATTCAGACACATTTTCAGGTGCCTATGATGTTTTACATACCTCAAGGGGCATATCTCCTGTCTTTTATGACTATAAGAGGCTCCTGCCTCCTGCTTAATTATTTCCATTATCTTATTCTGAAAAGGTTGGGGGAATCAAAGGTTTTCTTTGTTGTCGATGAAGAGAGTCTTCCTTACCATCGGTGATGCATCATGTGAATCTTATGATCTACAGACGCTACCACCATTAGGATATTTTCCCCATATTTTTAAAGGATTTTTGGTTGGTTTGTTAGGCGCCTTCCTGTTGAAAAGTTGCATGACCTTGGGGATTAAATCTGGATACCATTGTGTGACTACTAGTATTCTGTTTTACCATTTCAGATGAAAATACAACTTTTCAAAGAGACATTATAGGGCCTTCTATAGGCTATACATTACACGTGTCCATCTTCATGATCTCTTGTCGGTCAAGCGATCGTGTGTCTTCTAAGAGTTTGTGAAATCATTAGGTCTTTCGACATCTTATTCCTATATTGTTTTGTTTTATGGGGGAAATAAAAACCCATATCTAGTTATTTATTCCTTTTTGTATTTCTAGATACTCATTTTGAAGTTGTAAAAAATCACCCCAACCCCTGAGGATAAATGTCTGCAGGACAAGGGATCAGTTCTAAGGAAAGTAAATACCCATGTGAGACATCGTTGTTATCATGAACCAATGTCGTGGGAAAATTTTTGTATACCATATGACTCTTGGTATTCTATGGAATTACCTATATATATTGGGGAGAGAAATTTATTCACCATATACAAGATATTCATAGCACTATTCTTCCTCCATCTGTCATGTTTCCTTCTCACAATATTGTTCCACAAGACCTGATCGTGAGACCATATCGTGAGATATTCTTGTAAGATATATTATACAAGAAAATATTTTATCAAGTTCCCACAAGAACCAACTACAAACAATACATAGGTAAATTTTTGATCATTGGACAAGGTAATGTGATTTTCTTGAGGGTTTTATGGGGGTTTATGGATTAATTATGTAATATTTTAGCTATCATATGGCTTACAGGACCAAGTTATGGTCACATGATCATGAGTCCTGTTGGGGGTCATGTATTTTCATGATTACCCAAAGGATTGTGAGACCATTTAGATCTTTAAGATTTAGTAAATTTGTGATCCTTTCAGGTGATTTGTTAATTCCTTTATTTATTAATGCGATGCACATGGTGTGCTGGAACATTATGTATTTTCATTGAAAATATTTTATTTTAGGTTTTTTTTATATTTTTCACATTGTTTTATTCATATGGATTCCATGTCTCATTGATATTATTCTTATAAATATAATAAAAGGGCCCTGATCTCTAGAATTCAAAATGCAGACCCCCGATATTTCCAGAATCTTGATAATGAGTTTCTCAAGTGCCTCATCTCTCCCAAGTTTCAAGATTATCCTATATCTCATTAACTTCCTATGTTTGGGTTTAGATTGTTGTATTATGTCCCTATTCCTCCTTCATACATTCATTTTACATCCTGGTAGGTGTTATATTCCCTTGATTGTGTTCAGATGACAATTTCCATGGATGGAAAACTGGTCACAACATAGTCCAATGAGTTGCATTATATATTAGAAAACACTCAATTGGGTCTGGATGGATATGAATTTCCTCATAAACCTATTTGTCAAATATATTTGAGTATATACACCTCCTCTATAAACAACCCAGGTTGAATATGGAGATCTATGTTAGATCTCCATCTAGGTAGCAATTTATTCAATGAATAGGTGTGGCCATTTTCGGTTACGGAAAACTTATTAGAGTTTGCTAACCATTTATATAGTTTACATATATATGATTTAGTATGGATCTTTAAATTAATTAATTTCCCACTAGAATGATCTTATTCAAGAACTGATAATCTTTTGGTTCCCTAGAACTAATACACTCTATCATTACCATTTTGAAGTGGGTATCAGCTTGCGAGACATCTATCAACTTGGTGGGATTACCCACCTCAGAGAGATGTATGGTGAGTTCCTCCCTATTGTTGATATCTTGGAAAAAACCTTGAAGCATCCAGCCCTGGTGAAAGATATTCTCATCATTGTAAAGGATAAGGTGAAAAAAGATAT
This sequence comes from Viscum album, assembly GCA_963277665.1. Taxonomy (NCBI): domain Eukaryota; kingdom Viridiplantae; phylum Streptophyta; class Magnoliopsida; order Santalales; family Viscaceae; genus Viscum; species Viscum album. The sequence goes on along the minus strand of OY728139.1, from coordinate 424,032,584 downwards.
GACTTTGTGATCTCTTATCTCTTTTAAGGACTAGATCAACATTTTCCTCTATCACAGCGGAGTAAGACCAGCTACTTTATTCCTCCATCAATTCCCTTAATAGTAGGTCTATGATAGTGCTAGATCATATTGGGTCATTATAGAGTCTAGGGAACATACCTCATGGGTATATCAAGTAAAATCAGAGATATCTCCAATTAATAGGCTTGAAAACGTCATGGCCATGTTTTTTAATAGCGATATTTTCCCAACAAGAGATTCACACTCAGGGATCCACATCAGTATGCTAGTGATGACAACATGACTTATAGAAGGAAAATGATCTAATATGTTAGTGCCAGTCCTCAAAAAAAATTATTATCTCCTGGTCCATACTCAACAAGGTATCATTACTTATAGTATTAGTGCCCCTTTGAGTTTCTATTTTGTAGTATAGGGGAGCATTTCTGTTGTTATGAATACTAAAATACAACTAGGATCCTTGATGCTTTATCAAATCACATACTACTGAACTTATTTAGGCTTGGGGATATATCACTAAGCCCTGAAAAGGTTATAGAATCCCAGGTCTAATACGATATATTTGAATTTAATACTTACCTATCATTGATTGATCTAATTATTAATCAAGATAGTGGCTCCCTTGATGATGGGTCATACGTGATCTCTCTTCAAGATGTGGTTATTATAGCTCAGGTTGATGGGATGATCATATATGGACTATATGAACCTTACTAGTTTTCTCATATGTCTAGATGCACCCAATGAGTCTCCCCTCTTCCATTGGTTGGAATATGATGAGATCGATAACCTACGATCATCCACCAATTTGTGATGATGTTGGTGTATCAAGATATTGATGATCAGATCATTCTTACACTATTTGATGCTCCCACATTTGTTACTAAGGATTATTCTTGGCACGGGTTGTGGCCTATCTAGGTGGTGTTATATGCTGATTGGTTCGTCTTGTGGACAATCACGTTACCACACCAACCCCAATTTTTGTTGAAACAATTGAGTTGATTAATGATTTGGGTGAGACTTAAAAGGATACCCTTATCCAAATAATGACTATACTGATAGTGGGACAAGTTATATTAAGGAAATGATCCTCTAAAAACATGAAATAGGTAATAATTATTTTTATAGGATGTTATACGATTCATCATATACAGGTTTTCTTCTATATTAATAGTCTCTTTCTTATTCTGGTGCACCCATCCCATCAGTCACAGAATATCTGACACAACATAGGATGATCTGGAAGTATATTAAACCATTAATTACTGATAATCCATTGAAAAAATTTCATGACCAATGGAACTGGATTAATAAGCTATCTCATACATTTTAGAATGCGATATTGATCAAAAATCATTGTATGGAGTCATGACACAAATATTTGTTACTCAATGAGATTTGGCCAACAACAAGAGGTTTTTGTGGGATTTTTCATATGAGGATCCCCTTTCCGAACAGATGAAGTAGGCATCAGTGGTATTGGAAAAGGGTTACCAATTTATATATGATTTTTAATCACAAATGTATTCTGAGACTACATAAATATGGATATATGATGAAATCATAGCTCACCTTTGGTCCAATCATTCATGGTCAGCTTTATTTTTAGAAATTGATCAATAAAGAGTCGAGGAGATGACTACTTGGGTTGAGACTCTCTATCCAGAGACAAAAGTAGAAGATGTGAGTCAAGTGGCACTTTATCATTTTATTTATTCTTCTTTCCATACTCTCATAGTCCTGGAAAACTTAGATGAATGAATATTATTATAGTTTTATCATTGATATAAACCCTGTTTTTTATGTGATTCCCAAAGAGACACCAAATTGTTGAGATTCCTCCTATCAACAGGTATCAATGAATTTATTTTCTGAACTTTTCATGTTTTTATCCATTTTACAGTCTTTTATGATATTCTAGTCTTTTCGTTGACTCAAAATTATGTGAATTTCCAATGAAATCAATCTTTTTTATACTATCAAGAAAACATGAATGCCTTGATCTTAATATTTGAATCAGAAATAATTATTTTCAAGAATCACTCAAGGATTCCAGCCAACAATTTGTTTCGTATAGGTAAATATATTCAAGTTATCTTAAGATCACCTTATTTTCATAAGGATACTTTAGTAGATTATATGTCATCAATAGAGGGTGCTATTTTTTTCTGAGGCCGATAGGCTTGAAAATCATAGATTTATTTAGATAAGGCCATATAATGGGCCTCAAAATATTTCGTACTCTTTTAGGAAAAATTATAAATGTTCGTTATTTTTGGGTCATTTATACCAAACACACTGTTTTTGTATTTTAAGGTATTTTAGCTCTAAATTTCTATTACTGTAGTTTTAGATCATTTTTCCCATACCTTTACTCATGTTAGTTTATGGAATTTTAGCTCGGACCTTATATTACTGTATTTTATGGTCTTTTAGCTAAATCCTTATATTTTTTTAGATTACATTCTTTTAGCTTAGACCTTTTATATTTTTAGTTTTGGGTCTTTTATCTCAAACCGTCCATTTTTTATATTAGGGGCTTTTATCTTGGACATTCTACTGCTTTAGTTTTGGGCCTTTCATCTTGGAGATTCTATGTATTTTCTTTTATGTCTTTTTTCTTGGACCATCTATGTATTTGGTTTAGGATCTTTTGGCTTGGACCTTCTCTCAATTTAGTTATTTTTCTTTTAGCTCGGAACTTCTATTTCATTATTTTAAGGTATTTTTTATAATACCTTCAGTTAAATTATTTTATGGTATTTTATCTTGGATCTTATATAGTTTAGGGATTTTAGATTTTTTTCCTATTAGTTTAGTTTAAGTTATTTTAGATAAATCCTCTTATAACTATTTTTTAGATTCTTTAATCTTATACCAAACCAATGATAGTGGTATATGGTGAAAAAATTCCATGAATGACCGAAAAAGCATTAAGGTGAATAGTTCTTCTATGGTGATTCTAAGGCTCATAAGAATAATAAATCCATTTCTATAGAGTGAATCATTTTGGTGACAACCGTAGAAGCATTTCCATGATCCAAAAAAATAAATCTCTAGTCAATAAAAGGTTCTATTAATGCATATTATATTTTACAGGGGATATGGAATATTTAAACCGGTAATATCAGTTGAGGGAGAAACACATGGGATATCAGGTCTACCTAGATAGTGGGAATATGGGTGATGTAATCCATGACCCAAAATATTGAGACTGTGAATATTGGATGGGAAGACATAACGAGGATGACTCATAAGACTCTAAGGTACTAGGTTTCACTATTTTGTTTCTAGGGATCACACAGATTGATACGTCTTTCTAAAAAATAAAGAGATTCCTTTAGTCAGTGGGTCATGGCCCTTATCCATCGGTAGCATGGACAAAAAAAAATATGACCTCTACTTATTTCCAATGGACTTGAAATATTTGTGAGGACCCTGATGTCTGGATGATGATGTTGGGTATGTGAAGAAAGCTATCTACGAATGGTTTTAGCACCCTATGGAAGTTCAACACATTAGTGTGAAGCTTAATCCCTACACTATATTCATTCTAATCATGAGGTTTGGGCCATCATAGGTTCTGGAATGAATTGTCACATTTTATCCTTAAGAAAGGGTACAAAACAAGGTGACATAATGTTAAGAATGTAGAAACATCTCAGATAGTTTGCTATGAAAAATCTAAATCATTGGAAGAAGTGTTCAGGTTAGTAGGATGATATGGGAAAATAATACCTGGGGTATTTCAGATCACACTATGGTTTTGAGTGCATCTATAGTGATTTCAAGGATCTCAAGAATTAGAAAACCCTTTTTGTAGAGTGGTGCATTTGGTTTATGACCATATGTGAATTTTTAAAATCCATAGGGATACATATATAGTTTAAAAAGTGTCCCATTAAAGACTAATATATTTTCCAAGGTACATGGAAGGTTTTGGAGATACCTGGAACCTAAATCATTATGTTTGATTTGTGGAAAGTGTAATACCCAAGAAGTGTTTTAGAATTATAATGGTTTTCTAACTACCAAAAAAACATATTATCATAGTGTTGAGATGTGTAAAATAATTAATCTATCTTTTTTCGGTCCTAGGGGGTACCAAAATAATTGAATTTATTTTAATAGGTCTATAATGTATACCCTATGATATTTGTGCCTTATTTACCTGTGCCATATTTTTTTTCCAAAACATCGTAGTGGAATACTTTTGAGAGTGAAGACTTGACTTTTTCTTAGGCCACACTCTATAGGATTGCAATCAAATAATTTTTTTATCTATTTTACTAGAAGTATAATGTCATGGTATTTTGAAAATTATAAAATAGATAATATGGTCATACAACTTTTACAAATGTGTAGGTGGTTTAAGGTCGTAATGCACATGGACTTAATTTAGAGGATGATACACAATATCCTAATTAGGATACCCAGATTTAAGAGTACCCCAACATCCATATAAACAAGCGGATTAAAATTTTATAAATGATGGATTGATTTACTCATTTCATGAGTAATGATATGGGAAAATCATATCGAGATTAGTTCATATTTTACTAAGGAATTGATTTCTGCCACTATGATGTCAGGGATAAAAAGGATCAGAAATCCCTTTTACAATGTGACATATTGGGCTGACTACCATAGGTTCATATGTCGGTACCATTAGAATACATTCGTAGTCCATAAAAGGGAAATATGAGGCAAGGTATCTATTCAAAAAATGCATTAAAGTTTTGTGGTAACCTAAGGTTCTCATTGCATGAAGTATGATTTATTGAATTACGTTATTTAAAAAGATGGAAGAAGCACCCCGCACTCTGGATGACCAGGGTAAGGATTTTGTGGTCCCATGATAAATTATGAAACATGGGTGGGGGTTTCAATAGTTTATTGTCATGTACTGGGGACATATTTTCTTCTGTGTAGTTGCATTTCTAGTGGTAAGGATGTGTTCTGTGCAGTTTATTGTCTTGTAGGGAGGACATTTTCTGTCCAGTTTAACATTGTGAGAAGACGAAATGAGAGTCTAATGTTGTGATTGGGGCCAATAATGAGACTCTAGGTGTCACTATGTCTCCCATGGTAGCAGGAACCAAATCACACATAGTTCTCAAAAAGTATCTATGTGCACATCTAACATGTTCACAGAGAGGGGGTCATTTTGATGCTTATTGGTTTTGATAGGACCCATAACTGGATATTGGGTTGTCTGTACGTATCCTATAAGGATAAGAATCAATTCACATGTATTTCTTAAATGGTAAAAACTCTAAATAGTTCTAACCCATATTCATATGTTGGAATTATTTCCATTAATTGATGTAGATGGGACCATGAAAAGGGATCTGGGCCTCACTACATACCATGTGATAATAGGAATCATGCCACACATAGTTCTTGAGGGATCATATAGTTTAGAATCATGGGAAAAGGATATGGTATTCTTTATGCACAATGGTGTATTATGACTCTACCCGAGGGTAGAAATATGGTCATCACTATGTATCTTATGGTAATAGGAATCAATCCATAAAAGTTTATGATGAAGGATCTTCTTGTGCATGTATGGCCTATATATAGAGATTGGGCCGTTTTTAGTTTTTATTTGTTAAAACTGGACTAAGGATTGTGTATTTGGGTGACACTATGTATCTTTTGATACCAGGAATCAATCCATAGGTAGTTTGTGAATGAAGGTGTGGTAGGAGACCAAAACCAAAAAAAGTGGTCCACTCAAACAATGCCGACATGAGTGTGTAGTTTTATGTAATAAAAGCGAAATTGACTACGTAGTTTAACACCATGTGGAAAGGAATAATGGTAATCTTTTTAAGATCTTACATTCAAGACCATTATGAACCTATCATGAACCTTTATTCATTATTTTCATGGGAATGACTATAATGAAATTCCTATGCTCATGTGAGCTATGCTCGGTGTGAGAAATAAGGAATGTAAAGGGTTCATCATATAGTGTAGTTGAATGTTTAGTATATGATAGGTGTATTTGGTATAATGTGGTGCCTAGAAAAAGATATAATATCAATGAATCCCTACATATCTAATTGGAATCGAGAATTAAGCCACATATTGTTCTATGAAACCAATTCAGTTTAATATTGTGCGGAAAGGGAATCTATTATATAGATTAAGGTCATTGCAGTAAGGGAACGTATGCCTTGACTTTGTAGAATGTGGATGACATGGGTTCATGTAGTTTCTTTTCATGATGTAAGGATGTTGGTTGTACAGTTTAACATAATTTGATCAAGATTATGATTACCTTATATGAAAGAAAAAATGTAATGGATCTATACAGTTTTACATCATGTGGTAAGGATGAGGTTGTACAATTTTGTTTAATTTTACTAGGATTTCATTTTTTTAGTTTAACATCATGTAACCAATATAATATTTTTAAAATACAACATCATGTACCAAGAATAAATAGAGGGACTTACACTAATGTATATTCCAATTTGATGATATCTTTTCAAATTTTTTATTGAGAAACCGCACATTTGTGGGGGGTGTAACACACTCCCCGTCAATTGTGGACAATGATTACTCTTTATTGAGATAGTACCTATTCATTATATAATATCCTACCCATTATGGATCTTTCTTTGGAGGCCTCTTTCATGGTATGACTGGGGTTCTAAGTGCCAAAAGGAGTTCTCTTTGGAGAAATGCACGAGGATTAAAATATTTATTAAAGGATCGTGCTATCTAATTCAGATGAAACTCAAGGTTTTACAATGTATGAAACATTTTCACATCGAGCCGTACTAATTCATCCAACCAATTTTCTAATTTATCAGCATCTAAGATATTTCTGTAGAAGGATATTTATAGCTAAGGTAGCTGGAATTATACGGGTAACACTACCTCAGTCTTGTACATCAATGAGTTGACATTTCTTATGTAGTTGTATTTGTGGTGGTATAGTAGGCCCATAAAACATGGAATATCTTTTCCATATACGACTTATTATACTAGTTCACAATTTTTTTGAGTATATTTTATAGTGTCTTATTGAAGGACTTTGTTTTTCATTTGTTGTTTCATGATAGTGAGATGGATGATTAGACTCGATGTTCTACTCCTTTTATAGTTTCTATATCTCTATAAAATAGAATTCTGTGTTGTTTTCAATTGTGTGAGGGATCCTAAGACTGGGGATTATACAGGACTTTAAAATTTTTATGATTTTATTCATTCTAAATTCTTTAAGGGGTATTACCTCATCAAATTTGGAAAAGAAATCAGTGGTAGTAGGACTATACTTGAAATTATTGGTTGTGGCTGGGGGTTATGGCCCCACAATATATATTCACTAGATAATAAATGGACATTAATGTTAAGCTATATATAAGAATTATATTGGTTGATGTATGGGGTTTTTATTTATTTTAATTTCATGACATTTCTTAGTGAATTTTACACCGTCCGGTATCATAGATTCCCAACTGTAACCCAGCCTCCTAATATGGTGGGAGAGCCTAGTCCCATACCAATTAGCACCACCAGAGCCTTTTTGGAGTTTCTACATGAAGGTATGAATCTATAGTTTTTTATTCATCTACGGAGGATTCTATAAAATCCATTCTTGGGGGGGATTTTTTTCTCATTTGGGCCATCCCAAAGGGTAAAATTCACCAAATGGTGTTGAATATGTTACCGTACAGATCGTTCTGTAGGGAGATTCGTGTTTTGAGGAAAACTGATTATTGGAACTATCCATCAAGGGTTGGACATAGGTTCATCATGCTATGGGTTGGTATTTACCTGATATATATTTTCCATATCGCAGACGATGAATGATAAGTACATTCAATGGTGTGTGATGCAGAAGTTTTCAATCTCATGATCAGGGTTGACAAAGATGGTGGATGCATTGGCTAATGCATTAGCAATAGAAATATGTGATCAGGGAACATGATGTAACTTGGTCTTGAAAGGGGACTCTTCCATCATTCCCCTAATATAGCTTCTTATAGGGATCATTTATTCCTTTTTGATTTTATATTCTCTAAGGATATGATTTATAACTAGTTATGAATCCCATTTGATATTTAGGTAGTCTATTTGTAGCTTCAAGTCTAGTTCTAACCCAACAATGAGATCCATGTACTCTTCCTCATTATTCATGTAGCCTTTGGATATTGATAAATTGTAGGGAAAAAATATTTTATCTGGAGAGACAATTAGAATCCCTAATCCACCCTGATTGAGCTTCTGGTTGTCCATCCACCAGCTGATAGGACACTGGGAGGCGACATTAAAATACATCTCCTATGACTAGGGAGTGTCATGGGCATAAAAGAACTCCGTATTTGGAAGCTCGGTGTCTACCTGGGTATTTTACGAGGTAGAATTTGATGCAAGGAAAACCGCCAGGGCATGACCTTTCTCCGATTTCTATGATTTGAACTAAATGTCTTATTCCTATAAAATGAATGTCCATCAATCCATATTCCTAGTAAACATAGGATAACCAAGTATGTACTTGAATGGATCAATATGATAGACCAAATGGACATTATGGTGATACACACATTGCCTCATCATTTTCACTATGAAGATGGGTGAAAAAAACTCTTCTTAACATCAGAGTATCGAGTATCTTTACCTAGAATTGTTTGGATAAGGTAGTTGAGACTATTTTCCCTCCCTGCATAATTTTTTTATATGAGGTGGGAACCCAGTGAGCATTCCATGGTAGCCTCATATAAGATGAGTGACCTTCCTCCCACTAGAGGAATTAAAATTGGTGGGAACAAAAAATACTACATGAGGCTTCTGAAGGATTCCTGGCAATAATCATCCCATCGATAGTATATTCCATTCTTTATCAGCCTCATAACGGGGAGATCTTTTCTAGTCACGTTTTTAATGAATCCCATAATGTTGCCAAGGTAACCTTGGATCCCCCTTAGTTATTTGATATTTATATGGGTGAAATTTCAAATATATCACTATTCATATCTGGGTCAACCTCGATGACACAATTTCATACACCAAAAATAAAGAATTTCCCTTATATTTCCATAATTGTAAACTTTAGTGGATTCATCATCTGTTTTGGTTGTCGCAACATGTAAAATACTATTTTATGGTCTTTGAAATGATCACATCATTTTCTGGATTTTTCCTCTAGGTCATCGACATAACATTGGGCTATTCTAAAAATAATTGCCTAAAGATTTTATTCATGAAATGTTGATAAGTTCTTCTATCACTCATTAAACCAATGAGCATGACCTGATAGAAAAACATCCTCTAGGGAACTCTGAAGGTAGTGTCTTATTCATCATCGAGGTCCATCTTTATCTATTTGTACCCTGAATACCTATCCATGATGGAAAGGGATTGGAATTCATTAGTTTCATCTATTAAGAGTTTTGTGATTGGAAATGGGAAATCACCTGTTGGATAGTCCAAATTAAATCCTTTGAAATCAATGAAGACCCCAATCTGACCATTCCATTTCTTGGTGGGGATGTTGTTGGAAATTCCATATTGGGTATTTTACTTCTTAAAAAATGTTGTATTTGATTAATTCTTCAACTTCCACCTCAATGTTTTTGTAATGAGAGGGGTTCATCCTCTTGGATGCTTTATTAAAGTATTTATTCTCATCGATTGTGGTGTAGTCAAATATAAGAACACCAAACTGATCTTTTAGTTTGATCTACCCTTGATATCATTTATCACACTTATACTAACCTTGAATGGTCAAATTGTTTAGAGATATGTCCCCTTCACTATATCCCAAACATTGGAGGGTTCATTACAGAATGGGGATCATCCTAGAAACCTTATCATTCAAGTCCCTCATGATTTCCAAATTATTAATTCTTATAGAAACATATAGGCTAATGATATTTCCTTTTATGATCTCTTTATAATATTGACCAGTGAACAATATGGTGACATGGAATTATAATGACATACTATGAACATGATAAACCACAGCTATAGAAAATTTAGTCATGATCTCTTGTGGGATCCGAATATCTTAAAAAAGTACATCCCTAAGTTACTTTGAAATATGGAATGAATTTAGGATTTGAGATATTAGTTGGTATTGACACCAGATGTTTCAAAATGTTGTATTTTGTGCCAATTCTAGTTTCTTTATGATGTGGATTTTTTTCATGATATATTGCTCAAGAGAAGATTTATTTGGGTTGGATGGTCCTTTTGACAATACTAAGGTTTGAAGGGGCTTCTTCTACCAGTGGTATGGTATGTTCCGGTCTTCCGGGTAGTCTAGTTTTATTTAGATAATCGAAGCTCTACTAGGTGATCATGAAAGACAATTGGGTGAGGACGATCATTAGAAGGTTTTGGGAAACCACAATACTTATTTTGAACCTAATGTGGCACATGAACATGTATAATCATTGAATATATATTCTCCATGGGTACATGATCAAAATATTGGGTTCAACTATGTTCGTGTTGTCCCTTGTATCCACAGTTCAATCACATGCGGCATCCCTTTCCCCAATTATATGTAGGTAAATCATATTTTAGAGAATATTAACCATTTAATAATAGGTCTTCCCTGTGTATCATGTTGACAGAACCAAACATGAGTTCTTATTCTGATGAGGGTTTTTTCTGGTGGGCCAGTTCCAATTCCATGGATGTTTTAGGGAAGAAATATGTATGTGTTAGTTTTTCTGTTGAAGAAGAATATGACTTCTCCTCTTCTTTTTCTTCCTACTTCCACTGGTAATGCCAAATTTTTAGAGTAATATATGATTTCTACTAACTTATTGGTGGAGCTATTATGGGTTTGCATAGCTATGATCCTAGGGAGGCATAAGCTCGATTAACCTTTGTTCGATTCATCTTATTATTGAACATATACTAATTCCATGCCTAAACATTATGAAATAACCATTTTATGTTTAATGGGAAATGACTATGTAGGAAGCATTATATGAGGATTTATCTGAAACCATCTATTTTAAATTGACCATTCCTTGAAGTAAGTATTAGAAAATGAAGCGAAATTATGACCAAACCTTCTATAGAATGGGATGTAGACAGAATGGTTAACAAGGTTGACCTCCTCCGGATTCCTAGGATGTAGAAGCCAGAGAGGGTTATTATCCTTATTTTCCATGAAATAATATGGGATTTGTTTATTTTTTAAGGAGTTTTCTTTAATCACCCCCTAATAAAATATTTATATATGTTGGTTTTTTGTGCCATTAGATGAGGAAAATGTTTTGGTTATAACTGATTGACACCCACTAATTTTTACGTTGATAGTAGTTTATCAGGTCGAAGAATATTATTTTCCTCATCATGTAGATGAACTAATAATTGAAATGATGAAAAAGGTATCCACACCCTGTAATGGATCCTATTGTCAGCCTATTTTACCAAACAATGGATGGACCTATCATAGTCTATAAAAAACACCTATGAATTTTCACATCCTATGGAGATTGAGGGACTATCATGAGACCACATTGGGAAATAAAGTGTGTGAGATGTTTTTCAAGGTCTCATGTTCTATCAATGTTAGAGAATGTATGATTTCAAAATTCGGGTGGAGGGAGAGTGGCATCCACCCATTTGAGATATAGAATCCTCTGAGGTTGTATAGGTGCACGTCACCGATACATGTCTTTCATCTCAATTGCTAGGGACTCGATGATGTTATGATTATCTATGGGTAGTACTATTTGAGGATCCTCCCAAATATTGGGAGTGTGTGAGGTTGATTAAGTTCCCACTCCTTTATCTTCCTTTGATTCTTAAATATTCTTAAGACTGAATGATCACCCAAGCAAGGGAGAGGATATCACCACAATAGAAGGAATTCCTGATCATTTTTGACCTCCACATTTATATTGTCTACCTATATAGACCCAGATCTAGTTTGATGCTCATATACCAATCATTCTAGAGGATTGGCTATGGGAGGGTGAATATTCATCTCTTCTTTAAGAAAATAACTATTGGGGATATTATCCCTATGTGGCTCCATGTTGAGTTGTCGAAGATCTTATATCTCACTCTCAAATTAGGATAACAATTCCATGGTGGATGGAACCCCATATCTTTTGGGTGGTGATCGAGATGTATTTTTACCTTTCACTATTTCATTTTCCATTATATGATGTGGAGGTGGAAATTTGGTATTCAGTTGTTCCATATTTGTAATCCTTCTTTGTTATGGGTGTGTGCATCCTCACTTGGTGCATCCAAATCACCCTCTTCTTGGGGTATGTTTTCAATGTTGTGGACCTCTTCATTTTCATCCTAATTCACAATGTATTCTAAATTGACAATGAATATATTATTAACGGAATATCTAGAAAAGGTTGTTCTTCCATTAATTTTGACACATCTGGCTGATTATACACTACAATCATTAGGGACATTATTCAAACCCATAGCCATATTGGTTGTTTTTGGATTACGAACCCGATGGGGTCTGATTTCCATAGTTATATGCTCCTCCCAAATTGGTTTATGAATAGTTAACTTAAGGTATTTTCTAGTCATGTTTTCCAAACATGAACTAAATAGAAGAGTTTTTTACTATGGTTGGAGGAATAGATGATATGTCCAACGCTAATTTTTACCTCCCAACCTGGAGAAGATTGATTCTCTCCAAGGTGATGAAGAAGAAGAAAATTCCACCAAACCAATGGGTTGGGTGTTCTTTAGGGCCACAATTGGAATTTATTGGTCCCTTTTTCAAGGATCCAATTATTCTTGTTAGTTATTTTATGACTCTAGAGATGGACATTAAGATATAACATCCCCCAAACTAGTGGGATGAGTTTGATCTAGAATCACCATTTCTTTTCCCATGACCCTCATTAGATATAATGAAAATGAAGATTTTTATTTATATATAAACGCCCTCATCATAGTGGTTTGGGTTATTTTTATAGCATTGACCAAAATGTCATAGATCCTCTTGGTAATTGGAAATCATTGAAGTGGAGATAGTGGTAGATATACCCCCAACCCGGTGGGCTAGATATGCTCATGGGTGGCTGATATGGAAGATACTATTGTGGCCTATTTGGTGTGGTGTAGTTGAGATCCCATAGGAGATATGTGTGATGGTAGTCCAAGATGGGAATCATTACTTATGATAAGTTATCTAGTTGATCACAACATTAAATTCCATGTTGGAAATACATTCCAGTTACCTCAAGGGGACTAGTTCAAAGTCATGAAATCTATTATCTCCCTCTATTCTTGATTTATGTGCATAATTGAAGTGGTGGGAATTCCATTTTAGTTATATGATGGCAAGATAATTATAGAGTCCCCTAATCTCTCCATATTCTATGACATTACAAGATTACATATTTGAGGGGTTCTACAACTCTAAGGGTGAGACATTGTTTAATACTCTATAATCTACCCATCCTCTTATATAGATGCATGATGTGGCTTCAGAGATCATCTACTAAAGTGTTTTAGTGCTTTGGTGGAAATCATGTTACAACTTAGAATTTTGATTTTCCGGTTGTGGATCTTGTGCAATAGAGATATCAACCAAGTCTAGCTGACAATAGAGTATGTTGATAGTCTGAAGTATACCTTTATATTCTTGATAAGGGAGGTGTATAGCCTTTAGTCCCTAATTATTAACACAAATATTTTGGCATAGATAAGGCTTGAAATTATTTTCTATCTCATATGGGATATCACTTTCAGATGTAGAAAGGGTCCAGTACATGATGGAGAGGTTTTTTCTTGCTAACAATCTTTGTAGGTCAATTTCTTCCTCCTCTTCATCAGACATACACAAAACCCTTTTTTCAGACCACAAATGATTATTTTGAGGGAATTTTTCTAGAAAAAGTCAAGTGATACTCGATGTTGATGAGGAACTATATGTGGTTGATCCTAATGACTCAATAACCTCTATATATGAAGAGATTGTAGTTTGGGATACCTCTCTAAACTAAGGTTTCTGGGAAAGGGGAGGATTTCCTTGTTTGGGGGATATTTCATCTTGGTGAGGTCTACCATGATGGATATTAGGAGTAGAGTCCCTATGATCCTTCTCCACTTGAACAAGAGGAGGAATATCATGGTAATGATCATCATTTTCATTGTTTTGACAATCTACAACCTCTTACGGTGTTGATTATATGTCTCACATGACCTCAAGAATACTAGAATTGTGTAGATTAGTGACATGGGTCTCGATCTACATCATTGATGGAATATTCACACCTACCTTTAGGAATTGGGGAGGGATATGAGCCAAATTTATGATGGTTTCAGGAAAATTATTATAACCATTTGATGTTTTAGGTATATCAGAACACTACTAAGAAGATACATGAATATATTGATAAGTTGTCTCATTATTGATGGGAATATGACATTTCCCCAATGAAAGATTCATTTTATACCTTGTTTTACTTAGACAGGATGGGGATATGTTCCGAATAACGAGTCTTTGTGACATTCATATGGTCTTTCTTAGAATAAATATGAGCCTTCTCTAAGGCATGTACCACTCTCACATGGTGAACCCAAATGGGAACAAGAATATAAGCCTATTCGGTATATGAATTACCCACTAGAATATCTTAATAGACCTCAGGAATGGGAGAAGGGATATGATATTCCTCTTGTATTTCCTTGGATGGATGTTGGTTTATTAATTCATTATTGGATGTATAAATATACTCATGGCTTTTGTGATCTGCGTTAAATTTTTAATAATATTCACGAATAAGAATACAAGCCTTTCTTAAGGATTGTTCCTTTCTCACATGGTTTTCCCAAAACAGAATGAGGATATATTCCTAATCCTAGGAATTTATAGTATGCCATTGGACTTCATTAACAACAATATTTTCATGTCTTGATGCATTTTACCCACACAATTTGTCATCACAAGCCAGAATGGGGATGTGATCCTGATCATGGGCCTTTGGAATATTCCACCAATGTTTTTCAATAGTCATGTTCCCTTGTCTTCAAGCATGTTTTTAATCTCACTTGGGGTTCCCTGATTTGAACGAGATTATGACCCTAGTCCAATGCCTCATCCTTTATTAGAATATGCTAATAATCGGCTTATATGGGAGGAATAATATGTATAATCTATAGAGAAGCCACATGTTCTCAATGAGTAGAGCGTTGAGTTGTCCTGAATATAGGGATATAAATAGACACTTATCCGTATATCTACAATAGTTATGAAAAATTCGGTTGTAGTTCATCACCTATTGCAAAAATATTTTTTAATTTTAGTAAACTGTGTCCAGTGATATAAGCATTCAAATTATTCATCCCCACATTGTATTGGAAGATTTATTAGATTGAATTGAGGATATGAACCCACTTATGTATTCCCTATATCACATGAATATGTTGATGGGCTTCATGAATTGGGGTAATATATTAACCTCTCCAATTCTTTCTATGGTAATTTTCTTAAAGATGTGTTCTGAGTGAGAAAAGATTTGTGCATGCCTACTAGACACTGCAAAAAATATTCTAATAGACATCATTGGTGGGAGTGGCGATATATTCCAACTCCCAGATATCTAGTTCCTTCCTCTCATAATTTTTCTTTCTTGCTTCTCTAGGATGGGTGATAGAGGTAGTAGTGTGTTGTGTGGTACCCTCAACAGACATCTGGTGGGAACCACTAGGATGATTTTGGTGACAGGTGTTGATAAGATCCCTCATGTGAATCTTAGGAACTATAAAAGAGCCATATTTGGCTTCTTGGTCCACCTTCACTAGATACTGAAGGTGGATGTTTTTTTCTCGGAGGATAATCTCCAGAAGTATCTAGTTGTGGTGATTCATGCCACTTGAATAACTGAGACTTTCCCTATGTGATTTGGACTCGCCAATATTTGTTCTTAGAGAAAAATTCATGTTTTATAAATGGATAGGATTGTACCACATCAATGGTACTCTTGACCCATTATATTTCCCACCCAACA
This sequence comes from Viscum album, assembly GCA_963277665.1. Classification (NCBI taxonomy): domain Eukaryota; kingdom Viridiplantae; phylum Streptophyta; class Magnoliopsida; order Santalales; family Viscaceae; genus Viscum; species Viscum album. Next base: position 424,016,586 of record OY728139.1, on the reverse strand, counting down.
TTGATGTTTTCTGGGAGGTGATAATGTTTTGTGACGTGTAGGGGTTGCAGCCACAGCTAAATTACCAAAATAGTCATTGGATGATGAAATTTTCATAGATTAAGATGCTGGTGATGAGAGAAGTATCCTACTATCATGTATGGAATAAGGGACATGGTCACTAATAAGTTTAATATTGTAGTCACCATGTGATAAATCTTATATGCATGGTTAATACAATTTTCCCTTTATTCCTAATCCATCCATCTACTCATTTGGACTTTTCAAAGTGAGGATGTTCTTGTTTCATGAGAAACATAGTTTTAGGGGATCAGTTGTATGATCATGTCGGTCTTAATGGCTTTTTATGTGTAGGACATGAAAAACAAAGTGGCATGATTCATGATTAACTGATCATTTTATTTTAGATTTTCGTACTGGGAAAGCAATTGTTTTTATATTGTTAAAAAAATGGATTAGTGGATAATAACCTAATTATATGGGTTTTTAGAGCTTCATGTCGTGTTAACAATTTCTATTTGCATATGGTGTAAAAAAATGTTCTAAGGGATAATAACCCAATAATTTGTTGGTTTTGAAAGTCGTTTTGGATTTACTATTTTTTTTCAATGGAGAAGTGATATTCGGGGAACCCTCACTGAGTTGGGTCCAATTTGGCCTCATGGTTAATTTTGGCGGGTTTCTCTGGCACAACCATTTACATTAGGTCTTCATTTTCAATCTTAATGGAAAATCCCAATGGTTCCCTAATTTCTAACTATGTACAAACCTAATTTCCAATAAAAGGTGGTCACATGGGGTTTTAGACCCAGTGATGCTCATGGAATAACATTAATCAAGAGGATGTGAGATTAGGATCAAAACACCCTTTTGGAGAGATTCTCTCTTAATCTAGGAATTTCTTATAGAATTAATATATGTTTGTAAATTTCTTCCAAATACAGGTATGATATAGGTTACCCTATCAAAAAAATATAGGATATTTATATTTATATAGATAAGAAATGGGATCTCATTAATTTACAAGGAAAAGATGATCCCTCTAGTGAATACTTCTATATTTATCAAAGGTTCTTCATCCACTTTCAAGTGATAGATAACTACTTAATATGTTGAAGTCATATAATTAGGCACTTCAGAACAAAACTCAATGTACGGAGGCAGTTAATATTTTATAGAGATGATTAATCTATTAAAAAGTATTCTACATACCCTAGTTATAGTTTGAATCATAACCCATGTAGTTATTTAAAATCATGTATTTTAATTTCATGAATATGGGATATATGTGTAGGCCCGGAGGTACTGAATGTTTGAGCTCAATTCTCAAGGATACATCCTACGAATTATGGTTATGGATGGAATTAGAGTTACCATACTTTGATTAACCACTTTTGGACTAGCCCCATGGTATATTTCCATATGTGTAAGGGTGTTAATTTAAGTACACTAATTGGGGCTTATATAATGGTATTTCCTTGGATGATAAAGATTCATGATGCCAATGATGTGTTCATTGGATCTCCCTAATCCCATTTGATCTACACTCATTGTGAGAAAAAGGGATAGAAATTGATCAGCCTCATTGTATGTAAATGTGTAAAATGTGTATTGAGACATCCCTTGGATGTCGATATGGATATCAGGACATGAAGAGGCCTCCTACATATCCTAACTATTGAAGTAATAAAGGGAATCGTAGTTCAGTTGATTTCTAAGTCTTATGAGGGATATGGTAGATTGATCCACCCCTAGGAATGTTTTGGTCTTGAGGGTTAACATTTCAGATAAATCGGTATTTCATCAAAACAGAGGTTTATTTTATATCTTTCCATAGGATGGAGTCATATGTATACTTATTATTGTCAGAATCAGAGTTCTCATTGTTAAATAGAATGATTCTTTCAATTCGATGTTCCCATATAGTGAGGACATATAATATTATTCCACTAATCAAGGATTACACTATGATATTTTCCTTACCTTGGTAGAGGCTTAAGATGTAAATGAAATGATCATTGCATCAACCTAATCCCATGTGATCTATTCTAGGTGTGAGAAAAAATGGATGGAAATTATCATTATGAATGATTATGGATTTGGGACGTATGTACTAAGACATATTTTTGGATGATTAACATGATGCTTAGACTTTGGAGAGGCATCCTACGAATTATGGTCATGGAATGAATCAGTGTTCTCATATTTAAATGGATTGGGTCTTGCACACTGACGATGCCCATTGGTCGGGGCTTATACACCCTAGGTGGAAAAAGTGATCAAGACCTGGGATACATTTGTGGCCTGGCCTAGTTTCTTCCTGATATGTTTTGTTTTTCCACATGACATGCCTTGATTTTCTACTTGAAATGTTGGAGTATACCATCCTGATTTGTCTTATGAAAATTGTATAATCAAGTAGGATTGTCTAAGGGATGTCACATATCATGGATGGCATGTCTGAGGGCTGTCATATGATCAAGGCCGACTCATCTTAAGGACAATTCAGGACCCATCTGATCTAACTTGGAAGACATCGCATTACCCCATACGGATTGTCTAGATGGTTCAACATGATCTAGATCACTTTCCCTAGTGTCCTCATGAGAGATGGATAACACGATTGGAGGGAATTTCAAGATTCAGTATGACTTGTCTTAGAGGGCATATCATTTCTTGGATGACATGTTTTCATAGGGAATTATGAAACCTAGTTGATGTTATGGGAGGGCATTGTGAGAGCCATTTGACATACCCAGGTGCTACCCTCAAACTCAAAAAAAATGTGTTGGTTCCATTATATGATTAAAGATATGCATCTGAAGAATACCATCAGAATTGAATGGAAAACCCGGAGGGTTTCACGAGACTCGAGTGACATATTCGAGGGACACCATGTGGCTTACATAAATATGTCCAGAAGACTTCACAAGACCTATATTGTGGACCTAAGGAGAATCATGAGATCTATGTGATATTTCCTAGAGTTTTATCTTGTCTTGAGTGGTTCATGGGCAGTGAATATAGGCCTTCATGTATTTCCTTCACATAAGTCTCACACCTTTAGTATTTGATCCAATGTTTATATTGAAAATTTCGTAGATTTTTTTATTGTTTGTTTATAATAAGTCTCACATGATCTAGAATATGTTTGGTTTATAGTGCATCATTTCTCAGGTTGTTCCCTAGATCCTTCTTAACAGGAAGTTCTCCTAGTTTCTAGATCAACAGCTCTGAGAAATTTTCTCTAGATTCGGTGTGTTTAGATGCGAGATGTCCAACTCTTCATTTAGAGAATAGTGATGAATTTTTCTTGCTGGGGTGGAATATTTATTGGAATCACCACTATAGTTGTTTTCCTCTTTTTTTGGTATGTATCATGTGAATCCATGATGGGTTTGGTGAATGGCCTCAGTGTCATGTTTTTTAATGAGGTCCAGTTGTATGTAGCCTTAGAGGCATCGCCTGATTTTCAGCAATAGTGGGATTATCCCCTATACACCTCCTTTATTGGATTTTTTTCTAATTAATTGGGCTATAATGAATCAAAAAGACATATTAAGGGGCTTCTATTCTATCCAGTTGACATTTCCAAGGGCCTTCGCACGATCAGGGCACCTTTAGAAAGATATCACGAGGTGTCAAGTGAATTGTCTAGGATTTTCTGTGGGACAAGGATATCTTGTCATGGGACCTTCAAGGGATCAGGATGACTTTCCATGGAGTCTTTAATTTCCATGTTACATGTATCTATACTATGTCGTGAGAGTTTTATTAATATGAGAGGATTATGCCTCCACCCAATTTTAATTTCCTTTGTTTCTTTAACTATGATGGGAAGTTAATGAGGTTTCTTGGGTGTTGTTCAGGATAAACACCTTACCTATTAGTGTTGAATCATGTTACCATAACATGACCTGTGGAGATGCATGATTATTTAATAATAAATTCAATATTTTTATCATTATGAAGTCCAAAGGGGGAGCACAAAGTCACCTGGACATACCCGAGTCCCTTCGTGTGATGAGGATGGAAAGCCAATGAGATTTTGAAAGATCTGGTAGCAACATTTTTTTGTGCTTGCTTTTCTTTTCAGACTTCCAGTGTTGCGTTTCATGTCTTTTACGACCAAAATAAGCCCCCTCATCCTCCTTATTTATTTCCATTGTTTTATTATGAAAATGTTGGTGGTCACATGAATTTTATTGGATGTTGCTGAGGACTGTAATCCTCTCCATTGGTGATGCATCACATGAATTTTATGTTCATATTATTATCCCACCTTTTGGATATTTTTATCATATTTTTGAAGTATTTTCGGATGGCTTTTTGGGAACCCACCGATTGACTTGTCGTGTGACCAAGGGGAGCTTATATGGCTACCACAGTGTGGCCTCTGGTTGTTTGAGATGCCTTAAAAAAAGAAAAAAATACATATCTATGATATTTTATAGGTCCTTATGTAGGGTATTACCTACATGTGTCCATCTTCATGACCTCCTGTTGGTCACACGATTGTATGTCTTCGGGGATTTTACGTGATCTGTGGGTCATTATCCATCATCATTTTTTTGTTTTGTAAGGGAAGTAAAACTAATTATAGCTGCTTATTCATTTATGTATTTTTTTTATTTTAATTTACTTGGAATAAACACTCCAAAAGAATTCTCAAAAATGAGTGGTGGTTAAGGAAAAATGAACGACATTGTTTTATTAGAAGATAGTCTTTTGTACACACAAACAATAATTTCATTACCCATTTGATGGAAGTGTGTGTTGGTGTTCATAAAAACATTAACATAAAAACATATAAGTATTTTTTTTATACTGAGTTTCTTATATAATTATGGAATATGAAAATTTTAATTGATGGATAATGAAATAAAACATTAATGTGGGTTTAAAAATGTTACCCTTTTTATGTAACTCCTTTTAGTTTACGCACAATTGATTCTTTGGTTGGTTTTCCTCCCAAAGTGAGGAATATTGGGTGGAGGAGTGTTTTTTGTATATTATTTGGGTATTATTTTAATGATACAATGGTATTAATTGGTGTGATGAAGTGGGGGAGGGTGAGATCCTTTTTATAGTGGATGGGGAGTGGCTTTCTTGTAAATAAAAAACGTTAAAAGCTTTTGAGATGTATCCCTTACATAATGAGACTCCAATAATGATCCCAATCATATAAAATAGTTTATATGGTCAAATAATACACATACAATCGATTTTGGACATTTTTCTAGTTCATTTTTTCCTTATTATTAATGTTTATCCACTATGTATAAATATTTTTACCCAAATAGGTATAATTTATTTTATTTATTTGTACTAATATTTTTGTTAAAAAATATTAGTTTAAATTGTTAGAAAATATAAATTTTCATGATTACAAATATGTAATTAATTTTCTCAAATTCCAATCATATAAAGGTAATGAATTAATTTAAAATTAATCCTAAAGATGGGATGACAAAGTGGTTTCTTAATGTGAAAATGTTAAAATGTTTGCTATGTTTGTATATATAAAATTATAATGAAAATGATTAAACGATCATAAATTGTATTAAATATATATAATTTATCTAGTTTTATATTAAAACCAATTAAAAATATAATTTAACACTATAAATTATTTAGAAGAAAATATAGTTCGAATTAAAATCATGTGTCATTCATTATTCATCAAAATATGAATGTCCATATAAAAAAAATTCCCCAATGTAAATTATGATATTACACATTAAAAAATTAATTTTACGTTTTCAAATATAAAATATAATTTTTTTGACAATTATATTAAACAAATTTGCGCCATTGGAAGGAGGTAAAATTACCTTTTCAAAATATATAACTTTTTATATGTAAAATATTTTTTATTTTTATCTTAATCCAATCAAATTTTTTAGATGAATTTAAAAACATTTGGTTAAATATATATCATATAAATTTAATTAATATCTTCAAATAGTAGTTATCAATTTAATTTTTTAATATAAAATGTATTTCTCATCATAAAAATGGTATTGAAACCCGTCATTTATATTTAATTTGTATTTATTTTAATTTATATTTAATTAAAAACTAGTGGATTCATATTATTAAAATTTGCAAACACCAGTTTCGTAATTATCTTAATAATAATAATTTCTTCTATCCCAACATCTAGATGATAACAAATATTATCAATAGTATATTGTATTCTGGAATGTCTTGGTCTTGTGTGTATGATAATTCATCAATGGGAATTGATGTTTACTGAAATATAAAATAAATTTATTTTTTCATGTGATATATGGTATAATATGTATTTCCTATAAGAAAATATATTAAATAATTTAAATTAATTTTAAATAATATATTTAAAAATTTCTTTGGATGTTACAAACATAGAGGAACTTGAAAAGATATACACTAAAGTTGAATAATTTCATTTGTTAACATTAGTTTTTAGGTTCAATATAATTAAAAGGATGAAGAAGTAGTGGGTCGAAATAAGATCTACTATCCATGATTATGAAAAAAAAATTATGTTCACATTATACATATCTTTGGGATGTGATGAGAAAATCCATATAGGGAACTCATCAACTTCCAAAGTTGATGGCACAATAAAATTAACTCAAAAAATGACCTCAGAAATACCATGAAATTAAAAAACATACTTCATATACTCAATATTACTAACAATTTAGTGTTTATCTCTATTCTATAAAATAATGGATTCATTTTCGTTTTTTATTAATTTTTTACTCTCAAAGAGTTATGTTTTTGTTCGTAAGAGAGTGATGTTATGACCAAATTTATTTCTAGTAAAATTACAAAAAAAATTAAGATGAATGAAAAAAATGTCCCATTCATTTATGTGGATAAGTGTGTTAATTTTTGGCATGTGGTATTATATAATTATAATCATAAAATTTTATTAAAAATAATTAACATCGATTTATTTATAACATTTTATTTTTAAATCATGAAATTTCACTTATGAATTGAATCAAAATTGGGTAAACTACCCTTTAATTATGTTGAAAGGATTTATGAATATTTTTCACAAAAATTATTAAGGTAATAAATTTTTTCTTATTTTTATTATTTTTATGTAAATAATTTAATTTGGCTTCAATTTCGACCTTTAATGATAAAATACACTTGAGATATAAAATTTAGGAGTTGAATTTATATTTTTTTAGTTTCTTATGTAAAAAGGTCTTTTTCCATTATAAATATATGTGTGTGTGTGTGTGTGAATTCTATGTGTGAAAAAATATATATAATTGATTTAAACTATAAATATATAGGTGTTTTATAGGTAAACTCACCAGATTCATCAAGGAAACTCTCTATATGAAGAATTGATATACCAACATATTCTTCAATGAAGGGATGATTACCTATTTCTAGGGAAGAGGGTGGATTGTTGAAACTCCTAATTATATATTCCTAATTAATTCGAATGACGGTTAGATAAGGTATTTAGTTTTTGAACGATTCATGAAAATTTGAAGTCATTGAGGATCTATCGAGGGAGTCCAACTATTCATCCAATTATAGTTAATGTTTGGTGATGTATGATTCACTCCATCAGGTTGATGCCACTAGTTCAGAGGAGGTGTTTCGGCACCCGTTTAGTGTTGTGATAGCCTGAGATAGTTCATATGTTCAAGAGGTTTACATTTTTGGTTACCCACTACAAGTATCACAAATGAATACTTGGAATCTACATTGGTTCATGAATATCTTGATGAAGAACGGTTTAGGAATGAATATATTCATACTATGACAACGGAGAGAAGGATACTCGATTTGGTTCCTGAATGTTTGATTGTGTGTTCTATTTTCAGGCCTTCTAAAACATGGAATCAAAATTTATAGGAAGTAATTAATTAATTTAATCAAATATGGTTCAAGATAGCTAGGTCTCTCTAGGTCTGTTTGGGTGGATATAAGAGATTCCTAGATTTACCAATCATTTTTTAGTGTGACATCATGAATGGTGTCCATGTTCACTGCCTAAACCAAGTCCGTACTGCTACAAAATAAAAAAGGTTTCATTGTTTTGGGATTTATTTCTTCCCACTATGTGTTTGATAAGTTTACTGGAGGAAATATGATTCATTCCACCCAAAAATAAGACCTAAAGACATTTTAGGCACACTAATTATAGCCATACATGGCTAATCTACCCCATTTCTCAAACCTTATCATGTTGTTTCATAGGAAAACTTTACACCCCATATATTATAGCCTTCAAAAAATCTCACTAATAATTAATAAAGGACAATACATCTTGATTACCAACACCCAAAACCCTATATAATCTTCTTAAAAACCTACTTTAAAAACCCTTTTAAGGCATTCATCCTAATAATTTAACCCAAATTTATAGCCCCCTACAAACCTTTGCACTACAACAAACCAAGTCCATATACCAATAAAAATTACCTAAGATGGAACATAAATTTCACTAATAAGAGAAATAAAAAATACATATTTTGAATGATTAGGACACTATAATAGGAGATCTTTGAGGATACCACATATATAAAGGCATCTATAAAATTTTTACAAACATGTTTGGATACCCTAATGCACTAATATCCTAACCATTCCTGACAAAAACTGAAGAGAATTATTTATCCCCAAGGGTTGAAGACAGGATCATGACTTTATACATGAAAAAAGGGAATGATTATTCCACATAATAGTTGAAGATAAATAATACAAGTTGGTAAGCCAATAAACCTCAAAGAGAATGTACACTAAACATATAAGAAAAAAACTACCCAAATATTGGATCATAAATAAACAATATCTATCAAATAATGTATTTGAAAACACATCTAATAGGTGGATCACATATCCACTAGTCACCTCCATTACTTCTAGTCCCATGAATCAAGTACACCTTCCACATTAGAGTTTCACTTTTCCTTTTCTTGGTCTTGATATAAGATAACCTAGAAAAATCTGAAGGAAAAGATATGGTGTGCAGAAAAGGATTATTGTAGGATAATCCCAAATATTAAATAAGTTATTCTATAACAATAAGTAAATTATGATTTTAATTTAAATAAAACAAGTCATGATAAGATATTTATGTATTTTCCAAAAAACATGCTTTCAAATAAAAAATAATGAAGATATATAAAAAAAATTATTTGAAAATTTTATTAAAATTACTTATATAAAATATAATGAATTTTTAATATAGTTCTATAATCAATTTCATGTATACGTAAATTAGAAAAAAAATCACCATGATAATAATCCATGGATTACATTAGTTTGAAACAACAGGATCCTTATACATATCAATCATCAACACAAATAATGATATCTGTGGAAACTTAAATCAACAACACATTGTGGGATCCATTATTGTAAATCAGTCTATAATCCATTTTTGGACTCAACATGGGAAAAACCTACCGAAATTGGTTTAGTTAGTGTTTCATCATTAGTCAATTTCTATGGAGTAAGAGTCTAGTGTGCTTATAATAATCTCTAAATAACTACATAATCTCTGATGTTCTTCAAACAATATATCATTAAATCCTGGGGAAAAAAATAATTTCATCATTTATATTTCAATTTCCCAATTTATGTTTCAAAATTCATATTTTTTTAACCCAATTTAATGTTTTAAATAAAATTCAATAATTTTTAAATCATATTCCATTTAATCCATTTTTCCCATGTATCAACATCAAAACATTTTTTAAAATCCACATTCAATTCAATCCATCATTTTTATCAAAATACACCCAATAATTTCAATTCCATTATATTTGGGGTTTTTTCAAAAATTCTTTCCCTTTTAAAATTAATAACTAAATCATTTAAATTTTTTTTAGATCTATTAAAGACTCATTTGAAACCAATAAAGAAATATATTGTTTCAATTTTAGGTTAAATCCTTATAGAACCAGAAACCTTTATTCAAGTGATCACGTCAACACCTGCAATAGGGATGATCGAGGAATCAAGGGTGAATGAGATCAAGAAATAATCCCTATAATCTTGATCCCAAAAAAACTAGATTAGATCCATCAACAACATGATGATAAATCACTCTTCAAAAAAGAGAGAAGAAGGTATTAGGAGAAACCAAATGAGGGGAGATCCACTTACCAGAAAGGTATTAGTCTTCCATCGACACTTAGATTCCAAATAGAAAAGGTTTGGAGTGACATGTAATTCTATAGATATCCTCCAAAATCACAGAAAACTGATTATATTTGAATGGGGGTGTTATGAATCTTTAATAGGGGTGCTGATGTTTTTAATTAAAATTTTAGTTGATTAAAAACCCACAATCATGGTTTTTGAGGTAGGGAAACATGGTTAGTAGTAACCATTCACACAAACCGTATTCCCCTACTAATATTATAGATGGGGTAAAGGGTCTAGAAACACATGTAAACTAATTGTGCACCAATAGTGAAAACCTATACTATCCATGGTTGCATGGTTTGTAGGTGTGGGAACCTAGTTTGGACAAACTATGCACCCCATTATAGTGGAACAACATTGGCTATAAGGATTCCAATGCCAAACTGCAATGTTTTCCCTAAACATGTGACAACCATGATGATATCCAAAAAGATACATGTTTTTATATATTTCACCCGTAACAAACTAAGACAAGATCCAAACATAGTATGATAAAAACAATGATCAATAAGTACCTAATGGAAGGTAACATGATGTTACAACCTCCCAACCATAATCACATTTTTTACCCTAAAATCCAATCAATAAGATTCCAAATTAAATTACTGATTCACTTCTCTATCATTGGTACCACACGATGAAAAATATTCTAGGAATCAGAACCATGTTTCAATAGAACATAGTCCAAAGGTATCATATTCTAATAAGGAAACATTGTGTAAAAATAAATAATCCTAACTGGATGCCCAGTAATGGATAAATCTGGTTCAACATCAAGATATTCATATATTAGGACATGATAAGGGTTATAAAGATTTTTCCTATGATTAAATTCATGAAACACATTATGTATTTTTTGTAAATTATGATGTCAAGGATAATTGATAATCACATTTCCTACCTTATCAATATTATATAAAGGACACTCAATATTTAGTGAAATATTACCCTTTTCCCAAAATTTCAAAGACCAAACATAGGAGAAACTAACAAGAACTCTAAGTCACTAATTAAAAACACTAAAGGGCATCGATGATGATCATCACTGGATTTATACCAGAACTAGTTTATCACCATTCCATGGTGAATCAATTAAATTTTCATCATTACCTATTAGACCAAACATGGTCCAACAAATGAAGCTTACCAAATATTGAACCAATATAATGAATATTTACATTAAATTACATAAAATACATCAAAAGAAACCATTAATATATCAAAATTATAACAATTGTTATAGGTTAATCCAACCAGTCCAAAACGGAAATCCCAAGCTCCACCAAAGTAAGGAACTCAATAATATAACATGTCTTTAAAAATCTATATAGCTCATTCTGTTTGGGAATCCATTTGAAGATGATTTTACCTACTCAAATGTACACGGGATCCCATTGCCTAATGGTGTAATCTCTAGAAACAATATTTATATTAGGGATCCCTATCTCAAATTATAGTATAATGAACTTCTTATAAATGGATAATATTATTAAAATAGAAATTACCAATGAACAAATTATTTGTTGTATCTTGAATTAGTGTAGTGTGATCCAATTTGGTCAACCTATCCACCACAACCCATATCACATTATTCTCTATTGGGGTACAGGGAAACCCAACCAAGAATTCCCTAGAAATATAGTCAAAATTTTAAGTCATAATTTTAAGGGGATGATGTAAATTCAAAGTTATCTTGTACTCAGCTATGGATTATTGGAAGGTATAATAATAAGAAATAGCGTTAGTGATGTATCATCTCATACTTGTACTCCCTAATCATCATAAAATTTCATAGAGAATATTTATTTTACTAGGGTGAATTTCCTACTTGGAATTAGGTTATTCTTCAATCACATACTTCCTTATAGGAAAAGTTATAATGAACTGATTTTGAAAACATAGGTTACCATCAGAAGAGAATGACCACTCACTAAGGGTATCCCCAACGTAAATATAGTCCCAAATGACACATAATTCTCCATCTAGAGGATTCTCTTAAATAATCAAATCAGGAATAGTGAAGGTCATTGGAAAGTCCGAAGGTCACCACAGACCTCAAAATTACATTTAATAACCTACAATAGCACAGTAGTTCAGGGTCGATCCATAGAGATGCCAAATGAGTGAATTATAGGGTTTTATTTTAACTAAACTCCACTGTTTTCATATGTGAATAAAGTGAACATATTTTTACTTTTCAATTTCTTTTATAAAGCAGTAATGTAACAATTTTGGAAATTCCCTATTTTCTAAACTAGAAAATGATACAAAAAAATGAAATAGTGTAAACTAAAAATAACATCAGAAGGAAATAAGAGTGCTGAGGATAGATAAAAAAGAATGCTCGAGATACTTGAACCTTATTGGCTTAAATGAATGTATCTCATTTTATTAAATTCACACCATGAAAATTAGTTGTTAATTCATCATCACCAGAGGAAATAACACTTTGTATTATAGTTCTTGAAGTTCTCTATATCAGAAACCACATACAAGAAATTGATAAATGGTTAACATCATAAAACTATCTCGCTGAGAGTACTGATGATTTTGAATTTGATAGTATGATGAACTATCTCAATGATCGATCTCTCCAAAAGATCATCAATTTAGAATTAAGTTCATGAAGGTGTTAATTCAATTTAACGTTTAAGAACTACATTCAATCTCACTGAAGGAATCAGATTCTTATAGAAGAACTTAATTGAATAGGATATATGTTTTAAAAAATAAAACCCCAAATTCTTCAGAAAATAAAATTTAACTAAGATCGTTCACAATATATCAATATCATGTACAATTTAAAACATATACAAATAGAGGAAGAGAGATCCTCCCTCTGAGAATGAAGATCGATTACTGCTGCTTCACTCCTACAACCCCAAATCTCCAGTGCTTCCCTTTGTGTCTCCCATGTGTTTCACTCTCTAATTGTGTGTTCTCGGAATCACAATGAGAGTCGATATGCTCTCAGATAGATGTGATCATGGAATGAATAGGAATCCCAAAAAATAGTCCCCTATGGCTCTACTACTACTCTAATTTTAAATATCGTCCATTTTATCTGTTGTTTGTCACCCAACATCTTCAACCAACATAGTCAACTTCTTAAATGTGCACTACACACGTGCAGTTTTTTGTGACTAGAACGTCATTCTAGTAAAACTCCTGTAACTAACTCCCAATCTGTTTTTTATACAAATATGGACGTATTTAGGTCCTCAAAATGAACCTGCACAATAAAAACAAACAAAAAAATGAATAAATATTTATTTATAATTAAAGTCATTAGTTTATTAAAAGTATAAAAAGATTTAATTTTTTTAATCATTCATTATGTTATTGATTTAATTTTATTAATGTTAATTATAGAATTTATCTTCATTAAAGAAAATTAATTAATTTACTATTTTTAGTTTATTAGATTATCTTATTTTATTTCATAAATTTTTTTATGAAGTATTTAATTCTATTAACAAATAATTATTTAGTATGACACATTAAATTATAATTAAATTTAATTTAATTTATAAATTCTTATTAATTATTTATGTTTAATTATTGTTTTATTAATGTTAATTAAATTATTAATTGTGTTTTATAAATTAATTATTTTTTATTTTTATTTATTTAAAACTATAATTTATTATTATTTATGTTAAGTTATTAAAATTATCATTACTATTTTAAATTATGTTTTTATTAAAGAATTCTTTAATGTTATTAATTATTATATTTTTTAAATATCCCCCCCCCCCCAATTTGGTGCACAGGGGGGAGGGGTTCTGCTGGTTCTTCTTCCTCCAGAAGACAGGTGTCGACCCTTGCACTTTCCAGCAGTGGTGACATCAGGTTCGACTCCTCCACTGGCATTCCGGTCCAAGGGAACTTCACTCCAATGACATGTTTCCACATTCATAGTGGTGTGGCCTTATCTCGGACTCAGCATCATCACCCTCGGCTCTGCCAGTGACGAAATACGAAATAGTTGTGTATTTCTATTTTTCTATGATAAAAAACAATATAATCGCATCCTGAAGCGTGTGAACAGTACAACCACATTCTCTTCTAGATCCACAACGGAGGCTATCTCTTGAGTATATTTTCACCTTACATCTCAGATTCAAGGTATGGAAAGAGGTTTGATGGTAATGGTAGCCAACCATGGTAGTGCGACTCTCCTGCATCAGAGATGGTGCCATTCTTTTCACTAACGCGGTCTCAATTTTCAGATCTATTGATGTTCTTCGGCTAAAGCACTAGATCTATGTTTCACTTCTAATTTAGGTCTGGTTGGGATTGAATAATTTATTTGGTTAGAGTAATAATTTTCAATTGGTATAATATATGGATCTGAGATGGAAATGGTCACGGTAAAGCTCTGTTGCAGTGGCTGAGATGATACCCTGAAATGTAGATGGTGCGAGCATTGCAATAGAAACAGTACCGGAATGAGGCAGTGAAATAGAGGAAGGGATGGGGAACGACAAGATGTGGTTGGATTAATTACAGTGTTGGCGAGAAGAAACAGTCTCACAGAAGAGAGGCGGTGCAAGCGAAACAATTTCATGAAATTCACAGTTGCAAACCCAAAAAACAGTAATGGGGAGGCAGTAGCAGAAGACACAATAAGTGGAATACGATGAGACAACTTAGAGTGACACCGTGAATGGTTGAGATAGTAAGATAGGTTATAGTGCCACCGTGAATGAAGGTTACGGTTACCCCTTGAAATGTGGGAAGAGGTAGGGACTGGAACCTGTGTGTGGTGTCACGGTGAGACAATAATTGAAAAAGAGACACGGTGACACTAGAAAGTGGTGAGACAATAAACCTACGAAATATATATAGTAAAATATATTGGAACATAAATAAAAACTGAATAAAGTAATTAATAAAAACTAAAAATTACATTAAACATATTAAATAAATATACTCATAAATTTAAATAAACTTTTAAAAACAAATAATCACAAGTTATATTATAAATTACTTAATTTAATTAAAATTTATATTAGAATTAAACTAAAACATATAATTTAAAAGCAACTAAATCATTATATAATAAGTACGTTTATGTTATATAATAATCTTAATTTATTTAAAATAGTTACTTAATAAAATTGAATTAAATAAGGTAAAAAATTAATTATATTGTTAATGTAAAATTAAGTCAATTATGAAATAAAATTAATTAGAGCATTGAGTAAATAAAATTAAATTTATAAACGTTAGATTGTTAAAAGAGAGCTATTTTTATTATTATACTAATTTATGTTAATTAATATTTATTACATGCAATGTTAAATTAATACTACATTAATTATATTTAGAAGAAGACTTAGTTAATTAATTAATGTTAGATTATTAAAATTTCAGATAAAAACTACAAACTAAATTTAAAAAAACTTTTAGAATATAAAATAATGTAAAATATAAATTAAATAATTTAATTCTTGAAATACACTATTAAATATAAAAAATGATTAATTATTAAAATTATTAATAAAATATCTCTTATTTATTAAATAGTGTTAAATTAAATAATTAAATTTATAAAAATTAATTAAAAAGATGTTTCAAAACATGTGTTTTTATAGCCACATCAAATTCCCCCACACATAATAATTTTTTATCCTAAAACAATCTCATGCTTTATTATATTTGAGAAATAGACCAATGTTTCATTGAATTTCTCAAAATATAACATGTTCAGCCATTTAAAAACATAGGACTATTAATTGATGTAGGCTATTTGAATATTATGTTTCAATTGATGTCTTTCCTCGAACAAATAATCAAAGAGTAATCAAGAAAGCTATGAATCATCAAGCAATAAAAATGTCATGCCTCATATTTGATACTACTTAATGATTCATTTCAATCCAACCTCAGGTTCTAAGACCAAGAGTGATAAGAGGTCAAATATCAGTGGAATCATTATCTTAACAGAGAAAACTTATACTTTGACTTTTCACCAAGGTTCCAAAAATAATAATTATTTTTTGAATCACCTTAATGATACAACTTAAATGATTATCATATAAACCAATTGACATGTTCTTCATTCAGCGTTCATCGTTACCCCCACCATAATGAACTCATTTTTGACCCTAGACACTTTATTTTAGTTTTCCCAAGCCATGTATCATGTCCTAAGCACTGTGCAATGAACTTATTAAATGTGTGCAGGGGGATTATAGTTAACAGAAATGAACCCAACATCTAGGGTCATAGAGACTAACTGTGGGATCCTAGATTCCCAAATTACTCCAGTTCAAAAAGATTTAAATAAATAACAATTAAATTGTATCATTATGATGATTATTTTTTTATAATTAAATTAAAAATGAGTCACCTATGATCAAAATAAAATATCCAATTCCAATGATTGTGAACATAACTCCACTAACAGATCACCCATATCATTCTCCAAAACTAACTCTAAACCATATTTCCATTTAATCACTAAGTAAATATCACTTAGAAATCATTTAATATCATTAAGTTGATATAAAAAACGAATCTTAACTACCCACATAGTACTTGTACTAAGGGAAGAATCATTTAAGAATAGACTAATGCCTAAAATTAAGAAATAATTTTGAAACCTTTTAACCATTTTTTACATGAAAATTTGAGTTCCAGTTGGAATTGATGGTCCTTCAATTAAGTAAAGTTGATCACAGTCAAGAATCTACCCCTACCCCACACTTAAAACCCAACTTTGTCCCCAATGTTTATTTCTAAAGAGGATAAGAACAATTTGACAATGAAGGTTGAAAACAGATTTTCAATTTAGTAGAAAGATGACATGTATAAAGGGTCTCAATGAAATTCAATGATATTGTTTGCCACAATGAGTAAATTAATATCAGGTTCATTAGAAGGTACACACATTAACATTTAAGTCCAGTAAATAATTTTTCAATTCAGCTAAAGAAATGTCGTGTAATTTTTGGGTGCAAAGAGATTTGGATGTAAAGAATTTCAGAAAAAATGATTCAAATAGATGTTCACTAACACATAAGGTCAGAATTCCCAACCCACCTTAGCTAGGAACATTCAACAAAAAACACAATATAACGACCCATACTTTACATACATTGTTAATACTTCAAAATTTAAGCACACTTATTACAACATATGACAAAACCACAAAGGACCGTATAGGTATATTGTCTTTAGAAACTGGGAAACATAAACAACTGGTTCATAAATATTCTACAGTGTCTCCCATTTATTTTATCATATCTAGGGTCCCTTTTAGCATATTCTACTTAATATCCATCTTCCTGACCTGGGGAAAAGAAAACATAAAAGGGTGGGCTCAAATGCTCTGCAAGGGCAAATAAAGGAAATAAAAATCATATCATATCTTTTTGAAAATCAAAACCTGCAAAATAGATCATAATATCTTAACATGTAATAAATCATAGAAGTGAAAATGAGATCCCCATAATCATAAAATAAAACTTGAAACTTTGTGGCATGCACACATAATCATGGAAAATCATTTCTTGTTAGTCATGACTCATTGCCAGGACTATCTTAGTGGACAAAGTCCCTTTTTGAACTGAGTTCACTCCTCGTTTCAGTCCTATATCACTGAACCGAAATAACCTTCCGTTCCAGCCATGTCTATCTCATGAGATATAAAATCTTTACCCAATGCATTGGAGGGAGATATAGGTCCCACCCATCTTATAATGAATCCTTTCTTATGTGTGCCACATAATCATAAACCATACATCATAGCGTAACCCATGTAATAAAAATGGGATTCTTAAACAACATGACATCATAAAACAATACATATAAGATAAAGGAATTCATAAAAATATTTCCATGACAACATAATCAAATCCATTTAATAATAGGGATAAAAACAGAACCCTTTTATTATCTTAGATGGAAAATAATTTTGATAAAATACTTGAACTTCATTCTTGAGGAAAATATCCTTTCTACTTCAAAAACATTATTCCTTTCATAACATGTCATACGACTTTAAAATAAAAGAAGTTGATTAAAAATAAACTTGAAAACTTGTAAAGGATGATTCTTTGAAATTTTGTTTTAAAAATCCATTCATGCCGTATAAGTTAAAAAAAACATTCTTCGTACTTTTGTCGGAAAAGTCAAAAAGTACTTCGTACAAAAAACGACAAAAGATTCCTTTCATACATATTACTAAAAACTCACCAAAGGGTAAAAATGGATTTAAACAATTGTAGGTTGATGGAAGTAATATTACATATTGATGAAACATGTATGTGGATGATAAAATACACCCCAGTAAATACTTAGGAATAAACAATCTCGGATAAAAAATGAGATTGTGATATTTCCCTTACATTAGGTCCAATTTTCTTTGTACGTGTCAGAAGCTCCTGTATAATGGTTTAAATAATGTTATTGACTTGTTCCAGAATCATAAATATTGATATGATATCATATATGGTCATATTCTTAGCTTCTTGTTAGTAATATTTCATTGTTACTTGTTACTCGGGTCTTTATTGCCTTTTGTTCTTATGCGTGTTTTGCCGAATAAATTATTATTATTCTTTTAAGGTTATAGATACCTTATATCCAGAATGTTATTAGTGTAACATATATCATATTTATTCATTCAATTCATTTATATAATTACTATGTAATTATGATCATGTAGAACGAGTCGCATCACATCGTGGAGACGGTATTCCGTACATACGCACGAGTGATGATATCGTTCCTATGATCATGGAATTGTATTGGAGTATATATATATATATTATTTCAGTATCAATATTAATTTATAATAACCATAAATTGTTACTCATTACACCATTATACCCATCCTTGTAAGGTGGTGGTGGAAAATATATTACACCACGGCGTGGAGACGGTATTCCGTACGTACGCACGCGCGGTGATTTCATTTTTCCGTAGGATGGATAGAAGGTGAATTAGGTTTGTTTCATATTTATAATAACATATCAGTATGTAAGTAATACTGATGTTATTACTTTATCACGAAACAACTAAAGAAGAAGAAGTTGAAGAAGAAAGAAATTGAAAAGATCGGTAATGGATATTACATATTCTTTGGAACGCTTCTTTGAATCCTCCACTTAGGGAACTAATATTGGTCATTGAAGAAGACCAGGACCTCTATGATTATTATAGGAAAGTGGAGAGGAGAAAATGGCAGGGGTTGGCCGAGCTTGAGTGCTCAAATTGGTGTGAGGAGGAGGGGGAGGAGGTGCCCTTTTATAAGGGAGGAGAGGTGCACCTTAGGAATATCTCAAAATATTATTTTATATTAAAGTCAAGATCGGTTTATAATGGTTACAAAGGGTCTTATTTAGAAGCTAAAGTGGGGAAGGGTAGAAATACTCTCAACCAATAGGATTTAGACAAGTTTAGGGTATTATTTTAACCTTATCAATTAGATTCAACTCTAAGTTATATAATTTAACTTTTACCATGTCTTTTTGTTTTCTTTCACTATATGGTTAATACACTTACTATAACATGCCAAAAGAACCCCAAATTGTTTATTATTAATATATATATCCTTATCTAAGTCATTTGGCCGAACCTTAGATTTTTAGGAATAAAATAACAATTAATAATATAATATTTGATTTAAAAAACTATTTTGTGTCAATTTTGACACTATTTGATATATGATTTTTTTGAAAGTCATAACATAATTATATGTTCTAACCAAGTTGATTAAATCAACACTAATATATCATAGTAACCTATAAAATTAGTGGAATTCATAAAAAGTCTCAAATTACATTTATTTTGGTGTTTATAACATCAATTATGTCAATATTTCATAAATAAGATAATTACTGCATCATAATTGTGTCATAAATAAATTAAATTATTTAATGTCTAAAAATTACAAATAAAATACCATTATGTAGGAAATATTTTTAGCTTTCTAATGAATATTTATAGTCAAATTTATCTTATGTATAACCCCATATTAAAAATTATTTACTTATTAAACTTTGATTATAACTATTTTAACCCTTCTTTAAATAAATTAATAATAAATGTCCTAATCTAATCCAAGTAGGCCTAAATGGTCATATTTTATTCATAAGGTTGTTTTTGGTCGAATTACACTTATCCAATAGAATTAGGACATGTGTTAGGGTAATAGTAATATCATATTTACCCTTAGTTACCATATTTACTATTAACCGTGGTAAAAAAAAAGTAAAAAGTTACTATTCACCAAAAATTATTTTCATCTTATTGAACCACATTTTAGTCCTTGATATTAACCGTGTCTGTCGGATTTTCGAAATTCCATTCACAGAAGCGGTAGAATTAAGTTTTATGCAAAATTCAGTTTTTAACCTACCACTTAGTGGTTTCACTATTCATCAAAAATTGAAAGTTTTCAGAAAAATACCAAAATTTCACCGTAGGCTAATTTCGATATTCTGGGTCCAAAAATGAAGTCCATTTTGAAAAATAAAATTTATAAAATTTCAAAAAGTGGTTATTACTATTCATAACGGCTAGTTTTAATAGTATATTGTTTTTTAGTGAAACTCGGTATTGCGTACGACGCAAGCTATCGAGGAAGGTCGTGATTGCGTGTAAAGCAAGCCAAGCAAGTGTTGTGTAGAAAAAGATTCTTTTGATAACATAAAAGTCTTGGGTGTTACATTCTACCCCCCTTAAAAAGAATTTCTCCCTCGAAATTCGTCACTTTGTAACGAACAGATGAGGATACTTCTCCCTCATTATATCCTCAAGCTCCCATGTAGCTTCTTCAAGTTGGTGGTTCCTCCATAAAACTTTCACCAATCGAGTGGTCTTGTTTTGTAGGACTTTTTTGCTACGATCCAGAATCTCTATCGGCTGTTCTTCATAAGAAAGATCTTGCTCCAGCGGTACAACTTCTGAGCTGAGTACATGTGAAGGATCTGGTATGTACTTTTTCAGGAGAGATACGTGGAACACATCATGAACTTGAGA
Organism: Viscum album; assembly: GCA_963277665.1. Lineage (NCBI taxonomy): Eukaryota > Viridiplantae > Streptophyta > Magnoliopsida > Santalales > Viscaceae > Viscum > Viscum album. The sequence continues at coordinate 423,995,418 of OY728139.1, read as the reverse complement.
GAGATTCGGTGGAAGCGCCAATCGGTAAGCTACCTTCCCAACACGATCCAGTATTTTGAAAGGACCGATATATCTAGGGCTCAACTTCCCCTTCTTTCCAAATCTCATAACCCTCTTTCAGGGAGATATTCATAAGAACACTTTATCACCCACATCAAACTCTAGGTCTTTTCTTCGGTTGTCGGCATAACTTTTCTGTCGACTCTGAGCTGCTCTTATGTGTTGTTGAATAGATCTGACCTTTTCTGCCATTTCATCAACGAGATCAGGTCCTAATAGATTTCTTTCCCCAACATCATCCTAGCAAGTTGGAGTCCTGCATTTCATTCCATAGAGAGCTTCATAAGGAGCCATCTGAATACTGGAGTGAAAGCTATTATTATAAGAAAATTCCACCAAAGGTAGGTGTTGATCCCAACCTCCTTTGAAATCCATGGAGCAAGCTCTCAACATATCTTCTAGGGTTTGAATTTTTCTCTCAGACTGACCGTCTGTCTGGGGATGATAAGCAGTGCTGAAACTCAACTCTGTATCCAGAGTATGCTGAAGACTTCGCCAGAACATCGAGGTAAATCTCGGATCCCGATCAGATATAATAGAAAGTGGTACTCCATGTAATCTTACCACTTCCTTTACATATATCCTGGAAAGCTGATCTATAGAGAAATCCTCTCTAATAGGAATGAAGTGTGCAGACTTTGTAAGACGATCAACTATGACCCAGATAGCATTATTGCCTTTGGATGTTTTAGGAAGTCCTGTGAAAAAGTCCATAGTGATGTTTTCCCATTTCCATTCGGGTATGGGTAATGGTTGTAGCATCCCCTTAGTCTTTTGTCTCTCAGCTTTAACTTGTTGACAAACCAAGCATCGAGAGACATATTCAGCAAATCTCTTTTCATGCCATCCCACCAGAAGTACTCTTTCAGGTCCCTATACATCTTCGTGCTTCCAGGATGAATAGAGAATGAAGAACTATGAGCCTCATCCACCAGCTCCTTCTTTAATTCAGGGATGGAAGGAACACAAACCCGATTCCTGAACTTTATTATCCCATCACAATCAAGGTTGAATTCAGGAACATTTCTCACCTTCTTTTGTAACTAGACATATTCTTTCTGTGCCTCTTTAATCTTCACATGTATAGATGGTTGAACATTCATTTGAGAAAGATAAGATTTTTCCCCTTCCATTATAATTCCAAGATCCATCCTTTGTAAATCCATAAATATTGGATCTTTTTTGATCCTCATCATGGATAAACTAGCATGGTATTGTCGACTTAATGCATCTGCCACCTTGTTTTCTTTCCCAGGATGGTAATGGATTGAGCAGTCATAATCCTTAATCAGCTCCAACCATCTTCTTTGACGCATATTCAACTCCTTTTGTGTGAAAATATAATTTCAACTTTTATGATAAGTATAAATATCACACCTTTCACCATAAAGGTAATGCCTCCAAATCTTTAATGCAAAGATTACCGCAGCCAACTCCAAATCATGTGTTGGGTAATTTTGCTCATGGATTTTCAACTATCGTGAGGCATAAGCTATCACCATATCATTTTGCATAAGAACACACCTCAATCCCTTCTTGGATGCATCACTGTAGATCACAAACCTTTCTCCACTACAAGGTAGTGTGAGCACAGGTGCACTGGATAACCTTCTTTTCAACTCCTTGAAATTCTCTTCACATTCTTCCGTCCAGACAAACTTAACTCCTTTCCGAGTCAACTTGGTGAGTGGATTAGATAATCGGGAAAGATCTTTTACAAAACGTCGATAATATCCAGCCAAACCAAGAAAACTTCGGATCTCAGTTACTGTTGTTGGTCTTGACCATCTTTCGATAACATCTGTTTTTGCTGGATCCACAAATATCCCCTCTTTTGAGATTATGTGACCCAAAAATGCAACTTTTTGAAGCCAAAATTCACACTTGGTAAATTTGGCATAAAGCTTCTCCTTTCTCAGGTTCTTCAATATAATTCTCAAGTGATCTTCATGCTCTTCCTTTCTCTTTGAATAGACAAGAATATCGTCTATAAAAACTACCACAAATTGATCAAGATAGTCTCTAAAGACTCTATTAATTAGATCCATGAAGATAGCAGGGGCATTAGTAAGACCAAATGGCATCACTATAAATTCATAGTGTCCATACCTTGTACGGAAATCCATCTTTGGTATATCCTCCCTTTTGACCCTTAATTGATGATACCCTGAACGAAGATCAATCTTGGAAAAGTATTGAGATCTGCGTAGTTGGTCAAATAAGTCATCAATGCATGGGAGATGATATTTGTTCTTGATAGTGATCTTGTTAAGTTCTCGATAATCAAGGCAGAGCCTCATTGATCCATCTTTCTTCTTAACAAATAGAACAGGTGCTCCCCAAGGTGACGCACTAGGGCGTATGAATCCCTTATCAAGATTCTCTTGGAGTTGCTTCTTCAATTCCTGCCACTCAATTGGGTCCATTCTATAAGGTGTCTTGGAAATTGGCAAAGTGCCCGGTACGAGTTCTATTGAAAACTCAACTTCACGATTTGGTGGAAGACCCGTTAATTCCTCCGGAAAGACATCATCAAACTCCCGTACAATGGGCATATTCTTAATCATGAGTTTCTCACCAACCATCTGAGATAAATAACCTTCATTTAGTGGAATCAATACCTATAAGATGGAAGAAATTTCCACTGGAAGGTTATGTTCATCCTTGCATTGGTATGCGATCGTAGATTGATCTGGAATATGAAATGTGACTTCCCTTCTTTGGAAATTGATATGAGCTCCATGTAGAGAAAGCCAATCCATGCCAAGAATCACATCAAATTCCACTAAAGGAAGGATCACAAGATTTGCAGGAAGCACTTTTCCACAAACTTCGATCGGAGAAGAATTATAGACTTTTGATGCGACTATTGTGGAATTAGGTGTTGTCACAGCTAACTCAACATCTAATTGTTGAGGTAATACGGTGATACCCTTAAAAAATTCTTTAGAAATAAAATAGTGGGTGGATCCAGAATCAAATAAAACATTTTCTACTTTAGAGTGGATGGTAAGTGTACCTTTCACCACTTCGTTATCATACTCCACATCGCTGATAGAAATTGCATGTGACTTTCCTTTGTCTTTAGCCTTAAGATTTTGTTGACGTCGACCATCATCATCAACCCTTGGATTTGGGCATTGATTGGCATAATGCCCCATCTCCTTGCACTTGAAACATTTAAGTGTACTAGGTTCATTCTGTGTATCCCTTCCTTTGTTTGCATCATTAGACATCTTATTCCCATTATCGCAGCATTCAAATGCCTGATGACCTTCCTTTTTACATTTAAAACATTTAATTGTCCCTTTAAGACAGCTCCCTCCATGTTTCTTTCCACACTTTGAGCATAAGGGAAAGTTCATCTTCTTTTCAGTGTGCTCTTTAGATTTTCCTTTGAATTCCATCTTCCTCTTCTTATCAAACCCATGTGACTGATGGGTTAATCCAATCTCCATCTCGACTTTGAGAGCACATCGAACGATTTCCTCATAGCTATTGAAGTCCCTTATGGCTAACGCCCTTCGAAGACTTGGTTTTAAGCCACTAAAGAATCGATCGATCTTACTCTCAGGTTGGATAAAAATACCAGAAGCGTACCTTGCAAGCCTTGTAAAATTTGCTTCATAGGTACCAACAGATTCATCATCCCTTTGCTTCAGTTCAAGAAACTCTTTCTCCATCTTTGTTCGGAGAATACGAGGGAAGTACTTATTGAAAAATTAGTTCTTGAACTCGTCCCATTCCATAGACTCAATTTCATCCCTTTGCCTCGTATTATTAATAATATTCCACCATTGGTCAGCATCTCCTTCCAAACGATACACTGCTAGGATGACTTTATCATGTACAGAACATTGAAGAACTGAAAATATCTTTTCAGTAGTACTAATCCATTGTTCAGATACTAATGGATCAGTAGACCCGTTGAAAGAAGGTGGACGCTGCCTCATGAAGGATTCAACAGAATGTTGCTCCTTACTTTGCTCGTTTTGAAGTCCTGCATGATTCATAGCTTGAGAAAGTTGTGTGAGCATGGCTACAAGATTTTTCATTCCAGATCCCATATCATTTGGTTGCTCAGGGGGACAATCATTGCATTGCCCATCGCATTCCGCATTAACACGGTTCTTTCGGGTTCCAGCCATTGACTAAAACCAAGAAGAATAGTGTGAGCAACACTAATTATAATAGGAAACCACATAATTCAAGAATAAAATTTTCATGCTTATGGTCTTATCCTAGGTTATTCATGGCCATTTCTAAAACACTAAGATTGTTTTCTATGCTTATACTTATCCTTAGGGTTCTTACTAAGGCTTTCACATCCTAGTTTCCAAAGGTTGACTATACCTTTCCTCTGATACCATCTATAATGACCCATACTTTACATACATTGTTAATACTTCAAAATTTAAGCACACTTATTACAACATATGACAAAACCAGAAAGGACCGTATAGGTATAGTGTCTTTAGAAACTGGGAAACATAAAAAACTAGTTCATAAATCTTCTACAGTGTCTCCCATTTATTTCATAATATCTAGGGTACCTTTTAGCATATTCTACTTAATATCCATCTTCCAGACCTGGGGAAAAGAAAACATAAAAGGGTGAGCTCAAATGCTCAGCAAGGGAAAATAAAGGAAATAAAAATCATATCATATCTTTTTGAAAATCAAAACCTGCAAAAGGGATCATAATATCTTAACATGTAATAAATCATAGAAGTGAAAATGAGATCCCCATAATCATAACATAAAACTTGAAACTTTGTGTCATGCACACATAATCATGGAAAATCATTTCTTGTTAGTCATGACTCATTGCCAAGACTATCTTAGTGGACAAAGTCCCTTTCTGAACCGAGTTCACTCCTCGTTTCATTCCTGTATCACTGAACCGAAATAACCTTCCGTTCCAGCCATGTCTATCTCATGAGATATAAAATCTTTACCCAATGCATTGGAGGGAGATATAGGTCCCACCCATCTTATAATGAACCCTTTATTATGTGTTCCACATAATCATAAACCATACATCATAGCGTAACCCATGTAATAAAAATGGGATTCTTAAACAACATGACATCATAAAACAATCCATATAAGATAAAGGAATTCATAAAAATATTTCCATCACAACATAATCAAATCCATGTAATAATAGGGATAAAAACAGAACCCTTTTATTATCTTAGATGGAAAATAATTTTGATAAAAAACTTGACCTTCATTCTTGAGGAAAATATCCTTTCTACTTCAAAAACATTTTTCCTTTCATAACATTTCATATGACTTTAAAATAAAAGAAGTTTATTAAAAATAAACTTGAAAACTTGTAAAGGAAGATTCTTGGAAATTTTGTTTTAAAAATCCATTCATGCCGTATAAGTTAAAAAAACATTCTTCGTACTTTTGTCGGAAAAGTCAAAAAGTACTTCGTACGAAAAACGACAAAAGATACCTTTCATACAAATTACTAAAAACTCACCGAAGGGTAAAAATGGATTTAAAAAATTGTAGGTGGATGGAAGTAATATTACATATTGATGAAACATGTATGTGGATGATAAAATACACCCCAGTAAATACTTACGAATAAACAATCTCAGATAAAAAAGGAGATTGTGATATTTCCCTTACCTTAGGTCCTATTTGCTTTGTACGTGTCAGAAGCTCCTGTATAATGGTTTAAATAATGTTATTGACTTTTTCCAGAATCATTCATATTGATATGATATCATATATGGTCATATTCTTAGCTTCTTGTTAGTAATATTTCATTGTTACTTGTTACTCGGGTCTTTATTGCCTTTTGTTCTTATGCGTGTTTTGACGAATAAATTCTTATTCTTCTTTTAAGGTTATAGATACCTTATATCCAGAATGGTATTAGTGTAACATATATCATATTTATTCATTCAATTCATTTATATAATTACTATGTAATGATGATCATGTAGAACGAGTCGCATCACATCGTGGAGACGGTATTCCGTACGTACGCACGAGTGATGATATCGTTCCTATGATCGTGGAATTGTATTGGAGTATATATATATATTATTTCAGTATCAACATTACTTTATAATAATCATAAATAGTTACTCATTACACCATTATACCCATCCTTGTAAGGTGGTGGTGGAAAATAGATTACACCACGGCGTGGAGACGGTATTCCGTACGTACGCACGCGCGGTGATTTCATTTTTCCGTAGGATGGATAGAAGGTGAATTAGGGTTGATTCATATTTATAATAACATATCAGTATGTAAGTAATACTAATGTTATTACTTTATCATGAAACAACTAAAGAACAAGAAGTTGAAGAAGAAAGAAATTGAAACGATCGGTAATGGATATTACCTATTCTTTGGAACGCTTCTTTGAATCCTCCACTTAGGGAACTAATATTGGTCTTTGAAGAAGACCAGGACCTCTAGGATTATTCTAGGGAAGTGGAGAAGAGAAAATGGCAGGGGTTGGCCGAGCATGAGTGCTCAAATTGGTGTGAGGCGGAGGGGGAGGAGGTGCCCTTTTATAAGGGAGGAGAGGGGCACCTTAGGAATATCTCAAAATATTATTTTATATTAAAGTCAAAATCGGTTTATAATGGTTCAAAAGGGTCTTATTTCGAAGCTAAAGTGGTGAAGGGTAGAAATACTATCAACCAATAGGATTTAGACAAGTTTAGGGTATTATTTTAACCTTATCAATTAGATTTAACTCTGAGTTAAATAATTTAACTTTTACCATGTCTTTTTGTTTTCTTTCACTATATGGTTAATAAAATTACTATAACATGCCAAAAGAACCCCAAATTGTTTATTATTAATATATATATCCTTATCTATGTCATTTGGCCGAACCTTAGATTTTTAGTAATAAAATAACAATTAATAATATAATATTTGATTAAAAAAACTATTTTGTGTCAATTTTGACACTATTTGATATTTGATTTTTGTGAAAGTCATAACAGAATTATATGTTCGAACCAAGTTGATTAAATCAACACTAATATATCATAGTAACCTAGAAAATTAGTGTAATTCAAAAAAAGTCTCAAATTACATTTATTTTGGTGTTTATAACATCAATTATGTCATTATTTCATAAATAAGATAATTACTGCATCATAATTGTGTCATAAATAAATTAAATTATTTAATGTCTAAAAATTACAAATAAAATACAATAATGTAGGAAAGCTTTTTATCTTTCTAATGAATATTTATAGTCTAATTTATCTTATGTATAACCCCATATTAAAAATGATTTACTTATTAAACTTTGATTTTAACTATTTTTACCCTTCGTTAAATAAATTAATAATAAATGTCCTAATCTAATCCAAGTAGGCCTAAATGGTCATATTTTATTCATAAGGTTGTTTTTGGTCGTATTACACTTATCCAATAGAATTAGGAAATGTGTTAGGGTAATAGTAATATCATATTTACCCTTAGTTACCCTATTTACTATTAACCGTGGTAAAAAAAAGTAAAAAGTTACTATTCACCAAATATTATTTTCATCTCATTGAACCACATTTTAGTCCTTGATATTAACCGTGTCTATCGGATTTTCGAAATTCCATTCACAGAAGCAGTACAATTATGTTTTATTCAAAATTCAGTTTTTAACCTACCACTTAGTGGTTTCACTATTCATCAAAAATTGAAAGTTTTCCGAAAAATACCAAAATTTCACCCTAGGATAATTTCGATATTCTGAGTCCAAAAATGAAGTCCATTTTGAAAAATAAAATTTATAAAATTTCAAAAAGTGGTTATTACTATTCATAACGGCTAGTTTTAATAGTATATTGTTGTTTAGTGAAACTCGGTATTGCGTACGACGCAAGCTATCGAGGAAGGTCGCGATTGTGTGTAAAGCAAGCCAAGCAAGTGTTGTGTAGAAAAAGATTCTTTTGATAACATAAAATTCTCGGGTGTTACACACAACGACCAGAAAACATGTACCCACAAACATAATTTCATGCAGTGAATGGGTTTTTAAGATTGAATTTCAATTCACAGTAAGAGGCACATGCATATTTTTATTAATAAAAACAGACTTTTGTAGTGGAAACAAACATGCAATAGAATTTTTTAAGTAAGAAAATTTTATTTTCATAAAATACATACAGAAATGTCTTTTCTAAGCATTAAGGAGTATAAAAATAAAAATTAATTTAACAGTAAGGAACTTCCCCGACTTAAAGTATTTTCCATTAATCCATCAATTTGGGAATTCCACTCCTTAATTAACGGTATCATCATCCTAAAAAAAAATCATGAAAACCAGGAATAAAAATCCAATAGAGGTAAAGCATATAAGAGATAACAAAGAAACCCTTTATTCAGTACAAAACAGTAAAAAAATAAAAACAAAGAAGGAGCATGGTATGACACCCAGGAAGCACTAAATTTAAACTCTTCATGTAGACTTTATTTAATCACAATGTTTTTTATTTATTAACACAAAAAAACTATGGGTTACTTCCCATGTAGTGCTAGGATTAATGTCCCTAGCTAGACTCACCTTGAAAGTAATTGTAGTCACTAGGTATATGCAGTTTCTTTAACATAAACCACCACATGTGTTTGGCCCAAATATTTTTAACAGAAGAATGAAAATTTTGGGATCCAAAACATAAAATAACAGAAACTAAACTCTCATAGCCTATAAAAATAACTAAGAAACACCCTTTAATAGATGTGATTATATTGCTGACCACTTCCAATTTTGTCTCAGATTTTTTAAGGTTTGAATTCACATGATGAGACAACCTAGAACTAGGTGCTTCAAAAGGTGTGGCATTTTCTTGATAGCTATCTCTCTTTACCTCAAAACTAACAAGTTCAAATTCAAGGGTGAAAATGGGTAAATTCTTATTAGTAGGTTTAAAATGAGATCCAATAGAGTGTTGAAAAGATTTATGAACATGAAAACTCAAGTATGATTCCTCCTCTGGACTATTATCTATAACACCGGAAGGCTTAACACCCATCACAGTTGAGGATGGATGTGACAGATAGGGAAGAGAATTTATTTTATCAAACAACAGATTTTGGTCTAACAATGTTTTAAATATCTTCCAAATGTTCCTCATTTGTTACCTCACTCTGAACATCTACTTCTTATTTCATGTTAATTCATCCTAGATCTAGTGTGTGTTCAACCTCTACTTTATGTTCATGTTCCAAAAACTCACATTCTTATAGAAAGTGTGTACTGTGTTCTATGAAGTTCAAATCAGGGGGAGTAATGTTTAGTTCATCTTCAATAAATTCAATTTCCAAATTTTTGATGTTTAAACATTTACCCCCATGTATAACATCACTTTTTTCGATTTTGGTATACCTAGTTTTTATCAAACAATCCATCTGAGAGTAAATAAATGAAATATCATTATTCCCTCATCCTCTAAATCATCCAACATCATTTAAAAAATAGATGGGGTTGGACTTTCAAAACATGGAAGAGAAGTGTTCTGTTAAAGTTCCAAGATTTCAGATTGTATGTTATCTAGTTTAATGTTCACATAAATATTATACCAAAAATCAAGTTCAGAATCATTGTATATAATAATATAAAAGTTGGTTGAAGAGTTGTTAATATTAAAATTTTCATTCTCAAAAATATCTTCTACCCGATTGGCTTCATTATCAAAACACCTAAAACAATGATTTTTCTCCATTGTAGGAATTATGAAGATAATTGGAAATTCCTTTTCAATCTGTTTCAATTCATCTAAAAAATTGTCCAACTAAACATTATTAAAGTTCATTAGAGGGTCTTCCTCAAGGTTTTCTTGATACAATGAGTTGGTTTTTTTCCATATTTAGTTAAAAAGAATCATAATTTTCAAATAGAATGGGTTCTTTTCTAGTTTCAATATCACTTTCCTCTTCCACATGATTTTCAAATATTTTATAAACATTTTCATTTTCATTTTCATCAAATTCTTCTTGTTCTTTAATCCTTTTTTGTAAATACAAGACCATGTTTTCCACCACAACTTCTAATTTAGAATCAATTAGGTCAATTTTCGATAGGGTTTTAGAACTATACTCATATTGTCGATTTTCTTCAATGTAAAAATCTTGTTGTAGCTTGTTAAAAAAACACTGCCAGGTAGTGTGCCCAAAATATCCAAAACACACAAAATGAGGCCCCAGTTGATCCTGGGTTTCATTAAATTTATTTTTGAAACTAAAAACAGGTCAGATTAAACTCACGATGTTTCACAATTGATGCAAATTTTTAATGTTCAACAAAATCAGTAGGTTCCATATCACAGTTTTTTAAAAAGATTTTTTTGTTTTTTTTTTGTTTTTTATTCTAATTTCTTACCTTAGGCACACTCAGCGCGTGCCTTCCCCATCAAGGACGCAAAATTTTGGACAGGCCAGAGGTCCTCATGGCCCTCAAAATTACATTTAATAACATACACTAGAATAGTGGTGTAGGTTTGATCCTCATAGAAGATATGTGTGTAAATTCTAAGGTTTTATTTTTAATAATCTCCACTGTTGTCAATAGTGAAGCGAGTGGACATTATTTTAATTTTCATGTTTTTTTATAAAGTAGTAATGAAACAAGTTTGGAAATTATTTATTTTATAAAGTAGAAAATAGAATAGTAAAATTAAATAGTGTAAGGAAAAATAACTATAGAAGGAAGCAATAGTGATAAGGATAGATAATAAAGAATTCACTAGAGACTTCAACATTGTTAGCTAAAATGAATGTTCCTCATTTGATTAAATTCACAACCTGAAAATTAGTTCTTAATTATTCCTCTCTACAAGAAATTACACTTTGTATTATAGTTCTCGATGTTCTCCATATCAAAAACCACATACATAAAATTGATAGAAGGTTGTGCCTAGAAAACTATCTCGTTGAGTGTTCTAATGATTTTGAATTTGTATGTTTGAGGAAATCTCTCAGTGATAAATCTCACTCAAAGATCATCGATTTGGAATTATTTTCTTGATGGTGCTAATTCAATTTAATGATTATCAACCAGATTCAATCTCCCTGAATTAATCAAATTCTTATTGATGAAATTAATTTAAGAAGATAAAAGTTTAAACCTATAAAACTCCCAATTCTTGAGCAAAAGAAATTAAACTAAGATAATTGTAAAAATATTATTAGAAAGTACAATGTAAAACAAATAAAAATAGATGAACAGAGATCCTCCCTCAGAGAATGAAGATCGCATACTACTACTTTTCTCTTGCAACTCCAAATCTCAAGTGGCTCCCTTCGTGTCTCCCATGAGTTTCTCTCTCCAATTGTGTGTTCGTAGAATCTGAATGAGAGCCAATATGCCCTCTGATGGATGTGATCGTGGACTGAATGAGCATCCCCAAATGAGAGTCTGCTCGGCTATGGTACTATTCTACTTTTAAATATCATTTGCTATTATCTACTGTTTTTCCCCCACCATCTTCAAACAACATATACTTTTTGTTAAATGCGCACCGCACACATGCATTTTTTTTGTGACTGGAATGCCATCCTAAGAAAACTCTTGTAACTAACTACTAATGAATTTGTTATATGAATATGGACATATTTAGATCCCCTGAATGAACCCACACAAGAAAAATACACCAAAAATGAATAAATAATTATTTATAATTAAATAAATTTGTTTATTAAAAGTATTAAAAGATTCAATAATGTTATTATTTATTATGTTATTTATTTAATTTTATTATTGTTAATTATAAATTTTTTCTTTATTTATGAAAATTAATTCATTTAATATTTTTAGTTTATCAGATTATCTTAGTTTAGTTCATAATAAAATATTATTAAGTATTTAATTTTATTAACAAATAATTTTTTAGTATGCCACATTAAATTATATTTTATTTAAATTTAATTTAGAAATTCTTATTAAGTAGTTATGTTTAATTAAAGTTTTATTAATGCTAATTAAATTATTAATTCTATTTTATAAATAAATTATTTTACATTTTTTATTTATTCATAACTATAATTGTTTAGTATTAATGTTAAGTTATAATAATTATCATTATTATATTAAAATAAATTTTTATTTAAGTATTATTTAACATTATTTATTACTATATTTTTTAAATATTATTTCCCAATTTAGTATATAGGGGGGTTCTGCTGGTTCGTCATCCTATCAAAGAAATGTGTCACCTCCTACTTCTTCCAGCGATGGTGACATCGGGTTCGGATCCTCCATTGGTTTTTCAGTCCAAGGGAACTGCACTGCTCAATGTGGTTCCACATTCGCAATGGCATGGCCTTGGCTCAGACTCAGCATCATTAGCCTCAATTCATCCAATAGATGCATACGAAATAGTGGTGGCTTTCTATTTTTCAGTGACAAAAACCGACACAATCTCATACTGAAGCGGGAAAATAGTACGACAATGATCTCTTCTAGATCCAAAACAGAGTCCAGGTCTCATTTTTATTTTCACCTCAAATTTCAAATTCAAGGGGTGAAAGGAGGTATGATGGAAAACATAGGCAACCTTGGAAGTGCGGCTCTCCAGCATCAGTGATGGTGCAATTATTTTCACCAACCCAGTATCATTTTTCATATCTATGGATGTGCTTCGGCTAAATCCCTAGATCTAGGATTCACTTATTATTTGACACTGGTGGTGATTAAATAATTTCTTTAGTTAGATTCTAGATTTTCAATTGGTTTAATCAGTTGATCTGAGATAGAATTTGTCACAGCGAAGCTCTGTTGCGGTGGTTGAGATGATTCCCTGAAATGTAGATGGTGCGAGCATTGCAAGAGAAACAATTATGGAATGTGGTGGTGAAATAGTTGAAGGGATGGGGAATTTCAAGATGCAGTTGGATGAATTGCGGTATTGGAAAGAAGAAACAGTCTCACAGAAGAGAGGCGGTGCTAGAGAAATAATGTCAGTAAATTAATGGTTGAAAAACTAAGGATCCATAATGGGGATGCAGTAGCAGAAGACATCGTAAGGGGAATACGGTAAGTCATCTTGGAGTGGCACCATGAAATGTTGAGACAATAAGATTGGTTATGGTGCCACCATGGATAAAGGATATAGTGACACCGTGAAAAGTGGGAAGAGGCAGGTACGAGAACCAGTGCGTGGTGTCACGCTGATACAGTAAAGGAAAAAGTGACACGGTGACACTGAAAAGCAATGAGACATGAATCCTACAAAATAAACAATGTAAAATCAATTAGATGTTAAATAAAAACAGAATAAAATAATTAATAACAACTAAAAATTAATTAAAACATATGAAATTAAGATACAAATAAATTAAAATAAACATTTTAAAACAAATAAGCTTAAGTTATATTATTCTTAACTTCAATTAATTAAAATTTATATTAGAATTATACTAAAACATAGAATTAAAAATAAACTAAATTATAATATAATAACTATATTTAAGTTATATAATAATGTTAATTTATTTAAAATGGCTACATAAACCAATTTAATTAAATAAGGTAAACAATTAATTAATCTATAAATATAAAATTAAGTTAATTTATAAAATAAAGTTAACAAGTGTAGTAATTTAATAAAATTAAATTTATAAATTTTATATTGTTAAAAGACAACTAAAAAATTTGATTATGCTACTTTAAGTTAATTAATATTTATTACTTGTAATTTTAGATTAAGAATACATTAATTATTCGAAACAGAAGACTTAATTAATTTATGTTATATTATTAAAATTTCCGAAAAAACCTGTAAACTAAATTTAAAAAAATATTTAGACTATAAAATAAATAAAAAAAATAAATTAAATAATTTAATTCTTGAAATAAACTATTAATTAAAAAATTTATTATTTATTAAATTTAATAATAAAATATCAATTATTTATGAAAAAGTGTTAAAAAATAATTAAATTGAAAAAATAAAATGATGTGAAAAAACATGTGTTCTTAAGGACACATCATTCATCTAAAAACATTCCAAAACTATCTTGATGTCATCCTCTAATATTCCAAAATTGTATTGAGAAAATAGAGCAATCAAATTACAATATTCTAATGATTCCTTTATAACCAGGTTATATGTTTCTGGGTCAATGCATGAGTGATTAAATTCCCCATAACAGAGGTGTAGGAAATGTCAAAATCAAAATATTATATATTTTCCACATATCACCTCTATATGATATTCAAATCATTTTAAGATAAGATATAACTCAATATTTTGTAGCCATATAATATTGTAAACATTTATTCGAAAATGTAATTCTTACAAATCATAAGACCATTAATCATCGATTTGATTTCAAGGTAATCAGTTAGATAATTATTATTGTGTGTCATAAGCTGTATGGAACTATAGGTTACCATTTGATCACCCTACATAAGGCTGTAGAACACACCTGAACTTGATACTTCACAAAAGACCACATATCACTTACTAGCCTCTTTAAGTGGCCACAATGGTGGAAAGGTAAAAAATATACCCATCTAAATAATTATTTAATTACATGTCCCACATGAATTTTAATCATTCTTGAGTGAGGGAGTCCATTAGAGGAACCATCATTAAAAATTATTTAATAAACCAGTGGTAATATACTACTAAGTATAGGATGATCTCTATTTCAAAAAAAATATGTGGTTTCTCCCATGTCATAATAGATTTCACCATCTCAAGATCAATTGAAATACCAAATTTTGAAACAACGGGTCTAAATAAATTACCTTCCCAAATCCATAAATTATATTTCAAAATCTTTTCATAAATTCAGTGATTTATTATAATATCTAATAATTCTCACAAATGATGCACATGATCATACATGATTTAAAATTAAATGAATATTTTGTCAACAATGTCTAACAAGAATGTATTGAGTTACTCCTATAATATAATGTGTAATAATTTTAGTAACACTTCATGAGCATTGGTTAGACCAAAGGTATTCACAAGATACTTCTATTTAACATACCTCCTCTAGGAGGTAGGTTTTTTGATATCAAATTTTTAATGCAAAACTATTGATAACCATATAAAATATCAATCCTAAAGAACTAATTTTACACTTTAAACTAGTCAAATAAATCATGAATCCACGGTAATAGATATTTTTTATTTAATATACCATATTTTAGTTTTCAGTAATCAACACAAATTCAATGTATCCTGTCAACTTTCATCATAAATAGAAAAAGGGCCTCCAAAGGATGAACACTCCGGTGTATAAATCCATTATATACTGATCATTCAATTGATATTTGATCTTATTTACTTCATATGGTTCTATATAGTAAGATGGAATAAACACTGGATCACTACTAGGTAATAAATTAATGGATAAGTCCACATCTCTTATAAGTGGGAATATCGAGAAATTAGATAAAAACACATATGGAATCATGATGAAAACTGGGATGGGATCAAAACTCAAATAATACCACTATAAGTCAATGGAAAACACTTATATTACCCCTACCACATTCAGAAAAAATGTTATGTCTCTACTCATCCTCATGTCCTAATATCCACGTAAAATACACCACACACCATAGATAATAAAGAAGCCAAATATGACCTTAAATTTAGGCCTTAATAGAAATCATCCAATCCATCTTGGGAATGAAATAAATATGTTTCATTTAGTGAACTAGAAAATTCTAGGTAGGATCAATCTCTGATAGAGAGAAAATAAAAGTGGGGAAACAAATACTCTACTCTCTCTTCATTTCGAAGGGTGTAGTAATATCCATCATATAATCCATAAGCTTCATATGATTATTTATTAGTA
Organism: Viscum album; assembly: GCA_963277665.1. Taxonomy (NCBI): domain Eukaryota; kingdom Viridiplantae; phylum Streptophyta; class Magnoliopsida; order Santalales; family Viscaceae; genus Viscum; species Viscum album. The sequence continues at coordinate 423,979,554 of OY728139.1, read as the reverse complement.
AGAAAATATGATTCTATGTAAATGATTGAGATCAAATAATATGAAAAAATTTATTCATTAAATATGAATTTATAGTGATGGTAATTATCACTATCATCGGATCCACATCAGCTTCCTCTGGAGACTCTAATACTCAAATATGAAGATTCATTTAGAATACATGTGGCTAGAACCCCTTGGTTATTTAATAATATGACTAAAAAATATTAAATTTATGAGAATAAGATTCTATGACACTATAAGGATCAGAAAAAATATGATAGTCCACCTTTAGGTGACCTGAGTGTGTACACAAATTACTGATCTTGGGTGCCTCAGCGCAAACCCATTTTGAATACCCAACAATTCCACAAATAATGAAAGTAATAGGTCCTATGAAAAAATATAAAATAGGTATGCATGAATCCTATTATCAATATCCACAATGATATTCATACTTATTTATATTTCTTTTAAAGGATCAACAATACAACCACTAAGAGAAAAGGTATCTACCATAAGATCTGACATTCCAGCCATGTCAAGGTCAGCCATCAAGGCTCTATCCATCATGTCAGCATAACAGCTAAGATTCGATCCAAATAATTGGAAGGGAAGGTATGTTCAAAGACAAATCTCAAATATTGGATCCTTATGTTTTCTATTCATCACAACTATAGGATAATACTGAAAAATCTCAACAAAATGGTTTACATACAGTGTCATGGTCTTGTCCCCATGCTGGAGGCTAAAGAACACTATTGAAATTTCTAAAACCATCTAATCTAGATATAACAGATCTATAATAAAAATTTAATTATTTATAATTAAATTTATCATGTTTATTCATCATCACCATAAAACCCCACCATCTCATCATAAACCCATATAGTGTAAAGTTAGTACAGTACACGTTTATAAATTCTATAATTTCTACGAAATCAAAAAGAAGATAAATATTTTTCAAACAATACTCACCCTCTCGGGGACCATTAAAAACATGGAAATATGGTTTATTATAATGATGAAACTCTTGGGAACAATTTAAATATTTCTCCCCTCTAGCTTACACTACGGGATCCTTAATGAGAACGATTGCGGGTACATTTCCCAGACCGTAGACATCACACCCAACTATATCAACAAGATTCTAGCCCACTATTGGATTTAACTATTGTGGTTCACCAATATCTTATTCCTATATTCTATTAAAATTTATTCTTTGAGGCTTTATTCTATAAAACATCAACACTCAATAATGAAACAGTTCATCAAATCTAACAAAAATTTATGAAAATCAAATCCTTCATTAAAATTCATGATTGGGATTTCAAAAAACTCAAATCATTATTATGTATGAGACTATAATAAGATAAAATTATCCACCAAGGATAGTTATCCAAAACACCATGGTCACATAATTCTTATTATTATGATAGATGGCTAGAAACTCGCTCATACCTACTGATTATGTCTCAAAATTCCAACCTCTGGTCTTCTAGGTAATCCTAAAAGTGCATACTGATATAAATGAATGATGCACAACCTAACGTTGATACCAATATTTCAGGAATTATCTTATATACCATAGTACACAAATACCTGATCGAGTTTTGACATAGACTAAAGGTAATTTAATCAATAAAATACAGTATTCCAACGCTTCTCAAGAAGAATATACCAAAAATAATGTAAAATAATACCCAAACATCTCCTCATAAAGACACAACATTTTTCAATTAAATGATAAAAAAACCCTTGTAATAATTGGATGACACATATACTAGTCACCTTCATCAATATTGGCCCCACAAATCATTTACACTCACCACCTACAAGTGGTTCATTCCGATTACATGGACTTGGTATAAGATAATATAAAAACACATGATTTAAAAGACATGGAGTCAGTAAAAGAGACCAATAGAATGCCACCAAGAATAATATATGAAATTATATAGTAATAATAATCCAATTAGGATTTTTATTTAAATAAATCAAAGAAATGGGAACCATTTACATATTTTCAACAAACCATGATTTCGACTAAAAAATATTGATGATATATAAAAATAGTCATAAATGAATATTTTATATAAAATAATCATATTAAAATTGTTTGAATTAATAAATAAAAATATAATAAATGTCATTTATAATCAAGTCAGTCAAAATAAATCACCACGCTCATAATCACTAAGTTACATTAGTTTCCTCTAATAGGATGCTCAGACTTATCAATCATTATCATATATTAATATAGGTTTTCACACTCAAATCATCTCCCCATTTGGTGAACCCATTACGGGAAATCAATCTGCACTTAGATAGGGAACATATCATGGGGAAATCATGTTGAAATTGTTTTATTTATAATTTCCATATTCAATCCATTTATAGGAAGTCAAAGTCATATTATGCATATATTAATCACACAATAACTACATAGGATCACAGGATCATTAAAAAATCAATGTATTTATGGAAAAACAATCATTTCAAATCATTTCATCATTTAAAACACAATTTACTAATTTTAGTTTTAACATTCCCTTTCATTTCAAAACAAAATCATGGTTTTTCCTCAAATTCACACCATTTAAATTTATTTTTCATTTTAATACAATTTTATCAAAAATCAACATAGAAACATTTCATAAAAAAGAATTTCTTTTTGAGCCATCATTTTTCAATAAATCTTCCCAATAATTTCATTTCCATTGAAATTTGGTTTTTTTAAAATTCCATGCCCTTTTAAATTAATCATTAAATAATTTAAAATCTATGTTTTTAAGTCAATTGAAAATAAATTTCATATAAATAATGAAATATGGGGTTTCAATTAAATGTCATATTCTTATAGAACCACCTATCATTAATCACATGATCATGTCAACCCCCACAATGGGTACACTAATGAGAATATAGGGGAATGAGAACAATAAATTAAACCTAGAATAATGATCCATTAAAATGGAGATTATAATCCTAAATAACTTCATGATCTATCACTCTATAACAAGTAATGAAGAAGAGATCATGTGAAACAAAACAAGTGGATATCAACTTACTAAAAAGAGTTCATATCTTTCACCAATAATTAAATTCTCAATATAAGAGGTTTGGAGAGATAAGGAATTATTTTGAGAGCCTGCAAATTAAATTCAAATAGTTTGGGATACAATGAGGGGTGGTAGGTATCTTAAATTTGGTCTCAAGATTTTTAATTAAATCTCTAGGGGATCAAAAATTCATATGCATGCTTTGGTGTATAGAGATTCATGGTTAGTAGAAACCATTTTGATTAATCGTTCACCCCTATTGGACTTCTATATGGGGTTCATGGTTTGGTCATATGATTAAAATAATTATGCACCAACCCTAAAAACCAATATTTTAAAAGGGTTCATGGTTTTGTGTTGTGGCTAAATGTTTTTGAAAAACTATGCACCAGCTTTTATTGGCTCAACATTTTCCACATTTTTTCATTGGAAACACCACACAATTTTACATAACAAAGTGCCAAACCGTGCAAAACCCTATAATATACCATTTTTTTCAAAATTACTCCTAAAAAAACCTTATACAATCCCCAAATAGACTACAAGTAAAATAAGGGTCAAAAGTACATAAAAAAGGTAACATGATGTTACAAAAATATTCTCCTCTCTTTAAATTCATTAAAAATATAATTTAAATTCTATCCCACCATTAGGGACACCACTCTCCCCCTACTATAATTTAATTAGTGAATAAACTACCATTATTGAGAGGATTTTTATGCTTATATATTTCTATTTTCTCTTAAAAATACCATTATAATTCACTTTTTATTATTTTTAGTTGAGTTGTGACTCTTCTATTCCATCATTGATTAAATTCTAATGTTTTTTTTTGTGTTGAGTTTTTTTCTCTCATCATGTGGTGAATTTTTAGTTTCAAATTCTATTTTGGGTTTTGTGTGTGATCATTATGTCATGTTTGTTTCTTTTTTCTTGGTACTATTATTTTCTTTCTTTTGGTGGTCGTGGATTCTCCTATCCATATAGGAAGAATTAATTTTCTCCCCTAGAACAAGAGAGTGACATGGATAGTTAGTTTCTTAGTTTCCATTATTTTTTTATTATCTCTCTTCATTTTTTCAATGGATTTTACAGTGAAAGGTGAGATAATATAGGAGATAGTACATCTTTTCCCATTCTATTATCTTCTTATTTTCCTTCATTTAAGTACATTTTCTTACTTCATCAAGTAGTATTTCTCTAAAAAGAATGATAAAATAATAACGAAGTGGTTCATGTAACATCAACACTTTTAATAGAATTTAATTTTAAGCGTCATGATGGTTTAGTTTCGGTTTGGAATGTATCTTTGGTTCATGGTGGCTAAAATTTGGTTTTTGTGTATTTTTGGGTAAACAATTTGAATGATCACATTATGGTGTGGTTTTTTTATGCTTGGAACCTGCCCATGTGAAACGAGTAAGACTAACATACAAAATATTGACATAGATTCAATCATGGAGTGTTGTAGGCCCTCCTATAGACCAAAATTAGACTGTCCACTCAATTTCATGGTGTATGGTTTATTGATTCGAAAACAAGCATGTATTTTCTCCCATACTACGGTGGATCACCATGGTGGAGCTATTTCTAATATCATAATTGAAGCCACTATAGTCATGGTGGGAATTAAAAATTCATGTTGGAACTAGTTTTAGAACATTGAAATTGGTGGTTTGGTTATCCAGATTTGTGGGTAATGAGAATTTCAAAGAAGAAACCTGTGTGATATTCATGAAATGATGATTAATTCCCTTCAAATCAGTTTTACCTCAATTAATTGATTATTCCTTGTGATCTTGTAAGTATCTCAAATCTAGATGTTTTCCTAAAGAACCTTGGGTTGAATTTTTGATTACCATCCTTCTTTGACAAGATTAATAGGGTTATTCCTTCCTTTAGGTGATTATTCATGTTGATCCAAAATCAAGATAAGTTATGTAGGATCTAAATAGTAATGTAGATGCTCAATATACAAGAGGGGGGGTGAATTGTATACTTTAAAAATTCCTTTGGAACCCTTAATGTTAATTAAGAATAACTATGTTTTCCTTAAGCAAAGGAAAAGGATAAATTTAACAAATTTAAACTAAGATAATTCACAACACCTCTTAACACCGAATGTAAACTAGGAAAGAGATTCTGAATGAGGGTTCCGGAAATATGGTTCCGGAAATTGAATCTTAACAAAAGATTACAATATGAGATTCTACCTCAAAGCTTATAGAATCTAAATGAAACAGAGTACAAATAAGGAAGTATAAGAAAGTTATACTTTCCTTATAATACAAAAAGCAGCAGAATAGAAACAAGTAGTAGAACTACTAGTAACAAGATATAAGTCTTTTAACCCAAAGAGAAGGGTATCCAACAACCTTGGATAAAGGTCCCTTGATTTATACTTTCAAGCAAGTCTGTCTTACCCAAACCAGGGTAAGCCCTCGATATGATGATTGGAGTCTCTGTCTTGCTATCCCTGCAAGCCCTCAACTTCAAGGTAGTTGGCAACCTCTGTCTTCCTCAGCAAGGAAGCCCTCGAACTTTAAGGTAGTCGTCACCTCTGTCTTCCTATCCTCGGAAGCCCTCGAATGTAATCACCAACATTCGGAGTCGCACGAAGCTTTTGAGAGTTAATAAGAGCCTCTCTCTCTAGAAATCACTTCAACAGCATGTAGGCACAAAACCAAGTTGTTCATCTGTCATCAGTTATGAGCTCTTTCAAATGAGCTCCTATTTATAGGTAAGGTTGGCTCCTTTTCCAACAGTCATATTTTCCTTAAAGATCGGAGGGACCTGTACACGTGTCACTTAGACAGCGGTTAGTTTAAAACAAAACAGACGACATCGTTTTATAACAAAACAAGTGTAACAGAATGTACGCCATCCTTTTAAACTCTAACATAAAAGTTCGGAATGAATGCTTCGGAGTGAAGGTTCGGAGTGTAAATAAAAATAGTAAAGAATAGAAAAATTGTAGAATTGTAAGCAATATAAAAGTTCGGAGTCTAATAAAGATATTTTTCAGAGTCTGTATTAATTTAGAGTGTATAAAACAAAGATACTCAAATTCTGTTTAATAGGAGAATTCGGAATGAGAATTCGGAATAGGAATTCGTCATCAGAAATCGTAATGAGAATTCTTCATCAGAAATCGTAATGAGAATTCATCATCAGGATTCGTAATGAGAATCCGTCATCAGAATTCGTAATGAGAATTCATCATCAGAATTCATAATAAGAATTCATCATCAGAATTCGTAATGAGAATTCATCATCAGAATTCGTAATGAGAATTCATCATCAGAATTCGTAATGAGAATTCATCATCAAAATTCGTAATGAGAATTCATCATCAGAATTCGTAATGAGAATTCTTCATCAGAATTCGTAATGGGAATTCGGAATGAGATTTCTTCATTAGAACTCGTAATGAGAATTCTTCATTGGAATTTGTAATGAGAATTCTTCTTCAGAATTCGTATCCTGAATCTAGAATAGAACATAGTCAGAGTTCATATTCGGAATTCGGAATGAATCTTCCTTATAGTTCTTATCTAGAATCTGAATCCTAAAACAGAATGCCTTATATCAAAGTTTCAACAATTCTGAGAAAATGAATCTGAATCTCATACTTAAGAATAATATGGATGAAAATATGAAAAGGATATTTTTTCTTATAAAAGAGATTTTCCTTAAGATAAGCAATTTTCCTTAAGAAAGCAATTTTCCTTATAAAAGCGATTTTCCTTATAAAATCAATTTTTCTTATAAAAGCAATTTTCCTTAAGTTAAGGTGTTTGTGATTTTCAAAACAAGAAGGAATAGGAAAGTCATAAGGAAAACCTTATTGACTCAACAATCTCCCCCTTTTTGGAAAGCACAAACATCCTTACGAAAAAAACTAAGAAGAAAGAAACATATTAATGCTTATCTCCCTTGCTTTAAGGATATAGATGAATACGACTAACTCCCCCTTAGGATTTGAAACTCTAAGGATCGTATTCATATTTCCAGAGTGATATTTCATAAGAAGGTCTTCTTTAATAAAAACTCCCCCTCAAACAAACTCTTATTAGAGTTCTTTTTACTTGGGTATTTTTTCTTTCTCCCCCTTTGATAAACTCTTATTAGAGTTCCTTTTTTTAAGGATCTTTTCCTCCCCCCCCCCTTTGTGATTTTCAAAAATAATTGGAGGGAATGGAAAAAAATAACAAAGTACCTGAAATATTAGTAATGACAACAATGGAAACGAGATACACAAATTTTCATTAGATTTGGAATGTTAGTAACAAAAAGAATACAAAAAAAAGATCGGATTTGGTTATTTTGGATATTTTTCCTTCGACATGAGCCCCTTAAGAATAATCTTGATCTTCTTCAGGTCTTTATGATCTTCTTTAGCTTGCTTCTCTAAGGCAACTATTCTTTCGGATTGAGCTTCAATTTTTTCTTCCCGAGCCTTCAGCTTTTCTTCCTGAGCTTTGATCTTCTCTTCCTGAGCCTTCATCCTTTCTTCAAAATCGATCCGTTGATCCCTTTCAAATTTCCAATTCTGAGAAACAGAATTCAGTTTCCCATTCAGATCCCTGACTTCTGGGATCCGGAAGTTCTTTTCTTCTGTCAGCTTTTCTTCAAAGGAGGAAGTCAGCTCGATTATCTTCTTGTCCTCGGTCTCAAAGGCATCTTTTACATTGTCTTGAAACTCATCAAGCAACCTCATTTCTTCCACAGTCTTCTTCGACCAGCTTGTCATCCTTTTGAAAGATCTTTTATGAGCTTCGTAACCAACAAAGAAGGTTTTGAACTAAGCCTCAATCTCAACGCACTTATCCATAACCATAGATACGGAGTCGGTTTTCTGATTCAACGCATGTTGGAGCATCTGGCATCTTGAGTCAATACTAGAGAAGGTCGGAATGGTTCCCACCAACTTCTTTAAGGACTGAACAACAAAGTCATGCCCCAACGAGGATGACTCCGAATCTGAAATCTTGCTTGGAGAGTTTTCTTCCTCAATAAGCTCCAACTTTCTCATTGAAGAACTACCAGCTTCCTTTCTCTTCCTTTCTTCTGAGCTTGGAGTATCAGCAAGAATTTTCTTCCCCTTATCATTTTTCGGAATTGAGTCCTGTTCCCGACTTCTCTTCTCACTATCAGAAACTTGAACAACATTATCTTCCCCATCAGCAACTTCCTGAATACCAACCTCTACGTTTTTCATCTAAGAAATATCATGTAAAAGTTGTTCTTCTTCTCCATGATAGGAAACTTCTTCTTCTCCTTTCTCTTCTTCCATTGCTGGAGTAACTAGTTTCGAAGATTCAGCTTCTGAAGTTCGGAGTGATAAGTGTTCGGAAGGTGTTCCCTTGTAATCATCTACTTGTTTCATCACATCTCCGGTTTCACCACTTCCTTCAGCACCCTCTTCTATTTGTTCCACTTGCTCAACTTCCTCAGTATTCTTAGCAACAGCCTCTTCCGGAGCAGCGAAATTCCTTCCTGGAGTCTCAGGTAGAGATTCCAGGGAGAAAGATCTCGGAACTGGAATAGTTGCTGAAACCATTTCATTGAATTTTAACAAGTCCTGAGCTACCTTAGCCTCAGACATATTCTTCTTGAGATTCTTTTGTTTTTCTTGTTTTTCAAGCTCAACAGTAGTTTTCTCCTTCAAAGCCTTAGCCTCCGCAGGGTCCAATCCGAACTGCGGATCCCCTTCTTTCCTTTTCTCTTTATCAGCTCTCCACTTTGTAACAACTTCATCAGGATAGGCTTTCTTCTTCTTAGGCTTTGGAGGTGCGGAATGGACTTCCTTAGACTTGGGATTCTCGGCTTCTACTAGCACTTCTTTTAGCTTTCTCCTCCTTACCGGCTTAGAGTATTCCGGATCAGCAGCTTTCGGAGCCACTTCTTGAGTAGGTAGATCAATAAACTTTTCAGACTTCTTGTCAAAAGCTACATCCATTCTTTTAAGAGTGTCATCACTAACCAACAAAATTTTTCATACCCTCGGCTTAGATCTTCAAGATTCCTTGAAAGATTCAAGGCACCGAACTATCAACTTTGATAATATTGCTGGGTACATTACGATCTGTTCTATGAGATTTCCTTTCTTAATATTCTCAATGGTTATAAGAATATGCCTCATGAAATTGAACTTCATTATATTTATTAGGAAATCTAGGATATAGATCTCACTCTTCTTCAAGCTGTCTTTATCGCCTTTCCTCGGTACGATAAGTCCTTGCACCCAAAATTCAAGAATCCAGAAATTTGTGGGTAGACTTGCAATCTTCGGAGCCTTGTCATCAGCAAGTCCGAGAGTTTTTAAGGCTTTTTCCTTGTCAAATTTACCCTTAGAGTCCGGTAAAATGTGCGAAATAAATTCTTCTTCTCCTTCATAAGACAATCCTACCAAGCTTGTAGCCTTGGTGTAAGAAAGTTTGTAGGTCTTTCCATACGACTTAAAAGAGAACTTCTCCCTATCATCTTCCTTAAAAAAGGAAACTGATTCATAGAACTCGACAAGTAAGTCTGAATACACTTCATCTTGGTTCCTGGTTTTGGATACCGCAACATCTTCCCAGCCATTCAACTTTATGTTCTTTGAAATAAGAGAATCATAGTTGTTGAAGAAGTCCGGATGGAGTAATCTTTCTCTGCAAACTAACCATTGAGAAATAGGCTTGGTTGAAGACATTTCTTGAGACGCTAACTCTGCAGACATTCAGATCTATAATCCTCTGAGTAGTTCGGAACGGAGACAACTGTAGTTCGGAACGGGCTTAAAACAGAGGGTCAGAGCTTCAGGACGCAAGAGCTTGAAACCGATATGGGATGAGAAATTGGGTCCCCTTTATATAGGCTATGAGATGACGGTTCACCTTCTATGGTTGATCTAACGGTTTAGAAAGAGCTGCGATCAGATCTGACGGTTGAAAGCATGAATCTGATCTTTTTGAAGTTTTTATTAAAACAAAGAATTAAGAAAACTATAATCCGAAAACACAGTACAAGAAAATGCCAGCAAGTAAATTATGAGTACGAAAAGTTGAGTTGGGAAATCATACCTTTCGGATTGGCTTAGGGGGATTATTCATAATGGCAGATTTCGAAAAAAATTTACTATGAAAAATAAACTTAGTAAGAAAAACTCATTACAGAAAACTCAGTACGAAAAACAAGCTTAAGAAGAAAAACAGTACGAAGAACTTAGTACAAAAAATACATTACGAAAAATACATTATGGGTAAAAATCGGTACAAAAACCTGGTTAAGAAACTGCCAGTACATAATTTTCATTCCGGAACTTTTCAATACGAATACTTCCATTTCAGAAGTATTCTGTACGAGAATGTCCAATCTGAAAAATTTTGGTTCCGGAAATTCTATTCCGGAAATCTTCGTTCCGAAATTTTTTGAAAGTAAATTTTGAAAAACTTTGTTAAACAAACAATCAAATGTACTCCCCATATGAAAAGGAGATTATTACTGTAATGAGTTTTTTTCAACAGAAAGTTAATGAAGAAAGATTACCTTACGGGTATCATTCCTAACTTTTGTTTAATATATTCAAATCTATTAGAAGGCAAAGAATTTGTGAAAATATCAGCAAGTTGATCTTGCGTTCTGATAAACTGAAGAATAATATCCCTTATCCATGTACCATGTATTATTGCTGATACTTTCTTTATTATCCTGAAATCAAGAAGAAATTAGACTTTTAGAATCCAAACTTGTTTGGATCCGAGATTTCCAGACAATAAAATTTTAGGTATCTACATTTTCTTAGAAAAGTAAGCTTTGTGAAATCCTGGAGATTGGGTTTTGTTTAAGGAACAATTCTTTGCCCAGTGACCACCACATTGACACTTGGTACAAAATGGGGCACTTTGAGGAACAAAATAATTGTTACTGAAAATAGGTTTTGCATGGGTATAACCAAATCTAGTTTTATTTCTTAAAGGTCGTATTTGGGAATACATCTTATCAAAATTTTCCTTACCATGGGTAAATTTTGATAAACATTTCTTTAAGGAAAAAATTTCGGACGTGAGTTTTACAACCACGTTTTTATCCTCAAAATCATTAGTTTTTGTACTAGAGTTAGGCTCGAAAACATTTTTCTTAGAAATTACTTTTTCTAATTCTATAGAAAGTTTAGTCTTCTCAGAACTTACTTCCTCAAGATTTTTTGAAATATTTTCAAAATCAGCATTTTTCTTATCAAGATCTTTATAAAGATCTGATATCGCTTTTGTAAGAATAGAATTCCTAGAGTTTGCCTTATCAAGTTTCTTGTTTGAGTTTGGAATTCTCAATTTCAAGAAGTTCAGCAAACCTAGAGACTTCTTCATAAGTAGGTAAAGTATTTTCCTCATCAGAAGATGATTCTTCTTCAGAAGAGTTATAATACTTAATATCATTAGAATTTAAAGAAACATTGGTCAATGATTCAGGATTTCGTACCTTAGCCATAAGACAATGATTATCAATAGGTAATCTGGCTATAAAACCAAGATTCTTCTGTCCTGAAGATTCATAATCAGAAGATTCATCTGAAGAGTCACCACCACTGGCACTCCAGGTGTCATTAGCTTTCAGAAATTTCATAGCTTTAGCTTTATAATACTTCTTCGTGTTCTTGTCTGAATGTCTTTCCTTTCTTTCTTTCTTTTTGAGCATAGAGCAATCTGGTCTAATATGTCCAGCTCTCTTACATTCATAACAAGTAACTTCTCCATCTTTCTTATCTTTCCTGTCCTTCTTCTTATACTTATATTGAAAATTTCTCTGCCCAGCTATCTTGTTCATCCTTCGAGCAAGATTTTCTAATTCATTTTCTGAGACTTCAATCTCACTTGATTTGGATTGGAAAATAACTTTCTTAGACTTCGATCTGGTTACTCTCTCAGGAGTCTTAGCTTTCATCTGATTGGAAGTTGTAGTAAAAGCAACGACACCATTTCCATTATTCTTCTTGATGTTTTAAGCATCTCTCTTCATTCTAGTTTCGTGTTGTAGAAGAGTTCCAAATAATTCATCAAGAGTAATTTGAGTTACCTTACTGTTCTCATCTATAGCTGTTCTCTTGGATTCTCACTCATTGGGCATAATATCAATTATCTTGTCCACAAGAGCTTCATCATCTAAACCTTTCTCTCCCATAGATTGTAAACTGTTGACGATAGTCATAAATCTTTGTTGAACTTTACAGATAGGTTCTCCATAAGGAAAATTGAAGCCATGATATTCAGCTCTAAGCATAGCTCTTCTACTCTCAATCACTTTAGAAGTTCCAAAATGTGTAACTTCTAACTTCTTCCATATAAAGTTAGCTGCTTCACAAGAAGAAATTTGGCTATATATATTTCTGGTCATTGAACATAGTAAAGTGTTGCGTACCTTATAGTTGAGTTGATATTCTTCCTTTTCCTGGTTAGTAAAGGTTCTGACTTCCTTGTCAGGAATTTTATAATCACCAGTAAGCATAACAAAGTTGTCGACTCCAGTATTGATAACAAAAGTCTTCATAAGATCTCTCCAGTATTCATAGTCATTACCATCAAATATAGGTGGTCTGGTAGGATTTAGATTATCAATTGATCCAACATTAATTCCTGCCATACTTAATATAACTTTTCACACAAACTAGTTAGTAGCAAAGAATCGTAATAACAAAGTTCGGAATAGAAAAGTTCGGAATAGGAAAAATTTCGGAATGAAAAAGTGAGCAAGAAAAACTTGTATGTGAGTACAAGTATTTCAGATACCTGCTCTGATACCAAATGTAAGATTGGTATAGAGTAAGAGGTTTCCAACCTCTGATACCAATTGTAGGATCGAAATAGTAATGTAGATGCTCAATATACAAGAGGAGGCTGAATTGTATACTTTAAAAATTCCTTTGGATCCTTTAAAGTTAATTAAGAATAACTATGTTTTCCTTAAGAAAATGAAAAGGCTAAATTTAACAAAGTTAAACTAAGCTAATTCACAACACTTCTTAACAGTGAATGTAAACTAGGAAAGAGATTCCGAATGAGGGTTCCGGAAATATGATTCCGGAAATTGAATCTTAACAAAAGATTACAATATGAGATTCTACCTCAAAGCGTATAGAATCTAAATGAAACAGAGTAAAAATAAGGAAGTATAAGAAAGTTATACTTTCCTTATAATACAAAAAGCAGCGGAATAGAAACAAGTAGTATAACTACTAGTAACAAGATATAAGTCTTTTAACCCAAAGAGAAGGGTATCCAACAACCTTGGATAAAGGTCCCTTGATTTATAATTTCAAGAAAGTCTGTATTACCCACACCAGGGTAAGCCCTCGATACGAAGATCGGAGTCTCTGTCTTGCTATCCCCCGCAAGCCCTCAACTTCAAGGTAGTTGGCAACCTCTATCTTCCACAGCAAGGAAGCCCTTGAACTTTAAGGTAGTCGGCACCTCTGTCTTCCTATCCCCGGAAGCCCTCGAATGTTATCACCAACATTCGGAGTCGCACGAAGCATTTGAGAGTTAATAAGAGCCTCTCTCTCTAGAAATCACTTCAACAGCATGTAGGCACAAAACCAAGTTGTTCATCTGTCATCAGTTATGAGCTCTTTCAAATGAGCTCCTATTTATAGGCAAGGTCGGCTCCTTTTCTAACGGTCATATTTTCCTTAATGATTAGAGGGACCTGTACACGTGTCACTTAGACAGCGGTTAGTTTAAAACAAAACAGACGACATCGTTTTATAACAAAACAAGTGTAACAGAATGTACGACATTGTTTTAAACTATAACATAAAAGTTTGGAATGAAAGCTTCGGAGTGAAGGTTCGGAGTGTAAAGAACAGTAGTAATGAATAGACAAATTTTAGAAGTGTAAGAAATATAAAAGTTTGGAGTCTAATAAAGATATTTTTCGAAGTCTGAATTAATTCAGAGTGTATAAAACAAAGATACTCAAATTCGGTTTAATAGGTGAATTCGGAATGAGAATTCGAAATAGGAATTCGTCATCAGAAATCGTAATGAGAATTCGTCATCAGAAATCGTAATGAGAATTCATCATCAGGATTCGTAATGAGAATCCGTCATCATCATTCGTAATGAGAATTCATCATCAGAATTCGTAATGAGAATTCATCATCAGAATTCGTAATGAGAATTCATCATCAGAATTCGTAATGAGAATTCATCATCAGAATTCGTAATGAGAATTCATCATCAGAATTCGTAATGAGAATTCATCATCAGAATTCGTAATGAGAATTCTTCATCAGAATTCGTAATGGGAATTCGGAATGAGATTTCTTCATTAGAACTCGTAATGAGAATTCTTAATTGGAATTCGTAATGAGAATTCTTCTTCAGAATTCGTATCCTGAATCTAGAATAGAACTTAGTCAGAGGTCATATCCGGAATTCGGAATGAAACTTCCTTATAGTTCTTATCCAGAATCTGAATCCTAAAACAGAATCCCTTATATCAATGTTTCAACGATTACGAGAAAATGAATCCGAATCTCATACTTAAGAAAAATATGGATGAAAATATGATAAGGATAGTTTTCCTTATAAAAGCGATTTTCCTTAAGATAAGCAATTTTCCTTAAGAAAGCAATTTTCCTTATAAAAGCGATTTTCCTTATAAAATCAATTTTTCTTATAAAAGCAATTTTCTTTAAGATAAGGTGTTTGTGATTTTCAAAACAAGAAGGAATGGAAAAGTCATAAGGAAAACCTTATTGACTCAACAATATCCCCTTTTTGGAAATCACAAACATCCTTACGAAAAAAAACTAAGAAGAAAGAAACATATTAATTCTTATCTCCCTTGCTTTAAGGATATAGATGAATACGACTAACTCCCCCTTAATCTTTGAAACTCTAAGGATCGTATTCATATTTCTGGAGTGATATTTCATAAGAAGGTCTTCTTTAAGAAAAACTCTCCCTTAAACAAACTCTTATTAGAGTTCTTTTTCCTTGGATATTTTTTCTTTCTCCCCCTTTGATAAACTCTTATTAGAGTTCCCCTTTTTTCTTAAGGATCTTTTCCTTCTCCCCCTTTGTGATTTTCAAAAATAATTGGAGGGAATGGAAAAAAATAACAAAGTACCTGAAAGATTAGTAATGACAACAATGGAAATGAGATACACAAATTTTCATTAGATTTGGAATGTCAGTAACAAAAAGAATACAACAAAAAGATCAGATTTGGTTATTTCAAATCTTTCTCCTTCAACATGAGCCCCTTAAGAATAGTCTTGATCTTCTTCAGGTCTTTATGATATTCTTCAGCTTGCTTTCTAAGGAAACTATTATTTCGGATTGAGCTTCAATTTTTTCTTCCTGAGCCTTCAGATTTTCTTTCTGAGGATTGATCTTTTCTTCCTGAGCCTTCATCCTTTCTTCAAAATCGATCCGATGATCCCTTTAAAATTTCCAATTCTGAGAAACAGAATTCAGTTTCCCATTCAGATCCCTGACTTCTTGGATCCGGTAGTTCTTTTCTTCTGTTAGCTTTTCTTGAAAGGAGGAAGTCAGCTCGTTTATCTTCTTTTCCTCGGTCTCAAAGGCATATTTTACATTGTCTTGAAACTCATCAAGCAACCTCATTTCTTCCACAGTCTTCTTCGACCAGCTTGTCATCCTTTTGCAAGATCTTTTATGAGCTTTGTAACCAACAAAGAAGGTTTTTAACTGAGCCTCAATCTCAACGCACTTATCTATAACCATAGATACAGAGTTGGTTTTCTGATTCAACGCATGTTGGAGCATCTGGCATCTTGAGTCAATACTAGAGAAGGTCGGAATGGTTCCCACCAACTTCTTTAAGGACTGAACAACAAAGTCATGCCCCAACGAGGATGACTCTGAATCTGAAATCTTTCTTGGAGAGATTTCTTCCTCAATAAGCTCCATCTTTCTCTTTGAAGAACTGCCAGCTTCTTTTCTCTTCCTTTCTTCTGAGCTCGGAGTATCAGCAAGAATTTGCTTCCCCTTATCTTTTTTCGGAATTGAGTCTTGTTCTGGAGTTTTCTTCTCACTATCAGAAACTTGAACAACATTATCTTCCTCATCAGCAACTTCCTGAATACAAACCTCTACGTTTTTCATCTGAGAAATATCATGTAAAAGTTCTTCTTCTTCTCCATGATAGGCAACTTCTTCTTCTCCTTTCTCTTCTTCCATTGCTGGAGTAACTAGTTTCGAAGATTCAGCTTCTGAAGTTCGGAGTGATAAGTGTTCCGAAGGTGTTCCCTTGTAATCATCTACTTGTTTCAGCACATCTCCGGTTTCACCACTTCCTTCAGCACCCTCTTCTATTTGTTCCACTTGCTCAACTTCCTCAGTATTCTTAGCAACAGCCTCTTCCGGAGCAGCGAAATTCCTTCCTGGAGTCTCAGGTAGAGAATCCAGGGAGAAAGATCTCGAAACTGGAATAGTTGCTGAAACCATTTCATTTAATTTTAACAAGGCCTGAGCTACCTCAGCCTCGGACATCTTCTTCTTGAGCTTCTTTTGTTTTGCTTGTTATTCAAGCTCATCAGCAGTTTTCACCTTCAAAGGCTTAGCCTCCGCAGGGTCCAATCCGAACTGCGGATCCCCTTCTTTCCTTTTCTCTTTATCAGCTCTCCACTTTGTAACAACTTCATCAGGATAGGCTTTCTTCTTCTTAGGCTTTGGAGGTGCGGAATGGACTTCCTTAGAATTGGGATTCTCGACTTCTACTAGAACTTCTTTTAGCTTTCTCTTCCTTACCGGCTTAGAGGATTCCGGATCAGCAGCTTTCAGAGCCACTTCTTGAGTAGGTAGATCAATAAACATTCCAGACTTCTTGTCAAAAGCTACATCCATTCTTTTAATAGTGTCATCACTAACCAACAAAATTTTTCATACCCTCGGCTTAGATCTGCAAGCTTCCTTGAAAGATTCAAGGCACCGAACTATCAACTTTGATAATATTGCTGGGTACATTACGATCTGTGCTCTGAGATTTCCTTTAAAAAGATTCTCAATGGTTATAAGAATATGCCTCATGAAATTGAACTTCCTTAGATTTATCAGGAAATCTAGGATATAGATCTCACTCTTCTTCAAGCTGTCTTTATCGCCTTTCCTCGGTACGATAAGTCCTTGCACCCATAATTCAAGAATCCGGAAATTTGTGGATAGACTTGCAATCTTCGGAGCCTTGTCATCAGCAAGTCCGAGAGTTTTTAAGGCTTTTTCCTTGTCAAATTTACCCTTAGAGTCCGGTAAAATGTGCGAAATAAATTCTTCTTCTCCTTCATAAGACAATCCTACCAAGCTTGTAGCCTTGGTGTAAGAAAGTTTGTAGGTCTTTCCATACGACTTAAAAGAGAACTTCTCCCTATCATCTTCCTTAAAAAAGGAAACTGATTCATAGAACTCGACAAGTAAGTCTGAATACACTTCATCTTGGTTCCTGGTTTTGGATACCGCAACATCTTCCCAGCCATTCAACTTTATGTTCTTTGAAATAAGAGAATCATAGTTGTTGAAGAAGTCCGGATGGAGTAATCTTTCTCTGCAAACTAACCATTGAGAAATAGGCTTGGTTGAAGACATTTCTTGAGACGCTAACTCTGCAGACATTCAGATCTATAATCCTCTGAGTAGTTCGGAACGGAGACAACTGTAGTTCGGAACGGGCTTAAAACAGAGGGTCAGAGCTTCAGGACGCAAGAGCTTGAAACCGATATGGGATGAGAAATTGGGTCCCCTTTATATAGGCTATGAGATGACGGTTCACCTTCTATGGTTGATCTAACGGTTTAGAAAGAGCTGCGATCAGATCTGACGGTTGAAAGCATGAATCTGATCTTTTTGAAGTTTTTATTAAAACAAAGAATTAAGAAAACTATAATCCGAAAACACAGTACAAGAAAATGCCAGCAAGTAAATTATGAGTACGAAAAGTTGAGTTGGGAAATCATACCTTTCGGATTGGCTTAGGGGGATTATTCATAATGGCAGATTTCGAAAAAAATTTACTATGAAAAATAAACTTAGTAAGAAAAACTCATTACAGAAAACTCAGTACGAAAAACAAGCTTAAGAAGAAAAACAGTACGAAGAACTTAGTACAAAAAATACATTACGAAAAATACATTATGGGTAAAAATCGGTACAAAAACCTGGTTAAGAAACTGCCAGTACATAATTTTCATTCCGGAACTTTTCAATACGAATACTTCCATTTCAGAAGTATTCTGTACGAGAATGTCCAATCTGAAAAATTTTAGTTCCGGAAATTCTATTCCGGAAATCTTCGTTCCGAAATTTTTTGAAAGTAAATTTTGAAAAACTTTGTTAAACAAACAATCAAATGTACTCCCCCTATGAAAAGGAGATTATTACTGTAATGAGTTTTTTTCAACAGAAAGTTAATGAAGAAAGATTACCTTACGGGTATCATTCCTAACTTTTGTTTAATATATTCAAATCTATTAGAAGGCAAAGAATTTGTGAAAATATCAGCAAGTTGATCTTGCGTTCTGATAAACTGAAGAATAATATCCCTTATCCATGTACCATGTATTATTGCTGGTACTTTCTTTATTATCCTGAAATCAAGAAGAAATTAGACTTTTAGAATCCAAACTTGTTTGGATCCGAGATTTCCAGACAATAAAATTTTAGGTATCTACATTTTCTTAGAAAAGTAAGCTTTGTGAAATCCTGGAGATTGGGTTTTGTTTAAGGAACAATTCTTTGCCCAGTGACCACCACATTGACACTTGGTACAAAATGGGGCACTTTGAGGAACAAAATAATTGTTACTGAAAATAGGTTTTGCATGGGTATAACCAAATCTAGATTTATTTCTTAAAGGTCGTATTTGGGAATACATCTTATCAAAATTTTCCTTACCATGGGTAAATTTTGATAAACATTTCTTTAAGGAAAAAATTTCGGACGTGAGTTTTACAACCACGTTTTTATCCTCAAAATCATTAGTTTTTGTACTAGAGTTAGGCTCGAAAACATTTTTCTTAGAAATTACTTTTTCTAATTCTATAGAAAGTTTAGTCTTCTCAGAACTTACTTCCTCAAGATTTTTTGAAATATTTTCAAAATCAGCATTTTTCTTATCAAGATCTTTATAAAGATCTGATATCGCTTTTGTAAGAATAGAATTCCTAGAGTTTGCCTTATCAAGTTTCTTGTTTGAGTTTGGAATTCTCAATTTCAAGAAGTTCAGCAAACCTAGAGACTTCTTCATAAGTAGGTAAAGTATTTTCCTCATCAGAAGATGATTCTTCTTCAGAAGAGTTATAATACTTAATATCATTAGAATTTAAAGAAACATTGGTCAATGATTCAGGATTTCGTACCTTAGCCATAAGACAATGATTATCAATAGGTAATCTGGCTATAAAACCAAGATTCTTCTGTCCTGAAGATTCATAATCAGAAGATTCATCTGAAGAGTCACCACCACTGGCACTCCAGGTGTCATTAGCTTTCAGAAATTTCATAGCTTTAGCTTTATAATACTTCTTCGTGTTCTTGTCTGAATGTCTTTCCTTTCTTTCTTTCTTTTTGAGCATAGAGCAATCTGGTCTAATATGTCCAGCTCTCTTACATTCATAACAAGTAACTTCTCCATCTTTCTTATCTTTCCTGTCCTTCTTCTTATACTTATATTGAAAATTTCTCTGCCCAGCTATCTTGTTCATCCTTCGAGCAAGATTTTCTAATTCATTTTCTGAGACTTCAATCTCACTTGATTTGGATTGGAAAATAACTTTCTTAGACTTCGATCTGGTTACTCTCTCAGGAGTCTTAGCTTTCATCTGATTTGAAGTTCTAGTAAAAGCAACGGTACCATTTCCATTCTTCTTCTTGATGTTTTAAGCATATCTCTTCATTCTAGTTTCGTGTTGTAGAAGAGTTCCAAATAATTCATCAAGAGTAATTTGAGTTACCTTCCTGTTCTCATCTATAGCTGTTCTCTTGGATTCCCACTCATTGGGCATTATATCAATTATCTTGTCCACAAGAGCTTCATCATCTAAACCTTTCTCTCCCATAGATTGTAGACTGTTGACAATAGTCATAAATCTTTGTTGAACTTTACAGATAGGTTCTCCATAAGGAAAATTGAAGCCATGATATTCAGCTCTAAGCATAGCTCTTCTAGTCTCAATCACTTTAGAAGTCCCAAAATGTGTAACCTCTAACTTCTTCCATATACAGTTATCTTCTTCACAAGAAGAAATTTGGCTATATATATTTCTGGTCATTGAACATAGTAAAGTGTTGTGTACCTTATAGTTGAGTTGATATTCTTGCTTTTCCTGGTTAGTAAAGGTTCTGACTTCCTTGTCAGGAATTTTATAATCACCAATAAGCATAACAAAGTTGACTACTCCAGTATTGATAACAAATGTCTTCATACGATCTCTCCAGTATTCATAGTCATTACCATCAAATATAGGTGGTCTTGTAGGATTCAGATTTTCAATTGATCCAACATTAATTTGCTTCCATACTTAATATAACTTTGCACACAAACTAGTTAGTAGCAAAGAATCGTAATAACAAAGTTCGGAATGGAAATGTTCAGAATAGGAAAAATTTCGGAATTAAAAAGTGAGCAAGAAAAACTTGAATGTGAGTACAAGTATTTCAGATACCTGCTCTGATACCAAATGTAAGATTGGTATAGAGTAAGAGGTTTCCAACCTCTGATACCAATTGTAGGATCGAAATAGTAATGTAGATTCTCAATATACAAGAGGGGGGGGGGGTGAATTGTATACTTTAAAAATTCCTTTGGAACCTTTAATGTTAATTAAGAATAAATATGTTTTCCTTAAGCAAAGGAAAAGGATAAATTTAACAATGTTAAACTAAGCTAATTCACGACACCTCTTAACACCGAATGTAAACTAGGAAAGAGATTCCGAATGAGGGTTCCGGAAATATGGTTCCGGAAATTGAATCTTAACAAAAGATTACAATATGAGATTCTACCTCAAAGCGTATAGAATCTAAATGAAACAGAGTAAAAATAAGGAAGTATAAGAAAGTTATACTTTCCTTATAATACAAAAAGCAGCGGAATAGAAACAAGTAGTAGAACTACTAGTAACAAGATATAAGTCTTTTAACCCAAAGAGAAGGGTATCCAACAACCTTGGATAAATGAACCTTGATTTATACTTTCAAGCAAGTCTGTCTTACCCACACCAGGGTAAGCACTCGATATGAAGATCGGAGTCTATGTCTTGCTATCCCCGCAAGCCCTCAACTTCACGGTAGTTGGCAACCTCTGTCTTCCTCAGCAAGGAAGACCTCGAACTTGAAGGTAGTCGGCACCTATGTCTTCCTATCCCCGGAAGCCCTCGAATGTAATCACCAACATTCGGAGTCGCACGAAGCTTTTGAGAGTTAATAAGAGCCTCTCTCTCTAGAAATCACTTCAACAGCATGTAGGCACAAAACCAAGTTGTTCATCTGTCATCAGTTATAAGCTCTTTCAAATGAGCTCCTATTTATAGGTAAGGTCGGCTACTTTTCCAACGGTCATATTTTCCTTAAAGATCGGAGGGACCTGTACACGTGTCACATAGATAGAGGTTAGTTTAAAACAAAACAGACGACATCGTTTTATAACAAAACAAGTGTAACAGAATGTACGACAACGTTTTAAACTCTAACATAAAAGTTAGGAATGAAAGCTTCGGAGTGATGGTTTGGATTTTAAAGAACAATAGTAAAGAATAGGCCAATTTTAGAAGTGTAAGCAATATAAAAGTTCAGAGTCTAATAAAGATATTTTTCGGAGTCTGAATTAATTCAGAGTGTATAAAACAAAGATACTCAAATTCTGTTTAATAGGTGAATTCGGAATGAGAATTTGGAATAGGAATTCATCATCAGAAATCGTAATGAGAATTCGTCATCAGAAATCGTAATGAGAATTCATCATCAGGATTCGTAATGAGAATCCGTCATCAGAATTCGTAATGAGAATTCATCATCAGAATTCGTAATGAGAATTCTTCATCAGAATTCGTAATGAGAATTCATCATCAGAATTCGTAATGAGAATTCATCATCAGAATTCGTAATGAGAATTCATCATCAGAATTCGTAATGAGAATTCATCATCAGAATTCGTAATGAGAATTCTTCATCAGAATTCGTAATGGGAATTCGGAATGAGATTTCCTCATTAGAACTCGTAATGAGAATTCTTCATTAGAATTCGTAATGAGAATTCTTCTTCAGAATTCGTATCCTGAATCTAGAATAGAACTTAGTCAGAGTTCATATCCGGAATTCGGAATGAAACTTCCTTATAGTTCTTATCCAGAATCTGAATCCTAAAACAGAATGCCTTATATCAATGTTACAACGATTCAGAGAAAATGAATCCGAATCTCATACTTAAGAAAAATATGGATGAAAATATGATAAGGATAATTTTTCTTATAAAAGCGATTTTCCTTAAGATAAGCAATTTTCCTTAAGAAAGCAATTTTCCTTATAAAAGCGATTTTCCTTATAAAAGAAATTTTTCTTATAAAAGCAATTTTCCTTAAGATAAGGTGTTTGTGATTTTCAAAACAAGAAGGAATGGAAAAGTCATAAGGAAAACCTTATTGACTCAACAAGTTAATCCTATCATCTTTATTTATTGTTCTAGGTTCAGTGGGTCCTTTTCATCAAGTTGACCTATATCCACTATTGAAAATGCTTTTTCAATGAGTATGTGATATGGTTCTACAATATTTTCTTGATTAGATTATTGAATATTTTTATATAACCCTTTTTATATTGTACTGGAATTTTTTATAAGTACCCTTGGAAGGTAGTTTTGATATGATTAGTTTTTGAGTGATATTGGGGAATCGTCTCTTAGAAACATCTTGACATTGGGATCAATGTATTTGATTTAGGAAGATCATTACCATATAGAGCCCTTGTATATGGTTATTACCCTAATATGTTGAAATGTACGTGTGTAAACTGAGGATCATTCATGAGATTGAGTTCAAGTTTGTGCATGTGTATCCTTTTGTACCCATGTTTGATATTGATCATGTGGGGGTGTGTTTATCTCGTGAGACCTATGCTATATATTGATCACATGTTTGCGCATGTGTATCGTGAGAGACCCCAATTTGTTATTCATCACTTGTGTGTGTGTGTGTGTGTGAATATTTATACCAATGAATAATAATATATCTTGTGCTCATATTTTTTATGACATGTTGTGTATGAATTTAGTACCTTGGGAGGTTTTCTTATATAGTAGGAATTGGCAGGTTTGACATCATGGAATGGTTATCCCTATCAGGGGAAGCATGTGTGGAATGTCACTACTGGAAAATCGACCTATCCCCATGGTTTTTCCCAAACCCGTGGGGATATACGCCCCCTATACCCACGGTTTTTGAAAACCATGGGTATAGGTGACATTTCAGGACC
The DNA here is from genome assembly GCA_963277665.1 of Viscum album. Lineage (NCBI taxonomy): Eukaryota > Viridiplantae > Streptophyta > Magnoliopsida > Santalales > Viscaceae > Viscum > Viscum album. The sequence continues at coordinate 423,956,045 of OY728139.1, read as the reverse complement.
TATACCCACAGTTTTCCAAAACTGTGGGTATAGGGGTGTCTATCCCCACTATTTTGGAAAACTGTGGGGATAGGTCCTGAAAAGACACCAATACACACGGTTTTCCAAAACCGTGTGTATTGGGGGGGTCTATCCCCATGGTTTTGGGGAAAACCATGGGGATAGGTCTGTGCTAAAATACCTATACCCACAGTTATGAAAACCCGTGGGTATAAATCACTTTTGTGTGTGCGGGAATTGTTTTTTCCGTAGGAAGGATGATTGTTTTGGTGGGAACCCTATACCCACGGCTCTTCCCTCTATACCCACGGTTTTTATAACTATATTTAACTATATATATATATACAAATAGGTGATGTTAGGTTAGTGGTTAAACGTTGTGTTTGCAGTGAAGAGGTCGCGGGATCGAAACTCGGCACCTGCATTATTTTTTGACCTCTACCCACTGTTTTGAAACCGCGAGTAAAAGACATTGACACCATGGAAATTGGATATTTTTCGGTGACACAGTGGAAGGACACCTATACCCACGGTTTTGGAAAACCCTGTGTATAGGCTGGGGACCTATACCGACACCGTTCCAGCCCACGGTTCCCAAAACCGTGGGTATAGACTGTACCCACGGTTTTGTGGCCTATACCCACAGTTCTGAACCGTGGGTATAGGCCATTTTTTCAGTAGTGTGTAATGACAGAACGTGACACATGGTAGGGTTAAGAAGGCCTTATTTCCTAACCTAATTCAGTTTTAGGATATTATGACTATGTGTCCTGACTCTAGGTAGAGGAAGGGGTAATATGGTATCCCACGTTGTTTTACATAACATGGAATTACATTTTAAAAATTAAGGATCATTAAAATCTAGCGTCTTGGAAATCAAGAACAATATACATGAAAGCATTATTATTCTTCTAATAAACATGTAAGGCTTTATCAAAGGATCATCCTAAGTAAAATTACTAAATCTCATATCCTAGAGACATTCATCAACGGAAATGGTGATTAGAAGGCCCAGTAAGGAAAGCAAGGGAATCATTCTACTTGTTATATCAACAAGAACATGATGAAAAAAATAAAGAAATGATAAATTTAAGTATATTCATATCAAAATGAAAATAACATGAACTATAACTTTAATATGTGGCCTCAACATTTAATTTATATATTCATGAACATATCACCAAGGTTCATCCCAAAGGTGTCATAAAAATTACCAAGTTTATTCACCAAGGTATCGTGAAACTTTTCTTCTATAGAGATTAAATTATTTACCCAATGCATTAGAGACCTATTATGGTGCACCCATAATATGTATTTATTTTAATTTGAGACACATATATCCTAATCAAACATGTCATAAATAACTCATATATAATAAAAGAAATGGGATTCATTTTAAAATTGTGATTTTTCAAAAGTGCGTAAAAACATGATCATTATGTCATTTATAAACCATGGAAAATGTATAAGGGTTTTATGTATGTCAAAACCAGAAACCAATATAGCCTTTTTATGTAATGATAAATTCAACTAGAAAGAAAATAGGTTTGGGTATTCACCAAATGAAAATAAGAAAATTTCTTGAGAGAAATAGAAGCTTTAAGACAAAATTTCTACAGCAAAATGGCTATATTACACTGTTTTAGAAAATAATAAAAATAGAGGGGAAAAGGGTATCCCACCCATAAATGAATAATTTTATTGTATAAGAATATAATAAAATAGAAACAACATCATGGTGTGGATATTAAAAGGAAACTTGAATGAAAAGAGAAAGTGTGATTTCTTTTACGAAAATCCGACAGACTAATGGTGTCGCATAAAAATTCAGAAAATCAATTGATGAGAGTTGATAGGGTCTCTAAAATTTTTGAAATGAAATGAAAATTGATAAGGATATATAAAAACATACTGAAACATAATAATATGGAAATTGGAATATATATCATAAATGAATTCATTACATAAAAGAGGAGGGTGAAAGGTTCCTTTACCTTGAAGAGTATCTCTGAAAGTGAGAAGGTTAGGAACATGGGGGTTTGAGGGCCCCAAGGGAAGAATCCTTGAGATTTAAAAATAACTGAGCTTCATTGAGGGGTTTTTAGGATTTAATGTAATGAGGGAATGGATTTTTATTTATAGAAAAAGTGAGAGAATATTTAATTAATTTCCAAAGGACACCTCATCGGTGGTATCTACCAAACCAAGGGCTTTCCCGTGGTATTTTATCATGGTATGGGCCACTTGAGACACCTGATAGAATATATTATTATTCACAAGTCGACCAAAATGATTTTATACTTATTATATCATTAATGATGTCAATAAACACACCGAAACTCAAAAGTTTATTTTCACTATTCACTGAAAAACAAAACATTTTATAAAAAGATCATAAATATAACATAACCTAATAAATATTATCTGAATTAAAAAACGAACTCCATTTTATGAAAATAATTTCTTAAATATTTTTAACTTAATTTTAAAATATAATCATTATTTATTCAAAAAACAACTCTAAAACTATAACTTGTTTTGTAACTCCTTTAAAAAGTAATCAAGGTCCTGTAAAATTATCGTATAACCATAAGATAACATGGTTACAATTTATGATTACATTTTATGAATATTATTTTTCATTTTAAATTTTAAAATTAATTTTAAAATTATAAATAAAATATTTATGACCTGTAAAAATACAAAAACATATACTATGATCATTTTTAACATTTAATATGTCTAAATTAACTTTATACATTCATGGGTAAAGTTTCTTTTTTTGGCTGATTTACTATTCATTACTATTCATTACTATTAATAAGGTTGTGTTACTATTCATACACTACTATTCAATAAAAATAATTTTGATCTTATTAGACTCTCAATTTATTACTGATCACAACTGTATAAGATCATTTTTTTGTAATTCATTTCACGTTATTTATTATTTAAAGTATAAATAAATATTTTAAAATACCTTTTTTCCAAAATTCATCAATAATATGGAACTTCTATAAATTCATCCTATATTTTTGAAGAAGTTTTATGTACACAAATTTTACCATAAGAATAAATAACAATTTTATTTTTACTAATGTATTACACAAAGTAACTAAGGCCCTGTTACAAAGCCCCTGATAACACCAACATAGGACTTATGTGTAAGGTGTGATATGGTGATAGAATCTTGGGGCGACTCAAACAACATTTCCTGAGTGGTGATTTCTATCATCTTGATGTTATCCCATAGGTGATTTCTTTCAAGCTTCACATGTTAGAGTTCAACTTGGGCTTGGTCCAGAGAAAATCCCATAGATGAAACCTCATTCCCAAGCTTCTAAAGATTTGAATCGTATTGACCAAGTCTACTGGATGAGGCCATTGAATCTTCTTTCTTTATTAATTAACAAATATCAGTTGTATTTATAAAAAATAATCGTAATGTTAAGATTTTAGTTTCTAGTAGTCAAATTGACCAACAATCATATAATAGTCGAAACCCAACAGTATCATTTTAATTACAATCACATCATTAATTAAATGATATAGTTTGGTTGAGCTTAAAATTAAGATAACACACAAATTTAGGAAACAAAAAATTATTCAAAAGATTGGGTCATTATAGGTATGAGGTCCTTGTGGCCTAACCTATGATAGATATAAAGATTGACTGTCTTGTGGCCTGAATCAATAATCATTGGCCTTGTGGATTCATAGAAATATATTAGGTGGTCTTGTGGTTAACCCATGATCACAAGATTTTTTATGACCATTCTTCTAGTATGGTGCTAAAAAATGTACGACCATGGTTCATTGAAGCTTGGTTAGTGCAAGAATATAATACACATGATTGATTTTTATTTTCTCTTTCATTTACCTAGTATTATGGAATCCACCACTTATAGATGTGAAATTATGTCTAGGACACATTTTCAGTGTCTTACTGGGTTTATACTCACACCCTACATAGATATCATTATACATATTCAAACTTCATGACCAGGAATCCAATAATGGTCAGAGTCCTAGTGATAGTGAGAAAATGAGATAAAGAATGGAGTTTTGATATAGTATCTAGATGGAGTCCAAAGTGTTTCTATAGGTTCTTAATTCATTTCCCAATTTTTCCTATACTTTATATTTAACTAACACTTTAGGGGGTACTAGGTTTTTAACATAGATGAAATGAGAAATCTTTCATTTCATCTGTTATATATTTGATACTATTCTTTTCATCTATATTATTCTTGATTGTTATTTATACTTGTCTATGATTATAATGAATGACTTGGGATACTGAGGTAATTATCTCTCCATTGATGATGTTTATACCCTCACTACTAATTGATAATTTTTTCATATGAGGATATACACATGATTCCATATGGAACTCTGGCCCAAATAAATTTATTTTGAACATTACAAAGTGTTATCGAAAGTGGATTATTTATATTTTTTTCTTGAATATGTTTATGGTAGTGTATAACAGAGTAATACTATGTGGAACTTGGGTTGGTGAGTCACATATGTTCCAAGATAGCAATTATATAATAGATATATGAGTTACCGTTGATGTGACTGCTATTATAGTTATGGATTTTTGATTTTATGCTAATCCTAAGAATTTAATTTTTTATAGTTTATGATATTTTTGTGCATTCATGAATCATGACCAAGAACATAGGATTATATTTCATATATACTTATTATTTTATATTCCTTGTATTTCATTTAATTAAATTTCATTATCACTGATTTTTTCTTATGAGATATTGTGTCCAAACATTTAGATTATCTAAACATTAGAATTCAGGTTGTTATATTTATATGATTGTGACTAATTTATATGATCAGGGAACTACATTTGAGCCTTTAATAGTAATATGAACATTACGTCTTACCGTTGTGGGTATCCTCCTAGGATACTTTCTCAGTAAAAAACACTTCTGTGAACCTATGGAATTATTTTATTATTATCTTATGAATGTTTTAATAAAATTTTTAAGTATAATTTTGGCATTATAGATAATGCTGATGAGATGAATTATGAAGGGTCTGATGATATAATATTTCAAGGATGCTCTTATAAGTGTAAACATAATTTTTCTACTGAAGGGACATGGGGATGAAATAGAGAATGCACTTGTATTTACTATATTGTTTTGGGTAGTATACCTAATATATAATGGGTCCTCCACATAGGTCCTATTCAAGGTAGAGTTCCCAGAGTTATGGTCGATTATGCTCTTTTCTTCTAGATGCAACATCCTCTATCAAATTAGGTAACCATAATCCATCAAGATGATGAGGACTAGACTAATTTCATTAGTGGGTGAATTGATCTAGTAGACATCCCAGAGGAATGATGGGAATAGTTGGATACATCATGATCTAGGGACCAGCAAGGAGGTGGTGTGGTGTTATGAACCTGCCGAGGAGATATAATGTTCTTACATGGGTGACCTTAAAATATATTTTCATCAATGAATTTTTATAGGGTATACTGAAGATGGAAAATGCTTATAAGTTTCATCATGATATGGTAGAGAATATTGTTGATATCTTTTTTACTCTGACTATTTCATAGAGTTTCTTTTCTTCACTCCTCATTTGGATGAGGACGACATAAAGAAGGCTATGAATTTTGAGATTGACCACCCACTAGAGTTGAGTCATCAATTCAGATGGCTTGAAATAAAAATATACCTCAGGGTTTTTTTTCAAGAACATGATAGTCAAAAAGGGTATGAATGATGTCAAGGCTGCTTGTTTTCCATCATCCCACACAGGACCACTGAGTGGGTTACCAAATTTTGTATTGGGTTCCTCTTTTTCTAGTAAGAATAAAATTTTTGAGGAGATTCATCAGGGAAATCTCAATCAATCAGAATAGAGTAGGGTTTCATCAATCCCCTCTATGAGTGGTGCAAGTCCACAATTTTTCAATTGGGGATAGAGTGGGATTTATCATAATTTTTTACCAAGATTTTAGATCAAGTGTCCTGATTATGGAAAGACGAGAAATATTTAGTAGTTATATTTGATGGAATTTTGGAGAGGATCTTGTTGGGGTGTGATATAGACTTACACTATGACCTAGGGATCTATTCGTGGTGTTGGGCATTATATTTTATGCCCATTGACTTCGGTGAACTTGGTGAGTTATGTTCCTTACGGGCATGCACAGGGAGCTTCGGTTGACAATTTGTATGTATTGGAATATGATACAAATAATAGTGAAGAGGTAACTTCAACTATTATAGGCATTATTTTTATCACATCTACACCATATTCTACCGTGTTTGATATGTATTCTTCCCATTAATTTTTATTTACTCATATTGAATGAGGACTTGACTTAACATTAAATTTATCTTATATGGTTTTTGTATCTTGATAAACCTTCAGTTAATAATATATAACTTATTTAGAAATGTCCAGGATTTCATGTGGTTATTTATGGATATGGAAGACGACGATATTCAATGTGATATTTTGGCATAGATTGGATGGCTAGTTGTTCGGAGAACATCGACTTCTATAAGAGATGTGTATCCTTTACTGTTTCTATGGGGGAGATATTTTTGATTATCAGTGGGTATGATCATGTAGAAAATAGAATTGGACAGGTTATGATCCAGGATGGGGATATTACATGGTAGGTCGCATGCTTGAATCTTATAGAGAATCTAACAAGGAAATGCTCTTCTTTTCCAATAGTGGTGGACCTACATCATGAGGTATTTCCAAATAATTTCTCAGTACTTCTTAATGATATAGGAGTATATTTTTAGATTTATCTCATGATAATGAAACAAACTATATCAGTTCCACCATAGTATGTGTCACTAAATGATTTGAAGGAACACAAGATATAACATGAGGATCTTGAGATAAAATGGTTTTTTTAGATATAGTACAATTATATAGGGTGATCATGTGTTTTCAAAAAATAATGTGGATTGAATTATTCTAATTTTTATGGACTATAGTAATATGATTCAAGTGAACATGAAGAATCAATACTATTTTCTATAGATTGGTGTCTTGTTTGATCAGTTTTGGGGATCTAGGTGGTCTTTAATGATTACCTTATGCTCAAGCCGACAATAGTTTTATGTTATAGAAGAGGATATTCTTAAGGAAACTTTCCGGAGTAGATACAAATTTTATAAACTTTTATTCATGACCTTTAGGTAAAAAAAAATAACTATTAGTGTTCATGGATCTCGTCATCTTGATCATCCGTCCATATATCAACTCTTTCATTTTGGTTTTTTTAGATGACATCCTCATATACCAACTAACCACCAAGATGAATTATAGACAAATGGAAATTTTGTAGAGTACAAATCAAGGAAATAAACTATACTCCATGATCATGAAGTGTCACTAATGGATCTAAGAGTTATGATTTTATTTCCATTGGGTCTATGAAGTGGGAATATCTGTGGACCAAAAGAATTTATAGGTAATAATTTATTAGGAATAACATATTATTGTGTTTGAGATTAGTAGTTTTTTCAGATTGTGGGATACTAGTGATAGTTAATATATTATTCTACCATTTTATAGTTATTATGATGTGACTTAAAGGGATGAGAGTAGATTTTGATTTGATAGAACAATGTTAAGAGGCCTTCTTAGTGTCGAAGGCAATATTAAAGTAAATCATGATTCTGAAATTTCTAGAGCATGGGATTGGATTTTCATCCTATTGTGATTCCTCAAGTGTTAGTTTATTAGACAAGAAAATATAGGATTTATTAGTAGATTATGGGTCCCTCCACTAATAAACCTAGGAACATAACTTATCTAAAAATTATGTGGAGTTTTTAGCTATGATTCATGGTCATAAGTGTTGGTGTGATTATCTATTTGGTGAGATATTTTTTGTTTACACAAACCAAAAGATCTTACATTACATATTATTTTAGAGAGATGTGAATATCTAACTGTGTTTTGGGAGGATTATATTCATTCTTTTCATTTTGAGATGAATTAATCTCTAGGTAAATGGAATATTGGGGAATATTATCTGAGTTGGAAAAAACGGGAGCTTGGAGAGAGACCTTCAGAGGTGGAATGATTGTGGATGTTGTTTTTGGATACATGGTTGGCAGATGAATCAGTAATATATTATATTTTCCATGTATTTTTTGCGATATTATATAGAATATTTTCAAGACTAGGAGTGGAGACATAGTGTGATTTTGAGAAATGGTGTTCCAAAAATAATTGTTTGAAATATATTAAATATATTAAATAACACACATGTGTCAGATTCCTGAAAAAGTGAAATAACTTCTAAAAGGATTCCTAGATTAGAATTCTGATGTCACCATTGAGTTCAAAATGTGAGGATTACCTTATAAAAAACATAAAATTAATCAATGCAAGTTGGTTTAATAAAAGTCATCACAGTCACATAAATGAATAAAATAATTGAATAAATTATTTTAGTTCATTTCTATTGACAGAAGTATTAAAAATACTTAAATATATTGTTATTCAAAATGCATGGTTTTCTACATAACCCTAGAGATTTTGGAGAACGCTTGGGGACACCATTGGAGAATTCTCTTAATAGATCGATGAAGGGATCATAGATTGATGATCGATGCACATCAAATTCTAAGGATCTCAACAAAAAACGAGATGGATCTTCATTCAAAGTCATTGATCAATCCAAATCGACATAGGTTATATTTTTTTAATTCTTATCCATTATTAATTTCTATATTGAACGTGAATCAATCAATAATTAGATTGATATACAATTGTATTATCTTGCAAAATGGGATTATTTGTGGGGTTTTGAGAGGAGAAAATATCTGTAATTTTATTTATTTATAATTTGGTTCTAATATATATGAACCAGGATTGACAGTATCATTGATCCTGTTTTGTTCCTAATATATGTTCTTTTATTCTACCCGAGTTATATGTTTGTTATGCACATTCTTTATTTGTCCCGCGACTCATCCAATCCCGGTCAATAAATCATTTTGCACCTATTTCATGGTGAAATTATCATAAATTGTAAATATGGGATTGATACGACATGAAAGAGATGTGATGATAAAGAAGGAGTGATTTAGATGGCTATGGATACCGAGATTCTAATTCTTTTGTGTGAAGTGAATAAAAACCAGTAGATCCATTTTCTATACTAATTTTATGCTTGAATCTATTATTCCAGCAACAATGAGGCATGAGTGAGATGATCCACAATTATATGGGTGATTGGATCTAAGATCCTAGGTGGAAGTGTCTTGGGAATGCATGGATGGAAGAACAAGGGTTTCTAGAAAACCCTCATCAACGCATCATGTAATTCGCGATTACGCGACGTGTGGGCCCTCTAAATGGAAAATAGGGGTTTTTATAACATTATGTATCACATGGTGTGTGAAGGTTGTCATGAGAAATTTGGTCCCCCTGATGAACTCGTCATTTAATTTGTTAAGTACATAGTCATAGGGTGGAATACATAGACTGGCTACACAGTGTTTACTCCCCCACACAGACATAGACTAGGTCAAGAACAGGGGCAAAGACATGTACTGGTACGTGGATAGACATACATAGTATGGATTTGTGTAATGGAACATGGGTAGAGTAAATGAGAATATGAAATGGTGTCTACTACTACATGAACATGGATTGAGGACATGGACCATTTACATGGACAAGACCTGGGGTCAATGTACATGACATTTGACCCCTACAACATGTAGTATACCCTTTTATACATGGGTTATAGACCATGTCATCCATATATTGGAAAATATTTATTAGGGTATATTCCCCATATCATGTCCCTAAATATTGGTATGGAATAATATCCTACTCCGAGGACTATAACCCCTTTTGAAGGACTTCATGGATAGAGTCATTGATAACCCCTCGAGAAGATCGTAGTGAGAGCCACTATTCATCTTCATTCCCGAGGTGGAGTTCATAGTATCTTCATGACAAAAACTGTATAGCTGTCAATCCTATAATTATATAGATAATATATATTGAGATGTTGGTAAAACCCCCTAAACTAGGTAGTGATCATTGTCAGTGTATCATATTCTCTTTGGACTATCTGAATGTTCCTACTAATGAAAAACCACGATGAGTATTACCTCTCATAAGGACATAATCAGTACTATTAGACTCAGAAATCTGTTCAACCGGATGAGTACTATGTGGAATCTTTGATCTAGAATCCTAGGTTCGTATAGTACTGTTGTGACATTCCTTTACACAGTGTGTCTTTTATGAGTATATCTGGATATTCTTGTTATAAGTGTTGTCAAAATACATCTCTATATAGATCAATATATTTTCTTTTATTGAATACTTTTTGGTTATTGGGTGTCCTATTATATTATTGATATACTCACCCATGCATGGGATTTGACCACATGTGTCAAGTCTTGTGCAGAAAACCATCCTTTTGACAGAGTCCAAGGTGGAGTAGGACCAAACGGTGCTTGTTTAGATTGGGAAAACTGTGGTGTGTTCCTATGGAACCCTTATAGTAGTCCCACTACTTACTTTCATGTTGGACTTGTGTTTTTAGACTCTTTGGGGTGGGATTTTATTTGTTAATGTTTATCTTCTTTATTTCCTACCGTACATCGGTTATAATATTTCATTGTATGCATGCATGGTTGTTCTATTTTTTTTATATTTCAACATTGTATTGTTTTGGAGATTTGTGTGTGTATACATGTATTTATGTCAAGGCCTCCCATGTTAGGGATAATACTTCTCTACACTAGTCACCAGCCCATGGACTATTGGAGGCAGTCTTTGGGATTCGTGACCTAGGACCCTCTAGTATGGTTAGTGACTGAGTGGTATCGGAGCAAGTCGATTCAAATTTAGTGCTGGTATTCTATGAGATTGGTTTGGGGAAATACTATTATGTGTTTCGAGTTCAGATTTCCAAAAAGTGACTCCAGTGATAGTGTGGAATCCAATGTATATATTCACCATGACTCTGATCACCATATTTTTGACTTGGTAAATGAGAACATTGGCTATAGTAAAAACAATATTACATGCATCATATAAAAATGGGTTATGGTTTTCATATACTTCTTGAGTCATATCTCTAGATATACTCATTGAATGTGGTATTTTTTGGCTGTTTTAGGATGAATTTATGAAGTATGTCATCTATGATTGATCAATATTTTCATGAGGATGATCCCCTTAGGGGAGGGGCATTGATATATAGATCAAATGATGAGATGTTACCTCTAGGTGATGAACCAGCCATTCCACCACCCATAGAGAGACACATGGTACCCGTAGTACCAGTGTATGAGGTGTGAGGGCTAAGCGTACTTCACAAGTTTTAGAGATATGGAACCCTCATGTTCTGAGTTGAGATTGACCCATAGGTGGTTGAGGACTGGCTTGAGGTGGTGACCCAATTTTTCTATCTAGTAAGGATGCCAGCATGTCAAATGGTTGTCCTGGAAACAAGCCTTATTCACAGCTCGGCATGGCGATGTTGTGGGTTAGTGACCCAGTATTGTGATGAGGTGATTCTTTCATGGACAATGTTCATGTGCCTTTTTAGAGAGGAGTTCTCACCCTCTATGCTATGGTTTGTATGTATCCAAGAGCTTTTGCAACTCTAGAAGGATAACTTGAAATTAGCTGAGTATTCATTAAAGTTTACCACCCTCTCAAAGAACTCGATTGATAGGGTTTGAGATCATTTCATTATGGCTTGGAATGTTGAGAAAGTTTTGAATAGATACATCCAATCCAGTGTTATCAATCTATATATTCCTACTAATGATGGGGTTCTAGAGTGAGATTTGGGGGTTGAGAGTTTTTGGGATGATCAAATACGACAAGTGGTTCCCATTAGTGGAAAAGTAAAAGTAGAGACCTTAGAATTACGTAGATGTCAACAGTATTAAGGACTTTTATGTGGGATACATTTCAATAGGATATCCCAAGATAGAGGATTGATAGTTCAGTACTCAAAGGGTGAGTCCAGTTAGCCCATAGAGAGGTAGTGCCACTCTTGTGATGACATGGGACATGTTGCATAAGATTGTACAAGCTATTGTATAGATAACAGAGAGACTCTGGATGATCCACCGATAAGGATATAGTGGTACGGGTAGGAAGGTTTAGAAGGTGGAAGACATGGCTGAGGAGTTGGGAGAGTATTAGGAGATGGTCGATGTTTTGACTTATTACCACCACCACCCCCATGCGGTTCACACCAGTCTTAGTAAACCAGAGGACATGGGTGTGGTTAGTTATAACTGGATGAAGCTAACAACTAAGAGTCTCTATGAATGATATGAGGTAAGATATATGTCTTTTATACTTTATCTATATTACTAATTGAGATAGGTTCTAGTCATTCATTTCATACCACATACCATGTACGAGACCTAGAGATTCTGGTTGAACCTTTTTCTTGACCCTTATTCTTTGAGAATCCTAATAGAGAATCCTCAATGATCCTGCACTTGTGCTGATAGTACAAACTAATACATTGAAGAGACTATTTCTATTGGGATCTCTTGGCTGCATCATCAAGGCCCTATGACCTCATTCTTGGTATGCACTTGTTATTTACAGTTAGTTCCCATATCGACTATTTTTTGTGAAGGATGCGGTGTGTCCATAGTTATGGAAATAGGTTTTCCTTTTTCATTGAAAAGGAAACCCATGAATTATGGGATGCGCTCATGCATCATAGAGTGCATCCCATTACTCATACATTGGATAGCCTAACCCATAGTGTAATGGATGTTGTGATTTCCCAATTTCATAATGTGATGGAAGATCATGAGGAAGTCTCACTTGAGGATGTTCTATGTTTACCAACCCACCATGAGATATACTTATTCATTGATCTACAGAATAGGACAACTCCTATATCTATTCTAGCATATCGTATGGATCTAATAGATCTTTATGAGCTGATGGATCAGTTAGAGGACATGCAGATGAAGGGCTTTGTTAAACATAGTGTTTAACTAAGGGTAACCCCATTTTTTTCAAGGAAGGAATATACGAGATTGATGTATTATGTGGAATATCAGTTCATTAACTATGTGACTTTGAAGAACTAGTATCGAATACTAAGGATCAATGACATCTTTGTTCTGCTAAGAGGGGTGTGGTGATTCTTGAAGGTTGACCTCAAATCCAACTATCACCAGTTGTGAGTATGGGATGAGATATCAATGAAGACATTCATATGTTTCTATAGTCACTATGAGAACATGGTGATTCCCTTGTATGTGACTAACTCCCAAACAATTTTCAGGGATTTTGTGAACCATATCTTTTAGTATAACATATACCAATTCATGGTATTCTTAATAGATGACATCCTTATGTTCTTAGAATATGAGTAGGAGCACGTGATACACTTTATGATCATTTGATGTAACGGTCTGGAATTACTTCCAGTGGACTATAATTGATACCTATCAGGGCACTCCATGGGCGGCTACACCCCCTGGGCGGGACACACCACCATCCCCAGTGGCAGCCATTTCCTCATGAAGCCCTTGGGCGGAGAGCCATGCTTCGTCCAACGCTCACATGTGAGAGTTCCCAAGGATCGGATACATTCCTACCTCCTTTGCCTCTGATACCAACTGTAGAGACCCTAAGCTTATCGTACATGGACATTACATTACTTTTGTGGAATACTTAGTACATAACAAAAACACACACACAAGGATCGTAATAGTTTAGTGTCTTTGGAAACTCGGAACGTAATTTTCTAATCGTGGTGAAATATCTTCAATATCTCCCATAAAGATCATCCATTTTTTTACCTAAAACCTTTCTTTATATCCTGGGGAAAAGAAAACATAAAAGGGTGAGCTCAAATGCTCAGTAAGGCTAAACAAAAGAGAAATCAATCACATCATATTCATAAGAACATAACTTTTGGAAATCTTAACCTGCAAAAGAGAGCATAATTTCATAACATGGGATAAATCATAATAGTGAAATGAAATCCCAATAATCATAACATAAAACATGAAACTTTGTGGCATACACACATAATCATAGATAATCATTTCTTGTTAGTCAAGACTCATTGCCAAGACTATCTTAGTGGACAAAGTCCCTTTCTGAATCGAGTTACCCTCGTTTCAGTCCTGTTTCACTGAACCGGTATAACCTACCATTTCAGCCATGTCTATCTCATGAGATATAAAATCATTACCCAATTAATTGGAGGGATATATAGGTCCCACCCATCTCATAATGATACCATTCTTATGTGTGCCACAAAATCATAAATCATACATCATTGCATAACCCATGTAATAAAAATGGGAATCTTAAACATCGTGACATCATAAAACATTTCATATAAGATAAAGGAATTCATAAAAATAATTCCATCACAACATGATCAAATAAATGTAATAATAGGGATAAAAACATAACCCTTTATTATCTTAGATAGAAAATAATTTTGATAAAACACTTGAACTCCATTCTTGAGGAAAATATCCTTTCTTCTTCAAATTTTTTTTCCTTTCATAACATGTCATATGACTTTAAAATTAAAGAAGTTGATTAAAAATAAACTTTAAAACTTGTAAAGTAAGACTTTTGGAAATAATGTTTTAAAAATCCATTCATGCCGTATAAGTTAAAGAAAACATTCTTCGTACTTTTGTCAGAAAAGTCAAAAAGTACCTCGTACGATAAACGACAAAAGATTCCTTTCATATTCTTTACTAAAAACTCACCGAAGGGTAAAATTGGATTTAAAATATTGTAAGTGGATGGAAACAATATTACATATTGATGGAACATGGATGTGGATGATAAAATACACCCCAGTAAATGCCAAAGTAAAAACAATCTCGGATAAAAATGAGATTGTGATATTTTCCTTACCTTAGGTCCGATTTGCTTCGTATGTGTCTGAACCTCCTGTATAATGATTTAAATAATGTCATTGACTTATTACAGAATTATATTCATTGTTATTATATCATATATGGTTCACTTATGACTTTATATTACCCGTTTTTTTGTAAATTCCATGTTAAAGAAGCGTTTTGGGTAAAATCGTTTCATTTATCGTAGGTGTTTTGACTTGTTGTTCTTGACATTATTATTATTTATATCATGATTTACTTACTTCCAGAATATAAAATATGATTTATATATCATATATATTCAGTATATATATATATATAATAGATAGATAAATGAAATGAAAAACACCGTTCATGGAGACGGTAGTCCGTACGTACGCATGAACGATGTCTTCCTTTCCTTATTGTCTTGAATGGAAGTAAGTAGAAGACATACATATATATATATATACATAAATACAGTAGCTTTATAATTTCATGTATTTCATTATTATTTCTTATATATACTTGGTAATCATTCTTAAATGGTTAACATGGAGAATGAATCTCATCGCGTCGTGGAGACGGTAGTCCGTACGTACGCACGAGCGATGATATCGTTCCCATGGTCGTGGAATTGTGTTAAAGTGTATGTATACTATTTCAGTATCAATATAACATTATAATAATCATGTATAGTTACTCATTACATCATTATACCCATCCAATTAAGGTGGTGACGGAAAATAGATTACACCACGGCGTGGAGACGGTATTCCGTACGTACGCACGCGCGGTGATTTCCATTCTCCGTAGGATGGATAGAAGGTTAATTAGAGTTGTTTCATATTTATAATAACATATAAGTATATAAGAAATACTTATGTTATTACTTTATCATGAAACAACTAAAGAAGAAGAAGTTGAAGAAGAAAGAAATTGAAAAGATCGGTAATGGATATTACCTCTTCTTTGGAACACCTCTTTGAATCCTCCACTTAGGGAACTAAGATTGGTATTTGAAGAAGATAAGGACCTCTAGTATTATTCTAGGGAAGTGGAGAAGGGATTTTTTCAGGGGTTGGCCGAGCTTGAGTGCTCAAATTGGTGTGAGGATGAGGGGGAGGAGGTGCCCTTTTATAAGGGAGTAGAGGGGCACCTTAGGAATATCTCAAAATATTATTTTATATTAAAGTCAAAATCGGTTTATAATGGTTCCAAAGGGTCTTATTTCGAAGCTAAAGTAGGGATGGGTCGAAATCCTATCAACCAATAGGATTTAAACAAGTTTAGGTTATTATTTTAACCTTATCAATTAGATTTAACACTAAGTTAAATAATTTAACTTTTACCGTTTCTTTTTGTTTTCTTACACTACATGGTTAATACACTTTCTATAACATGCCAAACGAACCCCAAATTGTTTATTATTAATATATATATCCTTATCTAAGTAATTTGTCCCAACCATTAGATTTTTAGGAATAAAATAACAATTAATAATATAATAGTAGATTTAAAAACTATTTTGTGTCAATTTTGACACTATTTGATATATGATTTTTGTGAAAGTCATAACAGAATTATATATTCGAACAAAGTTGATTAAATCAACACTAATATATGATAGTAACCTATAAAATAATTTTAATTCATAAAAAGCCTTAAATTACATTTATTATTGTATTTATAATATCAATTATGTCAATATTTCATTAATAAGATAATTACTGCATCATCTTTGTGTCATAAATAAATTAAATTATTTGATGTCTAAAAATTATAAATAAATTACCATTATGTAGGAAATCTTTTTAGATTTCTAATGAATATTTATAGTCGAATTTATCTTATGTATAACCCCATATTAAAAATGATTTTCTTATTAAACTTTGATTTTAACTATTTTAACCCTTCTTTAAATAAATTAATAATAAATGTCCTAATCTAACCCAAGTGGGCCTAAATGGTCATATTGTATTCATAAGGTTGTTTATGGTCGAATTACACTTATCCAATAGAATTAGGACATGTGTTAGGGTAATAGTAATATCATATTTACCCTTAGATACCCTATTTACTATTAACCGCGGTAAAAAAGTAAAAAGTTACTATTCACCAAAAAAATTATTTTTATCTCACTGAACCACATTTTACTTACTGATATCAACCGTGTCTGTCGGATTTTTGAAATTCCATTCACAGAAGTGGTAAAATTAAATTTTATGAAAAATTCAGTTTTTTAACTACCACTTAGTAGTTGCACTATTCATCAAAAATTGATGTTTTTCAGAAAAATGCCAAAATTTCATCCTAAGCTATATTTCATATTCCGAATTCAAAAATGAAGTCTATTTTACCAAATTCATAACATAGAAATTTCATTAATTAATTTTATAATTAAATCCCGCTGTTAAAACAAATAGCGTGTTTTTAATAAACAATATCTATCAAAAGATTGACTCTTGATTATGTCTGGTTTAAATGTGAAATTACATCCAATGACCAACATTGTATTAAATTGTAAAAATATATTCTAAATATACTTTAAAACCACTCAAATTAATAATTTATCACTATTATTATTTCAATTAAAAAAGTATTTTTTAATTATAATTTATTAATTTTCACTATTCATCAGAATATGAAAGTTATCCGAAAAGTACCAAAATTTCACCTTAGGCTAAATTCAATACTCCGAATCCAAAAATGAAGTCCATTTTGAGAGCTAAAATTTCTAAAATTTAAAAAATGGTTATTACTACTCATAATGGCTAGTTTTAATAATATTTTAATAGCATATCGTTGTTTCGTGAAACTCAGTATTGCGTACTACACACGCTATCGAGGAAGGTTGCGATTGCGTGTAATGCAAGTCAAGTCAAATATGTGTGTTGTGCAAGCTCCTTTTGGTGTAGCGTACAACACAAGACATTAATAAAATTAAAAAGAATATTATTCATAAAATCTCAGGGTGTTACATTCTACCCCCCTTAAAATGAATTTCGCCCTCGAAATTCATCGGGGTTATAAATGGTTTACTACTTGAAAGTTTATTTAATATAATCCCACATCGTAAAAAGGAATACCAAAACCAATATTTAAAAACAAAAGTATGAAACTTAAAGGTTAACCAAATAAACTAATCACTGGGTTTCCACATAGGTGAAAATATGGATATGGAAGAAAAATCTAACCATCATGTTCTGATCGAGAGTGGTAGAGAACATGGCTATGGAAAAGCCAACAATCAAAAATCCATAAATTTGTGATGATCTGAGGTACCATCTGATTAATCAGATATAAGATCACTAGGACAACATTTTTTTTGGTTTCCAAGATCGTTTCCCTAAAGTTGAAGAATTTGAATTAGAATAAATACTTACTTTATTTTGGTACAGTCGCACTATTGTTCATGCCTTGAACAATTTCCACTTCATCTCTTAAATAAATGAAGTTGAATTTGTTATTCGTGAAGTGTTAGCAGATCATGTGATAGAATGACGGGTCATTCCATCTGTCTCAAAAAAAAGGTTAGCAAAAATTATATACATAAGTCGATCTATAGTGAGATTAATCATATATGGTAACTAAAATGGACCTATACTTCATATATCATACTACTTAATATAATAAAACTAGTTTCTACTAAACAGGGACTTCTTGTAGGCCAGTGGTAGGCGATAAAGGCCCGTCGCACTTCAGTTGTGGGTTCGATTCCCACAGCCTTGTCTGAAGCGATGGGCTGTCGCCCGTCCTGCAGGTTGTCCTTTTTCTAAAACTACATTACTATAAAATCCCATCAATAATATAGAAAATCTTCTATCCTTAAACAATACTAACTTATGTCCAACGTAACCCATTCTAATCTTTAGGCTTATCCATAATACTACAGTCCACTCTCATAATATAGTGAAAACGATTACCAGAGATTTAATACTGACGTTAATCCCCATATATCATAAGATATGTCTTGTTGGTCACATTGCAAACATTCAAAGGCCTTAATCATGTATTCTCTTGAATACCCATTGAACCTTAGTGAAAACATTAATGAAGTTAAAAGTTAACTCTGTTGTACCTCTCGTATCCCCTCGTGGTTTAATTTTCATGATCACAATCACTTTCATGTTTATCTAACATTGTTTGAAGTGTTTTTGATTGAAAGGCACAAGGTTGCCAAGAAGTTGGCCCAAGAATGGACATCAAATGGACTGAAATTCAGTCCACCGGCCAACCGGTGTAATAGCACCGGCCAGCCGGTGGAACTGGCAGAGGGATTGCCCACTGCCAGGTTCCACCGGTCGACCGGTGGCTCTGTCACCGGTCGACCTGTGGCACCCAGCCCAAATAGTGTTTGCTACTGTCTTGCCACCGGCCAGCCGGTGGCTCCTCACCGGTCGACCGGTAGAGCCTGGATCAAGACTCTTCTTCTCTACCAAGGCACCGGCCAGCCGGTGGAGATGTACCGGTCAGCCGGTGGCCCCTGGACAGGAATCCTATGCCATTTTGCAAACACCGGCCAACCGGTGGGACTGTACCGGCCAGCCGGTGGACACAGTCAAACTAGTCGTTGGGCTGTTGACCAGCCTGTCCACTTGGCTCCCAACGGCTCTTTTAGCCTCTCCAACGGCTCCGAAGCCTCCCCAAGGGTTCCATGCCTATAAATAAAGGCCAAGGAAGCCCCGGACACCTACCGGAACAATACGTAATCCCACGGACATATTTTGCATCAATTGGCCAACCTCCGGCGACTTCCTCCAAGGGAACCCCAATAGCTCCAACAACTTCCACATCCAAGGAGCCCCCTCAAGAAGCTTGGGAGAGCACGCTACATCAACTCCATCATCCAATTGGCGCCCAAGTCTTCCTCCATTACGGTTTTTCATTCTTTATTTATTTTGAGCATAAAATTGGGTTTGTGCCTACAAACCCCAAACTTTTCTCATCCCCTCTTTCTTTTGGGTTTCACATCACCACTAAGGTGTGAAGAGGTTGCCAAGCTTTCCTTTAAATAGCTTGAGACATAGGTGAGCTATCCTTCACCTGTAAGAAGGATAGTGGGTTCTTTCTAAACCATCAAAAGCAAGTGGGTTCTTGCTAAACCACAAAAAGCAAGCTGTAATAGGTCCTAGTGCTACCTCAAAGCCTAGTGGGTTTCTTGCTAAAACCATTGAAAAGCAAGCGGTAGGAATCTCTCAACGGTTGAGTTGGGAGCGGAGACGTAGGCCGGGTTTTGGCCGAACTCCGTTTTCAATTTTGTGTGTCTTGCCTCCTTATTTCTGCTGCATCTTTCACTTTGATTTTAATTTGTTTATTTTTTTTAAAGGCAATTCACCCCCCTCTTGCCTCTATTCCCTCGGGTTTCTTCCGACCTAACAATTGGTATCAGAGGACGTATTTGAATAATTACCTAACCGGTTTCAAATTAAAGATCCTTTTTGATGGCTTCTACCGCTTCAACCTCTTACGCCCCCGAAGGTTTTTCTTTGGATCGTGCTCCATTCTTTGATGGAGCCGATTATTCTTTTTGGAAAACCCGCATGACTACATTTCTTAAAAGCATTAGTTATCCTATTTTTAAAATTGTTATGCATGGTTATTCACTTTCTACTCCCGATGAATCTAAATGGACCCCCGTAGACATTGCAAATTTCGAGCTTGATGGCAAAGCCATGAATGCTCTACATTGTGGGTTAGATCGTAATGTTTTTGATTGTATTTCTTCTTGCACATCTTCGCATGATATTTGGAAATTTTTAGAACTAACCTATGAAGGTACTAGCGAGGCTCCAAAGCAAGAATCCGATCAAAAGCAAGAACCCGATGCAGAATCCGTACCCAATTGCCCACTCCACAAGAAAAGGGCCAAGAAAAAGGAGAAGAAGAAGGCTTCAAAGGAAACATGGAGTGATAGCTCCACCTCTTCATTCTCCTCCTTCTCCTCGAGCGACCAAGGTAAAAAATGCCTAATGGAAAAACATGAGGTATCTTCCTCCTCTTCCTCCTCTTCCTCCTCTTGCTCTTCAAATTCCAATTCTTTAAATCATTTGTCATATGAAGAACTCTCACATGCTAGAGATCAATTAGAAAAAGGTTTTCATGAACTTTCTTCAAAATTTGTTTCTTTGAAAAAATCTTTCAAAAAACTCTCCTCCGAAAAATAACAACTTCTCAAAGAGAAGGAGGAACTCTCCCGAAAAATCCAATATTTTCCAAATGTTGATTCTATGGAATCAACCATCAAAGATTTAAAAGATTCCCTAGCCAAGTTCACCCAAGGTGAACAAAATTTGTCCAAACTCTTAGGTTCCCAACGAATATCTAGAACCACCCAAGGGCTAGGATATACCAACCAAGCTTCCTCCTCCCATGCACCCACTGTTTTTGTAAGGGGGAGCTCTAGTTTTAAATTTTGCAATTATTGTAAAAAACCCGGGCACCTCATTTATGAGTGTGATTGCAAAAATGCCCGGTACGGCCAACCCAAGTCTTTTTTCTTTTCCGATGAATTCTATAGGAGAAGACCCGCTATGAGACAAGTTTGGATTGAAAAATCCCTTCTTGCGAGTCTCTCCGGGCCAAAAATAGTTTCCTTTCCCCGGTGATTTATTGTTTTTATTTAGGGGGAGTTAGGATTGATTAAGCTTTTCATTTTCAAATTTTATTCAAACTTTCAATTTCAACTCTTGGTTTCAAATTTCAAAATTCAATTGGTTTTTGATTCAAAACTTTCAATTCAAACTGTTATTCAATTTTTGATTCAAATCTTTCAATTTCCAAAATTTCAATTGATTTTCAAATCCCATCTCTTGTTTTTCAAAATTTCCCACAATCAAGTTTTATGCCCCATTCTATTTTGATAATCACAAAGGGGGAGAAATTCCTTGATTGATTGGGGGAGAGTCTTCTCTATCATGCTTTGATTTATTTTCAAATTATCCTTTAAGAATGTCTTTAATTTCAGTATTTTACTTTGATTGTTTCGGTGATTGTGATCATCAAAATAGGGGGAGATTGTTGTACCTCTCGTATCCCCTCGTGGTTTAATTTTCATGATCACAATCACTTTCATGTTTATCTAACATTGTTTGAAGTGTTTTTGATTGAAAGGCACAAGGTTGCCAAGAAGTTGGCCCAAGAATGGACATCAAATGGACTGAAATTCAGTCCACCGGCCAACCGGTGTAATAGCACCGGCCAGCCGGTGGAACTGGCAGAGGGATTGCCCACTGCCAGGTTCCACCGGTCGACCGGTGGCTCTGTCACCGGTCGACCTGTGGCACCCAGCCCAAATAGTGTTTGCTACTGTCTTGCCACCGGCCAGCCGGTGGCTCCTCACCGGTCGACCGGTAGAGCCTGGATCAAGACTCTTCTTCTCTACCAAGGCACCGGCCAGCCGGTGGAGATGTACCGGTCAGCCGGTGGCCCCTGGACAGGAATCCTATGCCATTTTGCAAACACCGGCCAACCGGTGGGACTGTACCGGCCAGCCGGTGGACACAGTCAAACTAGCCGTTGGGCTGTTGACCGGCCTGTCCACTTGGCTCCCAACGGCTCTTTTAGCCTCTCCAACGGCTCCGAAGCCTCCCCAAGGGTTCCATGCCTATAAATAAAGGCCAAGGAAGCCCCGGACACCTACCGGAACAATACGGAAGCCCACGGACATATTTTGCATCAATTGGCCAACCTCCGGCGACTTCCTCCAAGGGAACCCCAATAGCTCCAACAACTTCCACATCCAAGGAGCCCCCTCAAGAAGCTTGGGAGAGCACGCTACATCAACTCCATCATCCAATTGGCGCCCAAGTCTTCCTCCATTACGGTTTTTCATTCTTTATTTATTTTGAGCTTAAAATTGGGTTTGTGCCTACAAACCCCAAACTTTTCTCATCCCCTCTTTCTTTTGGGTTTCACATCACCACTAAGGTGTGAAGATGTTGCCAAGCTTTCCTTTAAATAGCTTGAGACATAGGTGAGCTATCCTTCACCTGTAAGAAGGATAGTGGGTTCTTGCTAAACCATCAAAAGCAAGTGGGTTCTTGCTAAACCACAAAAAGCAAGCTGTAATAGGTCCTAGTGCTACCTCAAAGCCTAGTGGGTTTCTTGCTAAAACCATTGAAAAGCAAGCGGTAGGAATCTCTCAACGGTTGAGTTGGGAGCGGAGACGTAGGCCGGGTTTTGGCCGAACTCCGTTATCAATTTTGTGTGTCTTGCCTCCTTATTTCCGCTGCATCTTTCACTTTGATTTTAATTTGTTTATTTTTTTTAAAGGCAATTCACCCCCCCTCTTGCCTCTATTCCCTCTGGTTTCTTCCGACCTAACAAACTCTTTCCACATACCAAAATCCAAAAATTCTCTATACTCAAACCATGATATAACCTTCTCCTTATATCAGTCATGATCTCATGAATAAAATCAAACACCTCATTATCTTATTATTCCTTCATTATGCACATATCATCTAAATTCTAAAAATATCTGAATAACCTTTCATGGATAGTGGTACCATTAATCATACACTTTCATAACTCAAGGTAAGACAACAGTGTAACAATCCTTAGATGTCTCTTTATTCCATAGTACCATGAGATTTCTTATACAACATTACACATGATAAACATGTAATCATTCCACTACATTCTTAAACCATTGACCGAACTTCAATAATTCTTTCATCCCACATATCATTTGTAGTATCTTCATCATCATCAACATAAATACTTCCCATATGACCATACTGATTATCTTCATGAGACTTTCCCCTAGGGCATTGGTTTTCATAATGCCCGTACATTCCGCATTTAAAACATTTAACCATTGTTGATGTCATAGAAATACCATTATCCTCATCCATGGTGTTAACTGAACCTTTTCCTTTGCACTTACTTGCTTTGTGTCCTACTTTTCCACACCCAAAGCATCTTCCAGTTCCTTTGAAACATTCTCCTTGATTCCTCTTCCCACATGATTTGCATAGGGGAAATTGAACTTTCTTTCCTCTATGATCATCATGAAACTCCATCTTTCTCTTATTAGCTGAGTCAGGAAACTTACCAAATTTTACTTTATTGATCATATTATGAGATTGCTGATTCGGCATAATAATGATTTTTGTACTTCCAAATCCCATTTCATTATGAAGAATATCATTCCATTGTCCATCATATCCTCCATTATCGTGAATCATCTTGTTTCCAGCCATTTTCTAAAACCCAAAAAAAGAATAGTGTGAGAGGCAAAAATCATGCTAGGGAAAACAACATAATAAAGGTGGAGTATCCTCAATATCTTATGTTAAATTCTAGGATCGTTACCGTAGTTCTAGGACTGTATCCTATACGTGTACTTGTCCTTAGGGACATCCCTAGACATACCTTATAAATATCTCTAGGGATCTCACTAAAGTTCTCGCATCCTAGTTTCCAAAGGTTATCTAAACCTCCCTCTGATACCAACTGTAACGGTCTGGAATTACTTCCAGTGGACTACAATTGATACCTATCAGGGCACTCCATGGGCAGCTACACCCCCTGGGAGGGACACACCACCATCCCTAGTGGCAGCCATTTCCTCATGAGGCCCTTGGGCGGAGAGCCATGCTTCGTCCAACGCTCACATGTGAGAGTTCCCAAGGATCGGATACATTCCTACCTCCTTTGCCTCTGATACCAACTGTAGAGACCCGAAGCTTATCGTACATGGAAATTACATTACTTTTTCGGAATACTTAGTACATAACAAAAACACACACACAAGGATCGTAATAGTTTAGTGTCTTTGGAAACTCAGAACGTAATCTTCTAATCGTGGTGAACGATATTCAATATCTCCCATAAAGATCTTCCCATTTTTTTACATAAAACCTTTCTTTATATCCTGGGGAAAAGAAAACATAAAAGGGTGAGCTCCAATGCTCAGTAAGGGTATTCAAAAGAGAAATCAATCACATCATATTCATAAGAACATAACTTTTGGAAATCATAACCTGTAAAAGAGATCATAATTTCATAACATGGGATAAATCATAGTAGTGAAATGAAATCCCAATAATAATAACATAAAACATGAAACATTGTGGCATACACACATAATCATAGTGAATCATTTCTTGTTAGTCAAGACTCATTGCCAAGACTATCTTAGTGGACAAAGTCCCTTTCTGAATCGAGTAACCCTCGTTTCAGTCCTGTTTCACTGAACCGGTATAACCTACCATTTCAGCCATGTCTATCTCATGAGATATAAAATCTTTACCCAATGCATTGGAGGGAGATATAGGTCCCACCCATCTCATAATGATACCATTCTTATGTGTTCCACAAAATCATAAATCAAACATCATTGCATAACCCATGTAATAAAAATGGGAATCTTAAACATCGTGACATCATAAAACATTTCATATAAGATAAAGGAATTGATAAAAATAATTCCATCACAACATGATCAAATCAATGTAATAATAGGGATAAAAACAGAACCCTTTATTATCTTAGATGGAAAATAATTTTGATAAAACACTTGAACTCCATTCTTGAGGAAAATATCCTTTCTTCTTCAAATTTTTTTTCCTTTCATAACATGTCATACGTATTTAAAATAAAAGAAGTTGATTAAAAATAAACTTTAAAACTTGTAAAGTAATACTTTTGGAAATAATGTTTTAAAAATCCATTCATGCCGTATAAGTTAAAAAAACATTCTTCTTACTTTTTTCGGAAAAGTAAAAAATACCTCGTACGAAAAACGACAAAAGATTCCTTTCATATTCTTTACTAAAAACTCACCGAAGGGTAAAATTGGATTTAAAATATTGTAAGTGGATGGAAACAATATTACATATTGATGGAACAAGGATGTGGATGATAAAATACACCCTAGTAAATTCCAAAGTAAAAACAATCTCGGATAAAAATGAGATTGTGATATTTTCCTTACCTTAGGTCCGATTTGCTTCGTATGTGTCCGAACCTCCTGTATAATGATTTAAATAATGTCATTGACTTATTACATAATCATATTCATTGTTATTATATCATATATGGTTCACTTATGACTTTATATTACCCGTTTGTTTGTAAATTCCATGTTAAAGAAGCGTTTTGGGTAAAATCGTTTCATTTATCGTAGGTGTTTTGACTTGTTGTTCTTGACATTATTATTATTTATATCATGATTTACTTACTTCCATAATATAAAATATGATTTATATATCATATATATTCAGTATATATATATATAATAGATAGATAAATGAAATTAAAAACACCGTTCATGGAGACGGTAGTCCGTACGTACGCATGAACGCTGTCTTCCTTTCCTTATTGTCATGAATGGAAGTAAGTAGAAGACATACATATATATATATAAATAAATCCAGTAGCTTTATAATTTCATGTATTTCATTATTATTTCTTATATATACATGGTAATCATTCTTAAATGGTTAACATGGAGAATGAATCTCATCGCGTCGTGGAGACGGTAGTCCGTACGTACGCACGAGCGATGATATCGTTCCCATGGTCATGGAATTGTGTTAAAGTGTATGTATAATATTTCAGTATCAATATAACTTTATAATAATAATGTAAAGTTACTCATTACATCATTATACCCATCCAATTAAGGTGGTGACAGAAAATAGATTACACCACGGCGTGGAGACGGTATTCCGTACGTACGCACGCGCGGTGATTTCCATTCTCTGTAGGATGGATAGAAGGTTAATTAGAGTTGTTTCATATTTATAATAACATATCAGTATATAAGAAATAATGATGTTATTAATTTATCATGAAAAAACTAATGAAGAAGAAGTTGAAGAAGAAAGAAATTGAAAAGATCGGTAATGGATATTACCTCTTCTTTGGAACACCTCTTCGAATCCTCCACTTAGGGAACTAAGATTGGTATTTGAAGAATATAAGGACCTCTAGGATTATTCTAGGGAAGTGGATAAGGGATTTTGGCATGGGTTGGCCGAGCTTGAGTGCTCAAATTGGTGTGAGGAGGAGGGGGAGGAGGTGCCCTTTTATAAGGGAGGAGAGGGGCACCTTAGGAATATCTCAAAATATTATTTTATATTAAAGTCAAAATCAGTTTATAATGGTTCCAAAGGGTCTTATTTCGAAGCTAAAGTGGGGATGGGTCGAAAACCTATCAACCCTTAGGATTTAGACAAGTTTAGGTTATTATTTTAACCTTATCAATTAGATTTAACTCTAAGTTAAATAATTTAACCATTACCGTGTCTTTTTGTTTTCTTACACTATATGGTTAATACACTTACTATAACATGCCAAACGAACCTCAAATTGTTTATCATTAATATATATATCCTTATCTATGTAATTTGGCCTAACCTTAATTTATTAGGAAAAAAATAACAATTAATAATATAATAGTATATTTAAAAACTATTTTGTGTCAATTTTGACACTATTTGATATATGATTTTTTTGAAAGTCATAACAGAATTATATGTTCAAACAAAGTTGATTAAATCAACACTAATATATCATAGTAACCTAGAAAATAAGTTTAATTAATAAAAAGTCTTAAATTACATTTATATTTGTATTTATAATATCAATTATGTCAATATTTCATTAATAAGATAATTACTGCATCATCTTTGTGTCATAAATAAACTAAATTATATGATGTCTAAAAATTTTAAATAAAATACCATTATGTAGGAAATCTTTTTATCTTTCTAATGAATATTTATAGTCGAATTTATCTTATGTATAACCCCATATTAAAAATGATTTACTTATTAAACTTTGATTTTAACTATTTTAACCCTTCTTTAAATAAATTAATAATAAATGTCCTAATCTAACCCAAGTGGGCCTAAATGGTCATATTTTATTCATAAGGTTGTTTTCGGTCGAATTACACTTATCCAATAGAATTAGGACATGTGTTAGGGTAATAGTAATATCATATTTACCCTTAGTTACCCTATTTACTATTAACCGCGGTAAAAAAAGTAAAAAGTTACTATTCACCAAAAGATTATTTTTATCTCATTGAACCACATTTTACTTACTGATATCAACCGTGTCTGTCAGATTTTTGAAATTCCATTCACAGAATCGGTAAAATTAATTTTTATCAAAAATTCAGTTTTTTAACTACCACTTAGTAGTTTCACTATTCATAAAAAATTGATGTTTTTCAGAAAAATGCCCAAATTTCATCCTAAGCTATATTTCATATTCCAATTTCAAAAATGAAGTCTATTTTACCAAATTCATAACATAGAAATTGCATTAATTAATATTATAATTAAATCCCGCTGTTAAAACAAATAGCGTGTTTTTAAGAAACAATATCTATCAAAAGATTGACACTTGATTATGTCTGGTTTAAATGTGAAATTACATCTAATGACCAACATTGTATTAAATTGTAAAAATATAATCTAAATATACTTTAAAACCACTCAAATTAATAATTTATCACTATTAATTATTTCGATTAAAAATGTTGTTTTTAATTATAATTTAGTAATTTTCACTATTCATCAGAATATGAAAGTTATCCGAAAAGTACCAAAATTTCACCTTAGGCTAAATTCGATACTCCGAATCCAAAAATGAAGTCCATTTTGAGAGCAAAAATTTCTAAAATTTAAAAAGGGTTATTACTATTCATAACGGCTATTTTTAATAATATTTTAATATCATATCGTTGTTTCGTGAAACTCAGTATTGCGTACTACACACGCTATCGAGGAAGGTTGCGATTGCGTGTAATGAAAAGAAAGTCAAAGATGTGTGTTGTGAAAGCTCCTTTTGGTGTAGCGTACAACACAAGACATTAATAAAATTAAAAGGAATATTTTTCATAAAATCTCGGGGTGTTACATATGAGATGTACTATAAGAGCACTAGATTAACAAGAAGCTTTCAATTTGATAGTTCTGGATTCAGGCACTCTTCTTTCTGGGACACGTAAACATAGAAGATGGAGTGGCAGTGGAACAAGCCAATGTTGAGACATTGTAAGATTAGAAGCCACCCAAAATTGTGATGTTGGTGTGAAGATTACTTAGGTTGGAAGGATATTACGAAAGATTCATAAAATATTTCTCTGGGATATAATCATCCATGATAGATTTAATTCAAAAGGGGAAGCCTTTCGTGTGGATAGAGAGGTGGCATCATGATTTTTAGAAGATGAGGAATAGTTTGAGGATCACCGCCATCTTGAGATATATGGAGGAGGGTTTCCAGTATGTAATGATTTTGTGATTTATTTTGTAATCATATAGTTTTTGTTATAATGAAGAGGAATTTAGTGTTTTCCTATGGTTAATCTCATTTGAGACCACCTGAGAAGAACTACGTGACCAATGATCTTGAGCTAGCAGTGGTAGTATTTTCATTTAATATGTGAGGATACTACATGATGGGTAAGAAAATTATCATCAAATATGATAATAAGAGTCTCAAGTATATATTCTCCCAGAAGGATCTTATCTTGATACATAAGTGATTTATAATGTTCATTAAGGACTTTGACTTTATGATTATCTATACTCCCGTGAAGGGGAACATAGTAACAGATTCTCTCAGTAAGGGATCTTGTTTGTTGTGGATAAAAGAGGCATTATATCAGTTTTCCTCATTAAACTTATCATTTTGGATGGAAATAGAGCATCTTACTTAATGTATATGTATTTTACCCCTCTTATATTGCAACGATTCAGAGACACATGACTTGGGGATACCGACTGCGAGAGCTTACATACTCAGATATTCATAGGGCATTCTTATTATGGTTTTTCTAATGGCGAGGAGTGCGTTGTTATTTTAAGAGGAAACATGATGGTAAAGATGAAATTATATAAGGAGTTTCTAATAGAGTTCTATAAGTATCCTTTGGTGGTACATCCATATGTTTCGAAGATGTTCCTAGACCTCTTTAATCAGTTTTGGTGGCGATGGATGAAGAATGGAGTAACATTGTTTGTCTATTGATGCCTTACTTTTCATGAAGTAATGTATGAGAACCAAGTATCGTGGAGTTT
This sequence comes from Viscum album, assembly GCA_963277665.1. Taxonomy (NCBI): domain Eukaryota; kingdom Viridiplantae; phylum Streptophyta; class Magnoliopsida; order Santalales; family Viscaceae; genus Viscum; species Viscum album. Next base: position 423,926,122 of record OY728139.1, on the reverse strand, counting down.
AGATAAATACCTTGATGTTACCTAATAGATGTGGGATGGATTTATTATGGACTTGGTGATGGGTTTACAATGTATTTCTGTGGGAAATGATTCCATTTCAGTTATCATAGACCAACTATCTAAGTCTACCCACTTCCTACATATATGACAGTAGAGTTCAGAATAAATCTTGGGAGACCTATACATTTAGGATATATTCTGACTCCATCGAGTTCCATCAATGATTTTTTCTAATCATGATGATCTCTTAACATCCTGGTTGTGGAAAGGATTACAAGAGGAATTTGGGACATAGTTATGCTTGAGTGGAGTGTCTCACCCCCAAACTGATGGCTAGACTTAGATATCCATTCTGGTTACAGTGTACATGTTGTAATATTTCATGTTATACTTTGGACATATTTGGGAGGAGAATATAAATCTATTGGATTTTTTATACAACAACTACTACAATTTAAACCATTGTAATATATACATTTGAGACATTGTACGGGTGACCCTATATGTAACAACATTGTTGGACTAACCAAGGAGAGTAAGTAATCATGGTCATAGAGTTGGGGTAAGCTACAATAGGGAAGGTTCTGATCATCCAGGAGTGGATGCAGACTGCACAAATCCATCATAGGTTTTATGATGATACATGGAAAATTCCTTTAGAGTGTTATTAAGGAGACTATGTTCCTATGGGTTTCACCTCGACATGGATTATGGATATTTTGATGGGGAATAAAGCTATCTTTGAGGTTCATCAGTCCTTTATAGATACAAAATAGAATTGGTGACTTAGAATCCCTCTTAGATCTACATCTACAGTTAGAAGATGTACATTTTTCTTCCATGTGTTGTAGTTGAGAAGCTATGTACATGATCCATCACAGATTATCAATTTTGTTAACTAAACATTGTGTATGTTGTGACTTTTGTTGAGTACCCAATGGATATTGAAGTGTGGTAGTAGAGGATGCTTCATGGGAAATTGATTTCATTGGTGTGTTTCTGGTGGAAGCATAAGAATCTCCATGAGAGTGAATGAGAGTGGGAGGATCAGATGCATACATAGTACCAACATCTTTTTCAATAGACATTTTTTTCATTTTTGGGGACATAAATCCACATAGTTGGGAGAATGTAATGTCTTGGATTATCCATGTATTATTTTTGGATATTATATGGATTATTTTCAAGACTAGGTGCTGATATGGAATACAATTCTGAGGATCGATGTGCCCAAAATAAATGATTCAAATCTATTAAATATAATTTTCATATAGTTTTCATTAAAATGTATAATAACTTTAAATAGGTTAAGGGATTAGAAATATGAGGGAACCATTGTGTTTGGAATATGAGGATTACCCTAGGTGTGGCATAAAATTATTTTTCATGGGACAATTGTAAAAGAATTATCACAAAAAAAATGAAAAAAATGAATAAATTAATTATTTTATTTCTTTTTTATTGATACAATGATTAAAAATATATAAATATATTGTTATGTTAGAATTATAGGGTTAGCCGTATGACCCTGGAGACATTGGAGAACCCTTGGAGTGGCCATTGCATAATTATCTTAGGCAAACGATGAAGGGATCATGGATAGATGATCAACGCACATTAAATTCAAATGATCTTTTCAACAAACACAACATAACTTCATTCTTCATTAGAAATAAATGAAAATCTAGGTAGGGTGTTTTAATTGAATTAAATATTCCTTGTTCATGATTTTTATATTGAATGTGAATGAATCTATGAATACATTGATCGCTGGTATGATTTTCTTGTGGTATGGGATTATTTATAGGGTTTTAAAGGGAGAATATCATTGTGATTATTCTTATTTCAATTTTCATTATAATGGAAATGAACCAAGAGAGACATGAACATCTATTGAGGTCTATTCCACTTATATTTGTTTTGTGATTTTCTCCCCCGATATGAATTTATCATGGTCATTCTTCATTTCACCCATGACTAAAAAATAATGATCAACCGATCATTTTGAATGGATTTATTTCCACAATGATACAATATCATAGATCTAGGAGGGAAAAAAGGGTCAACTGTGATAAAAGAGACAAAGAGATTCAGATTGTTATGGGTACCTGGATTCACGTTCTTCAGTGTGAAACAAATAAGTCCATATAGATCCATTTTGTGAATGGATATCAAGACATAATCTATATTTTGACTGATGGTAATGATCAAACATGATGATATTTGATTAGCAGTTTAATTAGAGTGGATATCATAGGCGATAGTGGAATAGGTGTGTGAGAATGGTAGAATGAGAGTTTCTAGTAAAACCTATTCAACACAGTGTGTGATCCATGATTACACAACATGTGGGACCCAGAGAGGTGGCAAGGGTATTTGGAGGGAGTTAAGTATCACATTGTGTGTGGCCCCAATCACATAGTGTGATATCCATCCAAGATGGACTTTGTGTTTACATTGAGAAGTACACAGACACAGGTTGGAGTACATAGACTACCTATACAACATGTACACTTCCACACACACATGACCTAGACTACATACACAAACTAAACCATGTACTGGTACATTTCTATATGTATAGAGGTTGGAGACATGTACTGAAACATTGGTATATTACATGGGATTCCTACATGGCATGTGCTAGTTCACAAACATGGCTTTATGACACATGTTGTTTACATGTGTAAGACCAGGGTTAAGGGACAGGACATGTGAACCCTATAGTATTTTATACATGGTTTAGATCCATTTTCATCTGTATCTTGTAAAATATGGATAAGTTTGTGTTCCCCGTATCCTTTCTCTAATGGTTGGTATAGAATCATCTCTGACTCCTCGCACTATGACCCTATAAATAGAATTCTTGAATAGTGTCACTGGAATTTCTCTGAGAGGCCAAGAGTGAGATCATCTATTCATATTTGTTTCTTATGTGGGGTTATTGGTGTCATCATGTCCAACACTATATGACCATCATTCCTCTACTTAGAATGTTAATCCATATTGAGTTGTTTGAAACACCCCCTGGCCTTTGCAATGATCCTCATTTGGGTATCATATTTTTTTCAAATTTCCAGCTTGTTCTTTCTCATGAAGAAACAAAAAAATCAATACCCCTCGGGAAGAAATCATCAATTCTCTCATACTCAAGAGTGTGTTCCCCCGAATGAGTACTTTTTTGAATCTTCATGTTTGAATGCAAGGTTGGTATACTATGATTGTGACATACCACTACTTGTGTGTCTTTTTTGATTATACATGGACATTCTTTGTTATATGACTTGTAGATATATACTAATGTAGAGATGAATATATTTCTTTTTTTTTGTATGTTTTATGGTTTAGGGTTTTCCTTTTGAGTATTGTTATACACACCCATACATAGGCTTTTCCCACATGTGTCGGGTCTTGTGCAGATGATCAACCATTTCATACAGTCCATGGTTGGCCTAAACTAGATGATGCTTAGTTAAATTGAAAAGACTGAGGTGTGTTCATGGGGATTTTTTTTCAACACTCTCAATACATAATTTTAGGTTGGACATGTGTTTTTCAACACTTTGTGGTGGTGTTGTATTTGGACCTATTTACATTATTTTACTTTATTTCATTCTCTGGTTATTGGATTTACTTGTATGCATGCATGTTAGTTCATTTGTTTTTTAATTTTATCATTGTATGTGAATGGATATATATATATGTGTATGTGTATAGGTAATTAGAATAATTCCTCTCTGGTCATTGATATGCTTTATTAGTGCTAGTCGCCAACACCTAGACTTTTAGAGGTGGGATTGGGGAGTCACGAAACGAGCCCCTCTTGGATGGGTCATGATAGAATATGAGGAACAACAGGTGACGAAATTTGATCCCTTGGTTATCATTTCATCATTCGTGGAACAGGTAACGACTATATAGGAACCAGATTTTGAGTTTTTAGTGATAAAGGAATTATTGAATGCAAGCGAATCATATCCAAAATGGTTTAAGGACGTGGAAAACTTGACCATTATACAAGGGATGATTATAGTTCCCGCATCCATGAAGGAAGTGTTGATAAGGGAATACCATACCACTATGGTAGATGTACCCCTAGGACTGATTAAGATGTATAGGATACTAATCAACACTTTTGGTGGTCAGGAATGAAGGAAGACAAAATAGTCTCCATCTCATGTTTCTTGGCCTTTCAGAGGATCAAGGGGGAGAACTAGAAGCTAGGTGGTTTACTTAAACCACTTCTTATTCCAATAAGGATGTGTTATAAGGATAAAAAGTATTTTATAATGTGTATACCTATAACCTCATTAATTTTATATTTAGTTTGTTTGATAGTTGATTGGCTAATGAATATTTCACATTTCTTATCAATTCAAGAGACACACTCCATTTTCGTGTTTGACATTATTTATGTATGGTATATTGTATGAAAAAATGGACAGCCTTCCATTCCGACAACCATTTTATGTTATATTTTTAAAAAGGATTACAAAATTATTTTGAGTCACATATATATTTTTGTATGACGTAGTATCCATAGACTGATGTACAATTAGACATGATGATCTATATCTTTGAGGATATAATTTGAGAATGTGTCCTAGACTTTAGTGGGGATTGATAAAATCATCTATACTTGATGGAGTTCATTAATAATAATATTTTCAATGATTTGATTCAGATGGCACATTTTGCGACTCTTTATGGCCAGTCATGTTGCTCAGTGCTATGCTAGCATGATCTAGGTGAAGAAACTGTTGGTGGGATGAGTATGGTTAAAGAGACATTTGAGAGAGTGGAATTAATCAGGATATAGTTCATTACTCCATAGAGAAGAAAAAATCATATTTCAACTAGTTGAGAGGACCTTTGGAGTTCATTACAGATGACTATGTTTTATTTTGTGTGTCACCACTGTTGGGGCATCATTGCTTGGGGAGGTAATGGAATCTAGCAACGCAGTTTATGGGTCCATTTGAAATCACCAAGAAAGTCTATGTGGTAGATTTTAAACTAGATCTTCCAACTTGATATTAGGGTATTCAGAACATATTACATGTTTCCTAGATTTAGAGTTATGATCTTGATCTATCTTATGTGTTTGATTGTTAGAATGTTGAGTTAGAACCATTAGGATCATTTGTCAAGCACTTGGGGCAGATTATACACTAGAGTGAGAAGGTGTTTCACAAGAAGATATACCACTAGTTCAAGTATTATGGAATCATGAATGGATCTAAAAGAGGATTTGAGAGTTATAGTATGATGTTCAATCTTAATGGATTGATTTATTCATGAAGGTCCACTTGAGGCTCATCTTGAGGATGTGAATTCATTGGAGGGGGAGATGTGTGGCATCAATAGCTTAAAAGGAATGTAATTGTAAAAATTGTGATGGTTTTATTATGTTACATTATTTTTAGAGGCTATTTGTAGATAAAATAGGGTGTTTGTTATTTTAGGGTACACAATGTGTTGGACCATGCTATGTTGTAGGGTGTTTTATGACTATAACCCACCTTTTTCAAATTGGAATGACCAACCAACCCAGGATGTGCATAGTCTTGAGCATGGATCACCATGGGCCTCTTATGAATCATGGTCGTAAAAGCCTCTAGAAAACATATTGGAAGGTGTGGTGTGTCTAAAATGAGAAGGTATTTTCTTCTATGTCATGGTGGAGCTTTTTGGAGTAATATGATCGAAGCAACCATATACATGGTGGGTATCGCTATGCCATATTGGAACCAGTTTCAAAAGTTTAAAATGGTTGATTCAGCATCCAATATTTGTGAAGTCATAACATTTTGAATATGAAACACCTGAAATATTCTTGAAATGATGTTTAATTCCCTTTGACTCTGTTTTTACCTTCATTAATTGATTTTTGTTCTTTCCTCCGAAGAGTCCCTTAGATCAAGAGGCTTTTTAGATGAACTTAGGGGTGAAACATTGGATGATCACCCTTCTATGACTAGTATAAAATGGTAATTACTGACATCATGGGATTATTCATGTTTATCTAGGCTCATGGTGATCCGGGCACTACGGAAAAAAGCAGTATTTGCAACGTGTTATTTGCGACAGGATCTCTTCCCATCACAAATAACCCCCTCCAAGAATCTATTTGTGATGGGGAAAGTAGACCGTCACAAATAACCAAGTATTTGCGACAGGATTTCACTACCTGTCACAAATAGTTTGGCGTGGCTTGCGCGCCAAACCGCGCAGGTGTATTTGGGACAGGACCCATTGCAAATACCCGGCATCGGTCAATACCCTTTTGTGACTGGATGTCATCCCGTCGCAAAAAGATTGTTGGAATGTACTATTTGTGACGGGACCCGTCACAAATAACCTTTTAACCGCCGACTGTAATTAATGCGGGCGAGGGTAATTGCGACGGGGCCCGTCGCAAATAAGACCATTTGCGACAAGAAGCTCGTCGCTAATAATCTCGTCGCAACTAATCTCACCTATATATACCCCCATCTGTTTTTTCAAAAATCATTCAGATCATGATTTCTCTCTCTTTTTCATTCTTCAGTTTTAAAGAGATTTTTTTTACGTTGATGTTTTTATACGAGATCAATCGGAGGGCGTCAATATTTTCAGAATATCAAAGTTTAAGGTATTTATATTTTATTTTTTTATGTTTATTTTATTTTTTATGTTAATTTTAATTGTTGCTTATTAGTTCGAATTTAATTTGATTTTTATTGTTTTTTATTTATATTTAGTTTTACTAAGAATTTGATATTGTTAGTTATAATTATAAATAATTAGTTATAATTAATATTAATTAGATATAATTAGGAATAAATAGATATAATTAGGAATAATTATATATAATTAAGAATAAATAGTATTAATTAGGAATAAATAGTATTAATTAGGAATAAATAGTATTAATTAGGAATGGTTAGTATTAATAAGGAATAATTAGTAGTAATTAGGAATAATTAGTATTAATTAGTAATAATTAGTAATAATTAGGTATAATTAGTAATAATTAAGTATAATTAGTATTAATTAGGAATAATTAGTATTAATTAGTAATAATTAGTAGTAATTAGGAATAATTAGTAATTATTAGGAATAAATAGTATTAATTAGGTATAATTAGTAATAATTAGGTATAATTAGTAATAATTAGGTATAATTATTAATAATTAGGAATAAATATTATTAATTAAGAACAATTATTAATAATTAGGAATAAATAGTAATAATTAGAAATAATTAGTATTAATTAGGAATAATTAGTAATAATTTGGAATAATTAGTAATAATTAAGAATAATTAGTAATAATTATGTACAATTAGCAATAATTAGGGATAATTAGTAATTATTAGGAATAATTAGTAATAATTAGGAATAATATGTAATAATTAGTAATAATTAGTAATAATTAGTAATAATTAGGAATAATTAGATATAATAAATAATAATTAGATATAATTAGGAATAATTAGGTATAATTAGGAATAATTAGCTATAATTAAAAATAATTAGGAATAGTTAGGAATAATTAGTAATAATTAGGAATAATTAGGAATAATTAGGAATAATTAGGAATAATTATTAATAATTAGGAATAATTAGTAATAATTAGTAATAATTAGTAATAATTAGGTATAATTAGTAATAATTAAGAATAATCAGTAATAATCAGTAATAATTAGTAATAATTAGGAATAATTAGTAACAATTAGCAATAATTAGAAATAATTATCAATAATTAAGAATAATTAGAAATAATTAGGACTAATTAGGAATAATTAGGAATAATTTGGAATAATTAGGAATAATTAAGAATAATTAAGAATAATTAGGAATAATTATGAATAATTAGGAATAATTAGTAATAATTAGTAATAATTAGTAATAATTAGTAATAATTAGTAATAATTAGTAATAATTAGTAATAATTAGGTATAAATAGTGCTAATTAGTACTAATTTGGTATAATTAGGTAGTAAAGATTTGGTATAATTAGTAATTAGGTATAATTAGTAATTAGGTATAATTATTAATTAAGTATAATTAGTAATTAGGTATGATTAGTAATTAGGTACAATTAGTAATAATTAGGTATAATTAGTAATAATTAAGAATAATTAGTAACAATTAGGAACAATTAGTAACAATTAGGAACAATTAGTAACAATTAGGTATAATTAGTAATAATTAGGAATAATTAGGAATAATTAGTAATAAATAGGAATAATTAGTAATAATTTGGAATAATTAGTAATAATTAGGAATAATTTGTAATAATTAGTAATAATTAGGAATAATTATTAATAATTAAGATTAATTAAGAATAATTAATAATAATCCGTAATAATTAGTAATAATTAGTAATAATTAGTAATAATCAGTAATAATTAGTAATAATTAGTAATACTTGGTAATAATTGGTAATAATTAGTAGTAGTTAGGAATGATTAGGAATAATTAGGAATAATTAGTATTAATTAGGAATAATTAGGAATAATTAGGAATAATTAGGAATAATTAGTAAAAATTAGTAAGAATAAGTAATAATTAGTAAGAATTAGTAATAATTAGTAATAATTAGGAATAATTAGAAATAATTAAGAATAATTAGAAATAATGATGAATAATTAGTTATAATTAGTACTAATTTGTAATAATTAAGAATAATTTGGAATAATTTGGAATAATTTGAAATAATTAGAAATAAGTAGCAATAATTAGCAATAATTAGGAATAATTATCAATAATTAACAATAATTAGGAATAATTAGGAATAATTAGCAATAAATAAGAATAATTAGAAAAAAATAGAAAAAAAATTTATTATCAATATTTACAAAAAAAATAGTAGTATTATTTAAATAATAAAAAATTTATAAAATATTAAAATTATCAATATTCACAACGACCTTTGTTCGATTCTTAACATGTTCAAATATTAAAGGGATGCCAATTGTCAGGTCATGCGCAATAAAAATTTTGTGTCAGCCATGTCCAATGTAAACTCTATAATTTCTGTTACATGGTTGATAACCTTGCAAGTAATGTTGCAATCAGACAAACCAAGTCATTCCCTTCATATATATAAGAATTATCTTATATGAACGATTACATAGACCATTCTTCCTTGAAAATTTAATAGAAAAATAATGATATCTCCTCAAATTTTTAAGGAAGAATGATCTATATAAAGTGTCATTTGAGATGATTCTGAGAGATGAGAACGTCATTACATTGGTCGTCCAATTGCAACACTACTTGCAAGGTGATCAACCATGCGAGTAAAATTATAGAGTTTACATTGGACATTACTTAAAGAATCTTTTTATTGCGCATGAATTCTCAATTAACGACCCTTTGAGATTTGAACATGTAATGAATAGAACAATGTCTGCTGTGAATATTGATAATTTACTATTTTATAAAATTTTATTATTTTAATAATATTAATATTTTTTTTGTAAATATTGATAATATAATTTTTTTATTACTAATAATTAGTGAACAAAATCTGCTTTGCTAATGAAGAGAAAATTTGTAATTATCTCCACAATGATGAATACCAAATTTCCTTTCATCATTCAAGCATTTTTCCTTTTGATAAGTATTGCTAAGTATTGGTAAATTATTAATAAATAGTAACAATTAGTAATAAATTGTAATAATTAGAAATAATTAGCAATAATTACCAATAAAAATTGTGAGAAAGATGAAATTAAATGAGCTGTTAGACAAAAGAGTATCCATTAATCCACTAAAAATTGTGTCGTCCATAATTAATAATAATTATTATGTAGTAATTATTTATCATCTTTTTCAAATAGTGTTTTTATAATTTTAAAGTATTCGAAAAAAGTGATGAATTAATATTTTATGTAGAAAAATATGGAACAAGGAAGTCGACCTCAGTCATTATTAGATGATCGATCTTGGATAAATCGGCGCAGAAATCCCAATGGTTCTGGTTTAAATCTTGTATATATTGAGGGTGTTGAAGCTTTATTATCATTTCCATAATAAAAATAGGAATATGTTTCAGAAGGAACAATTATGTGTCCTTGTAAATAATGTTCTCTGAGAACGTTTGACGCATTTGAAAAGGTTGGGAGACATCTCTTGTGGTTTGGTTTTCAACCAGATTATGTTTTTTGGTATCAACACGGTGAACACAGTTCTAGAGAAGATCATAATAACTTGAATCCTGATCCATCACGATTTCAAAATTTAGTACATGATGTTGCAGGTCCATCTGTGCAACAAACTGAAACTCACGATGATATTGATTTAACTCCTAAGTTGGCACAATCAGAATTTTATGAGTTGTTGAGGTCTGCTAAGGATGCATTATATCCTTCTTGTAAGATAAGAAAATTAGAAGCAGTTGCAAAATTTATAGCTATTAAATTAGATAATGCAATGTGAAAAAACTATTTTGATCAGATATTTTCTTTAGTTAAAACACTATTACCTGAAGGAAATGTGTTACCTGCAAATTACTATGAGAGCAAGATGATGATTCGTAATTTGGGCCTTAGTTATCAGAAGATGCATGCATGTTAAAATGATTTCATCTTATATTCAGGAGAAAATGAGTCATTGGATATTGGTCCCACATGTGGACAATCGAGGTATAAAGAAGCTCAAACAGGGAAGTCAGGATCGATTCTAGTAAAACAGTTGAGATATTTCCCAATTACACCCAGGTTGTAGCATTTATTTATGTCTCAAAACACAGCGTCAATAATGTCATGTCACAAAACCATGATTTCAACTAATAAAAGCTTGAATCATCCATCTGATGGTGATTCATGGAATCATTTTGACCTTCTTCATTCATCTTTTGCTATAGATGCCTGAAATGTGTGATTGGGTCATTCTGCTGATGGTTTTTTTTCGTTTGTGTCTTATAGTAGTCAGTATTCCCATTGTCCTGTTTTTATTACTCCATACAATTTTCCTCCATGGATGTTGATGAAGGAGCCTTATATCTTTTTGACTCTATTAATCGCATGACATCCGAAAAAGAACATTGATGGTTATTTGAAACCATTGATTGATGAGTTAAATACATTGTGGAGTGATGGTTTTAATACATATTATGTTATTGAGATTCCAAATTTCATATTAAAAAAAGCATTGGTGTGGACGATTAGTGACTTTTCGTCATATGGAAAGTTATCTAGTTTGAGTACACACGGTTCAGAATCATTTCCTTACTAAATGAAAGAAAACAAAGCCTTTATGATGGTCAATGGGAAAAACCTTTACTATTTTGATTGTCACTGTAGATTTCTTCATACCGATCATCCTCTTTGGAGGAACAAATATCATTTCAATAAAGGTACAATTGAACGGGATGAACCTCCAAAGATGATCTCAGGTACGGAGTTAAAATCAATTGTATTTTCATTACCCCCATAAAATTTGGACCAACATTAAACCAACAAAAAATTCATGGATTTGGGAAAGAACATAATTGGATAAAATGGAGCATTTTTGGGGTCTTCCGTATTGGCCTGATTTTTTGGTCTTCCACATGTTGTATATTAAGCGTATTGAGAAGAACTGTTTTGATAATTTATTTCATACAGTTTTGGATACACCATGTAAGACCAACGATACTATAAAGGAACAATTAGATCTTACCCAAATTTGTAGGTGACCAGAACATGAATTATTTGAAAATATCAGATCATAGTTGTTAATGAAGCCAAAAGAATCTTATACACTGTCCAAAGATTGTCACTTATTATTTTGTCAGTGGATTGCAGATTTTAGACTTTCAGATGGCTATGCTTCCAATTTGGGCAGATGTGTTAAGAATGATTATATTATTAGATTAAAAAGTCATGAACGTCATGTTATAATGGAAAGACTAATACCAATTGGATTCTATGGTTTGTTGAATTATATTATTTGGGATTCGATAACAGACATATCATATTTTTTTGATACATTTGTACGGCGACATCATACTACGATGTGCTAAGAAAACTGGAAGAAGTTGTTGTTGTAATTATATGTAAACTGGAAAAAATATTTCCTTCAGCTTTATTTGACTCAATGGAACATCTAATATTACATTTTCCACATGAATCTAAATGTGGAGGTCCAATATAGTTTCAATGGATGTAACCATTCGATAGATGCATGATGAAATTGAAGAAACAAATACGTAACAAAGTATCAGTTGAAGGCTCCATTGCTGAAGCCTATTTGCAGGAGAAAATTGCTTTTTTCTACTCACATTATTTAGAATATCAATATCCCTCAAAATAGAAACTCATGGGGAGAAACTAGGGGAATGTTAATGATGAAATGGAAAATCAATTAACAGTTTCTAATCATCCAAATCTTGGTTTTGGTGGAGTTCATGAATGTTGGATTTCAGATGATGAACATCACAGAGCTCATACATAAGTTCTGTTCAACGGTGAAGAAATGACATCATTTGTCGTGTGAGTGATTCTATCACTTATTCTATAATTTATGTTAAAGTATTTAAACTTATTTTATTTTTAGGTTATATGATAATAATATCAAGAAAAAAATTCCACAAATTACAGCAGCTGCCCTTGAAGAACGCAGAAAATTGTTTTTTCTCAATGGTTTCAAAAACTGATAACATAAATTATTTATGGTTTAATATGAATTCCATTTATTATTTATTATATTGATAATTGTTTTACAAATTTTCAGTTGTCTCAATTTGCTGATAAAATTGATAAGCGACTGTGTATATTGAGTAACCCAACATCCAAAATGGTTAAATATTATAATGCATATGTGGTGAATGGTATTCGATTTCATACACATGCATACGAGTAATCAAAAAACCATTGAACAATGGAGTTTTCTTGAGAGGATCACATCACAGAGAATATAAAGTTGACTTTAATGGCATTTTGGATGAAATTATTGAGTTGTGTTATCTAGAATAGAATTACATAACAATGTTTAAATGTCCGTGGTTGGATACTGAGAAAGGTTTGTGTGTTCATCCGAATAATGGAATCATCGATATTAAATATAAAAGTCTTCTTATAGTAAATGAACCATTTTTTCTGGCTCAAAAGGCACATCAAATTTATTATGCAAGGTACTGTGCTACTCCAAGAGACTTGACCGATTGGTGGAGCATAATGAAAATGAAATCTTGGGGAAATCAGTTTACTCAAACTGAATGTGGTTCCGCTCAAGTGGAAGGAATTTAAATTTTTCAGAAGACGGATCAAAATCCATATGATTCAAAAAAATACTTAAATATTGATGATGACACCCCACAATTAAGGATCGATGGTGATGGAGATGATAATGATGTTACAAATGAATTTTAAATGACGAGAGATACTGAAACTGAAACTCATATGGATATTGATGATGCAAAGGATGGAGATGAAGACAATGACATTGATAGCTATGGAGAAGAAGATGAAGTTGAACATTGACACAATTAAATGCTTGTTATAATCATAAATAATATATATCTATATATAATAGATATTTTCAACTATCTACTAAAAACAGTCATTTTGTGATTCAGATGGAATATCATCTATTGTGTGAGTTGGAGGAGGCTGAGCTACATTTGGATGATGCGGATGTGGGATTAGCTCACCCTCCACCTATTAGTGGTTCAGGAGGTACACGGAGGGGGAGCGGTCATGCATGACTGATGATTCCTGACCCTATCCCCGAGAGACGTCCACATCTTGGTTTCGAACCACCCACACAGAAGTATGGTAACCTATATATTTTAGTTATATTTCATTAATTTATTTATATATATACTAATTGTTTGATAATTTATTACTTTTTCACAGTTTTTAGCATGTGGCTATTGTACAGGGGATCGCTATATTGCGCAATTATTTTTCTCAGCCATGGATCACATGGGAACAGATTCCCATTGATGTGAAACACGACAAGTTCCAGCATTGGCTGGTACGTAAATAAATAATATTTATTTTAATATTTATTTAATTAGCACCTTGATATTATAAATTATTTGTAGGGTTTATGGAATCCTATTGATGATAGCATGCGCGATGTTATCCACACGGCATGACAGGTTTCTATGTGTGACCGTTTTCACCAGTTTTTGCACAATTTGAGAAGGACATCCATTAAGAAAGTAGGGGTGACAGAATTTCATTGGTCATGTAGAACCCATCGAAAAGAGTACATTTTATCTCATTTTTGGGATGGATTATGTTTACACTGGTTGGGTGGTGGATATTAGAGGAGATCTTCAGTGGGATGACAGAACCGGGGTAGACAGGAGGTGACGTATTGAGCTGGTAGTCGTGCATTCAGTTCACATAGAGAGCATCTGGTAAGTATATTTTTTTAATATTTAATATAACTTTAAATATATATAGTTTATTTTATATTTCTGTAGGCAGTCGAGCATCACGATATTATGGAGTTCGACCTTCATCGGAAGATGTACAGTGATCAAGCTACTGGAATGATTAGAGGTGATCGCCATTGTCAGATTGTGGTTAGTATTATTTTATCAGTTTAACAATTAATTGCATATAATATATTGACAATTATAATTTTAAATTGGAATTGAAGGAGTCATATGAGGCTGAATACTCTTAGACACGGGCTGAGGGTCAGTACAAGATAGTTGAACAGACCAGTGCTCACCATTTCGATGAGGCGACTTGGATGCAGGCGACTCAGTATGGCTTTGGGAAGGGCATTGTAGTTGGTATCAGAACTCATTTGAATCCTGGTACTTATTATGGTACTGATGCGATGTCAGCGTCAATCTCGAGAGGAGCTCATGGAGATGCATCATCTTCTATCCCACAGTATCAGGAGCAGTTACGAGCTTAGGCTGAGCATATAGAGGCATTGCAGAAGCAGAAAGAAGAGATGTGTCAGCGGTAGCGGTAGGAGGAGTAGCATTACGAGGAGCAGATGCATTGATGGTAGCAACAACATCACGAGCAGATGGAGTACATGCGCCGTCAGACTCATAGTTTAGGGATGGAGTTTCTACCACCAGCACCTTCACCTCCTCCACCTCCTCCAGAAGACGACCCCCAATGATTTTTTTATGATACCAACATTTGAATTTAACATTTTAATATGAATTATTTACATTTTATGTCTTTTATATCTGTACAACTAGTACATAACTTAATTTTTAATATTTTATTAATTTTTTTGTGAATATTGAGAATATTAATATTTTTTATTTTTTTATTGTTTAAATATTAGTAATATTATTTTTTCATTAATCATAATTTTATTAAATTTTTTTTTAAAAAAATTAATTTATTATTTGTGATGGGACCTTTTGTGATGGGGTCCCATCGCAAATAGTCTAACTAAATATTTTTAAAAACATTTTTGCGACGGTCAAGTAGTACCATCACAAATAATTTATTGCGACGGGCCAGTTGTGAAAACGTTTACGTATATATAATACATATAATCGGAAGGTTATTTTCGAGGGAGATGTTTCCCATCTTAAATAACTTTTTTTGTGACGGGCCCATCACAAATACTTGTATTTGCGCCAACATTTTCTGCAACGGGCTATTTGTGATGGGATCCCGTCGCAAATAGTCCATCACAATTACCAAGAATTCCAGTAGTGAGGGATATCTTATGTAGTATATTTTCATGAAGATAAATATTATCATCTTAGACAAGACCAGGATCCCTACCCACCCGGCTAGATTTTTTTATTTAATCCTATTCTATAATCATAGTTATGTTTGATTGAAATGGGTTCTAGGGAGCCTTGGTGTGCTGGTTTGGTCTGATTGGTATGTATGTGGGATTTGGGAATTGAATCATAGAAAAATATTAATATTGACCAAGACACATTTTAGATATGAAGCTTCTTACTATATATATCCATGTATATGGTTTTTGGTAGGATATTTTTATTTCGTTGATACCCATGCCTGAGCTTGATCACAATTTTTTATGATCCCCTTTGAGATCTATATTTGATTTTGATCACATATGTGTGTCTGTGTAGCCCGTGAGACCCATGTTTGATATTGATCGCATGGGTGTGGATGTGTAGGTTGTGATATCCATGATTGATATTGATTGCAAGGCTATGTGTGGGTAGCTCATGCAACCCATGATTGATATTTAACACATCTATGTGTCTCTGTGTGTCTATAGATTCTGATACTCATGCATTATATGCATTGTTTTCCCCATATGAATAACGTCCTATTGTGTTTTCATGTATATACATTGGTAATTTTTCTTCTATTATAAATTGACTGGTGGGTCATCATGGGGTAGTTTTCCCTTAGTAATTACGAATGTCTAACCTATGAAAATGATAAAGATAGACCAAGATAGACATAATGGGTATGATTATATTGGGTCCATACATGAGGTATTTCCAAGATACAATGACCATGTGGCCTTACCTGAGGCAGAGGAAGGGATATGATGACCCTATGGCCAGACTCTTGACAAATACCGGGCTTGATGACCTTCGGTAATGACGTGAGATTTTTTTCCCTTGTGTATAAGCAATGATATATGATTTTTTCTTTTTAGTTGACCCATGATCACTAATTATATTGTGACCATTCACTCAGTATGGATCCCAACTAGGAATGGATGGGGATCATGGAGTCATTGTTAGTACATGACCTCTCAACATATGGATGATGTTTTTATCATTTATTTTCTATCATGGAATACACCTATTATGCCTGTGGAAATATGTTAATGACAAATTGGTGGTATTATTAATGATTTTATACTTACAGTTTGGACATGAATATTGAAGCATGTGTAGTATTTTTGATCAAATATACAAGAGAGGGTAATAAAATAATTGTCAGGAGTTGAATAGATTTGACATGGAGTTCAACGGCGGTACCGGGACATAATATATTGATCCATCACATGGGGTTTCTTACTTTACATTTCATTCTTATGTTGAATGAGGGTTCTCTACACCTAACATATATATTTTTATGGATTACCATTAAAGTTATAAAATTATTTATAGACATGATTTCATCTTATTAGAATAGTATTTATGCTTCTTCATCCTCTATATATATACTAATTTCCTTAGAGTAAATGTCATATCAAAATTGTGATGGCAATTCCCATTGTATAAAAAGAACCTCAAGATACTATGAAATTTATCTTAAAAAATATATCAAATGGTCTACAAACATCGTACTGATTGGACACAGTTGATGTCTGCCTATTAGGTGCTAGGGGAAAGCATGAATTAATATATCTTCTCCTGATGTTTCCATTGGATGATATATAGTTGATGAGATCACGAGGAATGAACCACCAATATGAACATCACATGTTTGAGGTATCATTGGTTGTTTCTAACTATGAACATGTGTATTTATGTCCATACATGAGATCATTCTCAATGTGTTCGATTTGACCATGTACTATGATGCAAGGAAAAACAAGACATTTAATTCATGGCAAGGTAGATTTTGTTGGAGAATCTTTGGTAGTATGACATTGGTTGAATGTCCTAGATTTAATTTATCACTTTAGAGTTGAGGATGTGATATCATAGACCAAGTTGATTGGGATGGTCATACATTCATTAAATCCACTAGCATTATTGTCAAAGGAAAGCCATTCCAGTTAGATCAATAAATAAAAAATTAATAATGTATGATGACACAGGTTGTGAATCCCATTTTAAGAGATATCATATGAATATGGGATTATGTGACAAAATCTGTGTTTATTAGATGATTGTCTTTGTTATGACTATTCCTTATCTCTTTAAAGACCATGATGTTTTTTAAGAATCCATTTCTGGTCTATGAGTAATATTCACTAATTTCGATATAAGGGCCTAGAGTGTCAATCCCAATAGCTTATTCATGTGTCTTTCATATTTAGTAAATAGGAATACATGAAATTGTGTTCCCCACCATGAGGTTCATGTGTTGTCTAAGTTTCAATGATAACCAAATGAATGATTAAATTAATTATTGTTTGAGTATAGAATAATTTGGTTGAATTTATTTTTTAAAATTACTTACAATCATTTAAGTAAATACGATTTAAAATATTAAATGAAATAATATTATTTTAATATTCACTATTTGATTAATATTTCGAGAATTACAAGTTTAGTTAATAGCATTGTTTTATCATGTGATATTTTTAATATATATTAAAAGTATGTGATAAAAATATATATTCCATTATGGCATAGTACATTCATCATAACATGTTATTTATATCTTATTTATCCAGTGTTACTTATACAAGTGTTAAAAAACCCTTTTAGGTGATTACCTCTCATTATACAAGAAGAAGATGACAGTTTTCATGTGTAAAATTCATACCCACGAATTTGATAGATCATCTTTCTTCTCTCTCAAACCTAAGAGAGATAAATCTCTCTTACAAGCTTCTAATTTTCAATATTCATCACAGATTAAAGGGATGTTATCACAATGATCACCATGACATCAAAATACACATTGGAGATCCACGCTAACACCAAAAATTCAATGATGAGAATCTGCATGGACTCTTGATGTGTGAGTGGATTAACTACATGGTTTCACAATCAGACCCTTCAAGCAACATCACTGGTGATGTACAATATAGGAACATGTATTATACCCAAAAGTTGTATTCATTATGTTATTTTTGAACTTATTAAATTCACAAGTGATCATCAATCCTCAATTAGTGCTTGGATCATTACAGACAATGAAGCGATTTTTTCCCTTATGATGATGTTTTTTAAAACACTAGCCATTAGGATTCTGTTCCCAACCCCTGTACCAACAATTAGTATCAATGTGATTGTGTGAATTTTATGATCCAAGAAAAAATTAATTTTTATTAAATTGTGTAAAGGTATTTAATTCAATACAAACAAAAAAGATAAATTTGTGATCCAATTTCATAGGTTCATGTTCTTCCCATGTGAAAATTTTAACATGGATAAAAAACAAAGATCATGGGAGTTACAATTGAAGAACAATATAAACATACATTTGTTCATATTTAATATTTTTTTGAGATCCAATTCATGCTTGGTTCTAGTTGGATCATTTTTTTCTAGAAAAGTTAGATGCCTCTCAAGGAAGATTTAAAAAAAACACCCCTATTATAAACTCATATCTTCTAGGATTATGGAAAAAAAAAACAAAAACAAAAAAATTTGAAGGAGGAATGGGTATTTGGTTTCCATGAAAATAATAAGGGGATGCTTATTTTTTTTGGAATTTGGACTTATGTTATTAATTTTAAAAAATGAATATGGAATATTCGTAGAAGAAACCCCTACTCCCATGAGCCACTAATGCGACCACCTTTTCTCACCATAGTATCCATCTAGCCACGACCTACCAGTGCCATATACACATTGTAATATCTTCTCCATAAAACCACAAATCATGATCCAGACATATATATGCCTCCCCAGCTCCTCTAATATCCATGGGTGATTCCCCGATGCTCTTCCGTTCACCGGTCACCTTGACATATGCCTCCTCGTTGAATTCCCCTATCTGACCACCACCACTCAATTAACAATTCTACTCAAGAGAGTTATCTACCATAACATCATTCCATTGGCCGGGTAACATATTTGTAAACATCCCACAGTTATTCTTTTAACTTCTGCGGCCTATATCAAGCCCCACTATTTCCATATTGTTCACGTGTTGCATCTCCCTTTAGTGTCGGTCTCGATATCGCTGCACCTTCTCCATTATAGGTGTATGTTATTATAATCATTCCTCAGCCACATGATCCCCCCTAGACACCCTTTGTCTATCTATAATTGAACCTAGCCATACATAAACCCTATTCTGAGGTACCCCTTCCTAGCCAACTAGTAGAGTATTAATCGGTATTATTTGACTCAACTTGTCTCATACTGTAACGCACATGAGTGATTAATCCTGACATGGAACTAGTATAAGATGACCTACCTATCCCCTAACATCCATGTATGTAAAGACCCGGAAATTTCAAGGAAATTTTTTCCTTAATTTTATTTGGCATTTTACAAGAACTCAGTTTCTGACGGCACCTGATTCTGAGGCCCGGTGTGCCCGGAATCATTTTCCGATGTTTGGATCGGGTACGTTCAGTGAACGAATGAGCGGGTTTTTCTAACTTTTGAACCGGCACTCGGAATCGAATTCAGAGGGCACCGATGGAACTTCAGCGCCGATAATTACTTAGAAATGCCTCTTCCAGAGTTGCGTTTTCTCGGGTGTGGTTTTTAATTTTTGGGGTTAAGTGAAGAAAATAAAATAAAGTTGTGCGACAACTTTATTTTATTTCACTTAAAGTCACTTAAATCCTCTTAAAGCCACTTATGCTAAGTTGAAGCAGATAGGGTGGAACCCAAAATATCCTACCCTCTTGGTAGGATATTTTTGAGGTGGGGCCCGCACGAGCCCCACTGTTTCTTTCCTCTAAGTAACGCACACGCGAAAACCCTTTTTAATGAATGTCAACTGGTGCGTTTTCTAAAACTCTTAACGCACCTATTAAATGGATAGTTAAGTCCTTACCATTAATTCACAAAATTAATGGTTTTTTTCTTAACCTATTTTTCAAACTGTTGTCATAATAATAAAATAAGACAAACACCCTTTTTGATGACGGGTTACATGTTGAGAGGATTTGGAGAAACTATATCTTCATCCTCCTTCGTGAAGAACGCGAAGAACGCCGGCCTTCTACGAAAGGCGATGAATAACGCCGAACCCTTGTAGATCGACGACGCGATGTCGTGTACCGCGACACCGATGATTCTCCTTCCCCGACATCCTTCTGCGATGATTCTCCTCCTGCGACAAATCTTCGATCAACTACTTGAGGTAGGAGATTATGGATCATTTAAATTTCCTTTGTGGATATTATCCTCAACATGGATTTAATTAGTGAAATTAAATATTTGTGTTTTATTTAACCCTCAGAGATCGTCGACGCGATGTCGTGTACCGTGACGATGCAACGCCCCTTCTGCGACGCGATGATCCTCTTCTTCCGCAATGGTCAATTCTGCGAAGAACTTATCCGACGACAACGATGAGGTAGGGGTTTTTTTATTTGAATCATTGTGATTTATACCCACGGTGTTTATTTATTAAAATTATTGTGAGACTTTTAAACCACTAACGCAGTGGGTACGGACTAACGAACAAGTCTGAACCCACCGCCCCTTTCGTTCTTGTTGTGCGAAACAGCGGACGTCGACCAAGCAGGCCGCACGGGCGATGCGGGGTCCTCATAGTGAAGGACGGACTCTGGGAGTACATTTGGAGAAGACGGCAAGGATTTTCGACCACCTGAACTCATCTGGTGGTCCGCGGAGCAAACCGCCGGCGTGCCACGCCAGTACGGCGGCGCTGGCGGCAGAAGGCGGTGGCGCCCGGCGCGCCGCCGAGGAGAACTGCCGCGGCTGAAGCCACGGCGGCGCTCAGCAGACCCGCGACCGCGCGGGTCCGGAAAGAGACGAGACGTGGCCGACTGCGGCGTCCGCTGGCAAGGGCGGCCCCAAGCGGGGTCGCGGTACACTCAAGTGGGGGCAGGACGGCCCCCGCACCGCTCGGTCGTAACCGGTCGAGCCGTCCCCTGGCGGCTGTGCCGCACCCGCGCCGGCCGGGCCGGGTCGCGCCAAGGCCGGGCTATGCCACGCTGGCTGGGCCGAGTCGCGCCCAGCCGGGTCGGACCAAGACCCGGGTCGGGTCGATCCGGTTCGGGCCGACCTAGGGGGGTTGGACCGGGTCGGTCTGGGCCCAGACCCCCCGTTTTTGGACCTTTTTGGTCTTTTGCCCATATCTTGAGCTCCGGGCTTCCTCTCGACATACCGTTAGTGGAGAGGTGATCCTTGGACCGAGACGGTCGTTTTGACATATTGTACTAAAGGTTTCGGAATACTTTGGGATCAGCTAGGATGGTTCGTACACGAAACCAAAGGGGCCCTCGGAGCGGAAATGCTCATATCTTGAGCTACGGACGTCCGATTGACGTAACATTGACTTTAATGGATTCCACTAGGTGAGACAGATCTTGTGGCTTACTTCGCACGAGGTTTGGACGCAGGTGGAGTATGGTCGGGTTGGTTTTGACTTAAAAACCAACCGGACCCATGGGACGAAAAAGCCAATAACTCTCAGACCGGGTGTCCGATTGACGCTCTGTCTGCGATGTTGAGTTCCTGTTGACGATACGGAACTTTTGGATACATCAACTCTGACTATGTGTCATTTGATGTATCATCCTCTCGACTCATGGAGCGGACCCTCCCGAACATGCTTATTGTGTGCGGGAACCCTAGGGCTGGCTGCGACTACGACGATGACGACGACTATGCAGAGATCCTCATTGGATTCGACGACGACTACAACACTCAGTGATCCATTGTGGGTCAGTGCTACCGATCCTGTGTGGGTCCGATCCTGTGTGGGTCAGCGCTCAGCGGTCCTGTGTGGGCCACCGCCTATAGATCCTGTGTGGGTCCGATCCTATGTGGGTATTTGCGGGGGTTAGTTACCTATCAATCCTTTGTAGGTTAGATCCTTTGTGGGTCATTGCGGGGGTTAGTTACCTATCGATCCTTTGTGGGTCATATCCTTTGTGGGTCATTGTGGGGGTTAGTACATATCGATCCTTTGTGGGTCCGATGGCTTAGATGAATCAGTGGAAATATCTGGTCATCTTTATCGTCATATGAAGAAGTATACATGTGTGAGCTGAATCTTGTTCTTCTTTCATATGTGGATTGTGTTGTGCTATCCTGTGTGGGTATATGTTTTGATTTCCTATGTGGAATGGGTTGTACATGGGTTCAGATGTTGGATCCGAACAAGAATTGATGACTTAGGTATATGTGTGGGCATATACCTATGAAGTGTCGGATTTTACTTCGTGATTGTATCTTTCCTTTGTGGATTATCCATTTTGGATTCTGAGAGACCTTCGGGGGTCTCGGGGTCCCTACTGAGTAGCTTATACTCACCCCTGTACGGGCTATGCCCGCACTACATTGTGTTGGTTGCAGATGATGGAGAGCGCTAATCGTGGTTGAGGCTTGTAGAGCAGGACGATACCTGGAGGTGGACCATTGGGCGGGACGTACACAGGGCGGTCGGCTGGACCCGAGGAGCAGTGGAGGCTATCTGTACCCACCCTTCAGGTGGGATTTCTAGTGGACAGCTCGACGTTGCAGCTTTACTTTTTAGTTGATGTTTTCCCTTTCCAGTTGTACTTACTTTCAGTTTGGGTTTGTATACTGGACCACTTACGTTTCCGCACTTACTGTTGTACCAGTTTTTACATAGTGTTTACTTCTGCCTACTTGCTTTGTGGTGTTTGTGGTTTACTTTACAACGGAAATGCCTTCCCTTTTTCCGGGATTTATGCCTTGGTGCTAGTCGCCAGCCCCTGGCCTATGGAAGGCGGGGTTGGGGTAGTCACGACACGGGCCCCGAGGACGGGTCGTGACAAATTGGTATCAGAGGAGTTAAGTTCTACCATATAACTTGGGACTATGATATTTTCTATGTGGAGCAATAGTGTTAAGAGTATTGAGTGTGGTTATCAGTCCAAGGAGTCCAGTGTTGGTGCGGCGACCGACGTATCCGTACACCAGGACCCTGACTTCTGATTTCCTACTTAATGCATGAAAACATTGATTACGTGTGTGTTTCAAGTTTTCTTTGTGATTACTTTGTGTCGTCTCACTAGGTATACTGTTCTGACTATGGTTCATCTATTTACTTTTTCAGGATGGCCCCATGACGGTATCCAACTAGGGTTCCGAGAGTTGAGTGTGACGACAACCCACCGAGCGATGAGACCTCGGTACAGGGCCCTTTGACAGAAGAGGCACCAGCGGTACCTCTAACCGCTGAGGCACCGCTGCTTCCAGACCCAGCCGCTGATGATGCACGTCACCTTAGTGCACTGTATGAGTTCCAGCGCCAGCAACCGCCCAGGTTCCATGGGGAGACGGACCCCCAGGAAGCCGAGGACTAGATGGAGGCAGTTGTATGAGTTTTCCGGTTAGTGAGGACACCAGCAGACCTCATGGTGATCCTCGCAGCGAGCCTACAGCACAAGGAAACATGCCGATGATGGATCTTGATGCTTCAGGTGCACGATGAGGAATCTCTTCTCTGGACAGACTTTGAGAGCCTCTTCCGCTCAGAGTTCGTACCGACCACCGTCCGTGCGGTATGCATCCATGAGCTTCTTCAGCTGCGGTAGGGCAGCTTGACGGTCACCCAGTACTCAGCGAGATTTACCGATCTCTCACGCTACTCGAGAGACATAGTACAGGACCAGTTCTTCTGGGCCTGGACCATTGAGCAGGGATTGAGACATGAGATCAGGGAATCACTGATCTCCCTCAGCATTCCGACTCAGGTAGGAGAACTGGAGTGAGCCCTTTTGATTGAGATCTTCCTTGATGAGCCTTCATCAGCAGCGAGACCTACCACGGGGCGACACGTAGTAGAGTCTTCTGCGGCAGGAAGTCGACGGATGACTCATGGGTCAAGGAAGACAAGACCCTCACGCATACGACCTCAGGACACTGGCTTAGTAGTGCGGGTCACACAGTGTGGAGCCAGTCTTTTGAGAGGCAGGCAGTGCTACACATGTGGCGGGTAGGGCCACATGGCTCGTGACTGCCCGACCCACCATGCCGAGGAGTAGCAGATGGTTGAGGGGCCACCCAGGCAGAGGCAGCGGGTCGACCGTGGAAGTCCTCATAGAGCAGGCAGACGAGGTAGGGGAGCTGGCCAAGCAGCAGGTGGTGGGTGACGCTTTGAGGCTCTACCACCACCACCACCGGGAGGTCCACCCCAGCCACAGGGAGCTGGCGGGCAGAGATAGGCACAGCTATAGGCAGCGGTGGCCTACGAACACAACGCGCCCGAGATGATTCAAGGTACTATCTGTGTCTATTACACCCTTTATGCAGTTCTTATAGACACAGGAGCGAGTCACACATTCATACCTGCTGCCCCTGTTCGGAGCTCGGAGATTCCGACAGAGCCGTTGGCTCAATCCATACGGCTAGAGACTCCTACGGGAGCAGACTCGATGATCACACACTGGTGCCGGCTGTGTGAGCTTACTCTACGAGGCGAGATATTCGGCTAGGATCTTCTTTTAGCAGCGTCGAGGCCTTACGACGTCATCTTGGTCATGGATTGGTTGTCTATAGTCCATGCACAGATTGACTGTTTTAGGTGAAAGGTTAGATGTGTACGCACCGACGGGAGAAGGATCACCTTCACAGGCGAGAAGGGAGCCTTCGTAGCACAGGATGGACTTCCGCAAAGGAGAGGATAGCCCATCACTCATTAGTTGGCTTTCCTCATCCTAGGAGCAGTTGACGTGCGAAGTCCTAGTTTTCCTGCAGTGGTGGATCAGTAAGAGGACGTCTTTCCCGACGATGTTCCAGGGCTACCTCCTCACAGAGAGGTATACTTTAATATTGACATATACACCGGGACAAACCCCGATATCAACTCCATCATATTGGATGGCCCCCCGCTCAGCTTCGAGAGCTATGAGTACAGTTGGAGGACTTGCAGGGCAAGGGATTCATCTGACCTAGTGTTTCACCCTGGGCTTCCCCAATATTGTTCGCCAAGAATGCAGAAGGGAGCTTGCGACTTTGTGTCGACTATCGTCCCCTGATCCAGGTGACAGTGAGGAACAAGTATCCGCTACCGAGGATTGATGACCTCTTCGATCAGCTCAAGGGAGCACGGTGGTTCCCGAAGATAGACCTCATGTCAGGCTATCATTAGCTCAGGGTTCGAGATGAGGACGTGTAGAAGACGTCCTTCAGATGACGGTATGGACACTATTAGTTCTTTGTTATGCCATTTGGCATAACCAATTCTCCAGCGGTGTTCATGGGCCTCATGAACAGGATCTTTCAGCCATACCTCGATCGACTTGTCGTAGTCTTCATCGACGGCATTTTGATTTACTCGACGACTGAGGAGGAGCACGCCTACCACTTGTGAGTTGTACTGGACAAACTCCGAGAGCACCAGCTTTATGGAAAACTCACGATGTGTTAGTTCTGGATACATGAGTTCCACTTCTTGGGACACATCATCTCTTAGGCAGGATTTGCGGTGGATCCTGCGATGATCGAGGTAGTGCTAGCTTGGGAGCCACCCAGGAGCGTGACAGAGGTGTGGAGTATCTTAGGACTAGCTGGATACTATCGGAGATTTGTGCCAGACTTCTCGAGAGTTGTGGCACCACTCTCAGATCTTACAAAGAAGGTGAAACCCTTTATGTGGTCAGACAGATGTCAGCAGAGCTTTCAGGAGATGAGACAGAGATTGACCAGCGCCCCTATCTTGAGGTTGCCTGAGGAGGGAGTAGGGTACATAGTCTATTGAGATGCATTAGGGACTAGACTCGGATGTGTTCTGATGCAGGAGCGGTCCGTGATCGCCTATGGATCACGCTAGTTGAGGCCACATGAGCAGAACTACGCTACCCATGACCTGGAGTTAGCAGCAGTGGTTTTCGCTCAGAAGACATGGCGACACTATCTAATGGGCGAGCACTTTACAGTCTTTTCTGAAAATCAGAGTCTCAGGTACATATTTTCTCAGAAGGACCTGAACCTGAGACAGCGGCGATGGCTTGAGTTCCTCCAGGACTATGACTTTGAGATAGTCTATACTCCTGGAAAGGGGAACGTGGTAGCCGATGCTCTCAGCAGGAGGACGAGCATTCATCTAGTTGAGGAGGCGACAGAGAAGCTATCCGCTTTGCAGATATCCTTCGTGGATAGAGATGTAGAATCCTTAATTTAGTCTCTCACAGTCACCCCTCCACTATTGTAGTAGGTCAGAGAGGTACAACGTGGGGACGCCGACTTTGAGACGCGGCGTGCACAGAAATCCTCAGGACAGGCACCAGATGGTTTCTCCTTTGAGGCAGAGAACAACATCCTTTTCAGAGGACATACCTTGGTACCATTTTCCTTACGGGGGGAGGTGCTGAGATAGTTTCACACTTCTAAATTGTAGGTACATCCTGGAGTGCTGATGATGTACCAGGATCTCAGACGACAACACTGGTGGTCGGGCATGAAAAAGGTTGTGGCATAGTTCATTTCTCGATGCCTCACCTGCCAGCAGGTGAAGGCAGAGCATCAGGTACCAGCAGGCTTGGTACAACCCTTGGAGGTCCCGGAGTGGAAGTGGGATGGGATATCTATGGACTTCGTGACTGGACTTCCACGCACTTCCAGATGTCATGACTCCATTTGGGTGATTGTCGACCGACTCACCATGTTGGCTCACTTCTTACCCATCAGAGAGGAGGGCTCAGTGGAGAGCGTGGGATGTCTCTACATTCAAGAGATTGTACGGCTTCACAATGTGCCATCATCTATCGTCTCCGATTGAGATGATCTCTTCACTTCCCGGCATTGGAAGGGGTTGCAGGAGGCGTTCGCGACGCAGCTACGTCTGAGCACCACCTTTCACCCTCAGACGGTTGGTCAGATGGAGAGGACCATTAAGACTCTCGAGGACATGCTCTACGCATGTGTCCTCGACTTTGGTCGTAGCTGGGAGGACCACCTACCCTTGCTGGAGTTTGATTACAACAACAGCTACTACTCCACCATCGGGATGGCACCATACGAGGCGTTGTACGGAAGACCTTGCAGATCTCCTTTGTGCTGGATAGACCCTAGGGAGTCAGCACTCGTGGGACTAGAGATGGTCCAGACCACGACAGAGAAGGTCTAGGTCATCCAGGAGAAGATGAGAACAGCTCAGAGCCGGCAGAAGTCTTATGCTGACAGGAGGCGGAGGCCACTAGAGTTCGAGGATGGTGACCACGTCTTCTTGTGTGTCTCACCTCGACGTGGATTACAGAGATGTGGACGAGGCGGCAAGTTGTCTCCATGCTTCATCAGACCATTCCAAGTCCTCAGTAGGATTGGTGAGGTGGCTTATCTCCTGGCTCTACCACCTCAGTTACACCGGGTGCACGACGTCTTCCACGTATCGCAGTTGAGTAGATACATGCACGACTCGATGCATATCATTGACTATTGGGAGGTGGACGTTGATGATGGGGAGACTTTTGCGGAGGTCCCAGTGGAGATAGAGGATTGAAAGGAGTGGGTCCTACATGGACGATCGATTCATCTAGTGCGCAACAGATGGGAGCATGGGAACCTACAAGAGAGCACTTGGGAGCGAGAGGCTCAAATGCGTGCTCAGTAACCACATTTTCCCCCTAGTTTATGATGTATCTTTACGGGGACGTAAAGCCCTGAGTTGGGAGTGATGTAAAGACCCGTAAATTTCAATGAAATTTTTTTATTAATTTCCTTTGGAATTTTACAAGACCGCAGTTTCTGACGGCACCTAATTCCGAGGCCCGGTGTGCCCGGAATCATTTTCCGAAATTTGGCTCGGGTACGTTCAGTGAACGAACGAGCGGGTTTTTCTAAATTTTGAACAGGTGCTCGGAATTGAATTATGAGGGCACCGATGGAATCGCAGCACCGGTATTTTCTTAGAAACGCCTCTTCCAGAGTTTCGTTTTCTCGGGTGCGGTTTTTAATTTTTGGGGTTAAGTGAAGAAAATAAAATAACGTAGTGTGAAAACATTATTTTATTTCACTTAAAGCCACTTAATTCCACTTAAGCTAAGTTGAAGCAGATAGGGTGGAACCCAAAATACCCTACCCTCTTGGTAGGATATTTGTGAGGTGGGTCCCGCACGATCCCCACCGTTTCTTTTCTCTAAGTAACGCACCCGCGAAAACCCCTTTTTAATGAATGTCATCTGGTGCATTTTCTAAAACTCTTAACACCCGTATTAAATGGACAGTTAAGTCATTACCATTAATTCACCAAATTAATGGTTCGTTTCTTACCCTATTTTTCAAACAGTTGGCATAATAATAAAATAAGAACAACACCCTTTTATTGACGGGTTGCTTGTTGAGAGGATTTGGAGAAAATGTATCTTCATCCTCCTTCGCGAAGAACGCGAAGAACGCGAAGAACGCGAAGAACGCGAAGAAGGCGAAGAATACGAAGAACGCCGGCCTTTGATGAAAGGTGATGAAGAACGCCGAACCCTCGGAGATCGACGACGCGACGCCGTGTACCACGACGCCGACGATTCTCCTTCCCCGACGTCCTTCTGCGACGATTCTCCTCCCGCGACAAATCTTCGATCAACTGCTTGATTTAGGAGATTATGGATCATTTAAATTTCCTTTATGGATTTTATCCTCAACATGAATTTAATTCGTGAAATTAAATATATGTTTTTTTAACCCTTGGAGATCGTAGACGCGACGCCGTGTACCGCGACGATGCGACGCCCCTTCCGTGACGCGAAGATCCTCTTCTTCCGCAACGGTCAATTCCACGAAGAACTTGTCCGACGACAACGACGAGGTAGGGGTTTGTTTTATTTGAATCTTTGTGATTTATACCCATGGCGTTTCGTTATTAAAATTGTTGTGAGACTTTTAAAAGGCTAACGTGGTGGGTGCGGACTAACGAACAAGTCTGAACCCACCTCCTCTTTAGTTCTTGGTGTGCGAAACGGCATACGTCGACCAAGCCGGCCGCATGGGCGATGCGGGGTCCTCGCAGTGAAGGACGGACCCTAGGAGGACTTTTGGCGAAGACAGAAAGGATTTACAACCACCGAAACTCATCCGGTGATCCGCGGAGCAAACCGACGGTGCGCCACGCCGAGGAGAACCGCCGCGGCTGAAGCCGCGGCAGCGGCCGGCAGACCCGCGACCGCGCGGGTCCGGCGAGAGACGGGACACGGCCGTCTACCGCATCCGCTAGAAAGGGCGGCCCCATGAAGGGCTGTGGTACTCTCACGTGGGGGGCATCACGCCCCCCGAGCCGCTCGGCCGTAACCGGCCGAGCCATCCCCTAGCGGTCGGGCTGGGTCACGCCCAGGCTGGGCAGGGCCACCGTGGCCGGGCCGGGTCGCGCCCAGCCAGGTCGGACCCGGACCCGGGTCGGGTCGACCTGGTTCGGGCCGACCCAGGGGGGTTTGGATAGGTCGGTCCGGGCCCAGACCCCCCGTTTTAGGACCTTTTTGGTCTTTTGCCCGTATCATGAGCTACGTGCCTCCGATCGATGTACTGTCAGCGGAGATGCGACACTTAGACCGAGACAGTCGTTTTGACATTTTACACTCAAGGTTTCGGAATAATTTGGGTTCGTCCGGGTTGGTTTGTACACGAAACCAACTGGGCCCTCGGAGCGGAAACACTCATATCTTGAGCTTCGGACGTCCGATTGACGTACCGTCAAATTTGATGGATTCCTCTAAGTGAGACAGATCTTTTGACTTACTCCTCCTGAGGTTTGGACGCAAGTGGAGTAAGGTCGGGATGGTTTTGACTTAAAAACCAACTGGGCCCCTAGGACGAAATAGCCAATTACTCTCAGACCGGGTGTCCGATTGACGCGCCGTCTACAATGTTGAGTTCCTGTTGACGATACGGAACTTTTGGATACATCAACTCTGGACTATGTGTCAGTTGATGTATCAGCCTCTCGGATCGTGGAGCGGACCCTCCCGAACGATCATGCTGTGTGCGGAAACCCTATAGCTGGCTGCGACTACGACGACGACGACGACTGTGAAGATATCCTCAGTGGATTCGACGATGACTACAACACTCAGCGATCCTTTGTGGGTCAGTGCTACTAATCCAGTGTGGGTCCGATCCTGTGTGGGTCAGCGCTCAACGGTCTTGTGTGGGCCAGCGCCTACAGATCCTGTGCGGGTCTGATCCTATGTGGGTATTTGCTGGGGTTAGTTACCTATCGATCCTTTTTGGGTCAGATCCTTTGTGGGTCATTGCGGGGGTTAGTTACCTATCGATCCTTTGTGGGTCAGATCCTTTGTGGGTCATTGCGGGGGTTAGTTACCTATCGATCCTTCGTGGGTCAGATCCTTTGAGGGTCATTGTGGGGGTTACTACCTATCGATCCTTTGTGGGTCCGACGACATAGATGAATCAGTGGTAATATCTGGTCATCTTTATCGTTATATGAAGAAGTATACATGTGTAAGATGAATCCTGTTTTTCATTCCTATGTGGATTGTGTTGTGCTATCCTGTGTGGGTATACGTTTTTCTTTCCTGTGTAGACTGGGTTGTACTTGTGTTCGGATGTTGGAGCCGAACGAGAATTAATGACTTAGGTATATGTGTGGACATATACCTAAGAAGTGTCTGATGTTACTTCGTGATTGTATCTTTCCTTTTTGGATTATCCTTTGTGGATTCTGGGAGACCTTCGGAGGTCTCGGGGTCCCTACTGAGTAGCTTAGACTCACCACTGCACGGGCTATGCCCACACTACATTGTGTTGGTTGCAGATGACAGACAACACTGATCGTGGTTGAGGCTTGCAGAGGAGGACAGTACCTGGAGGTGGACCACTGGGCGGGACATACTCGGAGCAGTCGGCTGGACCCGAGGAGCAGGAGAGGCTATCTGTACCCACCCTTCAGGTGGGATTTCCAGTGGAAAGCTCGACGTAGCATCTTTACTTTTCAGTTGTTGTTTTCCCTTTGCAGTTGTACTTTACTTTCAGTTTGGGTTTGTATACTGGCCCACATACTTTTCCGCACTTACTGTTGTACCAGTTTTTACTTAGTGTTTACTTCTGCCTGCTTGCTCTTTGGTTTTTGTGGTTTACATTACAAAGGCAATGCCTTCCCTTTTTCCGGGATTCACGCCTTGGTGCTAGTCGCCAGCCCCTGGCCTATGGAAGGCGGGCTTGGGGTAGTCACGACACGGGCCCCGAGGACGGGTCGTGAAAATGTACATGGTATTCCAACCATAGAATAAGGCTATGTGGGGTCATCCAGACACACAATTCCCCTTTTCAGAGTTCTAGGGCTCAATATATATTTAAGGGAGAATGAAATTTATATATTAAAATAATGGGGAAATTCTTCTTAAGGACTAAATATTGAGAAAATACCAATGGGGTCCTTCAATTATGATATCAGTATCCAAATGAGAGTTTTACCAAAAATAATTTCCTCTTTCTCTCAGATCGCTTTATCTCCCTCTATTTCCCCATCGCTCCCATGTACTGCAACCCATCGTTCCCACGCAATGCTCCTCATCACTCATCCACCAGGCGCATTTTCTTACAGGATCCACCAACTGGTCTTTTCTATTTATCACATGGATAATTCCTCTATAGCTCTCATCCTTACCTCCTCTTCACTAAATTTTCTCTTGGAACACCTCCTCTCGAACTCATCTAGCTAACATTTCTCTTACACTCATCCAGCTATCTCCTTCTATTATTATCCTCCAGGTGTGGCAGTGGGATTGCTCAG
Organism: Viscum album; assembly: GCA_963277665.1. Taxonomy (NCBI): domain Eukaryota; kingdom Viridiplantae; phylum Streptophyta; class Magnoliopsida; order Santalales; family Viscaceae; genus Viscum; species Viscum album. The sequence continues at coordinate 423,893,734 of OY728139.1, read as the reverse complement.
AATAGTGGCCTCCTCCCACCATCATTTTCACTTTTAGCAATATCATATTGAGGTCTCCCTTCTCCCAGTGCCTAGTGTATCTAAAACCTTATTTTTTTAAGTTGTATGTTGCCTATTTTTTTAATGACATATTCTATTAATTGATGTAAATATGAGATAATAATGAATTTTAGGTTCTTATATTCTATAATTATGTAGGGTTATTGATACAATATGATGTTACAAAATTTTCAAGATGATTTTTTTGTTATTTTCATTTTAATAGAGCATTTTTTGGTGATTAAAATGAAAAAATGAATTATGATGGTGGAAGATCGATGGGTGGAGTGATAATATAATGTATTTTATTTTATGAAATATCATGATTAGAATCATAGATAATGAAGTGTGATGTGTCATCGTTATATTTAAAATACATATTAATTTTTTATAATTATATTATTTTAGACCTTATAGATGATGAAGGAGTTGAGAAATTGTCAGATTCAATGATATTTTTTCTCATGTCCACTTTATTTTGAGGTTGGTTGAATTTTTATAGTTGACAGTGGATGTAAATCAAAGAGTGGATGTAGATAAAACATAATGAAATTTGAAAAATGTTTTTTATTATTTTGATTAAATCTTATGTATTAACATTTTATATTTAATTTGTTGTGATATATTAGATGGAGTGAATTTAGAAACAATTTTTTGAGATAATAGTGATTTTCAAAAGCTACATTGTTCAATTAGTAGTGTTACATGATTGAACCTAGAGTAAAATTCCTCAATGTGGAATGAATTATTGGTGGATGTTGGCCACAATTGTCCTTCATCCAAAGCATTTAGGGAGACAAATTTTATGTATAGAATTGCACCCTTTTATGAATATGAATATGTCAAGAATATTCCTCAAAATATTATTTCCAAATGAAAAGTTGAGAGTTTCATTTGGAATTTAACAACATTTGGATTTTGGAACACAACTCTGTTTGATTGTGTGAAAACATTTCAAAATTATCATATGCACTTGGCCCATGATACACTATAAATTATTCACAAATCAAGGGAATAACTAGTGTCATATATTATTACTTCTAAGCTGATGAATAATGTGGAGAAATCTACCAAAGAAATTAGAGATGAATTGTACACAGACTATAGTATATCACTTACATACCATCAATCATTAAGTGCCATGAAAAAAGTAGTTGGTGGAATATATGGGGTTCTAATGAATTCATATATGTTAATCCCCTAGATATGAAATATAGTAATAGAAGTTGATCCAGAAACAATAGCGAAGTGGGTATAATTTGAAAATGGTAGATTTGAAAGATAATGGATTTCATATGGGTGTTTCATAATTTGTTTCTTATTATGTGGTCAACATGTGTTTTTTGTGGATGGGTGGAAATTTAGTGGTCCTTACAATTGTACCTTGATGGCCGCATCAACATATGATGTAGATGAAAATAATTTCCATTGGAATATTCAATTGTTTTTTATAAAACATATGATTATTAGACATGTTTTTTAAACATTATAATAGAAATTGAAGGTTCTACGCAATTGGTTATTATATATGATTGATACAATGTAATTATAAGTGCCGTTAAAACTATTTTTTGTGGTTATTGATATGAAAATTTTTACCATCATGTGAAAGTAAATTTTATCTCTAAAATTAAAATATTATGTATGGGAATGGGAAGAGGAACTATGGAAGTGTAATTGAAATTATTTGATTATATTGCCTATTATTTTTTGGACTGTGATTTCAATGTTTCTATAAAGAATTTGACATAAAGTTTCTATAATTTTAATGATGGTTTGAAAAGGATGGTGATGTTGGTAGGTGGGAAATGTCTCTAATTCCACACGATCAATGAGATCATATTACAAAAAATTTAACTGAATCATTCATTGCATGTATTATTAAGGATATGAGACATAATATTTTTGTGTTTATTAATGAACATCATGAGAAATTGAGTAATAATTTTTTTTTCACCAAATAATATGTAAATTGTGAAGAAATCGAGTTGAATCTAATGTTAATAAAAAATAAATGATGAATGTGTTAATGAATGAATCATTGATAGTAGAGAATTATGGAATTTTTTTCTTAGTTCATAACGGTAATATGGTTATCACTATACAATCAGGCAGTTGGGGGTGCACTTATAAATCATGGAAAATGAGTGGGATCCCTTGTGCTGATGAATGTGAATGAATATGAAAAGTATATAGTAACTTGTACAGATATGTAGAATATTGTTATCTACTCAACACCCAAGAGAATATGTATCTTGGTGTTATGCATCATGTTGAGAAAAATAAGATTCCAAATTTGAATGAATTAACATATAATGATTTTGTGAATGAATTTTTGTTCAAGAACCAAAAAATTATCATCCAACTGGTAGACCATCATATAATCAAATAAAAACTAAATGACAAAATAAAAATTTATATCATATTTTTAATTGTAAAAAATTTATCCACAAATGTATAATGTGTAGAAATTCAAATAAAAATTAATGTGGAAACTTTGAATGGGTGGTGTTTTTTGTATACTTCCAAATATGTTTCTAAATAGGGGAATGTTAGATAAGAGAATGATGTAAATGTGAAAAGGAATGAAATATTTTTTTTGTAGAGTTTCTGTGTTTAAGTCCCACGAATCCTTTTTAATTTTGGTCGTGTGTTCCTCACAATGATGTTGTAGTATTAATATTCACTAGTGTTTATAATGTAATTGATGCATTCTGGAATATGTATGAAATTTTGACATATAAACCATGTCAACATATGTAGATCATATAAATTAAAGATTTTAACACTAGATTTACAGGTTTTAAAAAGAAGCCTCCAGATATTAAGACACCGGTTAAAGGTTTTTTATTTGGTTTTGATGAAAAGACAAATAATAGACCATAGATTTTACATAATAGACTGTTTATCTTATAACAACTATTTTATAGTTGAATGTTTGGAGATATACCAATGAAATGGATGAAACCTATTTACTACCACAAAAGAGTTGTCTACGTCATTTTAATGATGTTTTTGAAACATGAGAAGGTGTTGAAATCCCAATCCATGTTATTTGTGCTGCAAAATATGTTTCTAAACAAGGGTATGTTAGAATGGAGAAGGTTTTAAATGTGGTAATGAATGAAGTATGTTTTTTTGGTGTATATGTGTTTATGTCCCATGAATCATTTTAATTTTTGTTATGTGTTACTTACAATGATGTTGAGGTATGAATAGTCACTAGTGATTATAATTTAAATGATGAACTATAAAATATGTATGAAATTCAAACATATAAACCATGTAAATATGTGTAGATGGTATAAATTACAGATTTTAACCAAGAATTTAATGGTTTTAACACATATCCTCTAGATTTTTACAGACCTGATACATGTTTTTTGATTTACTATTTACGAGACATAAACTAACTATCCATGAATTTCACATAATAAAATATTTAGATTGTAACATTTATTTTATAGTTGAATGTGTTGACATATAATAGTGAAATAAATAAAACATACTTGCTTGCATTGAAGAGCTCTCTTCATCATTATAATGAAGTTGGTGACAGATGATAAGGTGTTCAAATCCCAATCCATGTTTCGGTATTCTTACAAATATGTTTCTAAAAAAGGTAATTTTGGAGTTGAGAAATATGTAAATTTGAAAAGAAAGGAAATATAATTTTTGTAGTGTTTTTTGTTTATGTCTGATGAATTCTTTTAATTTCTTCCATGTGATAGCTATAATGATATTGAAGTATGAATAGTCACTAGTTTTTATAATGTAATTGATGCAGTTTGAAATAATTATGACATTATATCATATAAAAAACGTCAACATGTGTAGATTGTATAAATTACAAATTTTAAAATTGAATTTCCAGGTTTTAACATGGAGTCTCCAAATTTTAATAGAACTGCAACAAGTTTTTAGATTTTTTGAGGAAAATTAAAATAAGAGTACATGCACTTTACATAAAAGATTTTTTAGATTGTAACACCTATTTTATAGTTTAACCGATTGCCATATGCCAATAAAATGGATGAAACCTATTTGCTGCCACCGAAGAGTTGTCTTCATCCTTGTAATGATTTTAGTGAGATACAAAAAGGTGTAGATCCCCAATCTGTGTTTTTTTATGTAGCCAAATATGTTTCTAAAAAAGGGAATGTTATAGTGGATAAGGATTCAAATTTGAAAATGAATAAAATATGTTTTTATTTGAGATTTGGAGTTTAAGACCCCTGAATTATTTCTAATTTTATTTATGTGTTACTTATAATGATGTTGATGTATGAATAGTCGCTCATGATTATAATATAATTGATTAATTCTACAATATGTATGAAATTATAACATATAAACCATGTCAACTTGTGAATATGGTATAAATTATAGGGTTTAACATTGAATTTCTAGTTTTTAACACCAATCCTCTAGATTTTAATAAAACTTTTCTAGGTTTTTTGATTTGGTGTTAATGAAAAGTAAAATAATTGCCCATGAATTTTACAAAACATATTGTTTATATTGTAACAAATATTTTACAGTTGAATGTGTGGACATATACCAATGAAATGGATGAAACCTATTTCATGACACCGAAGAGTTGTCTCCATCATTGTAATAAAGTTGGTGACACATGAGATGGTGTGAAAATCACAATCCAAGTTTATGTACGCTGGAAAATATGTTTCTCTATAAGGTCATGTTAAATATATGAAATATGTAAATGGGAAAAGGAATGAAATATGTTTTTTGGGGAGTTTTTGTGTTTAAGTCCTGTGAATTAATTTTAATGTTGGTCATATGTTACTTATAATTTTGTTGATTTATGAATAGTCTCCAGTGTTTATAATGTAATTAATTAATTCTATAATATGTTCAACACCCCAATCTTATACGGTACATTACCCTTTGAATAATACAATATCTTGAGTTGTACGCAACTTCGAGTTCAAACACACTTCAACAAATCTAACTAACCATTATAAATAGTAATACCCACTTTTTGAAATTTAATTAATTTTATCATTCAAAATGGACTTCATTTTAAGATTCGTCATATCGAAATTATCTTAGGGTGTTTTTTTGGTATTTTTCTAAAAACATTTTATTTTTTGATGAATAGTGAAAACACTACGTTATTGTTTAAAACCGAATTTTTAAATAAATATTTAATTATTTCATTTAAATTTATTTTAGGAAAAAATACATACATAATACCTATATATGTTCAACTCAATTCATTGGAGTCATTTTGTAATAAGTTTAGATATATAAAATTTTATCGAACTTTCACTGTTTATTACCTGCCTCTTAAGAGCATTTCTAAATTTGTATAAAACATAATATTACAGCTTATGTGAATTGAATTTCAATAATATGAGAGACAAGGGTAATATAATTATGTAAAATGTTGTTCAATAAGATAAAAATAATCTTTTGTGAACAGTATCTTTTAACTTTTATTTACCATGGTTACAAGTAAATAGGGTAATTAAGGGAAAAAATGATATTATTATTACCCTAAAAAAACGTCCTAATTCTATTGGATAAGTTTAATTTGAGAAAATAAAACCTTATGAATAAAATATGATCCTTTAAGTCCACTGGGATCAGATTAAATCATTTATTATTTCTTAATTCAAAGAAAAGTTCAAAGTGGTACAATAAATGTTTAATAACTAAACCATTTTTAATATAGGGTTACACATAAGAGAAATTTGATTATAAATATTCTTTATAAATTTAAAAAAATTTCCTACATAATTGTATTTTATTTATAATTTTTAGACATTATATAATTTAATATATTTATGACACAATGATGATGCAGTAATTACCATATTAATGAAATATTAAAATAATGGATATTATAAATACCAAAATAAATGTAATTTGAGACTTTTTATGAATTAAAATAATTTTATATGTTAATATGACATGTTATGGATGATTAAATGAGTTTTTTTAGAATTAATAATGCTGTTATGAATTTCTAAAAAACAAATTACCAAATAGTTTCAAAATTGACAAAAAGAGTTTTTAAAACAAATATTATATTATTAATTGATATAATATTCTTAAAAATATAAGGTTCATCCAAATGAATTATATAAGGTTATATATATTAATAATTAAGTACATGTGTTTCTATTATATGTTTATATTAAGTTTATTTACCATATAATATAAAAATACAAAGAGACATGGTTAATTTCAAACTATTTAACTAAGAGTTAAATCTAAATGATATGGTTTCAACGGTGACCTAAACTTGTCTAAAACCTATTAGTTGAGAGTATTTAGACCCATCACAACATTAACCTAGAAATAAATAATTTTTGAGCCATTATAAACCGAAAATGAGTGTATTATAAAATAATATTTCAATCTTTTCCTAAGGTCCCCCCTCTCACGTTTTATAAAAGGGCACTTCCCCTTCTCTCCAATTCACACCTTAAAAGCCATTTGGATCAGCCAAACCCTGCCCAAATATCCTCCCAACTATCCTACCATAATCCTAGAGGCCTTCCTTTAGTCCTAAATCAGACCTATTGAACCCTTTTTATCAAATCAAAAGGATGAATTTGAAGAAGAGGTAAATATTTCATCATCTATTTCAAGTTCTTTTCTTCTTCCACTTCTGCATTCTCTATTGTTTCCATTATAAAATAGTAAAACCAATATAATATATATTCTATGATGTTATTATTAATATGGTACAACCATATTCATTATTCTATCCATCCTTTTAATTACATTTCACCAAACGTGTGTACGTACGACATACCGTTTCCACATCATTGTGTAGTTGATATTCAATATATTATTCTTTGAATGGGTATAATAAGGATTTATAATTGATGTAAATAATAAATATAAAATGATAATGGTTCTTTATATATGATATAACATCCAATTATATTTTATTTAAACATCTAAATAATGATATTGTCACTCGTGCATACGTACGGATTACCATCTCCACGAAAACAATGAGATTCATTCCCCATTGTATCCATTCAAGAAAAATTTTCATTTGATGATTAAAAATAATGTTTAAAGACCTAATATAATTATAATGATTAATTATATACATCCTATCCATAACAATCATTACTTACTCTACAAATCATATAAAGGAAAACAAATCAGTTAACACCATAAACTATGATAATACAAAAATATTATTAACAAGGAAATATTAAAAGATAATATATGATATCATATTTATGTATATGGATCTTATATAATTTAATAAAAATTATTTCACCTTTATACAGGAGGTTAAAATACCCTCTACCAAGGAAAAGAATTGGGTAAGGGTTAATTCTACAATGTCTTTATTATCTAAGGTTGTTTTTATGTAAGTATCTACTAGGAACTTTTTTATCATCCACATACATGTTTTTTAAAAATGTATGTAAAAACATTATTACTATTTACTAGAAAATGGGTTAAAGTCATTTATACCATTATTTGAACTTATATGTTTATAAAGGAATCTTTTGGTCATTTTCCAAACAATATACTTTACAACCTTTTCGACAAAATTAAGGTAACAATGTATTTTTTAACTTATACGACAAGTGTGGTTATTCTCTGCCATTATAACATCATCAAATCTTACCTTACAAGATTATAATAATATGTTCAATATAAATTTTTTCTTTTATAATTACGTAACTTTAAATGATTTCAAAAAATAAAGGGATATTTCTCTCAAATAGTTTTGATTTCATCTATGTCAACATCCTTTGATATATTTTAAACTTTTTTGAAGTTGATTTATTATGATTCAAATCTTCCACCTTGATTTGAAAGTTTTGTGATATATTTGCCTCTGGATGTGCTATTTTTATACCATTCATTGTTTATGGTCAAAGTATTGACATTTCGTATGCATGTTTTAATACGAATGTTTATGTTATGTTTCAACCTTTTCATATGAGGAATGTATTGGACAAATTATGTGAGGGGTGGATCCCACTATAGCTCCTCGGTGCATCAGTAGGTCTCATGAGACTACAATAATTGAATTTTTCGAGGCCATTCTCAATTTGATATATGGTTTTGGCCAAGGCCTTCATCATTTTTAGACGTCTTGGCTGAGGCCATGACAAGATGTTTCAGAATACCCGACATTATAAATTCACTCATTATGAAAATAATATTGATGGTTCATGTGGTCATTCGACTAGTAGAATGCCCATGATTATGTTTTATTATAGTATTATTTAATCATCTCATATTCCAGCAAAAAAAGTTTTCATGTTTATTATTGGTAAAGGTATGCGTTTCCAATTATTCAGCATGCTTAATATTTATGTTATCTTTCACTATATTACATACCCATAATGAGTGTTTGAGCTCACCCCATTCTTATATTTCATTTTCCCATGATATGAATAAGTTTTTTATGAGTGACTTCCAGAAATTATCTTGGCGGCTTGGATGTTTCTAAAAGAATAAATTAGTGTTGTGTTTATATTCATGTTGTAAAGTTGAACTTATATATGAATCTTGTTTCAAATAAAACTAAACTAGTTGGTCTTTTGGGACATTATTTAATTGTTATCATGAATATGTAATGTAATAATGCAGCAACTCTAGGTAACTTGGGTCGGGGCATTGCAGTTTTTATAAGAGGATGTTTAGTAAAATCCAGGGAAACTACATTCAGATAAACTATTATTAGAGCACATATACATAAGATAGACATTGAGGATTAGTATAGAAGAACATCCTATAATTTTGGTATTGTAGAGAATTTATGAGTTTCCAAGAAATACATCTCTATCTGTATACAAGAAGGTAGAGGTGGATCAGGAACAAATGTACCTAGGTGTAAAACCCGAAAACACCCCCTTGATCTAGACTCGAATGAGAATTGGTGCATGAAAATGGGCCTTACTGCACTCTTGGTTACGACACTCCTGGAGATATGATTAGTATAATTCTCATTTTATATACAAACCATTATAAAGGGTTTATGAGTATATACTTTATCAAAGAAAACGTCTTTATGATTATGGATTATTTCCATAAACTGTTCAATTTATGTTAAGTGTTTTACATGTTTGGAATTATGTATTTCTATTCATAAACTAATCAAGTTTATGCCATTGTTTAGAAATGGAACATAGTGGATGTAATGGAAATCGTATCAATGCACATCATCATGTAGTTATTTCCCTCCTACTCATGATAATTATAGCGGAGCTGGTGATGCAACTGGTACTAATCAGCTTATCACCATAATGGGAAAAATCACTCAGGTTAGGAATAATAACCTTACTCATATGGAGCACCCTGATCCAAAAGGCGGAGGATCAATGTTAGAATAATTCCTGAGGAAATAACCACAAACATTAAATTGGAGTACAAATCCATTAGAGGCTGAGTAGTGGATTAATTCCTTAGAGAAAATATTTCATGCTTTGGGGAGTAGCTAAAAGGAAAAGGTTTTCATGGTAGCATTTCTCCACACTGGAGATGCTGATCAACAATGCTCATGGATTCAAAACACAAAGCAAGATGAATAAGTGTCAAGTATGGAATGAATGTCGTTTAAAGAACATTTCTTTAAAAAATACTTTCCTTGTGACCATCGAGCAGATATAGAAAGGAAATTTTTGAGTGTAAGGAAAATGGAGGATGAGAATGTCACAAAGTATGATGCTATCTTTAAAAGGTTAATAAGGCATGTTATAGATTATATATGTAACCCAAGTATTAAGATTGACCGTTTCTTTGATGGGGTAAAACCATTTCTCCTTTGAGAATTTGTTTCACAATCCTTCTCATAATACGAAGATATTATATCGTGTGCTATCAAGATAGAAGAGGAATTCTCCATGTCTTAATACTTTAAAGCAATGCTAGAGAATAAGAGATCTTCTGAACACTTTGGGAAAGGGAATAAGGAAACATGGAAGAAGGGATGAAATGAATTTTTAACCTGTGATAACTATGGATGCATGCACCCTGGTGCCTGTCTAAAAGGAAAAGGAGTATCCTACAAATGTGGACAGAAAGGCCATCTTGTTGGTGATTTTATGGGAAAGAAAGACTCTACCAATGTTCAGTGCTACAAATGTAGGGATATGGGACATTATTCAATGGAATTTCCTAAGAATCAAGGAAACATACATTATAAAAAGTCAAGGGATCATGGTCAAGCTTATGCGATCACTACTGTTGAGGTTAATGCTCCAAAATATGTAGTGGCAGGAAATTTAATGGTTTCCTCAAGTTTAGAAAATGATTTATTTTATTCTGGATCATCACATTGCCTCATATCTTCCCAGTTTTCTAAGAATATTAGATATATTCAATTTCACTTAACAGGGGAGTTATTAGTTAAAAAACCTAAGGGAAGTATCATTTCAACAATGTTTTGTGAATCAGTTCCCATTAGGGTATATAAATATTCTTTATCTGCTGATCTCATCTTCATACCCATGATTGAATTTGATAGAATCATTCATATGGATTGGATTTGGGACCACGATGCGAAAATTAATTTTAAGATGAAGGAGGTTACCATTCTCGATGATGATAAGGAGTACCATATCTTTAGATCAGAAACATCACCAACTAATTCATATCTAGATCCACCCCCATTAGCTCAACGAAATTCAATTATTGGGGAGGAATATAATGAAACAGCTATGGATGAGGAAAAGAATGTTCAAATAGAGGACGTACCTATTTTCCAAGAATATGTTTACGTGTTTCCAGAGGATTTACCTTGACATCCTCTAGAACGAGAAATTGAGTTTTCCATTGATTTAATTCCTGGTTCAAGGCTCATATCAATGAAACCTTATAGAATGGCCACTGTGGAATTAGTGGAACTAAATAAACAACTAGAGGAATTGAGTAATAAGGGGTTTATTTTCCCTAGTGTTTCTCCATGGGGAGCACATATTCTTTCTTTTAAGAAGAATGATGGATCAATGAGGCTTTGCATTGACTATAGGGAGATCAATGCTATAATAATAAAGAAAAAGTATCCCCTACCTTACGTTGATGATTTATTCGACAAACTTCATGGAGCTAAATATTTTCCAAATATTGACCTTTGATCTGGATAAAATCATTTGGTGTGTGAAGAAGGAAGAAATTCTAAAAACTTAATATCAAACTAGGTATGGGCATTACGGGTTTACAATAATTCTTTTTGGGCTGACTAATTCACCCTCTGTTTTCATAGATCTAATGAACAGAGTTTTCAAGGAATATCGTGATGACATTGAAGTGGTATTTACAGATGATATCCAGGAATATTTCAACAACTATGAAGATCATGAAAATCACTTGCGCACCATTCTGAAAACCCTCAGAAGAAATGAATTGTACATGAAGATTAGAAAGTGTGAAATTTGTCTTTAGGATATTTTTTCATGTCCATACTATCTCTAAGGGTGGAATCTTTGTTGATCCTTCAATAAAAAGAGAAATCCAAGAATGGCCCGCATGACGAGTATAACTAAGGTACACTTTTTTATTGGTTTACCAGGATATTATCAGCATTTCATCCAGAATTTTTCCCAATTGGATAACCCATTAACTAAGCTCACATGTAATGGGGTTGAATTTCTATGGACAAAAGAGTGTCAAGAATGTTTTGAGGAACTAAAGAAAAGATTAGTCAATGTTACTATCTGGAATTTATCATTGGGGAATGATGGGTTTGTTATTTATAGTGATGCTTCAAATAAAGGACTTGGATGCATCCTTATGAAAAATGATATAGTTATTGCCTATGCATAGAGATAGCTAAATATTCATGAAAAAAATATCCCACTCATGATCTTGAGTTATTAGTCTTTATTCATTGCTTTGATGATATGGAGACATTATCTATATGGTAAAAAATGTGAGATATATACCAGTCACAAGTGTTTGAATTATATTTTTTCACAGAAAGAACTCAACATGAGGAAAAAGAGATGAACTGAACTACTAAAGGATTATGATGTCAAAATACACTACCACCCAGGGAAGGAAAATAAGGTGGCAGATGATTTGAGTAGAAATGATCTTCAAGTTTTGAACAAGATGAGAGTTGAAAGGTATCCTATTTTCATGTATCTAGTAAATAAGGATATGAGATTAACCATGGAAGGTGAAAAATCAATGCTGTTTCAAATGGTTGCTAAACCAACTTTACTAGAAAGGATTAAAGGTTCTCAGGCTAGATGTGGAATTTCAAAAGAATATTATATCAGTGAACGATGGGAGACTGATCGACTACAAATATGAAGTTGGGATTTTGATATTTGGGAAGAAACTTTGTGTTCCCGATATACCTGATCTAAAAAGGGAATTGTTATATGATTCTCATAGTTCCCATTTCTCTATACACCCGAGGAGCACAAAGATGTATAGAGATTTGAAGAAACATTTTTGGTGGGACAACATGAAGAGGAATATTTCTGATTTTCATTCAAGATGCTTGGTTTATCAATAAGTGAATTCTGGAAGGAAAAAACCTCGAATAGCCATGAAAACATTTCCCATACCTGAGTGGAAATGGGATAATATTACAATGGAATTTTTCATGGGACTACTAATGAATCCTAGAAGAAAGTATGTAATTTGGGTCATTGTTGATCATCTTACCATGTTAGCACATTTACTTTCTATAAGATAAGATTTAACAGTTGAACGTCTAGAAAGACTACATATTAATGATGTTGTAAGACTTCATGGAGTGCCCCTATAGATTGTTTCTGATCTTGATCCATGATTTACATCAAGATTCTAGAAAAGTATTCAGAAATCCATGGATACTGAACTTTGTTTTAGCAATGCCTACCACCCTCAAACTAATAGAAAATCAGAATAGACTAGTCAAACCATAGAATTCATGTTGAGATCTTACTCACATGACTTAAAAGTTTTTGGGATCATTATTTACCTCTAGTAGAGTTTTCCTATAACACTAGATTCCATTCAACTATTCAGATGGAACCATATGATGTGTTATATGGAAAGTGATGTCGCACACCAACCTGTTGGCATGATGATGGTGAATGAAAACATGTAGGCCCAGAACTTGTTGAGTAAACATTGGAAAATGTGAAGGTTATCCAAACCCACATCAAAGAAACACAAATTAGGAATAGAGATATACCGATAACAGAAGGAATGATTTGGAATTTCATGTAAAAGATCATGTTTTCTAGGAGGTATCTTTATGGAAGGGAGTTATACGATTCTGTAAGAAGGGTAAACTAAGCCCTAGGTACATCAGACCTTTTTAAATTCTAGAATGAATTGGGGCTGTAGCATACCATTTGGCAATGCTGCCATGTATCTCCAAAGTTCATGATGTGTTCCATGTATCACTATTGAGAAAATAAATACTAGACCAAATGCATGTGCTCACCTATGAGGAATTAGAACTGGAAACCAATCATTCTTATTGCGAAGAGCCTGTCAAGATTCTTGATATAAGAGAACAAGTGTTGAGAAAATGGATGACTCTTTTGGTAAAAGATCTATGGAGAAACCATCAAATAGAAGAGGCAATGCAGGAACCCGAGGAACATATAATGAAGAACCACCAGAATCTTTTTATATAGTAATATTTCAGATATTTTGAGGACAACATTTTTTGAAGGAGGGGAGAATGTAGCACTCCAAGATTCTACGGTATGTTTCCCTTTGAATAATACAATAGCATGTGTTGTGTGAATCTTCGAGTTCAAACACACCATAACCAATCTAACTAGCCATTATGAATAGTAATACCAACTTTTAGAAATTCTATAAATTTAATCATTCAAAATTGACTTCATTTTAGGATTTGGTATACCAAAATTAGGTTTGGGTGATTTTTTTGTATTTTTTTGAAAACATTCACTTTTTTTGAAGAATAGTGAAAACCAGTGCGTTATTATTTAAAACCTACTTTTTCATTAAGTATTTTATTACTTTATTTAAATTTATTTTAGGTCAAAATAGATACATCATACCTATATATTTTCAACGTAATTCATTGGAGTCATTTTATAATAAGCTTATATGTATAAAATTTTATTGTACTTTTATAGTCTTTTACCTGCCTCCTAGGAGCATTTCTAAATTTGAATAAAACATAATTTACCACTTCTGTGAATTAAATTTCAAAAATCTAGGATATATGGTTAATATTAGTATGTAAAATTTGATTCAATAAGATAAAAATAAATTTTTATGAATAGTAACTTTTGACTTTTATTTACAACAGTTAAAAGTAAATAGGGTAATTAAAGGGAAAAATGATATTATTATTTCCCTAACACATGTACTAATTCTATTGGATGCGTGTAATTTGGCAAAAAACAACCTCATAAATAAAATATTATCCATTAGGTCCACTTGGATTAGATTTGGACATTTATTATTATTTAATTCAAAGAAGAGTTAAAAGTGTTAAAATTAATGTTTAATAACTAAACATTTTTTAATATAGGGTCATATATAAGATAAATAACACTATTAATATTCATTATAAATCTAAATATATTTTATATATAATGGTATTTTATTTATAATTTTTAGACCTTAAATAATTTAATTTATTTATGACATAATGATTATGTAGTAATTGGGTTATTAATGAAATATTAAAATAATTGATATTATAAATACCCAAATAAATTTAATTTGAGAATTTTTATAAATTAAACTAATTTTATAGGTTTATATGACATGTTATGGTTGATAAAATTAGTTTTTTTCTAAGTAAAAATGTTGTTATAAATTTAGAAAAAACAAAATACCAAATCGTGTCAAAATTGACATAAACGATTTTTTAAAACAAATATTATATTATTAATTGATATATTATTCCTAAATATCTATGGTTCGGCCAAATTACTTAGATAAGATTATATATTTTAATAATGAACCACTTGGGGTTCGGTTATAAGTTTATAGTAAGTTTATTAACCATATAATTTAATAATTTAAAGAGACATGGTAAATGTCGAACTATTCAACTAAGAGTTAAATCTAAATGATAAGGTTAAAATAGTGACCTAAACTTGTCTAAAACCTATTGGTTGAGAATATTTAGACCAAACCCCACATTATTCTAGAAATAAATCATTTTAGAGCCATTAGAAACCTAAAATGTGTTTATTATAAAATAATATTTCAATCTTCTCCTAAGGTGACCCTCACTCCTCTTATAAAAGGTCACTTTTCCTTCTCTCAAATTCACACCTTCAAAGCCATTTGGCTAGTACAAACCCTGCCCAAACATCATAACAACTATAATCCATTCAACTTTGATTCCTTACCTTAGTCTGAAAGCAAACCAATATAGCCCTTTTGATCAAATCTAAAGGAAGAACCTGAATAAAAGGTAAATATTTCATCACCTCTTTCAAGTTCTTTTCTTCTTCCAATTCCTCTTTCTTTATTGTTTCCACTATAAAATTAAAATTCCAGTATATTCCATATACTATGATTTTTTTATAAATATGTCACAACTATATTCACTATACTATCCATCCTTAGAATGACATGTCACCATACGTGCGTACATACGGATTACTGTCTCCACGTCATGGTGTAGTTGTTATTAAGTACATTATTATTTGGATTGTATAATAAGGATGTATAATTGATTTAAATAATAAATATTACATGATAATTATTCTGTATATATGATATATCATCAAATTATATACGTTTATAACATCCAAAAAATGTTTTTGGCTATCGTACGTACGTATGGATTACCGTCTCCACGAAGACGATGTGATTCATTCCACATCGTATCCATTCAAGAAATTTTTTTATTTGATGATTAAAAATAATGTTTAAATACATAATATCATTCTTAATATAAATAAGATGCATCATGTCCATAACAAACATTACTTTCACAATAAAGCATAAAAAGGGAAACAAATCAGTTAACACCCAAACCAATGATAATACTAAAATATTATTTACAAAGAAATATTAAAAGATCATATATGATATCATATTAATGTATATGGTTATTGTAAAATTTAAAAACAATTATTTCACCATTATATATGAGGTTAAACTACCCTCTACAAAGGAAAATTACAATATAAGGGTTAATTCTACAATCTCTTTATTATTGAAGGTTGTTTTTACAAAAGTATCTAATGAGACCTCTTTATCATCCACATCCATGTTTCTTAAAAATGAATTTTAAAATATTTTTTCTATTTACTAGAAAATAGGTTAAATACATTTATACCCTTATTTTAAATTATATGTTTTGAAAGTAATCTTTCAGTTGTTTTCCAAACAAGGTACTTTAGAACCTTTTTGACCAAATTAAGGTATGATTTCCTTTTTTTAACTTATATGGCAGGTGCGGTTATTATCCTCAATTATAACATCATAAAAGAAATAGTTACATGCTTATAAAAACATTTTCAAAATAAAATTATTATTTTATAACTATGTATCTTTAAATGATTTCAAAAAAGAAAGAGATATTAATGTCATATAGTTTTGATTTCATCTATGTCAACATCCTTTGATGGATTTTAAACTTGTCTGAAGATGATTTAATGTGATAGAAATATTCCTTATTTTATTGAATGTTTTGTGATCTATTTGACTATGGATGTGTTATTTTTATACCATTCATGGTTTATGGTCAAAGTATTGACATTTTTTTATTCTAGTTTTAGTATGAATGTTTATGTTATGTTTTAACCTATTCTTATGAGGAATGTATTGGACTTAGTATGTGATTGGTGGAGCCCTCTATAGCTTCTCTGTGCATTGGTAGGTTTCCTGAGACAGCTAGACATGGAATTGGCTGAGGCCTTTCCATATTTGATATATGGTTTTGGCCGAGGCCATACTCGTTTTTAGACATCTTGGCTGAGGACTTAAAAAATGTTTCAAAATGTCCAGAATTATACATTCCCTCATTATGAAAATAATATTGATGATTCATGTGGTAATTCAACTTTTTGAATACCGATGATTATGTTTTGTTATGGAATTATTTACTCAACCCATTTTCCTACCATAGAAGTGTTCATGTTTATTATTGGTAAATGCATGTGTTTCCAATTATTTATTATGCTTATAATTTATTTTATCTTCCTCTTTATTGCTTACACTTAATAAACGTTTGAGCTCACCCCTTTCTTATGATTCATTTTCCCAGGATATGAAGATGTTATTTATCAGTGACTTACAGGCATAATCTAGGATTATTGGATGTTTCTAATGGAATAAATTAGTTTTTTATTTCTCTTCAAGTTGTAAAGTTGAAATTATGTATGAATTTTGTTTCCAATAATACTAAACTGATCAATATTTTGAGACATGATTTCCTTGGGATCATGCCAATATTATGTAATAATGCGCTGAATCTGGGTAACTGGGGCCATGGAATTACAATATGTATGATATTATACCATATAAACCATGTCAACATGTTTATATGGTATAAATTTTGTATTTTAGCTCTAATTTTCTAGGTTTTAACATAGAACCTCAAGAATTTAATAGACCCGCTCTATGTATTTTGTTTTGGTTTTTTGTGACAACTCAACCAACATTCCAAAAGAAATTTATAATAAAACGTCATCATTTTAAATAAATTTTTTACACTAATATAGATTTAGTATGCCATTGGTTCACCAAAAAAATGCAAGGTGATAATAGGATTGATTCTTTCATTGAATCAACAAATATAGTCACAATCGAATCAAATGGTCACCAACATCAACCAAGATCCAACAATTCACTAAATGTTTTTATTACAACCATTTATCTCTAAATTTTTTATGTTTATCTTATTGAATCCTCAAAAAACATTTTCCTCCTTTCATTTAACACATGATTCACCAAAAACCATAGTATATAAACTGTTTTCCTTTGAAATTGAATCTACAAACATTTCATAGAAATGTTATTTATATTTGATTCAAAAAAATATAAATATGAGTAAATTAATCACATCAGTATAGTCTTTCAGCTTCTTCATGTTGTCCCATTATTATAGGTATCTGATCAAGTTAATTCCATAATCATTAGTGAAAAATAAACAGACCCATTAGATAACAGAACGAGATTTCAAAAATAAAGAAGTTAGTAATTTTGTCTAACAATTAGATTGAATCTAAACAGATTAATCCACTACTAAAAATTTAAATGGGAATGTAATTTACCTATTTGAAAGCTGTCACAACATGATAATAATACAATCACCCTATATGAATGTCAAAATATATAATAAATTAGTACATTCTAAATATGTAACTATATTTGTTAACTAGAAACCAAATGATGACAATGTTAAATTTATGTTACAGTAATACCGAAAGTTTTTTCTGGTGTTTATTAGTGGAAGTAGTGGAAATGGAGTCAATAACATGAAATTTATTTGTTTTTTAAGTCTGTGAAATAGGAAAACAAATGAAAATTAATCAATGCAGGGAAAACAACTCGACACTCTATTATATTGTGTCTGAAAACATTTTTCATGACATAAATCAAAAAATCAGTGACTTTCCACTCTTCCTAGAATGAGATAATATTTTCTCAAAAAATTAGATTATTAGCATATATAAAACATAAAAAAATTATTTTTTACATCAATATATGCCTAAAATTATTACCAAAAATAATGGATTGAATTTGTGTTTAGTGAAAATTCTAAATGATTTTGGATCAATCAGAAGTGTTCTTGCAATATGTGATTCAAACATTGTCATTCATATGCAACTGATTAGTTATAATAATATATTTGTTTATAAAGGAAGAATTTAATAACCCTTTCTTTGACCCATTCCATAGGGCCCAAACAACGAAACTCATGTGCTGTTAAATAGAAATTATGAATATCTCCAACAAGTCATCATTCAAATCACAGCAGATAATTACATTAAATACATTTCAATATTGTTCCATTATTAAACAAATGAATAAAATTATATTCTACCTCTATTAGTTTCCCTTATTCCTTCCCAAGGATCACATGTCATAAAAACTCTTTTTAAGGTTGGATCTTCCTTCGAGATGTTGTTGGATGTAGGGTCACCAATCCTTAGTCTTTCTTCATTGTGATCTCTAAGTAGTCGTCCTAATAGATGGGTCTCCCAATGTTGGTTCAGGAACAACCTTATCTTCTTCCTCCTCTAGTTCCTCATCACCATCCACTACTCCCCCCTCTTCTTCATCACTTCCATCATTTCCCTTTAACAATGTTTCAATGTCATCTTCCTCCAAATCCTTGGTTTCATATGTCTCATCCACTTCCTCTTCCATGTCCTCTGTATACTCCTCCGACTCTCATACAACCCCTATTTCATCATCTAGAAAATTATCAAATCTATGCACTATAGAAGAATAGCCTCCTCATTATAAATTAACATGAACTTTAAGGAGTTCATGTAGGTTCTCATTGACATATTTTATATATCCATAATACAAAACAATGTTATCCTATAATATATAATGGAGAAAATTTGATAGTAAAAAATTACATAAAGGAATAATTCAAATCAATTAACAAAAATCTAACAGAAATTAACATAGTCATTCAAGATTTTTACAACCAGCCTCCAGTTTTCTACACTAACAATTTATAAATGAAAACTAACACTTTCATTATCTTTTTATAATAAAATCAGATGAAAAAATATATTTAAACTCACATCATAGCACCCATTAACCCTTTATGTAAATAATCACTTCATGTATCTATAAGAATCATTCCATAAAACCATTTAATAATAATATAATCATTGATAAGGGGAATAACCACTAAATTACCACATTGTAGCACTATAATTTTAGGTTTTAACAATAATATTAAACATCTAAACACATGTGAATTTATAAAGAGAATTAATATTAATTTAACATAAAACAAAGATAAATTATCAATGACCTACTCGAAATTAACAATCAGCATCAAGGATTTAACATTTCTTATGCACAAGTTATATTTAACATTTGAGATTCAAACAGAAAGGCTTTTAATTTAATAAACCATATATGAGCACTAGAATGCATATGTTCAACACTGAAATTCCCATTTTTAACATTGAAAAGAAACCAAATAAGAACATATCTAAATCAAAATGGAAGAACATAATGCATTTAAAAAAAACTAACAAAAACATAACACATAAATTCTAGAATTTAACACCCAACCTCCAATTTTTGACACTATACATTTATTAATGAAAACTAACACGTTAAATTGACATATTCAATGTTTTTACCAGTAAAATCCCACATTTCAACACCCTAATTTAATATTTTTATAACTATTATTACACATATAAACACATGGGCTTCTCTAAAGTGGATTACAAGGAATTTAAAATAATCATATTAGAAATTAACAGTGACTTAATAGAAATTAACAACCAACACATATGTTTTACCATTAGGTATCCATATGTTTTCTTTAACAATGGGAGTTTAAAAAGGGATGCCTTTTAGTTTAACACACCAGATACTAACACTAAAATAATGATGTTTAAAAATAAAATCCAATGTTTTAACATTTAAAAGAAACTAAATAAGAACATATGGGCATAAAAAAGGAACAACTCATAAAATTTAACAATAATATAATATAAATTAATAGATATCTTTAAGATTTTAACAATCACCCTCTAGTTTTTGACAATTTCTGTTCACAAATGAAAACTACCACTTTAAATAGACCATTTCAAGGATGGTGATACTGAAATACCATATTTTAACACTATAATGTCATGTTTTTACCACTAAGATTACACATATGAACACATGGACATTTATAAAGAGTATTACTAGAAATTGAAAATAAATCTACCAGGAATTAACAGTGACCTACCAGAAATTAACAACCAGCATCCATGTATTAACCTTTAGAATCATCATGTTATCATTAATAGTGGGAGATTCAAATAAGAATCCTTTTAATTTAATACACCATATAATAACAATAAAATACATATGTTTAATACTCACATTCCTTGTTTTAACATTGAAAAGAAACCAAATAAGAATATATTGGCATAAAAACTATCAATTTATAGTATATAAAAATATATAATAGAAATTAACACAGACCTTCTAGATTTTAACACCAAGCCTCTTGTTTTTGACACTATCCATTTAAAAATTTAAAAACTAATAGTTTTAACAGACAATTTCAATGTTGGTAGCACTAAAAACACAAATTTTTACAATCTAATTTCAGGTTGTTACCACTAAGACTACACATCTAAACACATTTTGATGCCATGCATGATCATGTTAACATAAAAAAATGTATTCTTAAAAATAAATTTTAGATATTAACCTAATATGTTTTACAGGAATCTTTCACCAATATAAATATGAGATCTTTATCGAATGGGTGAACAAATATTGACAAGGAATCCCAATCCTTGAAGATATAGTAGGATAATATATGATTAATATTTTTCTTTTTTTTAAAAAATTTATTTTCATTGAATATTATCTTCATCCCAAAATTGCCAATAATTTTTGCTACATAAATTAAGATCTTCTCTAATTAAGAAGTGGATGAAGAAAATATCTAAAATGCAATGTCAACGTGTTCATATTAGTAAAAATATTCTCACTAATAAAAATTAAATCATACATGAATAATTTTTTTAAATCATACCAATAAGAAAACTAGGAAACCACCCACTTGATTCTTGGGTTGGCTTTTGTTATCGAATTGTTGTAGATACTAACCTATTAAAAAAACTACACCATCCCAATTTGGGACTACTCCCATTCTCTAACATTTTGTTGACAACCACACATCATCATAATATTTCATTCATTTATGAAAGAAATAGATCAAGGATAAAACATTATTACAAATGAAAATAATATAAAGGATATCAAAAAATAGATTTACACCACGCCTTCAAATATCATATCCCAAAAAATAGTTAACTTTTTCCCATATAACACCTCTTCATTTCATTATGTTGATCACTGTCCCCTTCAAAAAAAATTCCTTCCTCTAGAAACAATTCATAACATATAAATAACATTTTCCATTGTAATCATCATTTACTTCTCTCTATGTAACATCATTAATGTTGTAGGTCAAAAGGAATTTACAATGTAATAACATTATTCCCTTGGTAGGTGTTCAAAGTTAAATTCCAATAATGTACGAAATCCAAGTGCTACGAACAATTTTTTTTTCTTATATCTAACTATTAAATAAACAACATATTTTAATAAATTTTGAGAAAATATACATTTTAAAATATTCGGGTGTCCTACTTTTTGACCCACTGAAGAATCCCTTGCATCATTTTCCCTGACACTATACTTATTCTATTTGATTTTTTAATGTTTTCACCAAGAATCTATTATATCATAATTTTAAATACTATCATATTTATTCACATATTTTTTTTTAAAAAACATTTCATGCAGATTACAAAATATAATAAAATTTTATCTAAACATTAATAGAATATTCCTCTCTAGAAAAAATTAAAACATACTAGAAATAAAATCATGCATAATTTTGTTATTCCTAAGGATCCCTCCCTCTTCATTGAATGTACTAGATCATATACAAAGGAAAAAAAATTAAAATTATTCTCAAATATGTATATAATGAGGAAAATTATATGGAGTGATTAAACACTAGGAGGACATCAATAAGTCACAGAAAACTCAATGGTGGGATGAGGTAGATACCAGGAGGTGGAAACGGCTGGCTAGATTTTCCCAAAATATGGGTGACATTTTGGGGAGTGGAGAGTAATGGTGTTGTAGTGGAGGGTGAGGATGCAGGAGACACACCAGAGTGGATGGAGATGTCATGCGGGAGTGGATGACAGTGACATGAGAGTTGTGCATGATGCATAGATGACCACATAAGAGGAGGCGATGATGGGATACAGTTTTCAGGAGAGGACGATGACACCACAAAAGAGGAGGGAGACACCATGATATTGAAGGATGGGGGTGGTAGTATAGGACTAAACATGATTAGTAATATTCATTCTGGATGAGATAATGGAAAACTAGGGGTTTTGGGAGAAAAGAGCGATGATTAGGGAGAGAGAGATAGAGAGAGCTAGGAGCATTGTAGAGAAGTGCACGGGAACATTCATCGATTTCATGAGGGATAATTTTATTTTGGTAAAACTATCATTTGGATAACCAGTCTCATAAAAATAGGCCCCCCTTTGTATTTTCTAAATTATTGGTATTTAAACAGAATTTCCCCAATATTTTGGACCGTATATGTCATTATCCCCAATTTTAATGAAGTAAAATATTAATTTATTAATTTTTTCTTTTAAAAACAAATAATAATTTTATTATTTAGGAAATTTATTTAATTATGGAATTGATTTAATTTAATATTAACACCAAACAAAAAAATATTTGAATTAAATTATGTAATTTAATTTATTTCATAGTCATCTACTATAATTTTTTTGAATTTTAATTTTAGTGTGAATTTAATTTTATCACCGGCTAGTATTGATAAGTGTCTGACCCATATTCTATATGGTTTATTTATGTTTTATTATTTATTATATATGCGTGTGATGTTGGTAACATTTAATTAGTTTTTTGACATTCCGCACATCAACTTTTTCGTTTTTATTATATAAGGGTATACATGTTCATTTGTTTTATTTATGCGTGTATTTTTCATTCCATATACTTCCTTTACTTTGTGTGAGTATACTTAAATTATTTGAAAATGATTAAGTAAGACATTAAACATACCAAGATGACTTGATAACCCAAATAAGAAGTGAAAGCTCTTGACCACGGTGAGTTTCATTATAAGTCAAGACTGAATCAGGTATGATACCCCTAGGTCACAGTGGATCCATTATGATTAAATGGATCAACATGTGGTATATTATAAATACCAGTCAAGTAATTTATTTCCATTATTAATTTTATTATTATTTTGTGCATTTACAGGTCCTCAGTAAACACAAAAAATAATAAAAATAAAAATTCACATTGAGATGATCAATATATTCTATTAAGTCACGTGCAATTATGAGCATGACTAAATAGTATAAAATAATTAATATAAAAGTATTACATTCATCTAAAATATCAAAAACCATTCAATGAAATATTATGTGGAGAATGCATTCCATATCTCAACATTGAAAAAGACCTAGTGTATAGAGTGATCATAAGCCAAGGTTGAGGGTAAACCCTAGTACTAGGGAGTTCTTATGAGAGTGATGGATTCACATAAATAAATCTACTAATAAATAAGTAGACATATAAATCTTGATATCTCTTTAGAAGCAATTCATTAAAGGAGTCAAGGATACAATTCCAAGAAGACGAGACATCACTCAACTATTTATGGAACTGCGAGTAATTTTGGTTGGAAAATCTTGTGCCTACCTAAAATATCTCTTTGAGTAGTGGAGTAGCCTAATATTGTAGACTATGAGGACAGGTTTCAAGGATACTTTCCACTAGAATACATAAGCGCAAAAAATTCCAAATCTAATAGTAAGGGTTACAAGAGTTTGAAATAATAGTGTGATACATTTAATGATGTAATTAATTGATCAATCATATCTGAAGGTAAATCAATATAAATAACTAAATAAAAATTATATTTGTTATAAATAAAAATGGAAATCACCAATACCCCCAGATCATTATCACAACGAACTATTATGGGCAGAAAAAATATTGTGATTGTCCTTAACATTTGAGAGTAGTATAGGTGCCCACGCTTTGTGTTATGAGTTGAAATGAAGATTTATGTGATGGAGACATAAATTCTTACCAATTTCCCTTAAGGATCAAGAAATGAGAATAATGATAAGTATTCAAGTAATGTAGATTATGTACTAGATGTTTAGTGTATCATGTAGTCATTTATGTCTGGTTTGTTGTATAAAATTCTTGGGGTCAATCATGCATACAAGATGATAACTAATATATAATTAGTTATATCTGGAGAGATATATATAATAATGGTATACTATTTCTATTAAACTTTATAAGGGAAACTGAGAAGAATATAATTAAGAAGATCCTTATGTACTCAAGATAATCAGATACATACAGTGACTTGAATCTCTTGGGTTCATATTAACCAAAAACTAGAAAATGATCTCATTATTACCTCTTTACTGCCATGATATTATAATTTTATTGTTAATTAAAATATTAAAAACATGAAATGGTCACTCCAGATCTTTTTGATTTAGTTCGCTGAGCTAATTAGGACATGAATAATTCCAATTCATTAGTCCTTATGATAATCTTGAGGAGGAAGGGCAATGGTAATCCGCCAAAGGCTAAGACTAATCCAAATACACCTATGAACTTTCGTTAACAAAAGGTGAAGAAAAATAGGGAAATAAAATGAGATGGAGTATTTCTACTTTTCATTTGGCAGGAAAGGCTAGTTGAATAAGAATTGTTGTGTTGGGAAGAGGAAGTAAGGAAACACATGTACTTCTGTTTTTTTTCATTGAATGTAATCTATCTTTATCTACAGGTTTTTTATTGGATACAAAATTTAGATCATATATTTGTATTAAAATTTTGGATTTATCTAGATTCAATGATATTCAAAAGGGTGGGGTTGATCTCTGAACTAAAAATGGTGAGATTCTATTATCCTTGGCATTGAGAGATTTTCAACTGAATTTTCCTAATGGTTTTTTTGTTGTATTGAATAATTTTTATTATATTCCTTTTGATAAACGAAACATAATCTCAGTTTCTTTTTTGGACACATTAGGTTTTTATTTCATGTTTGGAATTAAATATTGTTTCGTTTATAATGATAAAGTATGTTATTGTGTTGTGAAACTTAGGAATGGATTATATATACCTCAACTAGAAAACACTGTAAAGGAAATCAGTGACAAAACCAATGAACATGACTCATATAACACATACGTTTGGAAATTCAAGATGGGTCTTTCCAAATTGAATCATTTAGGGAAATTACATCATGTATGGTATTTGGACAAAACTAGGTTAAAACCCCTAGATGTATGTCATGATAGTTTATAAGTGAAAATTACTAAATCACCATTCTCTTGAATGGTTGAAATAGCTATTGAGTTACTAGAATTAATTCATGGTAACATATATTGTCCATTTCCAATAGAGTTAAGGGGTGAGTTTATTTAATTATTACTTTTACCGATGAATTTAATAATAATGAATATATAAACTTTATGAGTTATTAGTCAAAATGATTTAATATATTTAACCAATTTAACCATGATGTAGAAAACCCTTTTGGATAGAAAATTAATGAACTCAATTAAAATTTGTTAAGAGAGTATCTTAAATAATATTTCATTAATCACTTAAAGGAGTGTGAGATAGTTTCCCAAATCACTACTCCTTATAATAATTTTTTGAATAATTTTAGTAAAATAAGGAGTTATACCTTTCTTGGAATGGAAATATTAATGATGAGTTAGAAAACTCTACATTTATTATTTTTGGGATATACCTTGAAGGGAAAACAATATATCCATAAACATGTACCAAATACAATTATATATGGTATTATATATTTTTTTCGGTGAACAAAACCAAATCTATCACAAATATGTGTATGAGGATGCAAGGATTTGTTCAAGACCATATATGGGGAAATATTAGTATCTAGAAGAATGAATTGAATCTTTATAGGTTATCCTAATGAATCCAAATGATATTACCTATATAAACCTACTGATAGAAAAGTGATTATGTAATAAATGGAATTTTTATAGAAAGGGAACACATTAACATAGGAAATAGTGGGATAATGATTGACTTCTATGAAGTTGATTCTCCAGATACATAAGATTTGGTATCGTAACAATATATAAAATTGATAGTTGGAGATGAAAAAGTTTATGAGACACAAGAATTTTATACCTTTTCTATAGAGGTTAGAGAAATAGAACATTAGGATTTTCAGGTCACCGATTTAGGTGACACATTACCCCTTGGGAATGACGAACCACTGACCTATAGAGATGTAGAATAAGGAAAATATTCTACTATATAAAAAATGCAATGCCTTATGAGATGGAGTCTATATATGAAAATCATGTTTCGATTTCATTTTAACTTCCATCTAATCTAAAAACCATTGGGTGAAACAAGGAATTCAAGAAGTATATATAAATGGATACTAATTTTAATTCCTAGAGGGTGTGATTAGAATTGAGGGGTTCCAGATAACATCAATTCATATACTATAATGAAACTATATCACCAATGTCATTGTTGAAATCTATAGGAATGTTGTGTTCAATAAATTCCTTTCATGATTATGAAATTTGGAAAATCTATGAAAAAATAACATTCCAAAATGGGATTTTAGTTAAATATGTCTTTCTTGACTCAACCTAAAGTGTATATTACATCAAAGAATACCACTAATTTTTTGAAACTACAAATATCCTTTTATGGGTTGAAGTAGACATCACAATAAGGTAATTTATGTTTTAATGAGGCCATAAGGGATTTATTTCTTTAATTAACGAAATCCATGTTCCTATAATAATGTTAATGGGAATGTAACTTTTTCCTTATACTGTATGTTGATAAAATATTAATTATAGGAAATTATGTGAAATTATTACAGTCAATTAAAAATTAGTTTAGTAGATACATCTCCATGAAAGACATAGGTTAAGAAGCCTTTTTTTGAGATAATGATCTATCAAGATTGATCTTAGGGGATGATTGGATTGGGTCAATGTACATATATTTACAATGTACTCAAATTAAACCGTATGGAAAAATTAAAAATGGAGTTTTTTTCTATTTACACATGTTATTAATATCTATATGAAAATTTGTCCACATTTAAATAGGAATATATTGAATGAATGAGTAGAATCCCTTATTCTATGGCATTGGGATCTGTATTGTATGTTATGATATATACTATTTTTTATGATTCCTTGTCTTTAATTGTAATGACCCTCCAATTCTCATTGGCTTGAGTGTGCAATGAGTCATGACTAGGAGATAAGCGACATCCCCAAGACGCCAAAGGATAGAAATAAATTCCAAAGGGTCTTAAGCATAAGTGGGGGACGATTTAACCCAGAAGAAATAAACCCATCCAATAATCATTCACTATATGATGCATGAACAAATGAAAGACCAACCAATAACTTCATTTATGTTATACCACATCATAGTACATAATAGTGGAATACCAAACCAAACTTCCAAATACCCTGTGTAAGGACAACGCAAGACTCTGAAAAGACCCCACAACTCAGTAGTCCACAAGCTCCAAGCTCCACAAAATCTCTCAAACTTCTCCCTGAGACACTAGTGATGAGATGCTTTACCTTTATCTGTTTCATGGAATACAGCATCTAAAAAAGCACCAAAGTGCCAAAGTAAGGGTGAGTATAAAACTCAGTAGGTTTTACCCAAGGACTTCCCTACAAACACCACTAGGATAGAAAAGTTACCCACATTTTTATAAAAACAGTTTATATAAAACAATTTCACCAATGCAGTTTATAACAAAATATAAACATGTTTTTCAAAACCATCCATGCTCAAAATCATCAACTTCCAATTTATACAATATTTTCTAGCACATTATTTTTTCAAAAAAACAACCAACCAAATTTCTAAACCATTTCACAAACTTCCCGTTTTGGCATACCTAACCATTTCACAAACTCGTGAAATCAACCATACATGCTTCATTACGACATTTCCATACTTATGAGCGGTCTCTCGTGGATCTACCAAGACTTCACAGGGTAATTATTTATCGTGTTCCATTACACCTTTGGCACTGAGCACAAGGTCATATTTCAACCAAGCCTCATACTTAAAAGTCTCAGGTGCCATTAAATTTTTGGCACTGAGCACAAGGTCCTATTTAAACTAAGACTCGTACATGCAACAGGAACACACACACCCCACATTCCCAACAATCATGCGAAAACCATCCTTTCAATAAAACACCTTTTATTGAAAACCATTTTCCGTCAAAACCAAGTGTGTTCAACCAATTCAAACCATTTCAATAAAACTCCCTTTTTATTGAAAACCAATTCCATCAAAGTCATTTCAATCTTAAACCATTTCAATAAAACATCATTCTTATTGAAATACCATTTATTATCAAACCATGTTCAATTTCAGCAATTTCATAATTTAAAATCAACATTTTAAATTCAAATATCCAAATCACTTTGCAAAAAAAATCAACAAGATTTCACAATTTCATCAATACCATAAATCATCACTAAAGACGATTTATTCCATGATTTTCACAATCAATACCATTCAAATAACTAACTTGAAACTAAACCAACCAATTCTAACAAGAGGAGCCAAGAGTGAATCCACCTACCACAACAAAAAGGAGAAACCATGAAACGGACGAAGAACGCTCAAGAACACAGGGTCAAATCTCCAAAAACCCACCTTAGATCACTTCTCCTCACACAACCAAGGCCAAATGTCAACATATTGGGCATCCACATACTTAGGTATAACCATAATGTGCATAGAGCAAAGAAACTGAGAGAAAAGGATAAGTATTTATAAGTAGATCTACGAAACCATTCAAGAACAAAGGAGAACGATCACATAACTCAAGAATACATCTTAGATTCGCAAAGAGAAGCCTTCAGATCACCTCTGGAACAATGAGAGAACCTTCCTTGACCTTGGGAGAACCAAAATCCCGAGTTAGGGCCTCTTAGATGCTTAAACGGGGCATTTAGAGGCGAAAACGCATTAGATCCACAATTTAAGGATCTAATTTAGGTGCTCGCACGGTTAGTCTGCACATTTTAACAAACCGTGTGCTAACCGTGCGTTAGCTACTGCATCGACCACCCTTCTCACATGGCATCATTCCACGGTTTCCCTTAACTGTGTGCCAGCCGTGCATAAGCCACTACCACCTCAGTCAGCCACACATGGTTTGGCCGCACAGTTTAGACAAACTCTGTGGCGACCGTGCACCTTCCCCTTTGCATCAAACTTCACTCTAGGATCTCCCGACTATCCCATATGCGACCCTTAACTTTTAGAACCAAGAAAAGCATCAAGTAAGGGTTACATACCAGAAACTGGGGGTACAAAATTCTCCCCACCATTGTCCTTTCCGTCCCTAGAAAGTAGAAAACCAATGCTTGTCTGAAAGATTTATGGCCACTGCTCTCGTATTTCTTTGTCACATTCCAAAGCCTTTTCCTGAATCTGACCATGTTACCACAAAACCCCCACTAGACTAATGCTTTTACCATGAAAGACTTGATCCTATCTATCCAAAATCCTCACCATGATATGTACCAATGAAGAATCTATCTCTATGTCAATGTGATCCCATCTGTTCACATGGTCAGGATCGGGTTGATACTTCTTTAACTGAGGTAAATTGAACACATTGTGCACCGAACTGATCCATGGTGGTAATGCCAACCGATATTCCACCTCTCCAACCCGTTCTAGTATCTAAAAAGGGCCTATATAACAAGGAGATAATTTTCCCTATTTCCAAAAATAACGATGTCCATGTCTTGGAGAGATCCTCAAGAAGACATGATCACCCACAATGAATGCCAAAGGTCTGTGATGGTGATCTTCATAAGATTTCTGATGACTTTGAGCTATATCCATCCAATTTCTAATCATCTAAATCTTCTCTGTTGTTTCTTGGACCAAGCTTGGGCCGACTAGTGATGTTTCACCAGTTTCCACCCATCATAGTGGAGAAAGAAAAGGATGCTCATACAATGCTTGAAACAGATCCATGTGTATCAAAGATTGATAGCGGTTATTGTATAAGAACTCCACTAAGGATAAATTATCCTCTCATGAGCCACAAAAGTCCATTAAACAAGCCCGCAACATTTCTTCCAACGTTTTTATCGCCCGCTCAAATTGCCCATCTTATTGAGGATGATACGTCGTACTCATCTTCAACTGAGTCCCCATGGCTTACTATAATGATTTCGAGAAATGAGATGTAACCCTCAAATCTCTACTTGAGACTATAGACACTAATACACCATTCCTCTTTACCACTTCTCAGATATATATTTTTGAAATATCTTCCACCGTATGAGTTTCACGAATTGGGATGAAATGGGCCAACATGGTTAGACGATCCACTATCACCCAAATGGCATCGTGTTTCTGGACCATTCTTAGAATACCTTTAACAAAATATATCGCTATCTGCTCCCATTTCCACACTGGGATAGGTAAAGACTGTAACATACTAGCTGGTCTCAGATGCCCTTCTTTAACCTTTTGACATATTAAGAATCACGAGACGATCTCGGCCACCTTACTTTTCATGTCACTCCACAAAAACTGCGCCTTTATCACCTTATACATCTTCTGTGTACCCGAATGTACAACCCATCATGAATGGGTGTAAGCATTGAGGAGTTGATCCAGAAAAACTATAGGTATAGGCATCCGATATCTGAAACACAAAACTGAAAACCCATCCAGCTTCCATCCCTCAATGGTCTCACCACCATTGCGTTTTGAACTTATTGAAACACAATCTACATCGGATGCCTGTGCCACCTTTACTATCTCCACCAACTCAGGAACATGTGTAGATGAAAAGAAAACAACAACATCACCGCGGTCGTCACATGCCACATGCATGTCGGCAAAGACCGACATCAACTACCATTCATATGAAGCTTCCTTTTCCAACTGAGCATACAACATCCTACTTAATGCATCGGCCACCGAATTGTCCTTACCAGGTGTATACATTATGTCAAAGTCGAACATTTGAAGATATTCCATCCATCTCTTCTGCCTCAGATTCAAATCTCACTGTGAGAAAATGTGTTTCAAGATTTATTGATCCGTAAGAAATTAACTTTCTCACCAAAGAGATAGTCTCTCCATTTTCTCAAATCATGGATGACTGCAGCTTACTCCAAATCATGTGTTGGGTGATTTTTCTCATGTGCTATAAACTGCCTTGATCTATAAGAAACCACATGGTCTCCTTGCATGTGAAAACAACCCAACTATATTTCAGAAACCTCAAAATACACCACGTATCCTTGCTGTGATTCTGGAATGATTAGGATAGGTGCTGATTTAAGGAGAAATTTAAACTCTTGAAAAGATCTCTGACATTACTCAGTCCATTGAAATGAACTGTTCTTCAGTGTCAATGCTTCCAAAAGAGAATCTAGTTGATAGAAGTCATGGAAAAAGTGTTAGTAATAACTATCTAGAACAATAAAACATTGTATTTCAAAGACATTCTCCAATGGTTCCCAAGATAGAACAAATTCTTATCTTTTCTGGATCCACTGAAACACCTTTCTCAGAAACAACATAGCCCAGAAAACATACCTCTTGTATAAAAAAATCACACTTTGATAATTTGGCATCAAACTGATGGTCTTGTAATATTTCCAACACTATCGCTAGGTATTGCTCATGCTAATCACTTGTTCTTGGGTACACCAATATATCATCAACTTCTCTTATAGGTGGTAATCCTGAGAAGTTTTCAGGAAAAACATCAGGAAATTGATGCACCACACCTGGAAAACTATTTCCCTCACTCTCTTCTAATGATGCCAACGTCTACGCTTCCAATTAGTAATAGATAGTTCCCACCATTGGTTCCAACAAGCTCTTTGGCCATTATTTATTATCCTTTCTCCTATAAAGAGATGCACAAAGCCATCCTCAGTCTTGAAACTAACTATTCTCCCATAACATTCGATGTGATCCTTAAACGTTGTCAACTAATCTATACCTAGGATTACATCATAGGCATCCATATCTGACATAGAGAAGTCCCATTTCAGCTCATCTCCATCAATAGTTATTGAACATGCTCAACACACGAGGTCTTGACATTCTCTTTCACCAAGAAGAGTTTTCAGTTTCAAGACAGAAGGCATCATTTTCAGTTTTATGTTCAGAAAATCCGCAAAATGAGATGAAAGAATGGAATGCGATGCACCAGTATCAAACAACACTTGCATGAAGGTAGAGTTCAAAAGAATCATACATCTCACTATAGATGGTCCAGGCTGATTATCGGCCATCATCTGTTCAGATCCATACAATTTACTCGTTTCTGTACATTACTACTTATTACTTTTTTGAGATTGCCATGTCCGAGGAGTCATGGTATTCCTGGAATCACTATAACTAGCTCTGTTCTGCTGGCGAGACTAATTTTTATATCCTTGCCCCGTCGAAGCAAACAATGCTTGTGATGCCTGAGAAGTGTCCCGAACACCCTATCATGGAGCACTGCGACAATATTGCTAAAGTTGCCCCATCTTGTTGCAATTGTGGCATGATCTCGGTGGTGTTGTACATTATTGTTTCATGTGATCAGTCGAACAACATTGAATGAAACCTGCTTTGACCTGGGGTCATGGAGGAAGGTTTACTGATCCCACAATTTGGTTTTGATTCGCACTCCCACCTTGGAAGTATGTGTCCCTCTTCTGATTGTTCGCAGCATTGGGGTTCCCACCCGTTCATAAGGGTATCATCATCCCTCCTCCTATCGATCCCAAGATATCACGTTCAACAACCGTTGCTCTATTCACCATCTCTATATAATCCATAATACAAGGAACCACAATCTTCGATAGAATCTCTTTCCTTAGCCCCGATACGAAGATGCGTTCCTTCAAAGAATCATTTTCTGCAACCTCTAGTGAAAAACTGACTAAATTCATGAACATGGCCGCATTCTCTATGACAGAGAGGCTCTCCTATCTCAAGCGGAAGAAGTGCTTCATTTTTTGGATCTTGAATGTGTGAGGATAGAATTGTTTGTTAAACAAATCATCAAAATCCGCCCATGTAAGGACATCATCCAATTTAGAATGTAAAACTAAATCCCACCACTAAGGTGCAAGATCCTCAAGCATACATGTCTCCAGATTTACTTTCAACTCCACTGGTGTGCTGATGAAATCGAATATACGATTCATCCTACATAGCCACACCTATGCCTTCTTGGATTTAGCATCACCCCTAAAGATCGATGGATTGTGCTTCATGAAATGGATGGTATGATCCACATGTCGTGGCTCATTCCTCTGGTTCCCCGTATCCATAGATTGAGAGGATTGTACAATACTCTGACCCAACTTTTGGTTCACACGTGGTTTAGGTGAAACCCCATTCTCCGCAGCTTCTTCGGGTTGGTTTCGATGACACCTACCAGATGCCATTTTATAAACCAACAACAAACTTCATCAGTCTCACTCTATAGAAACTTTATGCTTAGCATTTAAAATTCTATCACAACATTGTTCTCAAACAACATTTTTCCATGTTCATCAATTTTTTAAAACATTCAACATAATTTTTGAAAATCAATCCATTTTCAAAATACACCAAGTACCCTGTTTTCAATGTCTTTCGATTGAAAACAATTTCTGCATTTTTCAAAATTTGTCACCTTTCACAAAATTCTAACTCATTCATAACAATGAGATATGCAATCGTAGTGGGAAGTCATTCATCTACAATTCATGCCATTATCTTCTTAATGTCTAATCCCATGACAATGAGATGTGCAACATTCTAGAAGTGTATCCAAAACACTAATGTACCCAACACCCTGGTAACTTGAAGATCAGCATAAATGGGTTAGCTACGTCCTTTTATGCTATAGATTTCAAGTTCCAATAATCCTAATCCATTATAAGATGACCAACCAAGGAATAGAAAAGAAGGAATTTCAACTCCAAGACCAAGAACATCGATGATAACTTGTTAGGCAAGGGCTGAACAAGATGATAACATTTTTAATGACCCGTCAATTCTCATTGGCTTGAGGGTGTAGAGAGTCACTACTAGGCCTTAAGAGACATCCCCAACACAATAAAAGCTGGAAATAAATGCCGAAGGGTCTCAAGAATATGTGGGGGATGATTTACCCTTGATGAAATAAACCCATCCAATAATCATTCACTATATGATTCATGAACAAATGAACGACCAACCAACAACTTCATTTATGTTAAACCACATTAGAGTACATAACAGTATAATAGAAAACCAAACATCAAAATACAAAGCGGAAGGACAACACACGACTCTCAAAAGACACCACGACTCAACGGTCAACAAGATCCAAGCACCACAACAACTTCCAAACATCACCACAAGACATTAGTGATGAGATGCTTTACCTTTACCTATGTCTCAGAATACAACATCTGCAAAAAGACCATAGTTCCAAAGCAGGGGTGAGTATAAAACTTACTAGTTTTTCCCCAATGACATCCCTACTCACACCACTAGGATAGAAAAGTTAGCCACGTTTATATAAAAATAGTTTATATAAAAAAATTTCACCAAAGCAGTTTATAACTAAATATAAACAAGTTTTCCAAAACCATCCATCCTCAAAAGCATCAAAATGAAATTTATACCAGCTTTTCCAACAAGTTATTTTTCCAGAAAAATAACCAACCAAATTTCAAAACCATTTCACAAACATCCCATTTTGTCATACCTAACCATTTCACAAACCCATGAAATCAACCATTCATGCTTCGTTATGACAGTTCCATACTAATGAGCAGTCTCTCTTCGATCTACCAAGTCAACAAAAGGTAATTATTTCCCACGTGCCATTACACCTTTGGCACTGAGCACAAGGTCATATTTCAACCATGACTCGTACTTAAAAGTCCCTTGTTCCATTAAAAATTTTCCACCGAGCACAATGTCCTATTTCAACCAAGCCTCGTATATGCAACATGAAATACACACCACAAATTCCGTACAATCATGCCAAAACCATACTTTCAATAAAAACTTTTTATTGAAAACCATTATATATGAAAACCAAGTGTGTTCAACCAATTCAAACCATTTCAATAAAACTCCCTTTTTATTGAAATCCAAATCGATCAGATTAATTTTAATCTCAAACCATTTAAATAAAACATACTTTTTATTGAAATCCCATTTTTCATCAAACCATGTACAATTTCAGTAATGTCATAATTTAAAATCAACATTTTAAATTCAAATATCCAAATCTCATTACAGAACAATTCACCAAGATTTCAAAATTTCATCAAAACCATAAATCATCACTAAAGAAGATTTATTCAATGCTTTTCACAAGAAATACCATTCAAATAACTAATTTGAATCTAAGACAACCAATTCTAACAATAGGTGTCGAGAGTGAATCCACCTACCTCAACAAAAAGAACAAACCAAGAAATGGGTGAATAACTCTCAAGAACAGCATGTCAAATATCCAACAACCAACCTTAGATATCTTCTCCTAACACAACCATAACCAAATCTCAACATATTTGGCATCCATATACTTAGTTCTGACCCAAACAGGCATAGATATAAGAAATCGAGAGAAAGGGAGAATTAAATCTATGTAGATCTAAAAAACCATTCAAGAACGGAGGAGAAAGATAACATACCTCAAGAATCCGGCTTCGATTCTCCATGAGAAGTCTTTAGATTGCCTCCGGAATGACGGGGGAACCATAATTGTCCTTAGGAGAACCAAAATCCTGAGTTTAGGCCACTTAGAAGATTAAACAAGGAATTTAGAGGCAAAAACCCATTAGATTCACAATTTAAGGATCTAATTTAAGCTCCCACACAATTAGTCCGCACAGTTTAACAAACCGTATGCTAACCGAGTGTTAGCTACTTCCTCTTCCACCCTTCTCGCACAACCACATCACATTGTTTCCCTTAACCATGCGACAACCATGCGGAAGCCACTGTCTCTTCAGTCATCCACGCACGGTTTGGATGCACGATTTAGAAAGACCGTGAACCGCCCATTCAACTTCCCATTTGCTTCAAACTTCAGTCTAGGATCTCCAGACTCTCCCATATGTCATCCTAAACATTTAAAACCATGAAAATCATCAATTAAGGGTTACATACAAGAAACCGGGGGTTCTACATTAATAATGCTGTGAACAACACTGGATAGTTATAAAAATCATCCTGATGTACTTGAGGCATAAAATGGATATGTTCCGGGCATATATAGGAGATATGGAACTAGTAGTGAACGGGTAAATTGATTCAAGTTAAAAAATTGTGATTATATGACATCTTATCAAGACTATGTATTTTTCTGATTGATGGTGGAGTGAGATGGATATGCTCAAACAAACTCATGGATGTCGACTCTACAATAGATTTAGAGTATAAAGGGACTTCAGATACACCTAAGGAGTCAGTCTAGAAACATGAATTTGTTTTAGACAATTGATTTTTCCTTGAAATGCATACCCTATTTTAGTTTATTGTGATAATACTGAGGTAGTAGTGCTTTCCACGGAGACATAGTCACACTAGAGGTTAAAGAATACAGTTTAGATGTTTCAACCATTATGGAATTATATCTATAGAGGTGAATTCATAGTTACCAGAGAAGCCATAGAGGTTAAAATGGAATACCACCTAATTAAATCCATATCTCAGTAGAATCAAGATTATCATGTGAAAGGTAGCGGGTTAAGACATGTTATCAGCTATTAGTAATACTATTGAGAATATTGAAAGTAGATGAACTAGATCCAAGTTATGTATGTAGATTCATTAACATAAAATATATATAGTTTGGTATATACATGTTATTAACATACTAGAATAGTGTTGATACTTATTAATTCAATATATATATATAGTAATTTATATATATTAATTTTGGTATGAAAAGTTTATTATGGTTCCTAAAAAATAATGAGAACATCAAGATACAATGAAATAAATCCTAATAAAAAAGGCCCAAATATCTATATACATCATACAAGCTAGAAATAATTGATTTCAAACATTCATGTTCTGGGAGCTCATAAGCATTGCTACATCTTTTCACAAAGATCAGACATGGTGACCTATATAAGTTGAGATCAAGAGGAAACATCCACAAATAGGAACCCCACGTGTTTCAGGGGTAATTGGTTGTTTAAATATATCTACTTTCATATTAATATCCTAACTTCAAATAATTATCAATGTGTTCCATTTAATTGTGTACTTTTATGCAAGGAAAAAATCTTGACATTGAAGTGATGTAGTGGTAGCTTGTGATTGTTGTATCTTTACTAGTTTGACATTGGTTAAATGGAAAATATAGAAATTATCACTTGAGTTGAGGAAGTTATATCTCAGTCCTAGTTGATGAATATTGTAGTACCTTCATTAAATTGATATCTATAGTGGTGAAAGGTATTTCCATATAGTTAAATCGATAAATAATAAATCTAAAAAAATTATGAAACAAACTTTGCATCTTTAATTATGAGATATTGTATGAAAAATAAATTATATTACAAAGTTTTTGTTTGTAGGATGGTTTTCATTGTTATGACTATTCCATATCTTCTCAGACTATATTATGGGTTTTTATACATCACTCATGAACTATAAAAATTATTCATTTTAATTGAGATATTAGACTAAAACATCACACACAACTGTGTATTCAAGTGTCTTCCCTATTCTAGGGAATATGGGAATAGAAAATGGTGGGTCCCACTATAGGGTCCATGTGTTGTCCAAGTATTAATGATTAATAATAAATTTACTAATTAATTATAGCTCGAGTATAAAATAAAGAGGTTTAATTTAATTATTAATGGTATTTGAAGTCTTTAAGTCAATACATAAAAAAATTTAATAAAAAAATATGTTTTTAATATTCAAGGTTCATTTAATATTGAGGGAATTACTAGTCGAGATAATAAATTGGTTTTATCATGTAACATATTTAATATATATTATAATATTTTTATAAAAATATAAATGATGTTATAATGTTGTGAGTTTTTCATAATGTGTCATTTATTACATAATTAGTGGAAGTTACTTATACGGGAGTTGGGGAACCTTTTCATGGTAATTACCTAGTACTATATAAGTAACAGAGGACTCTTTTCATGGATATAATCCATAGACACATATTTGAGAGCTTTTACCACTTCTTTCACACTTCTAAAAGAGAGAAAACTCTTATCCGGTCCTCCAATATTTATTCTTTTTCACGTATCAAAAGGATGAGATCACGGTGATCATAATGAGTCAAAGGACACATTGGAGATCTGAACCAGCACATAGTATTCAATGATTGGATGTCGAAATGATTCTTGATGTGTGTGTGGATAATCTAGAGGGGTTTCAACTCGGATCCTTCAGTACATTCTCTCCAGAGTCATGTGATAAAAGAAACTTTCTGCGATCCAAACACAATTTTCATTATTTTTTGGTTATCAAATTCACATGAGATCTTCATACCTCAACTTGGGCATGTATCAATGGATATTATGACGTTATGTCACTTGGATAATGATAAATTTTAAAACTTTGGCCCACATGCTTCCGTTTGGTGTCTCAATACCTTTATTTTATACATCAATTTGACATCGACTTTGGTTGTCCATAGTTTATTACATGCATGGCGTGAGATACCTCACATTTCATCTATTATAAAATTGTTATTATTGGTTTCAATTGTGTTATTATGTGATGATATTTTTACTTTTTTATTTTTATGATGTACAATATGAGATAATGAGGCTTTAGACTATATATTGATGGAGTTCAAACCCTCGCTACTAGAACTTAACCTCTTGCTGGTAAGGCGGACCACATGAAACCATTTGGTAAAAAATTCCGAATTAGGTGCTTTAGGATAGGGAAATTACAACTTCAATACACTTCAAAGACATTCACAACAAAGAAGAAAATTATTTTTGTGATGCGCTATTTGTGATGGGCCTATCACCCATCACAAATAGCCCATCGACAAAGTCAATTTGCTATGAAATTTGTTTCCGGTCAAAAATAGTTGTCACAAAAAATTATTTAGGAATGGAATGTTTTCTCATCACAAATACCTTTGGCGTACTCCACATGCCAAACATCAAGAAGAATATTTGTGATAAGGGAATACCCCCATAGTAAACACCCTTCAATCAATTTTTTTCGACGGGAGTTAACTTATATCCCAAATAAACTATCATAGGAATTTATTTTCAATGAGACAAATCGTAAATACTATCTGTCATTATTTTTTTTCACATAGAATTATCTCCCTTAAAAAATTTGATATTGTCAGATGGTATTTGTGATAGGGCCCATTGAAAATACCCTTTTTTACCACCATGATAATTAATAATGGTGGTTCTATTTGTGTTGGGAATCCCATAAAAAATGATCCAATATTAAATTATCTAACATATATATACTGCTTAAATTTTTCTCCTCCATTATTCTTTGAAATCCTCTCTCCTTCTCTTGTATCATATTCTCGAGGTTAAATCTTTCAATGTCTTAAATTTTATTGAGGAACAACTTCCATGCTTTGCATCTGCTGAAAGATTTAGTTTTAATTTATCTATTTAATGAATTTATTTTTTATTAAATTTATTTTATTGTATATTAGTAATAATTTTTAATAATTACCATTAATTAGATTTAATTATAATTAGTTGGTTTTATTTTTCATTAATTAGTTTTAATTAGTAGTAATTATTTATAATTAGAGGTTTTTAGTTATAATGGTTAATATTTTTTTAAATAGAACTATTTAGTAGTAATTACTTATATTTAGTAGTACATAGTAATAACTAATACCATATTATAATAATTAGAAAATATTAATTAAAATTTAGTGGTAATTAATCACAAGTTGTGGAAATTGGTAAGAATCTATTATAAACTAATTAAATTTTGTAATAATAAGTTGGAATTAGTGGTAATTAGTGATAATTAGTAGTAATTAATTATAATTTTTGGTAATTAGGGATAATTAGAAATAATTAATGATAAATATTAATAATTATCATAACGTAGTGTTAATTAGTTCTAATTAGTAATAATTAGTGGTTATTAGTGGTAATTATCAATTATTAGCCGTAATTAGCGGTAATTAGTAATAATTAGTGGTAATTCTTAATATTTAGTGGTAATAAGTAATAATTTGTAGTAATTAGTAATAATTAGTAAACAAATGTAATAAATTATTATAAAATAAAAAAAATTATAAATTGAAAAAATTTATAATAAATTTATATAAAATAGTATATATTAATATAAATGATTTTATATTGTTATCATTTTTTATAAATTTACAGAAAATATTAAACATATAAAATTTAAATAAATTATTTAAAATATTTTAAATTAGTATAATTTATAATAAATTACTATACAAAATCATATAAATTATTATAAATTACAATAAATCTGAAAATGAAATCGGTCATCATTTTTCAGGAGATGAGGATTGAAAATTTTGGACATTCATGACATAAATTCATTTCTTCACTAGAATATTTTAAAATATAGGATCAATTTATGCTAACCATGTCCAAATTTGTCATTAGGTTGGTAAAACTACGTCATGAAAGATGTAATATCACAATGTCAGCAGTAGGAGGAGAAGATGTATCGATGGAAGAAGTAACAACAGGGGTGGAAAATGAAGTACATGGGACAATTATTATAAATCAGAAATATTTAGTTTTAATTATCTTTATTTATTTAATTAAAATAATTAGATATAATTTCCATTTTTTTTAAATATCCATCACATGGGTGTTAATAATAGTAATGACTTATAAGGGTTGAATAAATAGTATTAATTAATAGAACTTACTAATAACATATAGATCATGGTATTAATTATTGGTAATTAGGAATAATTAGTTTTAATTAGTATTAATTTGTAATAATTTGTGCTAATTAGTAGTAATTAGTAATAATTAATGGTAATAATTAATAATTAGTGATAATAAGTAATAAATTGTTAAAAAATAAAGAAAATTTAAATTGTTATAATTTACATTAAATTTATATAAAATAGTATAAGTTAATATAGATTATTATAATCTGATAATATTTTTTTGTAAATTTTTAAAAAATTAAACATAAACATTTTTAAGAAATTTTTAATAAATTATTTTTAATATTTTAAAATCGTATACTTTTTTATTAATTGATATAAAAGAATATAACTTTATATAAATTACTAGAAAACTTAAAATAAAATAGGTCTTCATTTTTAGAACCACAAACATAAAAAAATTTGGATATGGTTGGCATAAATTGGTTTCATCTCCTGAAGATTGTAAAATATATGATTTGTAAGTTTTTAGAAATTTATAATATATTTTATTACATTACATTAAATTATAATCAAAATTAAGCGAAATTAGTGGATTTTATTTTTAATTACCATTAATTACCACTAATATTTTATATAATATAGTAAAATTTAATAAAAATAAATTATAAATTACAGTTAAAATTAAAAATAACAGAATTTACAAAATCTAGGTTAGGAGAAATGATCAATTTGTGAAACCCGTATCAAAATTGTTCATCTGGTCAGTAAAACTTGGGCAATTAGGTATTGATTTATAGATGTCTGAAGCAACATCAAGAGGAGGAGATGAGTCGACGCCAGGTGTAACATCATGAGGATACACTAGAGTACATGTGATATATATTGTAAATTAGAAATATTTAGTTATAATTATAATCATTGTTATAAAATAAAAGTAAATAGTATAAATTTACAATAACTTTCATAAATTCTTAGTAAGTGGGAGTTATTTAAAGTAATTACTTATAATTGATAAATCAATAGTAATAATTAATAAAACATAGTAATAATGTATAGAAGTTAGTAATAACTAATAATTATTTATTCAATTCTTTAATAAATAATATTAATTAGAAAAAATGAATGATAAACAACTATAATTTGAAAAAATAGCAGTAATTGGTAAAATAATTATTTGTAAATAACTTTAATTTTAATAAATTTGTGTTATTAGTAAAAATGTGTACTAATAAGTAAATTTTAGTAGAAATTAGTGCAAATTACTATAATTAGTAAAATGAAGAATAAATGGCTAAAATTTATTAAACATTAGCATTGATTTGGAAAAACTAGAAAAAACCACCGTCAAACTAGTGTAATTAGTAAAAATTTTCAATAATTTTTAAAATTTAATGGTAAATCACAAT
This sequence comes from Viscum album, assembly GCA_963277665.1. Taxonomy (NCBI): domain Eukaryota; kingdom Viridiplantae; phylum Streptophyta; class Magnoliopsida; order Santalales; family Viscaceae; genus Viscum; species Viscum album. The sequence goes on along the minus strand of OY728139.1, from coordinate 423,850,693 downwards.
AATTAATGCCAAATGCCATAAAGTAGAATTAATTAGTAAAAATTATTGGTAAATCAATATAATTATTATAAATTTGTGTTAATTAAAAAAACTAATTAATAATTAGCGGTAATTGGTAAAGTTTAGATGACATATCAGGGTTGTAGGAGACTAAGTATGCCTTTTAGAGAAGATGCATTGTTGGTATCAGCTCTCGAATGACTTCTGAGAGTTATTATGGTATTATAATGATGTCGACATATATATGGAGGAGAGATAATGAATATTCATCATCATATGATTCACAATATGAGGAGTAGTTTTGAGCTCAAGGTGAGCTTATAGTGACCTTGCGTTTGGAGAATGAAGAGCTCTGTCAATAGTAATAGCTTTAACATGAGGTGATGTATCAAAGGGAGGAGCATCAACACAAGAAGGTAATATATTATATGTGACGTCTGACCCATGGTTTTGGGATAGAGTTCCCTCCACCTCTTCCTCTAGATGACCCCATTGCAATTTATGCATTTTTTGATAAAATTTTTAATGTATCTTTTTGGAAATATTTTTATTATTTCATATATTTACAGTTCCATATAGCGTATTTTCCTTATTATTGTGAATATGGTTTTTTATTATTTTATTATTTTAATTTATTTCATTATTTAATTATTATTTATTATTTTGTAACTTATTTTCAATTGGATGATCCTCCATCGCAAATAATAATTTTCTATGGGTGTATGCTCCAATTGTAAAAGGAATTTTTATATATCGTAAAATATAATGTATGAAGGGTTGTCACAAAAACAACTATTTTTGATTTATTTGTACAATAGGTCATTTGTGATTGGGTCCTATCATAAATACTTATATTTCCTGTTTTATTTGAGGGTTACTATCTATTAATTGAATAAATAACTTTACACTCGAATGAATTCATATGAGAATTTATCACCATTTTATTAAATGTAGGAGGATGAGTAAGAGAAGACATTATTTATTTTTGGAATTGGATCTCCAAAACAAACTGAATTTTTACATTCAAATACCATAATATTAATATTAATTAATATCTTATCACATGATGAGTTTTATTATGTGTCACATTAATGTGATAATGTCCCTAGAGTATTTGAAATTCCAAAAAGTTATAGTAATTCTCTACTAAATTAACAATTTAACAATATTCTAGAACATACATCTTATGTTATAGATGAAATTTTACTAATTCTGCACATATTATTTTTTGTCATCAGGTGGTGGAGGTTCAAAAAATGTTAACATTTCATCTCATGAAGTTTATAGTTGAAAATCTCCAAGAATGGTGGTCATGAGGACATATGCACCAATAATGTATTCAATTTTATATGTTTCTTTAGATATTTCTATATTCAGATGTGTTGATTGGACATTAGATTTAATATTGTTACTAATTTATATCATTAATTAGGTATATTGATACATGGATTAAAACCATGATGACATATGATCATGGTGAGTTAACATTTGATGGATGCATCATAATTTATATGAACTTATTTTAATATATAAAATAATTTTTCTTCCATTCTTAGTTAATGAAAAATGTTATCTCTAACACATTGATTGAAAAAGAAGTTAAAACTAAATCCATGTTTATGTTTTTTCATCGAGGAGTTCATTTCATATTGGCAATTAAATATAAATAAATCATATATGTTTATGACACAAGTATATAAACAGGTAGATGAGATTTTGAGACAAATGGAATATGTTACAAAGTAATCATTTGTATGTGGCTATGGTATTTACAATATTAACTTCTGTCTCTATGGTTTCCTTGACATGCTACTAGAACTGATCTTATACTGTAGAAATGTGTTTATGATTTCATAGAGAAATATTCCTTGAGAGTCATACATTATGTAAATCCATGATATCAATTAAATTAAATATTAATTTAATCTTAAGAATAAATGTATTCTTGATTTGGGGGAAAAATTATATGTTAACATGATAACATAAACTCATTCACTAGATATTTGAGTTTAAAAAGTATATATGAGTTGAATATGAAATAAATATTTATTTGTTAGTTGGTGAATATAATATTTATTTATTTATTAAATTAATTATATAGTGGTATTTTTTATTTAAATAAACATTTATTAATCAAGTATCGATACATGTCACATAGTACATATGGGTTGATTAAATGGCCCAATGGAAATAAATTTTTTTATATTATATCATTTAAATAAATATTTATTTATTTATATAAAAATTTTATTAAAAATATATTTGAGTTTATAGAATCTCATGGAATATATTAATAATGATATTATTATTATTTGATGTGATTTGTTTTTGTAGAATAAACACTTAGATAATAGTTCTCTACATAATTACTAATTTTTTATCCGTACATATATATTTATAACTATATCATTTTTAGAGGGAGTAGTGGATTTTCTACAATAGAACCTCTTTATATAATTCAATAAATACCAATATAATAATTTTTAAATTCCCTATCAAGAACAAATGAAGAAAATATAATTCATTCAAGACCAATATATTACTTATTATGACCAAAGACGAATAATGAAATACATTTGGTTCTTCTACACTAGCCCTTGAAATTCCAAGGGAGATAATTCAAGATTCACAGATCATGTGTGTGGAAACAACAGGAGGGATCCTAGTTTTAATTATCCATTATAACCATGGGAAAACATGAATTATAATTTAATTGATAAAGAATAAAAATAATTTTCAAGACTAGCTTATTATTCTTGTAAATTAATTATAAATTAAATGAAAACTATCCTCTCTATGATGATTTTGGGTTTTGTTTCATAAATTTATTCAGATTTAATCTATTGAAACAGGTGTGAAATTTTTTTCAGAATCTCCCCAACTTTGTTCACTTCTCCCCAGAACCTTCAAGCTGTATAAGAGAAATCCCAATATAATGTATAATTATATTTTATTTAGTTGATCAATTTCATGTTTTTCTAGAAAATTTTCATTCCTATTTATTCATTCATAAATTAAAAACTAAAGATAAAATCTTCTTGAAAATTTATATTAAAACAAATTTAAATAATTAATGAAAATTTATCAAAACTCCCATCCAATGGTGTTGAGGATGCTGGAAGAATGACATGGTTACGCAACATGTAACTAAAAAGTACATGTCTTGTACCCATGGTCAACCAAACAAGGGGGCCATGATAATCACCACCCACCATATGTGTGTCAGTATGCGACTCCATTGCATGTCATGTATTGAACTCTAGCTGGTATAAAACTCGACATCTAGTACATGAAGTATAATTGGTGTATACATTACGTATCCCTATATGGTTTATCCCTAAATAAATCACCAAATATTTATAGTCAAACTATGTAATCCATTATAATCTATGTATTAGAAACCATATATTATACACTACCAAAAAAGGATTATAGGAATTGTTGTTTGTCATACAAGTATCCTTACAAGTTATTACCCAAGTATAATACATTTTTAATCCATAGGCTTGCTGTTCAGGTGGCCTAAAATGGATTATATAATGTTTAGGTGGCTTAATATGCCATGTACCTTATGCCAACTCATGGAATGATCATGTTGAGATAGGCATGTCATTTGATAGAAATACATCAATAATTAATGTAATATCAAACTACACAATGTGTAGATCAATGTAAATTCAATTTGATTGGGGGTTTTCCATAACAGGCACACACCAAGTCATTTTCAATGGGTCCTACGAGATTAAATTTTTCAATAATTATTTTGCCTGTAATAATAAAATACATTAAATGTAACCATCTAGTACACATTGCTTACTTCATGTGTATTTCTAGTAGTACATGTCACACATATTTATAGTGAACTTTATTGTTATAAACATTGTGTTGACTATGTGAATTTTCACTCAAAACCACACTTTTTATATATCGTTGCATGATTTATGGTCATATATTCCATTTTATTACACAGTCCATGATGATCATAAAAAACATAAGTCACATGTTTAGTATAGTGTAAATACAATTCATGTAACCATCAAACTCTATAAAAGAATTTGATTACAAGAATAAGTCACATGTCATGTCACCTCTAGTATATGTCATTTATATATTAATTTGTATTACTGAATTTAAACTGACCCTGAGGGTATATTCCATGTGATACCACACAGACATGCCACATGCTCAATAATGTTTGTGTAAAATTAATTGATTTTGTGAATTAATTTTATTTTATTAAAAATTATAAATTTTTAGAATCATAAGGATTGTTTGGATTATTAATTAATTTAAAAATTAATTTATCAATATGTTGATTAATTTATTAATTTTGATAAAGGAGATAATGTTTCCAATACAATTCATACTAGTATATTGTAATATCTATAATTATAGTCAACACTCTTGGGGAGATACCTGATCTATAGTTCTAGGTGTAGTTCATTCTCATAATAAACTAATAGAATGCCCCACATAGGACCCCCACCCACAACTTATACCATTCAAAACCAAATAGTGAAATCTTTAGAGTTAGAAATCTTCCCTAGGAGTCCAAAACTCAATTACTCTAAATAAAAATTCACAATGAAAAATGAATTGATATGTATATATTATAGTATGGTGGATCAAACAACCTAAATGTCAATCGACAAAGTCCTTCTCCTCATTCCTACCAGTTACCTATCATTTTGTATCCACTATGTACTTATGGGGGGAAAGTATGAAACTAAAATTTGATTACATCATCATACTTCCAAGTAGCCTCATCTAAAATTTTTCGTGGGTCTTAACTAACTATTAGAGGTTTTTCCCATGCTTCCACTCTAAAAAAATTTACTCAAATAGTCCCCCTTCTCTATGATGTTTCTAGAAGAGTCTCTTCCATGGTTTCCATTCCTATAGTTTCATATAACTGTGACACATGGAAAAACTCATGGATCATGATATTTACTGAATGATTGAACATGTGTGCATCAACCCATACATTCCATTCAAATAAAAATGTGGAATAATATCTATAATTTTTCTTTCCGATTTATTTGGGTCTTGTATTAGACATTGTTTGGTCTTAACTTCACCCATACAAGAACACTTTATTTTTGTCACCTCATGCTAATGCCAATTAGCATCGTTTATCTTATTTTATATTCTATTATGTAAATTATCATAGAGATGTTTCATAGCTTCATCTCGATGAATCAAGATGATAGATACTACTTCAATTGTAGTATCCCTTTTTGAATAATGAAATTTGTTTGTGACTTTTCTTCTATAAACCATCTCAATTAATGTATTCCCTGTTTATGTACAAAAAAAGGAATTGTAACTAAATTATTCCCAATCCATCTACATGGCCCATTTCGAAAAATGATCCATCAAAAAATCATTTTGTATTGAAAACACTAATGGAATATCTTATTTTATTGAATGGTTTGTGTGTGGTTTAATGAGTTCATTTTTATATTCATTCCAACTAACATGAATATATGATACCAGAAAAAACTATAAAACAATGGGTTCCCATATCTAATTATCACTATAAGAGTTATATGTGATTTCCCTACTTCTATCAAAAACACATTCCATACTTATTTTACTATTAAAGAATGATTAATTGTTATGATGTGTGGATACATACTCAACTGATAAACAACTTCTTAAACAAATTCTTACCCTTTTGTCTTAATTAATGTAGAGAAGAAATTAATTAACTCTTATTTCCAAACTATATTAATAATTTTTAGTGGTTTCTTTAATCTAGTGGGTCGTAGTGATTCATACTTATTTTTAGACATACCTCACACAATGGAAATTTTTTTGAGCACTCCATGTATTCTCGTCCCAATATAATCCATCACAAAGCCACATGTATGTTTTCTAATACCCATGGTTTCTACATGTAGGTAAAGAATGAATATAAAACAACATCTTTAGAATTAGTCATGATTATTGGTGCAAGACCATCATATTAGTGAAAAAATAGTGTCATCCAATAAGTGTATTTGTGTTTCCCTATTCTTCATCTCCTGAATTCTTCAATAATCATCTTCTAATCATCATCCTAGTGTAAAGTTTCATATATAGATTGGAGTTATAACCAAATGGAGTGTGACACTACTGTATAAAGTAACTTTTCATCCATTAATACCCATTATAAATCATTTTTTGTTGTATTTATCTTTCTAGGTGTGTATAAAACCACAAAATAGAATCCCATTAGATTATCTTTCTAGAATTATTGATCAATTGAATAAAACTGATGATTAAAAAAATTATTATGGCTTCAAGGATTGGTAAAAATTTCCTATCACCATCTGAAAAGATACTTATTCAGGTGTTGGACTGACTGCTCTTTGGATATGATATCATTTTTATACATTGATTTTTCTATTAAAGAATCTCATAAATATTTTCAAACATAAGAAATTGGTCTTACAATTTCTTGATAACTACCCTAATAACCGACTATGAAGCATTTCATTCTACCATGATTTTTTTTCAGAAAAATCCAATATCCCCAACACCGAAGTAGAAATAATCTATCCCTTAAATATTTAAAAATATTCATATGCATAAACAGTCAACTATATGTCTCCTTCATTAGTTAAAGTTATTATGGGCCAAGAATCATTACAATAATCTCAAATTAATTTCTTATTGTTTCCTTTAATGTAAAAAATACCATTATATTCTTAAAATTCCCCTGTCCCCTCAATGTTTTTACCACCTCTAATATGTTTGGATCCATGGAAACTCCTCCCACATATATAATGATTCCAAAATACTTTAAATTACTCCCCCAAAATGATCACTTCTTTTCATTTGAAAAAAATACATTGGTACTCTTGAGATGTAACTTGTTTTCTAATTTCAATAAATACTCATTCCACCATCTACTATAAATTAGAATATCATCAATGAATACCAAAACTCATTTCTTAAGAAATAGTCAGAATATAATTTTTATAATTCTATGGAAAGTCATTGGGGGTGTTTATAAATCCAAATTGCATTACTAAAAATTTGTAATGACCCTCCCAAACCATGAAAGTGGTCATTCCAACACAATCATTTTCAACTGAACCTAGTAGAAACCATACTTTAAATTTATATTTTTATGAAATTTCATTGCATTACTCATAAAATAACCCTTCCCCCATAAGAATGGGTACCTATAAAAACTGATAATTTATTAAATTCCAAATAATTCCAACACATACCAAACCCTCCATCTTCATAACCATGATTATGGGACTGGAATTTGGGATAATGACATGAATTGTAAACCCTAGAACCATCTTAAACATCTTTTCCACCCCATTTTCTATGTGGTATATTATTGTATACAGTCTTATTTGACTAGATCTTCCCATTATTTCATCATGATTATGTGATTGGGTTTTCTTCTAGGCGATAAGACATTGTTTCTTCAAATATTACACTGTATATATGTAACAACAATCACAATTGTACTATTTGAGTAGAATTTAGCACAATAATTTCCAAATGTACACTTTTAGATACTTCCTATTAAATCCATTTTATAATGTAATATTCTCTTCCCATTTATTATTGAAAGAATGAAATTCTATTTTGAGGATGTTTTATTACTTACAGAGTGACAAATCACCCATTGTAAAAAAATTACATTGTATTTTTCCTCCAATAAGTAGTAAATTATTATAGATCCCTAGGACGAACTGACTTATATAGGGGGGCTGGGTAAATATGTGGTTTATTTTTATGAATTCTATTCTTTTAATTCAACCTCCCATTCAATTTAATTTTCTATATCATCTCAATAGTATCTAGATGGTACAAATCATATATATAAACAATTAGAGAGAGCATAAGAATGTTATTTACATGGTTTGGTACTAACACATACTTCTTTCAATGCTGATTAGACATCCAAACATGAATTATCCACTATAATTTTATCCTTTATTATAGTGTCTTAGAAGAAAACTGGTTTTACACCTTATTAGTCGATTCCCGAGTTGATCTTAGTTGTAAACCCCATCAACCAACTCTTCTGACTTGGTTATTTAGAGACCCCAACTATCTTTGCTTATATTCTATTCTATTGGTTTAGTCATTCACCATAATACTGAGCCTCATTAATAACCTACTACACATCCCAGTCACATGCCCCATATTTCTTTGTTTTGATCTATAAATATAATGATGATGTTGTTTTATTTTGATATTAATTTTCCACAAAATATGTATAATTTAATTGTATTTTAATTTTCAGAATAATGTGTTAATTTATTACATTTAATTTTTTGTGAATTCAACATTTATATTATAATGTAATTTATTATATACATAATAAACAAATTTATTTTTAATTATAAATTGGGTTTTCTGTGTTTTTATTATTTAATTTGTAGGTTTCTTTTAAAATATCTATTTATGTGTTTATGTTTATTATTTTATATTTAATTTATATTTTCCATGTATTTTTATTGATTTAATTGATGTTTAATATTTATTTTATTTTATTTAAATAAATTAATAATCAATACATGTAATTATAAATTAACAGTTTTTATAAAGTTTATATTTTTGTTAATTTGATAATTAATAAATCAAATAATTTTTATTTTCAAATTGTTATTAGATATCAATATATTTTGTTATTTTAAAAAATGAATATTTTTAATTTTATTTAAAATATTAATTTTAATTAATATTCATTCAATAAAAGAAATGTTGATTTTAATTGGTTTTTTGGGAAATTTTAAAAAAATTAACTTATCGTTTATAGTAATATTGTAAAATGTTTTTTTTAATTTATTTATTTCTAATTTAATTTATTTACATATTGTGTAGGAGCATATTTTATTTGATAAATGACAAAACATTTCTAGAAGATAATTCTTTAAGGGGCATTTATGTAAGGAAAATTGGATGTAAAATAATTATATAAGTAAAAATATCTGCAATTATTCATGCATAATTCCAACATCTCTATATGCAAGAAAAATTAATTCCACTCCCATGTAAGAGAATTTTTGGGGTTCATAATGTAATATGTATCCAATTTTTTGGCTCGACCCTAGAAATTAAAATTCTTCCTATGTAAGAAAATTATCTTACACGGTTGTGGGTTTAGGAGGAAACAATTTCGAAGTGATGTTGGCCCCAATGTGATCTCACCTAAGCCTAAGGATGAAAACTCACTAGCTCAACTATGATCCTGAAAAAATATTCCTTCACCCATGGTCAAACGAATAACAGTTTTGATACAGTATTACCAAGGTTGAGTCATTGTAGAGAATTGCTGAATGCTTGGAGAACATCCGTGCTCAGTGAATCCAGTGAAACCGAATCCAAATTTGTGATGAAAATTCGATCATAGTTTTCATTTGAGGAATACAAACTTATTAGAGATGAAAAAACCATATCCACAATTTGAAAAGTGATAAAACCATGATTGTGTGAAGATGACGAGTTGACAAGGCAAGATGGAGACAAAAAATAATGATAATCGATATATCTGATTAGATCGAAATAATATTGGGGTTCTAATGAAGGGTTATACAAATCATAAAATATAATATATCAATGGAGATTACTTGAGGTTTGTAGAATAACCAGACATATAATTATTTAATCATGGATTTTGATATTCCTTTTTAAGATAAAACTGATCCTGAATGATCAAACCTGATGATCAAGCAGACTTCAATCCAGGAAGAGACTACTGACGTGACTGAGCTAAAACATCGAGGAAGTGTGATTATCGGGAAATTTGATAATAAAAACTGAATAAATAATGATACCCATCATAGATATTACCATATTAGGGATGTTGTCCCAATACCATGTTTTGATTGAATAATGATAAATAAATAACACTCAAGACAAATCCCAACGTTCAAATAAATTTTGGGCCACCTTTATAGATAACCATGATAATGTTACCATTAATGGATTAATTTTTATATTTTGATTATATTTTCAGGAATTTTATGAAGTAGAAGGACTGAGTTTTAAGGGGAAAAGTGGGCATTCCTATGGGTCTGTCAGGTTTGTGGGACTCAAAGATGAATTTTATAGTCCATAACTATGAAATGCTTCATTCATATGCAGTTGAGGTTGGTTATAACCGTGTGACTGTAAACCACGTTATAATAGAGTATATAGGGAGAAAATATCTCAATTATTCATTTTTTTATGTTCTAGGTTTGAATTTCTAAATTTTCATGAAATTATGAAATTTTATGATTCTGTTTGAATGCGTTGGATGAAGTTAATTGGGTTTGATACTTCTCAAGAGTGAGCCTGCCAAACTGTTGAAGAGTGCACATGATTTATTTGAATGAATTTATTAAAGGATGTTTTGGAATTTTTGTGTTTTTATTCAATATTTGTTAAAGGTAACTTGGGGATGGAATATTTACATGAAAGTCCGTTCAAAGAATAGCTTGTTTCGGACATGAGAATATTGATATTGTGAATTGTTTTATTGATTCATGCAAGTGCTGTAAGTTGATGTAGGAAGATGATGAGTTCAAGGAGTTCCATGTGAATATTGAGATGAATTAATGTTCCCCAGGTTTATTTATATTAATAGTTAATGACTATTCTCATGCTAGTCATAAAATCAATTAATTCAATCCTACCTTGAGCTGCCACATGGAATGAACTAGAAGTGATACATTCTAGATGGAAGAAGAAAATATCAATAATAAATAATTGATACCAATTAATTATAGAGGTGTTTTGGGTATATAAAATAGAGATATACACTAACAGATATTTTGGTCTATGTTGGAAATAGAGAAATGGGAGTAGAACTGGGAGATGTTCTCGGAAGCTTTGTCTACTCCTAAAGCCAATGAAAATGGATATCAATGTGTACTGATGCACCTAGGTGATAAATGGATAAATTTCTAGTAGTTATTGATTGTCTATTGACATGGTGATTTATTTTGGAGTTATCATCTATTTAATTTATCAGTTGAAGCTGTCTTCAAGATTTTTGACCATGAATTTGTGATCGTTGTTTGAAGATTATTTTATATATCATTTAATTAAATATTATCCCATTCCATGTGAATTACTTATCCAATTATAGTGTGATGAAATAGGTATGTGTGTTTTTAAATACAGACAATTTGGAGTTCAAAAATCTGTTTCACTATTTAAATTTCTAAATATTCACTCAAGGAATTATGAGTACATTGAGTGTTGTCTATTTATCAGTTTTAAGTGATCATTAAGAGCATTGATTGAATCCCTCCGAATATAGTTCTGCTTCCAAAATATTTGTTATAGAATTAAAATAAATAATTGAATGTGATGTGAGATTTTATATTTTAGTATAATCATTGGGATAATTATAATTAGGAGAATCATTAAAAATGAAGAGATACTTATTCATAAGAATCACTGGTTAGTCTACCACAAAAGGACCAAACAAATCAAACATCGTAAAAATTGAAAATATTGAAAATATAGAAAACACAGATAAACATAGGAATATTAAAGAGACAACTAATCATGATATAGACAACCATAAAAATTATTTTCCATATCCAGATATTGCTCAAATTATCAAACTTCAATCTAGATTAAATCATCATCTATTTTAGTTCCATGAACTGATGGCGTATGACCCTCACAAGCACCTATAATTATTTAACAAGGTGTTTATCCACGTGAAGCACCAACGGGAAAGTGAGACCCAAATTAAAATGAGATATTACCTATTTTTATTATATATATATATTGGATAAAAATTAGTTTTACGACTCATAATTCACCCCTATTGGGAGTTGGCATCAGCTGAAGAAGGTATTTTATAAAAAAATCATACCTAGCCACTAGGAAATTATATCTTTAGAAACGAATTTCTGAATTTAGTGATATCCAATGGGAGACAACTAAAGAGTACTTTTACTAGTTTATGAAATTGTGCTCTTGTTTCCCCAACCACAAATTTTTTTACTATCTTCTATTTCATTATATTATTGAAGGTCTAGTCCAGATAGAAATGAGTAAACTAGATATTGATGATATGGGATATTTAGTTTATAAAACTATACAAGATTCTTGGAACCTAAAATAAAACATAGAAAAAAAATTCACAGCGGTTCAGTACTATGAAACTTATCCATGTTAAAATAGTAATCAAAGTGTCTACTTCCAATTCTAATAATAGACATATTGAGAATCATTTTAGAGAACATGAAAGTATAATGAGGTAGATGTTGACATACTCTACTCCTTCTAAATACCAACCCTAACTAGTTAATCCTATTTAAATTCACTATGTAATGGGTTATTACATTAATGATTTTATTTATTAGTTTCCATGTCTTCAAGGATCATTTGAAACTTTTAATGGGATATTTCCTTGAAAAATATTTCAGAACAACCCAAAAAATGAGTATCCCTGTAATGAATTCCAATATAGTCCTTTCAAAAATAATATATTTATCAAAGTAAGGAGCCACTAAAAAATATGTCTATGCCTAATAATAAACAAAATCGGGATTTCTAGTGCCAAAAATTTGACTTACAACCTCAGTTTAATCAAACCCCGTTTAGTGATCATGACGGAAGGAATTTCTTGATTTTCTAAAATAAATAAAATTCTATACAATAAGAAAATAAATGAAATGATTCACACCCTGATATAATGATTAAAATGAAAAACGATATTTATGAATAATAACTATTGATGTTAAAAACATGTTTACATAAATAAGTAATTTTGAAACTCAAATTAGTGGTCTAAAGATTCAAAGAACAGGTAATTTTCTATCAAATTTTGAAATGAATTTGAAAGGACTATATAATATAAGTGAAATAGTTTAGGTAAGTTGAATTGAAATTCATAACCACCATGAATTGTTTTTGAGAAAAAACCCTAAAAGAATGTATCATCTCCTAAAATGATTGTTCAGAAACATGATGAAGTTTTAAAAGGTTCTATTGAATTATTTGACATTCTTCTAAATCTTGAAAACAACCTATTTTCCACATACTATATTAATAAGAAAAATATTATTGGACGAATGAAATCCAAATTGAATGAACTTATAGGTGTTTTAGAATCATATTGAGATCCTATAAATGGGTAACCAATTCCCAGTGATATTAAAATCTATAGGGAACCACAACCTTATCCTTTGGAAAATCCTTTAATTAATAACATTGTAGAAATTGAGATGGAAAGAAATAACGTGAAGCTTTTAGAAAATTCTATGTATCCATCACTTTATTAGATTATATGGAAAAAGTTATTAATTTTGAAAAATTCTTTAGGGAGATGTGAACCCCCAAAAGGAAATTCTAAGGAGGTTAGAAATTTAATTTGGGATGGAATGTTTCTTTACGGATACAACACCCCTACCTATTAAAGGCAAGTATCCAGGTACATTTTCTACCCCATGTGTCATTGGTAATCATCAGTTTGATGATGTAATGTCATATTTGGGATCCTACATTATTGTGATTCCCAATTATATATTTTCATATATACAGGATGGAGAGCACAAGAAATCTGGAATTGACATCAAGAATATTAATTTGAGTTTATCTAAGCTATTTGGAGTAATTTAATATGTGTTGGTAAGGGTAAATGATTTTGTTTCCCAACATATTTTCAGATCATAGATATATAGTATGGTCATTATAGTTCACATATAACATTAATGGAAATAATAAATGTTTATAATGGTACATTAACATTAGTGTTGAGAAGAAATATGGTTAGTTTTAGAATATTTCATTCAATGCTACACTCTGTTGAAGATAGTTTTTCAGACCAAGTTATCTCGGTTGACAGGTTTTCCATAGAATTGTTTCTTGATTCTATTGTAGATAACAAACCTCTAGATTCTGAAGAAAATGTAAATTATCTAGAAAGTGAACCTTTGTCTATGGTAGGATATTTTGAATATGACAATTTTGAGATCTTTGGTAATGATTAATATGAAATTGAATCATTATTTCAAAATGTTTTACGTTATTTTTGAATTTTAGAATATGCTATTAATGATTTATTCTTTTAGTGATAATAAAAACAATGAAAATTTTTCCGAAATATTTAAAACATATATAGCTGCTAAAATTCATATTTTATATAATAATTGAATCTCTAGTAGATTAATATGAGTTAAATTATTCTTAAATTGTCAAAAATGTTATTTAAAATATTTTTGACGAGTCACCCCATATATGTGAAATTGAATGAGAAAATTATTTTGATAATGAGACAAATTTTCTACTAGAAAATTAATGTAATACTGGTCCAAAAATATGGAGTTCTACAATTCTCTGGGAAGATTCAGTATTTGAAAAATAAACACAATGATCTGCTAAGTCCTTTTTTATCCAAAGAGAACATCTCATCCACACTGGGACTCAATATCTTTACTAAAAATATAAAATATTCCTACTTAATAGATAAACAAATTCCTATTAAAATTGATATTGGTCTATCCAATGAACTAGAGGAATGCTCCTAGAGGGTTTTAGGAAGAATATGTAGGTCTTGAGCTGGTCTTTAGAGGATTTTCCAGGTATTACTCCTTTAGTGTTCATGCCTAGGATTCATCAAGATGACGATTACAAACCAGTTAGACAACTTCAATGTAGAATAAATCCTACCATATTGATGTAATTAAGAAATAAGTTACTATATTATTGGATTCGCATATAATTTTCATCATTTATTATAGTCGATGTGTATGCACAGATAAAATTATTTGTTAAAATGGAGGATTCACATTTTTTAAGAATGATGTTGGTGAGCTAGTTTCTACTAGGTTTCCCTACAAGTGGATGGTATGCATCAACTATAAGTGACTGAATATATTGACTTGGAATGGCTTCTTTACCTTACCTTTAATTAGAAAAATCCTTTACTCTTTTTAGATCAATCTCATTTTTTGTTCCTATATGGGTTTTTAGATATTTTTATATTCACATAGCTCTAGAGGACCAACATATAACCACATTAACATATCCATTAAATACATGTGTCTTTCAAAGAAAGCTATTTAGACTACGTAATTATCCTTATTCCATCCAAATATGCATGCATATAATTTTTTAGTAATTTATTAGTGAGTTCATGAAATTGTTTTTTGTTAATTCTATTATGTATTAAACATATTTATAGGGTGTTTGAAGAGTCCAAAAGTGTTACATATTGATATTATTAAGGAGAACATTGTTCGTAACTATGAATAAGGTCATTTTTCAGTTGATAGTGGAATTATTATTGATCATTATGTGTATATGAATTGAATATGTGTAGACAGGTCCATGGTTGAAATTATTTATTCATTTATATTTTCTAATATTAAGAAAGATATTAGTTCATTTCATATCTGTGTTGGGTTTTATTGAAGATTCATAAAGGATTTTAGCTATATTTTATTTTCATTGACAATAAATTTATAGAAAGAAATTTCTTTTGTATTTGATGAGGATTTTTAAGAAGACTTCAGTAAACTAAAATAGATGTTAGTCTCCCACAAAATATTTCATCCACGTAATTATATTTTTCCCTTTGAGTTGATGGATTATTCTTCAAAATTATCACTTGGGGTAGTTTGTTGGAAAATGGTGTAGAAAAAAATAGATTTCATTACCTATGATTCTAGTAATCCATATACATATCAATCCATTTACTCCACAATTGAGAAGGAATTTATAGGCATTTTTTCTCTTGGTAATCTTATAATTTATCATTTTAGTCCAAAATTTGTGGTTATACTTGATCATTCTGGTATTAAATATCTCATAAAAATTAAATAGTTAAAATTGAGGTTGTCTAGATGGATTTAATTGCTCTATGGATTTTATAAAATGACCCAAATATGAAAGGAATTGAGAACTCCATAGATAATAATTTGAGTAGGATAGGTGAATAATTTTTCAAAGATAAGTCATTTATAAATCATATAAGATATATTCACCCTAGAGAAAATTTAGTTAAGGCTGATGATAAGAGGACATGGTTTTAAAACATTTTAAATTATATAGATATTGAAATAGCTCCACACTAGTTTTAAAAGCATCAGGATTATAAAAAGATTTTTAAGTCATATTAATATATATCGGATGATTCTTAATCATGGTACATAGGTAGTATCCATAATATTAGATGATTTATCAAGGATATAGGGATATATTAAATACTAAAATTCATCAATATTTTTAGTTGTGGAAGGAAAATTTGGCCACAATTGGCTTGTAAGAAGGTTCTAGATTCAAGTTTATTTAGGACCACAATTTTCAATGATTCTCATATGTTTTGAAGGTGTTTTACAAGTTTAATATTCCAAGGAAATTTTTTTCAAATACATGAGATGACATAACAACCTATGTTGTTTTTTTGGAATCATTGATTTTTGGGGAATGGCTTTTATGGGTCCTTTAGAAAATTTCTTTGGATATTTTTACATCTTTATTACTATTTATTATGTCTCAAACTAGGTTGATGGTATTCCAAAAATAATAGATTATACAATGGTGGTGTCCCAATTTTTCAAGAATTAATTTTTTAGGTTAAGGATGCCATTATTTATTCATATAGTTCGAGGAACACATTTCAATAATTGTATTGTTGAGGTTTTCATTAAAATAAATGTTTTTATTCAAAAAGATTCTATAAAAAATCATTCTAAAATTAATGATATGGTTGATGTCTCAAAGAGAGAGATTAACCATAGTCTCGAGAAAACTATTTACCCAAATATGACTGATTAGTGATTAAGTATTAAGGATTCTCTACGGTTGTATAGTATTGTTTATATACTTAAATAGGGATGTCACTTTACAAGATAGTTTTTAGAAGATAATGATTTTTTTTAATTTGATAATAAAGGTTTTTGGGCTATAAAACCATGTAATCTGAATATATTTGATATAGGAAATGAGAATAAGTTATTTTTCCTAAATTTAGAAAATATAGGAAATAATTCTTATCAAAAATAAAAGATTATTAATTAGAAAACTATAGATGTTCATGGAAATATTTTTTTAAATAACCGTTTTCATCTTAGAGATAAGGTGTTATTGTACAACTCTCTAATCAAGCATTTCCCAGGTAAATTTCATTTCAAATCAGATTGGAATTTTTTTTATAACTCATGATTTCCCTTTTTTTATTGTATAGATTTTAGATCTTAGGACCAATTTTTTATTTAATATTAGTGGACATCAGTTGAAATTTTATAGAAAATTTAATAATGATCCTTTGAGGTATGATTTCAACTTCATAAAATTTGAATAAAATGGAATAAATTGAATTTTTATTCCCTTTCATAATTTTTTTTCATTTTGAATAATTATGGGGGAGGATAAAAACCTATTTTATTGTTATTGTTTTTTTATATATTTTATATGTTTTTATTTATAGTGAATAAAGTGAGATTAATGGGAGAATAATTTAATTTTTTCCCCATGAGGAATCCACTTAGGTCATATCTTCAATTTATTTTCTTATTAGAGAGGTTATATTAAAATACTCATTGGTCAATAGAGGCCAAAAAAGGGTGAAATGTGATTTAAACCCCTAATTTCTAAAATTTGGTTATATTTTACTTGGGCTTAAAATTTAGGAATCTAATGTTAATATATTTATGTTTTTAAGATTTTTCAAGAAGGTTATAGGTACTTTATAAAAGTAAAGAAGTGGGAGAATTTTAGTGGATTTAAAGGGAAATAAAACCTCTATTTCAAGGGAGTTATTCATTAAAATTATTCTCCCTTTTCATGTTTTTATTTGTTATGTTTCCAACTATGGTTTACTTTGTTTAGATAAATTTGAACAATTGAATTGAAAACATTGGTGCATGATAAATTGTGTACCTTGAAAATCTAAATTCTATCATTATATTGACAGTATTGGATTATGTTTTTAGTGTTTAATAATATCATTATTTCCTAAAAATGTCTCAACACACTTCATCAAAATACACTAGTTTACACATTTTATTCTTTATCTGAATTTTTAATGTTGTGAACAATTAGTAAACATTACTCTATCTTGTGTATTGTTAAGTATTTATTTTGTGGAAAAATGTTCATTGAGTATTCTTGTAACCCTTTAGACATAAATCCTCTCTAATTTATTTTATAATCTTTTTTGAACCTAAGAGTGAATAAAAATCTTTTCTCTACCTTTGATTCAACATGGAGGAAAAAATTGAGCATTAGTGTGGGGGAGAGGGTATTTAAATATGATAAATTGTACCACAATGTGATCCAATCAAAAACAACATTAAATGGTTTTAAATTGGATATTTTTATGAAATTTTAATGCATCATTTTTAAAGGTTTAATATGTTTCTAATGTTTGAGTGTTTTGTAGATTCTTTAAGATGGTTAATCCTATATTAACCCTTAGATTTATTTTAGTAATACATTCTGTATTTCCCTCATAAAAATTAGTAATTCAGGTTAAAAAAAATTGACTGTTTTATAATTGTAATAACCCTTTAATCTTAAAATTTTGATTCAAAATCATATGATATGAATTCAAGTGGATTATGAAATGAAAATCCTAATCCTAGTTAAACCTCAATATTTTATTCTTTAAGGTGTTGAATGAATTATTTATACTCATATTAATTTATTATGTTCTATAATCTAAATAGAGTTTCGAAATAATTTGATTTCTAATTTATGTATGTCAGTTCTCCAGGATGGAAAGAGAAGTTCACACATTCAATTTAATGAATATTTAAATGGATTTAATCTGAATTTAATTTTTTTGGAAAATTGTTTTTGTAAAAATATCAATTTTTTAATAAGAATACATAATTTATTGAAGGTAAACATTTCATTTTTCAATAAAAATACAAGGGGGAATCATTTTGAAATTTTATTTTTTATGGAACCCCCATATTTAAAACTATGGATTTATTTTATTCAACTTGTTCTAACATATTGTTTTCTTGAGGAAAAAAAAGTCATAGTGTGTGGAAATTTGATGTGGTTTTATTTTGGTACTAATTTTCCCCATAATACGTATAATCTATTATATTTTATATTTTAAATAATTTTTTAACCGATTAACTTATAATTGTTGTAAATTCTGTGGTAAAATATTAAAGTATTTAATTGTATGTTTAATATATGTTTTTATGTTTAATTATAAACTTTTTTAACTTTTTATTATTATTTAATTTTGATGTCTCTTTTAAAATATTTATTTATGTTTTTCTAATATTCATTTATATTTTCGTTGTTTACTCATTTAAAATAAGTGATGTTTAGTATTTAATTTATTTTATTTAAATAATGTAATAATCTAGAAATGTTGTTATAATTTAACTATTTTGATCAATATTATAAATTCTATATTCTGATCATTAATTATGAATTTTTTATAGTTTTTTGTAATTTTTAATATATTTTATTATTTTAACAACATAATTTTATTTTATATATTAATTTTTTATTTTCTTTAATTTTAATTATTGAAAAATAAATATTTATTTTAATCCCTAATTTTTTTATTTCAAATTGTAAACATCTTACGTTATAGTTTAAAATATTTTAGTAATTTTTTTTAGTTATTTATTTTTAATTTAAATTATCTAACTACATTGATGGATCATGTTTTATTTGAGTAATGTTATAACACTGTTTGAAAATTATTTTCAAATGGGATTTTACATAATATAATATTGATTTTTAAAATAATTATTTAGGTTATAGGATCACCAATAATTTATGCATAACTCCATCATCAGTTTTTGTAAGAAATATTAATTCTAGTCCCAGGAAAGAGAAGTTATGTGGTGGATAAAATAATCTTGAGTATTTTATTTTTTGGCTTGACCACATAAGATTAAATTCTTACTATGTTAGATACTTATATTACAAAACTCTGTATATAAGAGACAACAATTTAAGGGATGTCGAGCCCCCCCCCCCCCCCCCATGATCTCACCTACTATAGTGGATGAAGACTCATCGGTGATACTATGATCCTAACCAAATCCACCATCCACCATGTCCAACTTCATATCATTTTTGACAGAGTATGTCAAAAACTGAATCCTTATCGACCACTACGACATGTTTTGAGAACATCCAATCTCGGCGAATCCTGTGAAAATGAATCCAAATATGTGAAGAAAACATGATTAGATTTTGAATATCAGGAATATAAAATTGATTGAGATTAAAAAACCAGATACATGATTGAAGATGTTCTAAAAGAGAGATCTCATGAAAATGATGAGATGATGAGGATTGATTAAGATGACAAACTAAGTTAATCATTCTCACTAATTTGATCCAAATGAGGTTGGGATACAAAATATGGTTGTTTCAAAGCATGAAATAAAATTTTATAGTGGAGATGAATCTAGATAATGAAAATAAACATAGTTTTGATAATTTATTTGATTATTTCGAACCTCCTCTTAAAGATAAACTTGATTATATCTGATCAAACCCATCACTATAGTAGAGTTTAGTCCCAGAAGAGATGTTTATCAAGCAAGAGCGAGAACACTGAGGATGTGTGCTCACCACAATTTTAGATCTTCAACACCAAGTATCTATTGAGATCCATATCATATCTTATTAGGTGGATGAAGTATACCCATGACCATGTTTCAATTGATTAATGATAAATGAAGAACGATAAAGCGATGATAGAAATTTTGAAGCTGTTTGGAGCCACCATCATAGAGAACCATGCCAAAATTACCATTGATGGATTTATCTTGCATTTTTTATTCAAATTTCATGAATTTTCGTAAGCAGATGAACTATTTTTGAATGTTAAAATATGTCATTGATCCATTCTTGTCTAGTTCATGGGATTCAAATATGGATTTTACATTCGATATTTGAGCCTTGCTTCATTAATCTATAATTGAAGATGGGATCATGGGAGTGTTTTAAGCTCAAACTGAGGAGATAATAAAAGCATTGCTTAATTAAATAGTGTTTTTCGTGTTCTATGTTTCATTTTATTAATTTTATTGACATTATGAAAATTTATGATTTTATAGGTAGGAACATTAATGAAGATAATGTGGTTTGATACTTATCATTGCTAAGGCATCCTAAATATTAAATAATGCACATAAAAATTTAAAATGAATTAATTAATGTAGTTTTCGGTGTTTTGAGATATTATTAGTAATTTCTCAATGGTATCCTAAGGATATGATATATCCATGAAATAACATTCTGAGTAGATATTTTCTATGAAATGAAAATATTGAGCTTCTGAATTATTAGTAAAACACATGTCAGTTCTAGATGTTGATTCAAGAAGCTTTGTTGGTTTAAGATGTTTTATATTAATGTTGGTATGGAATCACATGATATATTTTTTCTTTATTTTTTTAGGTAAGGTTTTTTAAACATAAATCCCGATGAGAAATTAATACATATCAACCTTGAGCGTCCATCAAGAAAAAAAGAGCAGCGAGGCTTTAAAAATGATAGACATAATATAAATAATTAATAATTGGATATAATTAATTATAGAGAAGTTGCCGGGAATGAAAAAGAATAATCATTATTACAGATATTTTGGGAGATGATGGAAGTGGTGAAATGGGATAATATTCAAGATATATTCTAGGAAGCTACTAGTACTCCTAAATCTGATGAAAATTGAGATAGAAGTGTGTTGTTGTACCTCGATGATATCCAGCTAATTTTTTCACAACCAAAATAAATGGATTCACATGGTGATGTCTTTCTATGTTTTTGTGTATTTAATTTCTCAATTTAAATTCTTTATTGAATTTTAGAACTTTAATATGAGATAGTTGTATCAATTTTAACACTTCTGTCACTATGTTAAAAAATTTACTCCCATACTGAGTGTGATATTTATCCTATTATAATGTGACGAAATCTATATTAATCATGTTAATTAATGATGATTAGGTGTTCAAAAATTATCCTCACTATTTAAATTTATCTATATTTGATCAATTAATTGGGAGTATAATATGGTTTTCCCATTTCGTTTTTTTAATTCATCATTGAGAGTGTGGATAAACTCCATCAGAAATGTGTTTTACATTTAAAATCATAATTGTAGGCTCAAATTAATTAATTTAATATAATACAAGATTTACAATTTCAATCTTATAATTGAGAGAAATATAATTGTGATAACCAATAAAAATGATGAATAGAGTATGATCCATTTGAATAACATGTTAGGATACTACTTTATTCTTTGCGTCTAATTGCTGATGCTTCTTATTTTCAGTTTTCTATCAATATATTATTTTTATAAAATTATATAGTGTTTGTTTTACTTTTTTTGCATTTTTTGTATTAATTTTCACCCCTTTATTAATAGTGATAAACACATGTAGAATATAAAACAAATCATCAAAAAATTACTCATACATGAATGTATTTCTAAGAGAAAACCATGGTCATTAAATTAATTTATTAATTAGGTTATAAAATTTGACTTTGGTTTAAATTATCTATAGAAGACTTCTATAAAATGTACAATTTATTTCAATGTGATCTCCCCCCACAATCATGTAGGATCTGGAATGCATATGTACAATAATAATATGATTTATAGATTCATAGAATAAGCGTGTTAGTATTGAATCTCCATTACATTAGATCTATGATGATCTAGTATTTTTATCTTATAGAATACTAAGTAATAAAAATATTCTTTTTCAAATTTCATCTGAATTTAGTCTCAATAAAGGTACATTGGAAGACTGTTGAAGTCAATTGGATAGATATTTAAAAATTTAATTGATGAGTAGACATAAATATGTCATCTCTGGTGAAGAACATCCCAATATAAAAATTGGGGATTTTATTTGATGGAATTAGGAGCAAAAAAAAAATAAAAAAAATTTCCTCACCAAATTTGAAGGCTTGTTCAAAAACTGATCTTCGTCTGATACCATTTCTCAAAGAAACTAAATTTGGATCCCTTTAGGTCATTTAAAAGAACATAAAAATCCTAGGGGAATGTTGATCATCAATATCCAGATGCTAGTGTGGGGATTTGAAAAATCATTCAACATCTCAATGATCACTACTTTCTTATAATACTCTGAATTAGAGAGAGGCTCTCAAATTCCTATAGTGAATAGTACCACAAATGAGAGCCTGAACGTTTTATATATCGGGGCATGAAATAACCATAAATTGATCCCAACCCTTATATATGTTTTACCAATTAAATAATCCATAAATAAAATATTGTGATATATTTACTAAGTCAGGACTATCATTTATACTTTTCTCACTTACAAGTAATCTAATAAACATATTATGTAGTAAAAGTGAGTTTTTAAAATGATTTTTTTTCGTAAAAATATTAATTGATCATTTAATATTGAAATAATATTAATTCATTAATTATTTTACCCTTTATTGACTTAATATATTTTATGGAATCAAAATTAATAAATCCAATACCAATTTTTATAAATTTGAATAATATGAATTTATTTATTTCATAGTATCACTTATACTCAGATATCTCCTAGACCCCATGGTGTGGCCCACTATGTCCCATAATATTATTCATTATATTATGAGAGAATTTTGAATATTCTATGTGTGTGATCCACTTAGACATTATCTTGATATAAGTGTATACTATTCGCAAATCAGGAGTATTGTTTAGAAACCTATAATGACCCTTATGGAGATAAATAATGGTTATAACAGTGATAACATTTGATGAACACACACCGTCAAATAAAATCTCATTGTATCATAATATCCTATAAATAAGTTTGTAGAATTCATGATATCATCTTTTATTTATTTATTATTCAGTGACTATATAGGGAATACTTATCTTCTATTACCAGGATCCTGGATATTGTGAAGACAATACCATCCCGATCAACTGGGCCCGAGATATCACTCCCCATCAGATGTGAAAAAAATATTATGGAATATGCATCCAATTTCACACAATCAATGATGTGCCCAACATAAGACACCTCTATATAAAAAAATTTAATTATTTCCATCTTGAATCAATGTTTGTGGTAAAATTTTATACATTGTTAATGATCTCATTTCAAGATAACAATTCTTGTGATCATAAATAAGAATTAACAATGAAACCTAAAACATGAAGTGTTCAAATTAGTGGTCCATAAATCATGATCACATGTTATCTCCAGGTTATGATTATTGAATAGGAAATGTAATAACCATTTTATAAAAAAAATATTTGTATATTTCCATAAAAATAGTTGACAAAATAAATCAACACAATTATTGTATGTTTACATCATATATAAATCACAATATACCTTATATTATAATTAAAAAGTATTATTCAAGTTGGTTATAAGAAATACACCTTTACAACACATCCACCTACACTATATATAACATTATAAATATCTTTTTCATTTATCACATGACAAGATCATTATTTTTTTGATCTAGGGCTATACTCAATAGAATTTCATGCCTCTATTGCATGTGTAGTTTTCTATCGATGAGTTTACATAATTGGGTAAGACTTTTTAAGAGAAGATATAACCAAGTATATAACTTTTTAAACTCTCTAAATTTTATATATTGGATTTTAATATTATAGAAGGATTATCATAATTTATATTATGATAATTCCTTACATACTACGTACAATTCCATATACTGTAACGAATCATTGTGATTTGTTCACCTCTTCTTCATATCCCAAAAAATCTTCAACATACTCTACATTTTTAGATATGTATAAAACTAGATATAATGAGATTATATTTATAATTTACTTAGGAAAAATTTAATTTTAGATCATGTTGTTCCAAAGGAAGCCTAGTTTTTATCTATTATTGTTATTGTCCCTTCCTCTCCAAGAACAAGGTACATCTCACTTGTACATTCCCAAGTACATTTAGATAATATTGAATGCTTTATGTGAAGTTCCCTAGGATATTATTGATATTAATCTACCATAATGTATATGTTGGGAATATTATATCTAATACATAGTATGTACTATATGGGTTTTATATTTCTAGAGATTATAGAATTCTACTCACCAATGTAATCCCCTCATATGTATCATCCATTTCATCATAGAGAGATTTTTTCTATGAGAAATTGGTAACAATTATTTCTATAATTTTTCCAACATTAATTTTTTTTCTAAACCCATATCAGAATATTTAAATTGACATTGTCTAGTATACCCATTAGATCTACCATAATATATCTTATTCCCTAAAAGTTAGGTCTATACACTATGTCAATAATTGGAGAGTTACTTTTAACTTATTATTCTTTGAAAACTATAGTTCTCACACTAAAATATTGTAAATATATTGTGAAATTTTATTCCAAACTAATATTTTAGGATATTTTTCCTACACAAATCCAAAAAAGGATTTCATTAACTTGAACCCCTTATTAGAATTCTATGGCATCACCAAATATTTCTGGTTGTACCGTATCAACACATAAAAGAAAAAGGTAGTCTTGACATCCAATACCCAATATAATGATCATATAAAAATTCTATGGAATGTGAATTTCAAATGGATGTAAAATATTCAGTTCAGTAAAAAAAAATTTCTTAGAATATTCAAAGGAAGTCATGCTTAAACATCTTATCTATCTATCATGCCTCACTATTTTGAACATGAACATCCTTGAATTGTTTTTCTTGAATTTCACCATATTATCCAGATTTCTAAAATTCAAACAACTAAGAACCTTCACATTGATACATGGAATCCATTATTTAATAACACATTTAATTATTAATTAATTATTATTTATTTCTTCATTGTATCATCCATTATTCTCCATGAAATATTTTTCACCATCCACCATGAATCTAAAACCACGGCTATATAAATAATATTATCTTACTTATATATTAAACATTGAATAGTCCATTCACACTTGAAGAACTATTTATTAAATATGCATGGATTAGATTTATTTCTAATGGTTTCTTTATCCAAAAGTAGATAAGTAAGAGAGTTGATAATACCTATTATATTTAACTCCAAATAGTCTAAAAAATATAATGGGTATATCATTTAAAACTACATATTTTTACTATAAAATGATTTATCTTTTAATATATTAGTATCACAGAGGCTTAAATTTTATACTCACTGGGTATTTATAATGATTCTTTCATGACCGAACTATTATTATATTATGAGACACCAAAAACAAAATTTATTCCAAAAATTGAATAATGTCTCCATGGGTCCAATAAATACATGAAATAAATGTTTTTGTATTACTTAAAAAAACAATAACCCGAATCATTGAATATTGAAATTAAAAGTCATATACTTCTCAATATTGACTTAGGAATCACCCTTTTTCACCCTATAGGATAATTCAACTTAAATTTTCTAACATATCTTTTTTTACTGGGTTAATGTATCTAGGGAAAAAATGACAAAAATTCTATTTCTAATACCCAAATTTAAAACATAATCATCATTTATAATGATGAATATATTATATGTGTAAGCATGTGGTTTCTTCTACTTCTATTCGTTGAATTTTATCTTTTATAGACTTATCTCATGAAATGTGATGAATATATACTCATGTATTATGATATTCATCTTTTTATTAGAGGAATTTGTGAAGGTGGATTTATAATCACACATTTTGTTGGCCGTTTTCACCTGGTATATAAAATTTTTCACCATACGAACTAAGGATTAAGCTTTATTTAGATTATTATTTTCATAGAAAATTATACCCAAAAGGAAACAAATCCTTTTATTTATAATATTTTTTTATAATCCCACATGGAATTGGATTTATTGAGTGATTATAATATAAAAATAAAATGTTTTAAAATATAGTGATGCATATTTCAATTTACACATGTTTAGTGTAATCATAATATTATTCATAACCCATTTCACATTATCCTTATAAGTTTCTTAGATATGATAAAATATGAGAAACCATCCATGTCATGATTCTATTTCCAAAACACATTTGAAATTTATGATAACATTTATACATTAAAAATAAAATTCATCACACACATGTTAATTATAAGAATCATTCACACCCCATATTACTAATGAGGTTCAATGGGTAATGGGAACTTCAGAGCATATAATTTACATTAAAATTGAAGTACTTTTCACAAGAACATGTGCTAAACATGTAAATTTAGGTGGATAAGAAATTTTATTTTCCTTGAATTAATCATAGTGATCTTGTGGTATTCCAACAAGTCTTCTAAAAAATAAACTTTTAGCTTAAAAGTATTTTATATTGATTACTGATTCAACATCACTGGTTAATTAAATCATTATATATTTCCCATTATTTTATTGATCCCTAGAATCCATCACTATTATATTTAGAATATATAACTACTTGATTATTCTATTTGGTAAGGATCCTTAAATCCTATTATGAACTTTTAGGATATGGCTACAAAAACACTCATAGAGTTTCAAGGTATCCATTTTACTAGATAACTATATAAACTCACAGATCCTTTAAATTTTGAGTGGAGTCCCAACATCTTGAAATTATAACATTGGTCTACTCAACACAATACCTCTAAAGTGTCAAAAATATAGATTTGAAAATTAATAAGGTTCCAAAATTAGATAGGTTGGCCCACCGTTCTCACAAGAACACCCAGAAGTAGGTGTCTCCCTTAGCTAAGGTAGGTAAGTACCTCACAAACAAGGTTTTATTAAAATTCAAATGACTAATGTTGTCAATTCATAATATTTATTAAAGTGCTTTCATTATTTCCTAATGAATGAAATAATTTTATATTATGTATGACTATACATAGTGATCACACTCACAACTATACATTAAATAGAAAACATTCATCATTTCTAAATCTAGGCATTTTATTTTATTATTTTTTGTAATTAAAAAATAATCATGTTAAAAAAAATATACCATGAATAAATTAAATAAATAACAGAACTGGTCTTTATAATGTACAATTGGTTGATCTATTATGTGTTAATGGATCAACTATAACCCAAGGGTTTGAATAATCATGTCATGTATGACTCGTATAGTAGATGGAAACTTGGTCTAATGTATCCATGCCTCATCTTGAATAACACTACATCTTGATGTTGTCAATGTCTTATACCATCCTCTACAGTAAACGTATATACTTGGGAATACAAAAAATACATGCATAAAAATATTGATGGATGTTCATACCCTTACACATATATAGAGGTGAAATATCACACACAGAACATAAAAAATAAAATAATTATTTACATACAAAATATTGAATGAAATAATTAAATTAAATAATTTTATAAAAAACACAAATCGGTCGGTTGATCCTCAAGATCAATAAACTGGTAATATACATGCAATATGAAATTATTTTTTTACAATAAATTCAAATGGAGAGAAATTTAAAATATTTAAAATAATTTCAATCTAATTTTAATTCATATAATAAAAAGTGCATGGTCCCTAGAATATTTGTGATGCATCTAAAATTTTTTATTTTTATTTTATAAAAAGATTTAATTTTATTTGGGCCAGTATGTGGCCATAAAAGCACTTAAAAGGGGTTTCATTCTATTTCTGGTAGCATAAGGGGATTAGGCAGGTCACTGAGGGCCCAAACCAGCGTCTACCTAGGTTTCTATTTGGATGGAGATCTTACGCAGGAGCCCGATTTGTAGCAAAGGGGTGGGGCGGCAGAAACCTCTATGACTATGAATAACAAAAATTTTAATTTAAAAAACCTCCAAATCCATATTGTCATGAGTCAAAAACCTCCTTTAATATGTAAATCTAAAGATCGAGGAGGTAAGTATAGCCACCACAACAATTTAATCCTTTTTTTGTTGTTCATTTCACCAACAAAACCCTAATAATATATTTTATATTATTTTATTTTTATTGAATCACTAGAATTCCACACACTTTTATCTATTTTGTTTTCATTACATATGTACAAATCCTATTACATTAGGTCTTCCATTTTCATTAAAAAGGAAATCCAAAAAGATGTGGAACTTTTACACACCCAAAAACCATATTTCATCCACTAGAGTTTTAGATGGATAAAAGGGGGTTACTAAAAAATAATATAATCCACCACCTCTATGTTAAAGTTTATTTGTATGTGTTTATATTTTCTTCATTTTAAACCCACAAAATTTCATACTTTGATCCAACTGATACATTGCATTACTGTAAAAATGGATTTCCCATATCAAATTGAAGAGTAGTTTTTTTATTAGAACTATTGGGATTCCCATTAATATAATTTAATGAAAATATAAAATTTATTTGGTGTAAACCCTTGTGAAATCTCTATGTAAAATTTTGATGGTACCAGGGAACATAATATATGTATATAAGACAAATATTTAAAATTTAAATCTCCATATCAATAGAGATACATCATATTTGATGATGCATAACCCACTATGAATGATAATGATATAATATGAATGAATTATGTATAAAAAATTTAAGAATTACCCTGATTGATTTGAATTCATGCATGAAAATCACTCATCATCACTGATCATTTCTCAAAGAAACAAAAGTAGGATCCCTATAGATCACCCGAACATGATAATAAATTATATAGTAATGTTTTTTCCAATATCTAGGTACTATTATAGAGATTCAATAAACCATTGACATCCAAACCATCACCATTATAATAATATTTCAATCAGAAATTAATAAATTTGATTGAAGTAGTGGATCGACTAATTCACTCTCTAGGATTCAGGAGAGATGGGAGAGAGGCTCTCAAATTCATATAGTGAATTATACTATGAATGAGATCCCATGTTACTTATATAGTGATGTATGAAATTCAAGGAAATGAATCCTCAACCCCCAAATATTTTTAACCAATTAATAATAAATAAAAGGCATCTTATGAGTATTTTACTTAGTTATAAATACCTTTCATATTTTTAGCACTTACATATAATATAATAAATATATTATATGATTAAATTGAATCATTATCTTGACTCTTTAATCCCACCAATATTATATTAATGGATGGTGCTCGAACTCCCTTTATGGAAATGAAAAAAAGAGTCTCTTTTATGTAATGGGAAAATAGAGAACCCATTATATGGTCTAAGACCTGAAATAGAAAATGCCTCAGAAAAAATGATCGGAAGGCCTTGACATAGTGCAAAGGACATAACATCCTTTACATGCCATGCACAATCACTGCACCTCATAAAAGTCCCCAATTCCTAAAAAGAAACACACATATACACTTAATATATATTGAATAATTTTAAAAAATAAATTCATCACCAATTATTCTTAACTAAAATAATATCAATACATTTATTTAATTGAATCCATTCATATTTAGACATCTCGAAAACCCCATGGTGGGTCCCACTATGTCTCATATTCCTATTCATTAGAATATGATATACTTTTGAATATGCTAATTTTGTGAGCAAGTAAACCCTTATCTCTATAGTACTGAATAATATTCATGGAACTGGAGTAAAGTCTAGCAAACCCTCAAGGCCTCAAGGTAGAAAATTAATATTCATAACAATAAAAAACTTCTAGAAACACATTTTGTGTAATATAATCCCTTTTCTCACGATATATCATAGAGAAGGAAACACAATTCCTTTATCATCATTTATTTCATTATTTTTCGACAACCATACTAGGGAGACTTTCATTCTTCTTCCATGAACATTTATTTTTCAATGATACTACCACACTAATCAACTATTCCCAAAATATCACTTTCTATTAAAAGTTATAAAAAGATTCACAAACATTTAAAGAGTTACATACCATCAATGATGTACCTAATGTAAGCTACCTCACTAGAACCTAAATTTCATGGTTTTTATATTTTAATCAAATCACACAATCGAATGGTTTATATTGATAATGACCTCGAGTCGAGAGACAAATACACATGATTGTAAATATGAACTACCAATGACACCTAAAACATGTGATGTTATTATTGGTAGGCCAGTTCTCATGATCCCATATGATGAAGATCACCATGTTAGAAATGAATGATAATAAATCTCAATGCTTATGTGCCCCCATCACCTAATAGTCACACATCATCCCCATCATATCTTCATGATACTTATATTCCATAGGATATATGTTTAATATTATAATCATTGTATCTCTATTTTATCATTTTATTCTTCAAACAGTTACATCCTTGTGATGTGAAAAATATTATATAGACATTACCATGTAAATAGTGGTCATAGAGTTATCATTGCTATTTTTCTATGTATACATCATCCATAACACATTTTATACAAGAAAATGTAATAAAAAAGTACTATTCAGGTTATGATTACAGAATCCACTTCTACAAAAGTTAGGATGTTAAATGACTAGAAATATATTAAAAATTCTCCCATTAACGAAGAGTCTTGACCATAATCAATTCTTGATATTATTTTAGATAGGATTAAAATTTCAAAAACTCTGTGAAACTTGATAATTAATTCTGAACTCAAGAACATCAGACTCTAATTTTAATTTATTAGAATTTAATTCATACATGAATGATGTAATGCATGATGAATTTTGTAAACCCTGCTAAACCTCATCGATTATAATATGTGTTTTTTTCTTTTCATTCAAGTTTTCTTGTATCTTCTACATAAATAAGTCCTATATTAGTGGATTGAGTTCTCAACACGTATCTCATTCAATGAAGCTACATGAAAAAATCACATGACATACTTATTGTTCCTTCACACTATCTACCTCATGAAAACAAAAATAATATACTATGTATCAGCTTCTTCATCAAGTTGGTATATTAGAAAAATTATTCCGTACATAAATAGGGTCACACTAATACCACTAATTCAATGTGTGACCAAGTAAGTATCAGGGTATCATTATCCTTCATTTGAAAATGAATGCAGTATATCATAACTTCCACTTTAAAAAAGCTTATATTTTCATGATATATCATTTTTCTTTACTTCGATAGGGTATGTGACAACTTCATAACGTAATAACAAAAACAATTCCTAAATATTTTTTTTATTAATTAAAATTCTAAAATTAATTCATGAAATCTTGTGAAGAGTCATGTGATCACAATTTTCATGAAATTATGTATAGGAATGATATTTCCCTTATTGTTCACGTATTTTTTGACCACTAAAATGCCATATTTTTAAACATATAAATGAGAATACATGATCTCTCAAAAATGTTTGGTAAGATATCCCTCAGCCTCTAATGATCTAATTATTATGTGATTTATAATGAATTAATTATACAAATATAATTATTAAAAAATACAAGAAATAAGACAAGTCAAGGCTAATTCTCGAAATCCATATTATCTTGGGATTTTTGGATTCTTCAAACACAAGTTTAAATATTACTATAACATCACAAGATGCTGAAGATTATAAAATCAAGGCTTCACATAATTGGATTATTATTTGATGAAATAATTATAAAGTGAATATAAAAATATCACTTTAATCATAGTTTTAAAACTTTTAACTCATGATTGGATGAATGAATCACTATAACTCTCGTCTAATAGTGATAATACCATCATAACATATCTGATTAATTCATTTAGATCATATCTCACACATATGAATATTCATGGCATTAGTCCTAAAAGAATAGTCTACTTAATCTTAGATAAATGATAGAATCTTGAAATTGCAAAACCTATGACATAAAAAAACTGTTGATGGGCCAAGGAAGAAGATGATTACTCACCCTGATTTAACATTGCAGTTGCAATAGATCCTATGAACATCATTATTTACTTAATTGTTTAAATATATGAATATTCCAATGGGTTGTGGGATCCCATATATTTCATGAGAATATATTCCATCCAATTAATATTATTGGGAAAATCACATACCATTCAAGCTAACACCAGGGTTTGTACCCATACACACTTCATATATGTCCATCATGGGCTGCACCACAACATTGCATGGTCCACCTAGGCACAGACTTTTTCATCCTATGCACAAACAATGCTCTTCATACACTCATTTTGGATTTTATAGATTCACTCATTCACTCATCCACTACCCATGGGGGTCCAGTTGACCTTCCTCCCATGTGGTAAATCATAGGTTCCACATGTGTGGTTGATTTGAGTCTTTGGATGGATATGTGATGATAATTATTTTCATATTGGCACAACAAAAATACTGAGAATAATTTTAATTATATAATATGATACAAATCCAGTCTCAAATTCAATTCCAAATATTAAATTCTAAAACTCAATTTATCTCTAATAAATCTCAGTTCCACCTAAAATCAATTTATTTTTCCATGGTCTTAAAAAATTTTCATGACAACTTAATAAGTCTTTAACACATGTTTTTGTCATCAAAATAAAATTTATGGACATAAAAAAATCCTCATTAAATAATAGAATATTTCATACCTTCATCAAAATATTTTTTCACCCAGATAAGGGATGGTTTCTAAATTTTTTTTCATTATTTGTAGTAAACTTTATAAGAACACCAGACATAATTATCATATGTCTTGGGAATTATTTCCAGTACAAAAATAATGAAAATTGTTTTTTCAACTATATCATGCAATTATCTTGAATTATTTGAAAAAGTAGCCTCAAATTTCCATTCAAATAGAAAATTAAGTACCTAAAACAAACCATTTACTTACATGGGTGCTTTATCAAGAATGAATTCTATTTCCAAAAAAGTAGTCATATCCTCATTTAAGTCTTCCTTAAAAATTTAATCGATGATATAATATCAAAAAAATACAACATTCATTCTTAAATCATTTACTTGTTATCATGAAATTCCATAGGTTCAAAAGACATGAAATTCTCAACATCGGATCTGGTCTGGAGGTGTAAAAATATATGCATTAAAAAAAATATTCCACCCCTAATATAACATTAATAAATTTACATATCCCCTTCAAAAATATGCATTATGCATCTTCCAAACTTTTGTTAAATGTAATAGTCTCTATAATTTTCACTAAAGGAGGCCCCAATAAATGCATAGAAATAAAATTCTAACTCTTACATCTCTCTACCAGAAGAAAAATTAGGATGTTCACTATACTACCTTCCAACAGAAAAGGATTATTAAATTTTGTTTAATTTTACTCTAAATTCGTGATGATGTTCACAACATCTCTATCTCCCAGGGTACCGATGATCCACTGACTTTTTCTACATTGTTATCTTATTCTGCTTCATGGTTATTTTGGATCAATACAAGCCCATAGATTGAGTTTGTATCCATTTTTATGACATTTATATTCTAGACTGAACTATTTTCATAGAAAAAAACACCATAAATTATCACACCTTTATATATATTATTTTCTAGACAAATTACGGGCCCCACTCCAGCTCATTATAGTTGCACTTCTATACCCCTATTCAATAACTTTATCGATTGGAAAACATATCACCATATTAGTATTCTTGCATATCCAATTAACACCTATAATTATAATATATTGAAACATCTCATTTGGTTTGGTGATGAATTTCACAATCATTTCCCTTTAATATTTCCTAATAAATGTCTGATGTAACACCTTATTTTGGGGGTCCTGCATCAGAATGATGATTCGAATCTCTAGTTTCAGAACCCTTATAAACCAATTCATGTACCATTTCTCAATGATATATTATATTCACAGATCCACTCAAAAAAATTCATTATATTCACATATACGTACACGATCTATAATAATCCCAGATCCTACTCTATAGCACATCTATATTATGGAATCATTTATTCTATGATTTCAAGCCATGTGATCCCATAAATGGTGTATTTCGACCATAATATACAATATAAAACCATTAATTCCATATAAAATTATTCTAGAAAAAACATCTTCTCTTCCCATGTATTATGATTTTGATAATATGAGTAAAAATGACCTAACCAAGATACCATACCATCAATTGAAAAATATAATCATTTATACTCGAATGGTGAATGCTCACCTTCTATCAAACTCTTCCAATAATAATAATCAATATTATATGGCTGAAAATTGATTTTAATCTAAACATTCAAATTATTTCATTTGGATTCACTTTCCATCCATAAATACATTTTATTTATCCTTAATATCATATTATTATTTACTCTCTACCATTGGATGGTATAACTG
This sequence comes from Viscum album, assembly GCA_963277665.1. Classification (NCBI taxonomy): domain Eukaryota; kingdom Viridiplantae; phylum Streptophyta; class Magnoliopsida; order Santalales; family Viscaceae; genus Viscum; species Viscum album. The sequence continues at coordinate 423,815,566 of OY728139.1, read as the reverse complement.
AGTCTACATCACTTTCACCTCTAGCTACAACATCAATAACACTAATAATGTTGTTTCTAAACTCTCTATAGTGGTTTCCATGCTTTTCACTCTGGTATCCATTCTCATCGATGCCTATATTCCATATTTCCCAATATTAAATCATAGAATGATTGATATTAACATGTTTTTAAAATAAGTCTTATTAGTATATCCTGATCAACATAATTTATATGAACACTCATAGGGAGAGACTAACTTTAAAACCCTAGATGCATAACCTCATAATAAATAACTAATAAAATTTCCCACTCAATAACTCAATAGTTAAATTAAGCACATCTACTCCAAATAAAAAAATCTACATATTTTCAAATCTTTTCTTCACATTTCAAAACTCCATTCTCATGAGGGAACTCCCTAAAAAACTCCCCTTTGATAATTATATTGTATATGTGGTTGGGGAACACAACCTAAAATTTTAACAATAGGATATTCCTCATCATTTTTATCAATATAATGAAATGTTTTTTAATGAATTATTAATTTAAATGAAGGATAACATGTTTTATGCATAGTCCTAGTATGTTAGGAATGATCATGATCTTTCCAAGCATGTTCATGTGTTGATGTTCTATTTAATATAATTATATATTTATTGGGGCTTGTAATAAATTTATTATTAAATTAAATATGATGATATACATATAATCCACTACACCTTTATTATAAATGGTATTTCATTCCAATAATTTTTTATGTAACCTAGAAGCCCTGGTTATCCTCACATCTAAGTGAGTAGGAGATTGAACAATATGAATCTCCCATAAAGAGTTGATAGTTCAAGACTTGAGTTGAGGCAAAACCAACAAGGTATATATATTGGATTATGGAAGAATGTTATTTTTTAGGCCCAAAATCGTATCCAATAATGAAATGGGAATAAAAATTATTGATCAAAGAATCTATAGTGAAAAGTTAAGAGTTACACATTCCTAGTTCTGAAGCATTTCACAAATCCATTTCCATGCTTGTGAAGAAGCATCAAGAGCCTGTATCAAGAGGTGATACACTAACATGAACTTGTTATAATAATATATAATTATTTGAAAATTCACCTACCGCATACCGTATCTCAATAAAAACCCCGTCACATTCAATTTTTTGGTATTAAACCAATAGACTTCCAAGACAAATCTTTCGACTCGTGTATTTCATATGTCCATGAATCATGTAACTCCTAAGATTTGGATGGAATTATGTAAGTGATAAAAATGAATGTATTACAGAATAATATTCCTTCAATGATATTTATTGTATTATAAATTATTTATTATAAATCCCCTCAAGTCTCACATAACATTTTGTTTCACCTGAAACTTCTCTTGAATTAAACTCATAACATAATGTCCATGAAGAATACTTGTTCTATGGCCTTCAGTATTTCCAAACTCAATGTTTCACAAAACTCTTATGTTGTGTGGTTCTTACTATATTGTAATCTTCATTAATAATTATTCATGAAACATAATTTAATGGACATTAATGTCTTATTGGTCCCATATTCATGTGATCCATGATTTCTAATTCAAACTCCAAAGGCACAGTATGTGTTGTGGACTTTATGACCCTATCTATATGCATTTATAATGTAATGGGAAGTCATATTTCGTTTTTATCTTGAGTGTAGTACCAATTTTTACCATTAATTTTTCACTAATCATAGGATGTAAGACATCTACGTGTGTTTATCCTCAGCAAACAATGAGTAATAAAACATTTATTTAAGACCCAGTCATGCTCTCTCAACTCCTGAGTAGCACCCTGATCCTACTCATAGGTGTAATACCAATTTATCGCTAACCTCACATGAATTTACTATTGATTGAAGTACATTTGGGAATCCTAATGCATAATACCCACATCATCCCTTGTTATTACCTCTTAAGAAACACTAGTATCCTTAATACTTGATGTTAAACTATATGTTATAGTCCTATCACACAAGATTATGTTGGGCATATCAAACATGAATATTTTCATTCATGTTTCTATAAGGATCCATAAGACACCTATTTATGGAGAAATCCCTTCATCATTACCACTAAATCTACACCTAGGGAGGTTGTTCCCCTAAATCCTGATCATGTTCCTTGAGTACATTGAATCTCTCACCCAAACATACCCATGTTTATTAAAAAATTTAAACTATAGGGAATCCCCATATAATGTTAACATGTTCTATCCCTTATCCAATGATCCTATGTGGGTTCATTTCTCATATGATGAGAATGAGGTATTCTACATAAATAGCATAGGACAACCCCTACTAATGCATTAGAAATATATCCCTATATTACAAGCCAGATGACCTTATTTAATGATCCTAGGATGCCTTATGTGATGAGTATAATAATACCACGTGATGAGAAATAAACCTCCACCACATTTCCTTAAGATACAAGACTATTTTATTTACCCCATTTGAAAAGCATGGGATGTCTCATGTGATGAACATGAGATCCCTTATGTGATTAGTATAATAATCGTATGTGAAAAGAATAATATCTTATTTCCCTTATTTAAGGGATCAATATAAGAATATTCCCTTGTGTAATGAGAATAGTATGCCATATGTGAAAAGAATAATAAGCTTTTTTAATGAGCATATGATCTATTCAACCTTTCCATATGTGAATATCATATTCATCTTCCCACATGTGATGATAGTAGGAAACTTTATATGATAGAATTAGAAGACTATGAGATGAGAATATGATATCTTCACCCTTCTCTTAGGTGGTGATCCTAAGATTATGCCATTGTGTAAGGTGAAAATGATGTATTATATGACTAGAATAATAAGACTATGTGAAAATCATATGATCTCTCTTCCCTACGAATGAGTGAAGAGCCTATGACTCATACTTTCCCAATGTGATGAACATAGGATTACATGTGCGAAAAGAACACGATTACCTAGGTGATGAGCCCAATATTACTTATTTGATGAGAATAAGTTTCTTATTGTGATGATCAATAATGTATTAGATGATAAAATGATGTTTACATGGGTGAGGAAAATAATATTCCACTTAGATGAGAACCCTTTTTCATAGGCGAAGAGGTTATTTGTTATTGAGGTGTGAACAAATGAAATTTCATTGGATGATCATGTAATTACTTATATTGTTTCATTGTGTGACATGCACAAAATGTCTTGGGTCTTGAACCTATATCATCAAATTCAATGAACACATGAATCCCTCATGTCCCGTCATGAGTAATCATCTTTTTGATGCCAAATATACCCAAAACACCAGATAATGAACAATGAATTATCCTCTCCAATAGAAGGTGTCCACCCTACTAATGCATCCAATTAATTAATTAACTAGTGTATATATAAATATGGATATGAGAATGAGATTTAAGAGTATGTATAAACATATGAGGGTGCCCTAAAATAGGAAATGAAATCCACATTGGAATCCCTGGAAGAATGATATGACATCCCATAAACATATTAAAATAATAGAACCAAGATCATCATCCTAGGAGGTACGAGGACTCCCACACCATTGGAAAGTGGGAATACAAAAAAGTGATTGTGAGTGATCTCAATAGAAAAAAATGATATTCTGGACCTGATTGAAGCATTTGAAAACATAATCACTATATATAATGTCTCCATTATGGGGTCACAACATTGAGGTTTTCCTAATACAAATGACTCCCACCATAGAATGATTTAGTATCATAATGCATCTGAATAATGATTGCCTAATGAAGATCAGAAGAGTGGAAATCAAAGGAATCCCACCTTCATAGATATTCATGGAATGATGAATCACTCCTATGAAAATGAATTCTCTTATCTCCATGATGTGCTAGAAACTCATAGTGAAAATGAGCTAGAGGAAAGATATATAAAAGTCATAGGGTGATTCATACATGAATGAATGAAAAGGTAGACACACACATGCACACATCTATCAAATGGAAGGGGTTCATTTTGGGATCCTCGAGAATGCTCCTTGAGTGCCCATGCATTAAATCATGTTCTATAATGCATGAGTTAATTCCTCGAACAACTCATGCATCACATAAATGAATGATTTTATGTACCAGTCTTAGTTCATAGACATGTGACCAGTTTGGTTGGACACATGCCCTCAAGTATGCCTCACCATACACTAGAGGCTACCAACTAGCTTTGAAGGGTCTTTGATGGTTTGATGGGGAGACTATACACTCAGGATCAGTAGTGCATCAAAATAGTTTCATAATAAAAATACGCTATGGAGATAGTAATTATAAATTAACAATAGAATCATACCTCATCAAGATATAATAATAGTTTGTAGGAAATCTTCATACAATAACATAATCGCGTCCACTACTATATAAAAACCGACATCATGGTTTTTTGTGAGAAACAAATGTGGAAAATAGGAAAAACATATAAAATTCATATAAAATATGCTATATATTTTTTTTCACAAAATATATGAATCCATCTCTATAAAAATCTCTATCATTGGCTCGCTTCTCTTCCCAGACACTCTATTCCTGTACAATAACACAAATGTCCAAAGATGGACTCTTCCCCTTATACGTACCTACATCCATGAAGTCATTATGGGTACCAATTGGTGGCCTAAATAGGATGTGTGATAAAATTAGTAGGCCATCAACATCGATGTTTAGCACTATCTACTATACCTATATAAAATGAGAAGTGTGTAGGTAATAATAAATGTGTGATATGAAATAAAATCAATCACGTCGGTCTGGTATCCACTAGGGACACCCAACCAACACTACCTACTTCATCATAATACAATATTTCCCCAAAAATTATTAATTATGTTTTAATTATTATAGGATATGGATCTATAAGAATATCTAAGGCTTCGCTTTGTAATTATACTCAGGTAAGGGATTCACGAGTCCTATAGAATTTTAAAATGAATAAATACATTAGATAAGGCTGACATGTATCTAAAGTACTTAATAACTAAAAGTGTGTCCATTAATGTGGAGATGCATCATTGTATCAATTTAAATTTCTCCCTAGCAGCTGATAAGGTATTTCTCATAAGGAACATCATTATCACTCTAGGTGTATCATAATACCATCATCCAAAAAGGTGGTCCATGGAATCCCTCATAAGAATCAATGTATAATTGAGGTGTGGTATAAAGACAAATATTTCTAAGCCCACCCTCAAAGGTACATGTAGAGAACCCAAGTGTCACTCAAGATATAGTGTAATGAACATAGTTCTAATCCCATAGTTTACATTCCACATAAATAACCCAAGATTCTCTCATGGTGTAATATAAATCTACATTCCAAGGAAAACCAACCAAGTTATACCATATAAGAATCCATGCAGTTATCTGAAAATGATATAGTCGATTTAAAATTTAATTAATTTAAATATTCTTGATGATCCCATCCAAGGGATTCAGAGTTTTTCGCCTTGTATCACCCTTGGCATGTCATGATTTATATTCATGGATAGTAGAAACATACCATTCAATAATTAAATTAACTCAATTTTTACATTTAATTTATAAAAATAACTAATGATATATGTAAGAAGAAGCTAGGGACTTATATCACAGGCTTACCATTATCCCAATGTTTAATTCGAATTTAATTTCATTTATAAGTTCTAAATAAACATAGAATTTTTTTTTGTTTGATATCATTATCAAGAATAAAGATCATGGGCCTATAAGAGGAAGGCATCCAAAGGGGTTTCACACATCGAGTTAAACATTCTACAATGAAGTAAATAGGGCATAAGGACTATCCTAAACAAGGTAATATCTATTTATTTAATTTAATTGACATTTATGAGGTATTGAAGGAATTTTCTGAAGGGACAAACAATGACACATGATTAAAATGTTGAAAATTTAAGAAAAAATAACTAGATCAAATACCCAATGGAGGTATATGAATCTTTATCCAATATTGGCCTAAAATATTGGATTGATTAGGTGAAATCAGAATAATAGAAGAATACCATGAAAAATATGAAAAATTACCCTCATGGATTTATAATCGTATAAATGAAATATAATTTAGAATGAACTGAATTTGATTAAAGATCATAACAATAACATCCCTTCTCTTTATTTCACACTTAAACATAGTTTATTACATAAAATCATCACTTGATAGAATATAGAAGATTTAGAGGTCTAGTGTCTTTGGGGATTAAGAACATTAAATAACAACTTAAAACATGAATTTCACATATTTATTGAAAACTTCTTTTACATGACCACACACATTCATCAATACTATCCATTGCATGGGATATTCGGTGGAAATGAATTAGAAAAGGGTGATATATAAAGCCCAGTAAGGGAGTAAACAAGGAATATCATGAAGAATATAGTACATATTTGGAAATAGGTGTATCAATGGAGAAAAAGAAAAACATGACCATAAAAGCAAGATATATCATGATTATCATAACATGGAAATGTGGCATCAACATTTTATATAATTTTAGCATTATCAAAGGATAATTTCAAATTGAGAATGTGTAATAACTCAATGAACTTGAATCAGCATGAGTAAACCCTCAATTGGACTTGCCGTATCAGGATACTAATCTTTACCCAATGCATTGGAGTGCTATCATCGTGCACCCTTTTTAATCATTTCATTTCATGAAAAAGTGTACCACATGGATCATAAAACCCAGATTCATTAAACATCATCATTTATTTGATTATAAAGGAATTTGGAATAAGTACATGAAAATATATAATCAATGTGAAAATGTGTGTAAAGGTTAATACCTTAGATAGAGAAATGGGCATAGTATTCACTACATAATGACTCTAGCTTGTAAAATCTAGGTTCCATTTCTATAACATTATGGCATGACATAATAATTCATAAAAATGGGTGATGAGAGAAAAAGGGGTATCTCATAACACGTATAAGAAATGGAAAGTAAGGGGTACATATAGAGACATGTACTAACATATGAAATTTAATTTACATTCATAATATAAAATATTTTCTTGACTGTAAATGACATGAGAGAAATTCATTACGGAATTTCATCATGGTAATAGGTGTACATTGGAGGTATTAATGATAGAAAAAGAGGTCTATAATCATTAAAAAATTAGGAGGGAAGTATGAGGGAGGTGAAAAATCATACCCTGAAATTTTTAATTGAAAAAAGGGTACAAAAAATAATGAAATTTGGAAAAAAAATGAGAACGGAAGAAATACCTTACATGGAAGTGTGACCCCACAGGCTTGAGAGAGGATATTTGGGAGCTTGGTGAGCCTTGGGATGATTATAGAGATAAGAGGGAATATTTTGTTCTAGATAAAATTGGTTTTAGTGAAGAGTAGTGAGAGATTGAGGATGTTTATATTAGAAAAGAGAGGGAATTATTTATTATTTAGGTTTTGGACACTACAAATTAAACTAATCAAAACAAAAAACCATCCCATGGATCTTCCCAGGGTTTATTTAAAAGTGGACTAGAAAATATTTATCTATATTTCCAATGGAATAAAGTATTAAAATACTTGGCCTTCCTATGTGAAGGTGAGTCACACTCTCAAGGATATAATTTAAGAATTTAAAATGTTTTTTAAGTCTTGGAAGGCCCACTATGGATTTGTAAAAGAAATAAAACAAATATAAAATCACAATATTTTAAATTTAAAACATATATTGTCTGAAAATACATTTTATAGTATTTTTTTACACCACTATTGTGTCATTATGATTCCATAAAACACATTATATATTTAAATAGTTTTTTATATTTTCCCAAAAATTCTACTGTCTTAGAAAATTATGAAAAATTACCTATCAGAAAATTCAGACATCTTGATTCCAAAAATAATATTCATTTTATCTAAATAATATTTTTACATATTTTCATTTCCACTTTTAAAATAAAAAATTGACATTTATTGAAATTTACGGGGTTTTGAAAAAAACTGTTTGCAAACATTAATACAAATTAAAATTATATTCATAAAAATTATATGATCATTTATATTTAACAAAATGAAATTCAGTAATAATAAAATTTTATTGAAGTAATATTTTAATTCAAAAAACCCATTAATTAATCAAAATTCATTTCTTAATTATGTATTAACACAAAATTCTATTTTTTTCATTGAAAACAATTTTTAATGTAAAAATAATTAAATGAATGTATATTATTTATAAAAAAATTAATCACATAGTCATAGTGCTCGTGTCTTGTTATATAACCCCTTATAACATCCACATAATACCTAATTGTTAGATATGTGATGGTGAAAACCTCTTGTGGTGGCTCGAAAAACATCACTTGAGTGGTAATCTCTATTAACTTTCACTTCTCCCATAGGCGATTCCGTTCAAGATTAACATGTTGAAGCTTGACTTAGGCATGGTCAAGGATAAATCCCAATGATTCTACCTATTTTACAAGACTTGAAAAATGGGCTTCATAAGGACCAGTTGTACATGATGAGGTCATATCTTCTTTTGTCTAAGTAAATTGGATTTGAAAAATCCCTATATTTATAAAAATCATGTGACCAGTATTCAATGACTATATTAGCAATGGTAAAATATCCCAATAGTATTTTAAAATCCAAAAACATAAAATGAAGTAATTTTATTTGTTTTATATAACCATTTTACATTATAAGACATTTAATTAGATAAAGAATAATTTTCATTAATAAATGTTTGGGTCATTACAATATTACCCACTTGATAAATGTTTACCTCAGAATTTCTTTTTCCCATAGTAAAATATATGTGGGTAACTCTGCCTTATCACATCCTCTATTTTCTACATTTCTTCTTTAAACTATGGTTTTCGCCACAACACCTTGACGAGGGGCATTGTCTTATTTAGTTGAACTTTATCCCTACGATCTAATATCATCAATGGATTATTTTAATAGGAGAGGTAATTCTCTAACGTTAACACCTATAAATTGAGTACATGTCATGGGTCATGTATGTACTTTCTGAGGATTGATATAGGGAATACGTAATGTACTATAGATAGGTTTTGGGGGAGTGATAGTTGATAGGCCACTACTCCAACGCGATCAATGATATCAAAAGGGCCAATGTACCTTGGAGTAAGAGTTCCCTTCTTCCCAAATATAACAACCCTATTCCATAGTGATATGCAGAGGAATTACATGTCTCCAAAATAAAACTCTAGGTCTCATCGATTATTATAAACATATCTATTTTTTTGACTCTTAGTACCTTAAATGTGGTACTGTACAGTCTTAACATTCTCCACCATATCTTCCACCATTTTTGGACCATAGATTTTTTTCTCCCCAACTTCATCCCAACAAGACGGTGTTCTACACGTCTTCCCATAAAGGGATTAATATGGATCCATTTGGATGATTTAGTGGAAACTATTATTGTTGGAGAACTAAAAAAGAGGAAGATTTTGATTTTATCTTCCTTTTAAGTGCATTGAGAAAGATCTAAACATTTACTAAAGTGTTGGATTGTCTGCTAAGATTGTAAATCATTTTGAGGATGATAAGTTGTACTGAAGTCCAACTCAGTATTCAGAGCATGTTGAAGACTCTTCTAGAACAAAGATATGAATCTTGGATCTCAATTAGATACAATAGATTGTGGTACTTCATAGAGTCTTACCAATTCTATGATATTTATTTGTATCTTTTTATCCAATGAAAAATCCTCTCAAATTACAATGAAGTGTGCGGTCTTTGTAAGATGATCCACAAAATCAAAAATAGCATTGATTCCCTTGGATTTATTTTAGAACTCTAGTGACAAAGACCATGGTGATGTTTTTCCATTTCCATGCAGGTATGGGTAATAGTTGTATCATCCCCTTAGACATATGCCTCTCAGCATTCACTTTCTGACATACCAAGCACTTTGATGTACACTCAATGATATCTTTCTTCTTGTTATTCAACCAATAATTCCCTCGATGATCTTAATACGTCATTTTGATTCCAGGGTGAATGGAGAAATTCGATATATGTGCATCATATGAAAGTTTATTCTTTAAATCTGGATTTGATGTAACACATAGTCTTGTCCCAAATATCACAATTCCTTCTTCATTAACATTGAACTCATAGGATTTCCCTTTTTATGATAGTTTCTACTTTTTTCTGAATTCCCACATAATCTTTTTGAGTAACCTATATCCATTGAAAAAGATACAGTTGAGCAATCATTTGTGAAATGTATGATTATATTCCCTACTTTATGATTCCTATTTCCATATTCATCAAATCTATGAAGATTGTATCCTTTTGAATTATCATCAATGATATAATTGCACTATCCTTTCTACTTAGATCATCCACCACCTTGTTCAATTTCTCAGGGTGGTAATGTATTCACCATTCATAGTATTTGATAAACACTAACCATATTTGTTGTCTCATATTCAAATATTTCAATATGAATATATACTTGAGGCTTTTCTGATCCATTTATATTTCACACTTCACCCCGAAAAGGTAATATAACTAACATTTTAAAAAGAATATTACAACAACAAACTCCATATCATTTTTTGGATAGTTCTTATGATGAAATTTTAATTTACTTGAATCATTGGAATTGACATTGGAATCTTTCACTAACACACAGCCCAAGAACTTCTTTGAAGCATCACTAAATACCACAAAAATTTCTACACATGTGGGAAGTTTTAGCACGGGAGTAGTGATAAACCTCCTTTTAAAATCCTTGATGATATCTTAACATTCATCACCACTATCAATGTTTAATACCTTCTGAGTTATCTTGGTAAGAGGGTTGTATAATCAAGATATGTTTCTAAAAAATCAGAGATAATATCCAGGTAACCCCAAGAAGCTACAGAAATCTGTTAACATTATTGGACTCAGTAATCCCTCAATTTTAGCTGTCTTGGAGTGATCCACAAATATCTCATGCTTTTTATGATATTACCCAATAATGATACCTCTTTCAAACATAACTCACACTTTATGTACTTTTTATATAGATTTTACTTTTTCTAGGTCACTAGTATAGTTTTAAGATGATCCTCTTGATCCTAGTTGGTTTTTTATTATATTAGAATATCATCTATAAGGAATATCATAAATTTGTCAATGTAATCATTAAAGACTCCATTCAGCAAGTTCATGATGATTTTGGGATAATTAGAAAGTATGAAAGGAATCACTATGAATTCATAGTGCCCATATCTTTTATGAAAATCATTCTTGGGGATATACTCTTTATTTACCCTTACATTATAATATCCCAACAGCAGATCCACCTTGGAGAAGTATTGGTCTCCACATAGCTGATAAAAAAATTCATAAATTTGTGGAATTTGAGACTTTTTATTAATCATGATTTTATTGAGCTCATTATAATCATTTAAATGGTGCATTAACCCATCCATATTCATGATGAAGAGTACTAGTGCACCCCATGGTGATGAACTTGGGTGTATAAACTCATTATCCAGATTCTACTATAGTTGTTTCATTATCTCCTCAAGATCCACAATAGTCATTATACATGGAGTCTGGGATATTGGTTATGACCCATTTATAATATCAATCGATAAATCAACATATATTCTAGGAGTAATACCAGACAATTCCTCAAGAAACACTACAGTGAATTCCCTCACAATAGGCATGTCTTCATGGAATGTTACTTCCATTGAATTAATAATCTAAGAAAGATACATGTTCTCATAGGGTAGTAATACCCACAAATGAGATGATGGTTCTAAAAAATATTCATCATCCTCCTTTCACTTGTATAGAATCAGGGTCCGACTCACCATATAAAGAGTGATATACCACTAACAGAATTTTGTGTTGGATCTATAAAATGAAATCCAATCCATGAAAATAATTGCCTCAAATTCCACTAATAGGAGTATGAAGAGTTTTTCCATGATGTTCAAATCAAAAATTATAAAAGAAGAGAAGTTATATTCTTGGGGTACAATGATTGCCTCATTTTCCATTCACACCAAAATATTTAATTAAATGATTTGTGGTGGTGTTGGAAATTTTCTACTAAATATTTGGGATATAAAAGAATTCATAGAACCAGAATGAAAAATTATGTTCTCTATTCATGAATGAATAACTAGCGTACCAATCACAACATTTTTTGGAGGATCACTTCAATGATAGTGATGGAAAAAGATCTCCCTTACTACCTTGTAGGTATTTGGTTGCCTCACAAAACCCTTGGATTAGGTCACTATTTGTCAATGTTCCCTAGTTCATTGCAGTTAAGACAATGAACAATGTGTTGAGGATCAAACAGAGAATTCCTATTTTATGTTGTAGTTGGGGGGTTTTTTGTCAGTAGATAATGGAAGGTTCCCTTGTCTTCCACACCTAAATCATTTCTTTGTCCCCTTCAAGAAATTTCTAGGGTGCTTATTTCCCCACCTTTGGCTTGTGGGGTATTTATTTTCTTATCACTGTTGGCTTTATCCATCAGACCACCAGAATTTATTTCCACCTTATAATTGTTATCCCCATTATACCCCTATGGTTTTCTGATCTCCATTTCATATTTTAGGGAACATAAGACAATTTCCTCATAGCTATCGATGTCACGGATATGAATGTATTTCCGTAGGATAGGGTTTATCCCACAAAAGAAGAGGCTGACCTTGCATTCTGGGGTAACTACAATGTCGGACTTGTATCATGCAAGCCTTTTGAAATTTTCTTTGTACTCTCTAATAAATTCAGATTATGTTTTCTTGAGGACAAGGAATTCACTTCCATATTAAGTATGAGGGTTCATGGAAAATATTTATTGAAAAAAAATTTACAGAAATATTTCCATTCCAACACCTCGATCTCTTCTTCATGCTTCATTTTTTTGATAAATGTCTACTATTTATCATCTTCACTCTCCATATGATAAGAATCCAGAAGAACCTTCTCATTCATGGAATATTGAAGAATAAAGAAGACCATTTCAATGGATTTTATCCAGTGTTCGGTGATTGTGGGATCGAATGATTCATTAAAAGTTGGAGGGCTTTGTTTCATGAAGCACTCGAATACGTCTTGTTTGTTCATGGGAGGGGGGCGGTTGTTCCTCTTGAACCTTGTTTTTATTAAAAACATGAGTTAATCATGACAGTATCATGACAGAATTTTTGATTCCTGCTCTTATTAGATTGGGAATCTCATTAGAATAGTAATCACATTGATCTTCACATTGGTTTTTAACCTGTGACCTACTATTACCGGCCATTGGGTGGAATAAAAGAAAATTTTGGAGTAAAACATAAAGGGGAATCCAAATATAAAAGGGATAACCTATAAGTTACATTTATTTGCTTAAAATGTGAATTTATATTCTTCAATTTATGTTATCCTAGCATAATTCCCGACATATATTCTTAGGAGAATTTTTTTATTCCATTAATAATGATTCATAATAATCTTAAAAATTTACTAAATAATATCCATCAGGGGTGTCATAACAAAGAGTTTAGTATGTCCCATTGTCGTGAACTAGTTCTCTTTCATGTATAGATCAAATATGTGTTTTTGGATTTGACCCCTAGGTATGTCTATTATAGAGCCACCTCTACTTGTTCATTTCCCTAAAAGGATATATTTTCTGGATAAACAACTTAATCAATAATTACCAAAATTTAGTGATATTTTTATAACATTTATTCATATCCTTATGGCTTTCTATAGGGTTTTCTAATCTGAGTCATAAAAATAACTAAACCCAGCTTCTGATAACAAATATAACATCCTTGATCTCTATTTCACACATAAAAATAATATATTACATAAATTATTCAATTTATATAACATATAAGATCGATAGGTATATTGAATTTGGGGATTTGGATCATTACAAAACAACATAAAACATAAAATACACATATTTATTGAAAAATTCTATTACATGACCACACACACGCCATCGTACTTAGTATTACAATGGATAACCTGAGGACATGCATAAGAAAAGGGTGAGCTATAAAGCCTAGTGAGGGAGTAAATAATTCATAACATTAAGAATAAAATACATTTTAGGAAATAATAATATCAATAGAGAATAAGGGAAACATGAACATAAAGACATTATATAGCATGATTATTATCACATGGAAATGTGTCATGAACATTTAACATGATTTTAGCGTGAGAAAAGGGTAATTGCACATATAGAATGAGTAAAACCTAATTTTACTTAGAGTATCATGAGTAAAACCTCATTTAACATGATTAATAATGATACAAATCTTTACCCAATGCATTGGATAGCTATCAGGGATCACCCATATTAAACATTTTATTTCATTCATAAATGAGCCACATGGATCAAACAACACAGAATCATTTAACATCATAATTTATTCACTGATAAAGGAATGTAGAATACATAAATGAAATACAATAATCATAATTAAATTTTTGTAAAGTGAATACCATTGGTAGATAAATGATCATAGAATTCACTACACAATGACTATGGCTTGGAAAACTGTGGTGCAATTTTGGTAGCATAATGACATGACATAATAATTCAAAAAAATTGTTAATGAGTAATAAAGTTGTATATCATAATTTTTACATGAAATTTAAATTTAAGGGGGCATATAGATACATGTACGAATATATGTAATGGAAATTAGTGGAATAATTTAAAATAATTTATTGAATGCAAATGAGAAGAGATAAATTCTTTATGGAATTTCAGCATGGTAGTGGGAGTACGTGGGAGAATTAATGAGAGAGAAAGAGGTTTCTCATAATTAAAAATTAAGTATGTAAGTATGTTGGATGTGTGATATCATACCCCAATATTTCTAATTGAACATAAAAGGGTACCACAACATAATTAAATTTGGATAAAAATGAGACAGTAAGAAATCCGTTACTTTGTGGTGTGATCCGAAAGGATTGGGATAGGCTTGAAAGAGGATTCTTCAGATCTTGAGGCTCATTGGGAGGATTATAGAGAGAGAAAGAAAGATTTTGGTCATGATAAAAATGGTTTGAGTGAGAATAAAGGGGATATTGAGTGGTGTTATATTTGAAATGATATAGAATTCATTATTATTTAGGTTTTAGACACTACACATTAAACTAACAAAAACTACAAACCATCCTATGGTTTTTCCCATGGTTTATCCCACAGTTTTTTCCAATGGTGAGTGGAAAAAATTATTTTATGTTTCCAATTTCAGAACATATTAAAATATAATTCTTTATTATGCAGAGGCGAGTCACACTCTAATGGAAATCGTTTTAAAATGATAAAATATTTTACATGTATTGAAAGGTACACTAAACCATTATGAAATAATGGAAAAAATATAATATATCATTATTTTAAATTTTATACATATATTGGCCTAAAATAAAATTTATTCTATTTTATTACAGAACTATTGGGTCACTATGATGTCATAAAACACATTATATATATGAACAATATTTAATTTTTACCCAAAAATTCAACTGCCTCAGAAAATTATGAAAAATTCAGCATTGGATAATTTTGACATCCTAATTTGAAAAAAAATATCTATTTTATCTATTTAATTTTCTAAATATGTGAATTTTTACTTTTAAAATAAAAACTAACATTTATTTAAAATTCATGGGTTTTGACCAAAATAGTTTTGAAACTATAATAAAAATTACAATTGTATTAATAATAATTATACGATCTTTTATATTTAAGAAAAGATTATTTAGTAATAATAATATTTTATTAAAATCTAATTTTCATTATAAATATACATTAATTCATAAAAATATATTTCTTAATTGAATATTAACTAAAAATACAATTTTAAATTTAAAAACCTCTTAGAAAGTAACAATATTGAATTGAATGTAAATTCTTTATAAAAAAAATCACATAATCACAGTGATAGGGTCTTGTTACATAAACTCTTATTTCACCTTCATAAGACCTAAGGGTAATTTTTGTGATGGTGACAGACTCTTAGGGTGGCTCAGATAACATCGCTCGAGTGGTAATCTCTATTAACTTACACATCTCTTGTAGCTAATTCTGTTCAGTCCTAACATGTTGAATCTTGACATGGGTTTGATCAAGAGTGGAGCCCAATGATGCTACCTCCATTACAAGATTTGAAAAATGGTGTTCGGAAGAAGAAATTGTACTAGATGAGGCCATCAATTCCTTTTTCTGAGTAAATTGGATTTGTTAAAGCTCTATATTTAAACTAATCATGTGATCACTATTCAATGACTATATTAGTAACGGTAAAAATTATCAATAGTATTTTAAAATAAAAAAAACATAAAACCAAGGAAGTTTATATGTTTTATATAACCATTTTACATAATAATACATTTAATTAGATGAAGAGGAATTTTCATTAACAAATGTTTGGGACGTTACAATACCGTTATATATCTAATGAAAAAATTGGACTGATTCTAGAACTAGATGAGGGAGTTGGTTAAAAATCTATACGAGGGAGAAGGTTGTGATCAAGTGGTTATGGGTAGTTTAATACAAAGAATGTTGAAGAAAAGGTAAGATATGTATAAAATAATTTTTTGGAAAAAGTTTCATTTCTATTTTTTTTAAAAAGGATTTTTATTGGGCCACAATATTGGCTAAACCAGTTTCTAGCACTGTCCGGGGTTTCAGCCCCTAACATGGGTTAGGCACTGATTTTGAAAAATTGTGTGTCACCCATATTGATAATATGTATTTTTCTGTGTCGTTCCTTTATAGTCATGTAGAAAAGCTCACATGGATTCTCAAACAATGAAACGCCTATTTTGGGAAACATAGTTGTGTCACATAGTTAGTACTAACCATTTAAAAACCATGACCCGAATATGTTTCCTATAAAAATTGTAGCTCTAGGATTAGAATAAGCATTAGGTACTCCTAAATTTTTACATAAACTCTTATTCAATTTCATATATATAAAAATTGTGTTAAAATAAAATATTATATGACACATACCTCATAAAAAATCTACGATCTTTTAATATCCCTACCTTAAAATCACATAGCCTTGAGTTTCCCATCTAAGGGTGGACAATCAAAATATATTATTTTTTTGCCACTATGAATAAGTGTTGGACTCTAATTCTCTTGTGTAATGCTGAAAATGGAATTACTACCATATAACCCATTATATTAAAACTAACTATCCTCACATAACCTTCGTGCTCTAATAAAAAATACATAAATGGTTCACCTTAAGTGAGGCATCTACATCTTACTGCATTTCTGTAAGATTAAAAGAAAGAGATAGGTTGGACTGATAACAACATAGCTGGGATACTTGGAAGGAATAACACATCGCACAATACCTATGATAAAAAACTATATCATTGTATACCATCCTAAATCTATCCATTTTCTTCAATTTAATGACATAATAAGGTGGAAAATTACCCCATCTATAAATATGTTTATTCCCCAACCTACGTGAAACACATGAGAAAACCAGATCTCCCACCTTAATCATTAAATGTCAATAGTGACTATTAGAATATTAATGGTTCCTAGAATAAGTTGTAACCATATTATTCTTGATAATATGGACCATCTATTAAGTCTCATGAATGAGATAAGGTCCCTGTAGAGATGCATATCCTATCTATAACTGACATAGGGGTAAATGAAACAACATACTATATAAAGCCTCACAAGGACCGATCTTTATGGTTACATAGAATCTTTTATTATAATAAATTTTTTTAATATGTATATAATTCTCCTAGGAAACTTCAAAATCTAGTATACATTCCCAATACATGGCTTATAACTCATAAATCATACATCCAGGCGACTCATCGGTATGTGGGTGATATGTTTTTCTCCAAACCACTTATGAGCCCTTTACCTTCTTGTAATCCCTAACAGAACTATGATGTGAATCAAACATCTCTATCTAATATGATAGTACACAATATATCATGAAGTATAATAATATGAGGGATATAGAGTCTACCATGTTCATTCACTAAAAATGTGTCTTATATAAGATGAAAGTGAGAGAATGAATTAGATACTGAATGATGACCCATACTACATCAAAAATTGGATAATACCTAGGTATACCTATCAAAAAATACATAGTGCTTTCATCCCATTTCCACTCATAAATTTGTAATGGATATAAAATCCTCGTCGGCCACTCTTGTTCCACCTTCACCTAATGATAGGTGGAACACCATGTAATAAAGGAAACTATCACTCTTTTCATTCTTGAACTATAGTACTAGAGGTGCACATCATGAATCCTTTTTGAAACATGGGGATAAACTACCCATATTGAGGCAAGAGACTCTCCCATAAATTCCTCCTGAATTTCTGTAGGAAGTTAGAATAAACCATGTTGCCGAAGACCTCTTCCTCACCAATGAACCATCGAGCCAACAAGTCCTCGCATGAAGAAATCTCCCTCAAGAAAAATTCATTGGGATCATAAATTTTTCACTATAATAGTTAGTATATAAGAGAATATAATACTTGAAAATATAAAATAAATAACGACACATGGTTCTCCGGAACCTCCAAATAAATATATGAAAGGAGATTCATCAACTTCCATTCAATATTGGAATCTTGAATAACTTCTATATAATTCATTTATATCAAAACATCATCAATGAAATTTCCATTCCCATGAATATAAGATATATAAAAATTAATGTATTGCATGTATTCTAACCACTATTCATTCAAGAACATCATCCATGAGATAAAATTTCACTGTCTGATGCCTCATGAATCACAATAAACATTATAAATTATACCCATCCCTATTAGAATCAATGTCAATGCTTAATTCAACCATACATTCAAATATTTGAGGGATTTGTTTTTCACAGTTTAGGCCATATATAATTGAAACCTTTCTTGTTCAATCCTATGAGTCGTTCTACACGGAATGATAAATCCAATATAAAATTCATATAATATCCCAGTTGTCCCAATAAATTCATAATATCAAATTCTTTTACTGGGAATATCCTAGGAAACCGTAGAGGTCAAAATTTATTGGGAAATTTATACTCCTTCCTTTGAGATTATGTGACCTAGGTAGTGGACTTTGTTGATACATAAGTAGAATTTTGTGATCATATCTTATAGATGGTGCTCTCTCATTGTATTTAGTATGATCACAAGTTGTTTTTCATGGGTATTTTGAGTTTGAAAATACACCGTGTTGTATACCATGAATACTAACATAGTAATATTATAGATATATGTGGAAAACCCAATTAATCAAAACCATGAAAACCGCCAACATTTTTATGAGACCAAACAACATAACCAATTACGCATACAATCCATATATACTATAGAATGTTTTACATGGTATATCTGACATCCTAACATGTACATGGTGATAGAATGAACATATATAAACCATATAGAAGACCATTTATCTTTATCATTAGTTGAGGGGTCATCTCTACTAGGTAAAATGATACTATTTGATAACGATAAGTAGGTTCAACAATTTGTAATACATGTATAGTATTAGGGTACCATCAACCTTCCTCTAAAAAATCACATGTGAACCCCTTGACGATGTACCGGGTCAAATAGAACACATATATTCTAAATAATTCAGTTTTATCTTGATCCCCTTCAACTCAGTAGTATAAATTATGTACGGTGCAAGGGATTCTAGTGCCACTCTCTACTCTATCTCAATATTAAACTCACCCTATCTCTCTGGAGGTATCCCAAAAAAATCAAGGAAAACATCCATTAAATGATCCACCATAGGATGGAAATTTTTTCATATGTATTCTATGATTTTTGAAAATAAGATACTTAAAATCTATGATATCACTTTTACCATTCCAAGATTCTCGGGTCTAGCTTGAGTTTCCTAGACATTCAATTCACCTTTATGAATATACCTGCCACCCACTAGTGATGTAAACAACACCCTTCTCCAATAACAATCGACATGTTCAAGGGGATAAATCAACCATTCTATAATGAGAATGATTTCAATACTGATTATATCAAGGGAAAAGATATCACATTCGATGTGATAATCACCAATCTAAAGAGGGAAGTCCATGAATTTTTGTACACCCTCTAATTTCTCTACCAATAGAGTATCTAGGTTCATGACACCATAGAATTAATTCATATCAGTCCCATGTTTTTCCATAATAACTACATATATAAAATAATGTGAAGTATCCACAACAAATAATGTAGATATAAGAGTAGAGGCTACTAAAATTGTACCTAGAATTGTAGAAGTCATGGAACTATACTCCTTTAGAAAATTCTATACTATATCTAGTTGGATATATAAATATATTTGATCTATTTCCCAAATACCCTCAGTAGGATAGATCTATTGGAACTGCATCTTATATAACTTTCTCCCACGAACACACCCACCTTCTTGACCGGATCATCTAGTAGTAGACAAGTTTCATGCTTAACGTAGAGTTGCGGACCCCACTCCTGAATTTGGATTTTGATTAGATCCTCTCCGACTAAGAATTAGAGTAAAATCTATAGAAAACACGGATTATTACCCATCTTTTCAATACCTCAACACTCAATTGGGTCATTGGTAAAACAAATGATACATAGCCCTAACCTGCCACACAGATGACGCACAACATAATTGTAAGTGTGTGCAAAATGATTTCTATTGCCTCCATGATCAGAATCAAGATGAAATTTTCATCCACTAGATGAACTACTTCGGTATATAATTACTAAAATTTAGTAGAACATACTATTATATTCAAAAAAATATTGATAATTAAAAAGGATCTCATTCACCATTTCTAAAATTATAGTCAACCGAAAAATTTTCACCAACGATCAGATGAAATACACTATCCCATCTTCAAAACTTCACTTTGTAACCAAATTTTCACCATAAAGAGTATTTGAAAAGAAATGAATATTCATAAGGTGAGATGAATAATATATAATAGATATATAACCCAGATGTAGATTCATAAATTTTATATCATGTTCCACTCCCAGTATCCACATAAAAAATTAACATTAGATGGAAATTTGGAAACCTCTCTAGACCATATCTTAGAGATGATCTTCCTATGTGATAACATCCCACCAAATCTTGAAGAATAATGTAGCATATAAGTCATGATTATGAACCTCCTCTCTAGAGGAGTCACTAAATTCTATAAAATAAATAACAAGGCATATATCCCTTACTCAACACTATGAGGGCCATATTCCCTAGAAAAAGAAGCAGGGTGTTGTTACTTAAACACTCAAATGAACTCTACCATAGTATGGGAATGTCATGGGACTCCCTATATAGACTTCAATTTTTTTATGAAACCCTCTTGGGATTATGAATTAGAAAAAAAAATTAGGTATAACATGAGGTGCCACATATGGATCTATAAGAGCTAATACATGTGAATTGGGTCCCAAAACTTCTTGGTTATAGTCATTTTCACCATCCTCGAACTAGACCTGAGGCCAACAAGGTGGTGTGTTTTTTAATTTTCCAAGGACACACCTCATAATATAATTCAATAACAGAAAGATCATAGATATTGAAATTGGAGAGCTATATTTACTTCCTATAAAAGAGTCAGAAAAAATTTTCATTCTCATAAAGCTACATCTATAATGTTTAAGAAGACTATATGAGTCACAAGATACAATCCCTACCACCCACTACTAAGGTCCGGTTTGTGTAAAGGTCACACATCACTTAACAAAGGTTCTGAAATATCAAGTCTCAATTTTAGGGTAGAGAGAAAAACACCCTTTACAATAAAATTGTAAGCATCATTTCAGGAAAACTATTTATTTTAAAGATTGAATTTTTCATGTTTATATATATATATATATATATTGATCTTGTTTAATGAGACCCCATTCACAATCTATAAAGGAATAATAATTATAAGTTGCAATTGGAATGTCATGTATCTACAACCCATCTCTTATATTCTCTATCAGTATGTAATAATTTGGGCATGAATATTTTATTAGAAAAATCACCATTCACACATTATAAAATTATATTCTTTATAAATTACAATGATCATTCCATTAATCAAAAATATATAATATTTATGCACCTGTAACCACACCTTAATAGGTAAAACTTGTTATAAATAGTTAATTTAGGTGAATCCCTCATGTTATATGGGAAAAAACAATTTAGGATGATGTAAAATATTTAATTAATCAAATTATTTTACCCATAAAATAAATTTTCAACAAATTTTGCACATATAATATTAAAGGAACCAAAAAATGTAGAAGTAAATTCCCATAATGACTAGGGGAAATACATGCCCTGGAATATTCATTGCATGTGAGTCCTAAAGTGAATATAAGTGTGCATGAAAAAAGACTTCATTAAAATAATGACTTGGGGTAAAAAATTACTTCATAAAAATATTAAATGTCAAAAATCATGTGTGTCACCCCAATGTGAGATCTGTACAACATTAATGAGTCAAATTTTTAACAGCAAGTCCCTTATCTAGGAAATGACCTTTTACTCATATGTGGGTTAGCTACTCATAGGTATATTCTTGTTACTAAATAATAACAATTACTAGTCTTATTTATTCCATTCCAAAATAGTAAGGTACGAAAAGGATACCTCTGTTACAACATTGTGATTTCCTAGGACAAGTTCAAATTTATATGAATAGTTGTGTTCGCCACATGACCTTATGAATTCTTACCTATATGCCAGAGGCACCGAGATAATTTCGAGGGTATGTGTTGTTACGATGGGGAGACCATACACTTATTATTTGAGGGAAACAAATTGGTATAATAATAATTATAATATTTACTGTAAATAATAATAATAAACGTACTATAGAATCATAAATCATGAATATATAATAATTTTTAATAGGAAAAATTCATAATCAATTATAGAACCACATCCATTATCATATAAAAAATGATGTTATGTTTATATGTTATAAAAAATGGAGAATACAAGGAAAATAATACAGTAAGCCTACAACATGTTATTTCAAAAATAAACAAAATACTATAAGATATCTCTAATATACTCACAAACATATGCTCATTACTCTACCTAAAACTCCATCTATGTATAAAAACTTATACATCTAAAGATATACACATAGCATTATTCATACTTATATCAATAAAGACTGTCCAGGTACTAAACAATCATCCGGACATGATGTGACAAAAACATAGTATTCCACCACCAATAGTGTTGAGAACTATCTAGTCTATGAATATATAATGGCTATTGTGTATGTAATGACCTATTTAAGATAGAAAATTATATAAATCACATCAGTCTGTATTTCTCAATGGTCCGGCGACCAAATATACCCACATCAACCTATGCTATAATGTATCTAATCATTTGTAAATTATGAATTAATTATTATAGGATAGGGACCCAAGAACATAGCCAAGACATCCATAGGTGATCTTAATATTATAATAGATTCACAAGCACCATATAATTTAAACGTCAAATTATAAATTAGATAGTTCCTTCCTATGTGTAAAGTATAAACTAATGGTAAGTGCATAATTTGTATTGGAGATCCGTCATTGAATACATATAAAGTGTATCTTGGGAACATCCTAGGCATTCCTTATAGGGAAGCTGAGTGTCTCTAATGAATTTTCATAATCCTATCACAATATAATATTATCCATGTAATTAATCCTAGAAATTCGTGTATAGACGAGATATGGTAAGAGGATATAGCCTCTAGATCCCATCCTTGTAATTACACATAGAGAATCATAGTGTTAAAAGATACATAGTGTAATTCACTTACCTATGACCCTATCCTTAACATCCCACAATGTGAACCAAAGTGTCTCTCATTGTGTTATATAAATCCTGTTGAATTTTTTTTCTATCTGAGGAACCCAATATAAGAATCCATATATCATTTTTTTTGTGATATAATACATTTACAATTAAATATATTTAAATAATATTGAAGATGACATCCAAGGAGTT
The DNA here is from genome assembly GCA_963277665.1 of Viscum album. Lineage (NCBI taxonomy): Eukaryota > Viridiplantae > Streptophyta > Magnoliopsida > Santalales > Viscaceae > Viscum > Viscum album. The sequence continues at coordinate 423,791,551 of OY728139.1, read as the reverse complement.
TTGAGTGGAAACCCTTTTATCACCCTTGGCATAGCATGCTAGATGGTTATGTCTAGTGAAACCTATACCATTTATCAATTTATAAAAGTCAATTTGACCATTTTATTTATAAAGATAACTAATTATATAAGTAATAAGTAAAAAGGTCCAAATATATTGTTCTTAGAATTCTACCTTTATTTTTTTCAAATTTCATATTATTCTAAAGGACAACTAAACATACCATAATTGGTGGTTCGATATAATTTTCAAATAAAAGGGTCCAGGGCATAAAAGAGTAACACAACAAAATGGGTGGCTCACATATTTGTGAAAATACTCCAAGAAATAAATTAGGTTGCACATAATACATTGAAAAAGGTGATATCTATTTATATAATTGAATTAAAATTTAAGATCCAACACATAGTTGGTTTAGAGTGCCAAGTAATGATGCATAATACAAAAGTCTCGACCATAAGGGAAAAAATCTAGACCAAATATCTTCTTATTATAGATGAAACCTCAGCCAGTACTAGCCAAAAATATGGGATTGAATGGGGGACATATAACGAATAGATCAATTCCCAGAATATAAGTCATGTTAGCTCACAATGATTTAGCATTTCATATAGTGATAAAGATGTATATGGGAATAGGGTTGATTGAAGCACATAATTTTTGATATCCAACGTGATAAACATTGAGTGATTATGACACTGGATAAGGTATGAGGATAAAATCATGTGTAAGGTAGATGAAGTAGATTGAGTGGACATCGGAGGTCATGCCACTGAGGGAGGAGGCTCAATGTTAATGGATTGAACCTCATATTTTTTCCAAACCTTATACAAGTACTTTTAGTGGTTTAACCCCCTCACATGGGCTATGAACATGGTTTAAAAAACCAAGAACCACCTATACAACTACTCTATAGTTTAATGTACCGTGAATAAATGGTCATGAACCCTATGTTGAACAGTTTCTCAAACCACACATCACTAACTTTTGGCTACACAGTTGAGCCATAGAGTTACTTCTAACAACAAAAATAATCTATTTATTCCAAAATCTGGATTTTCAAGTTCCAAAAAATCCCCAGGTACTCAAAAATATTTCCATAAACATTTAATAACTTTCTTATATATTAGAATAATGTTTTAATAAAATAAAGGATTCTTACATCATAATAAAATATAGGATCTTACAATTTTTTCTTCCTACTGTTATATCATATGTAACACCTTCATTAATGATAACAAACATGGAAGAGTTATGAAAATAATAAAAATTATATTTTGTGCTAACCAATAAATCTGAAATGGTTTAATAATATACTATGACTTGTTCTGGTAGTGGCATAAATCCATGCACTATGATAAAATCCAATCGTTCCCAAAAATTATCCAAATAGTTATATGCTTCTTGAATTATGATATCCAAATTGAATTGTTTGATGTAAACATTATCAAAATATCATTAATGGATATATATAATATCTCCTTCAATATCCCACATATACTAAATTTAAAAATGATTTTCTACATTTTCAATTTATATAAAATCATATATAATAACGTATGAAACTATATCAAAAAATTGTTTGGATATATTCAAATAAAATTTGGGAATGCGACATGTTACTATCATAGGGTATGAAAAAAATAATTATTTTCAAAGATAAAAATTTAGTAAATTTGTTAACCAATGTTTTCTCTAAAAGTGATCACACAAAATCATGTTTTTGACATGAAATTAGTGAAATAAGTGGAGTTTATTTTCACATTGTTTTATTTTAAATACATGTAATTAAATAAAATAATTGTCGAAAATAAATTTTTGAAGAGATTTATAGTTTTAGTGTAGGATTACATTTTTAAATGTCATTATGGTCAAAAACATCATTCCCCCTCTCTTCTAATTGAAAGATAAATGAAATACTCCTTGATGAAGTTTACAATCTCCCTTGGTTGAAGGAATAAATAAGAACCCCTCCTATGTGAATGAAAACTAACAAACCATTTCAAAACTATTAAAGAAATTATCAATCAAAATTTTTTATCCTTATAAATATAGAAACAATTCTTTTATTGTACACACATTCCAATTTTCTCTAGACACTCACCACCTAACACAATCTTCTCGGTCGAGACAAACTAAACTAGGTAGACGGAGATTATAGAACATCAACCAAATATCAAAAAAATGAATGAGAAAACCCTAAATATGATATAATTAAGAAGTTTGGGAACCTCTAAAAACAGTAATCATTCAATTGAAAAAATTAAGTTAAATTATATCATAAAACTCTAACCATAGAAACTATAACTCACCCATCCATGAAAACTCAAAAGTTCTTCCTCCCTATCTGAAGGTTAACAGAGCTGAATGGGGAAGAAGAGATAATTATGGAACTAATAAAATAGAAAACAAAAATTTAAAACAATTAAAATTCAAATTCTATAAAATAGATTCCATTTATTCTTTATTATAATAATTGAATGATAGTGGATACACATATTTATAGGGTTGGGGTGGAAAATTATCACTTTTGACCCCCCTTAAGGGCCTCTTCTCGGGTTCCTTGGACACTTTTTAATAAAAAAAATGGATTTTCAATCAATCATCAGGATTATATCTTCATAAAAGTTGTTTATATGTATCTTGGACATTCTCCCAAAAAATTACTAATTTTTTAGATAGGTTTAAAAAAATTTAATCTTCAATTAAACAATAAAATATTTTCTATTCGTTGAGTCTCTACATCTTACTCTAAATTGGAGAACTAAATGCATACATTAATGAGAAACAATAACCATGAAATAAAATTTGATAATGAGGATTTGAGTCATATTTAAAATATAACTTGAATAAGCTAATTTTTATGTCTTCATACTGATTTATATCTCAATTACTAATGTGGGGTCCATTATATCAGCCATAAATATCTTTCAATATAATTGATTTTTTGGTCATCTGGATTTCGAATTAACTCTGGGTATAGTAGAATATGTTTAATCAGATGAACCAATTAATCCTTAAAAAATTATTACTCCCATTAGATGTACATTTTAAATGTTATGATCTAAATAAATAAATGGTTGGAATCTATTAAAATTCCCTAATTAATAATTTTTCTTATTTTAGAAAAAATAATAATAAATATTGAAAATTGATGCAATTAAACTCTATTTGATTAATTTGATGTTATTAAATCATTTGAATACACATGATAATTAATGATAATATTAGATATATTATAATGATTTACTCAACTTCACCATGTATCACATCATATGAAAAACCTCATGAATACATATTGAAAACACTTTTGGATTAACTCTAAACCATTTTTTAGTGTATCAATCTATGTCAAACACAATTCCCATTCATTTAATCAAGAATCCAGATCCCAAATAAATTCCATGTTGATCATAAATATGAATATCTGAATCCATAAATTTAATAATAGAGGTTCCTTAAAAATCATCAATGTTACTCATGATATAAAGGCATCTCACATGCTCTCCATCAAACACATGTCTCCATATACATGAGTCCACAAGTCCCATCTAATGATAGAATGTACTCTCAAATGCTCTTTTTTTCTTATAAATATTGTATTCATAAGATATAGAATATGTGAATATCATATAGAATAATAACATTTTCAGTATTCTCTAAGTATTTAATTTCCTACTTGATGAATAAATCACATGTCATTCATATTTATGGATCAACACATCACATTTACCTCACCCAAATAGAAATTCACAACTTATGTACTATCTAGATATTATATAACAGGCCTTATTCTATCCTAATCAAGGTTCCAACTTTCTTTATCATTATAAAATAAGAATAAATATCATATGGTTGATCTTCAAATTATGACATGATTAGTAACATACCCAACACCCACTAATATGGTAAGTCTCAAGACTAGAAAAATAAATGTTTCTACAGATGAATTTTTCATGCTGGGTATCTAAGAAACATTAGGTAATATAGAAAATATGATCCAAAAACTCTTAATATACCAAATACATAGTGTATGACACTCCATGTGGAATATATAATGGGTGGTCTAACAAACAAAAAACATTTCAACCTCATGAGTATATGATATGTATATATATGAGAAACCTAATCGTTCTTTCCTTAATATTTCATCATTATCTATAATAATCCGAGATACTAATTAGTTAGTGATAATTGAAAATCATACTTTGGGGGGACAGTTATCATTACATTTCACAAAATTTCAATCAATATATACATATATTCATTAGAATGGAAGAATGTTTACGTAGATATTTCCATATATAAGCTATATATTATATTCATAAAATTAATTTATGATTAATTAAAAAAACCAATATAAGAACCTGTCTATCTTAACATATATGATTGACTACCAGATAAACCATATTTATACTATAATTTCTATGGGTTTTTTAAATTGTTACATCTATATGTAATTATGGACACATCACTATCTGGAAATATAATAATAACATCTCATTGAATTATATAGGGAGTAGAATCTATGTGTTTAATTGGTCCTTAAACCACATTATTTTTTGATAATTACATTTATTTATTTTTTTATTTAATTTAAATGTATTAATAATCTAAACTATATTTTGATTAAAGTATGTTTAACCTTGAGTATATTATAATATTTAATTTAATAAAATATCTTTAAATTTCATGTTTTAATTTTTCATAACATGTTATGTAAGTTTCATTTTTATTTCATTTGATATATAATTCATTTGGGACCTTAAAATATTATTTATAATTTATTTTTATTTTTCCCATATAGAAAATAATCAATACACAACATAGACTAATAGTAAACTATATATCTGCTTTTAAATTCATGTATCCAATCTGAAGTGCCCAGATCAGTGTGAATCACTGAGAGGGGGAGGGGGTGAATCAGTGATCCTTTAAAACTTTTTACTAATTGATTCTTTATCAATTAAACCTCTATGGCTGGTTAAAGCCTCGATCAACTCTTCTTGTATCTCTCACCTTTCCACGAATGATGCAGTAAATGTAAGGGCACTGGACACAAGGATTTACAAGGTTCGGCACCAAAGGCCTACATCCTTGCCATGCTCTCCCAGCATGGATTCTCCCATTATAATCTATTAGTATTACAATGGTCGATACAGAGTCCCACTGTATCTCTCCTGAGTCCCACAGGAGGGTCTTTATACTGCGTCCCACAGTGTTACCAGAGTCCCACTGGCCTGCTCTAGAATCCCACTGGAGACTTCTTCTCCCTGAGTCCCACAGGGTCTTCTCTTGGCTCCTCGAGTCACACGAGTAGCTCTTCTTCACTTTAAGCTTCTTCAAGTATCTTCAGTAGTCTGGGATAAAGACTGATGGCCTTGCTCTGTACCACTGATCACTTGAGTTGATCAGGTCTTCTCGTCTTGCTCAGGCTTTATCACCTTCTTCTAAGGATGGCCTGGCTTCTCTCCAGCTACTGAATACTCAGACAATTGATATCTTTAACTTCAGTCTGGTCCAGTCTCACTCAGTTCAACTTCATGCACTGAGTGCATGGCATCTCTTCATCTTCATGCACTGATAGCATGGCCTTCTCAATTCTTCAAGAACCTCCTGGTCTTGGACAAATCAAATGCACACAACCATATTTGACTTTGTTCACGTGTGCATGTGCATGCATGCATGCATGCACTTCTCCTTTCCTCTTCTTAGTGCAGTAGACCCACAAAGGGTGTAATCAATTATAGCACACACCTTCTCCACAATCTTCACACACTATATTCAAATTGTTCACACACTAAAAGTGTGTTATACTTTAGTGTGGGTCAACTTCTTCCTTCTTCAATGTGTGTTCACTCCACTTAGAGCATACACATAGGTTCGGCCACTTCTTTAATTTGCACACACAAATTCTTCACTTAGCATACACTAGTAGTGACCGTCCTCTTCTTGCACACAATAAATGCCCGTAGGGTGTATTTGCACTTTTCACACACAATCTTGGCTATGACATCTTCTTTCTTTGACACACACTAACTTAGGTTTAGTTGTGGTCTTCTTGTTCACTTAGCACACACACAAGGTTTTTCTCTTTTAATCTTCAAGAGTGCACAACCAACCCGTAGGGTCTTCCTCACTTGGCACACACACAAGGTGTGGTCTCGGGTTCTCCTCTTCTTGCACACTCACATAAATGTGTCCTTCTCCACTTATGCACACACACTGCCCACGGGTGTCTTCTTCAAGCACATGCCGCGCATGTATCAAGGGTGAAAGGGGTAGCCGTGGGTCGCGCAAGTCACAAGGGTGCAAGCGGCCTCATTCGCACAAGCCTCAAATGACCACGCAAGTGCTACTGCCCTCAGGCGCGCAAGTGCTTTAGCCGCGGGCTCCAACCAAGGGTGCGCAAGGCTTGGTGCAACCCCGGTTCTTCCTGCCGCGCAAGGATTAGCGCGCAGGGGACTCCCCTTCACCTCTTTCGCGCAAGGGATGCGCAAAAAGGAACTTCACGAAGCCAAAAATGGCTCCGGGCTTCTCTACCGCGCAGGGGACGCGCAACTCAATTCTTTGCGAGGCACAAGGGTTCTCTCACGGGACTTTCGTTTCTCAAAGGATCAGCAAGCTCCTTTGGAGCCTTGTGCTCTTCTTTTATAGGCAGAGAAACGCTTCTAAACATCCGCGTGGTTTTAACTTCAAAATCCCGAAGACTTCGGATCTTTTAAAATCTTCAAAATCTTTATTTTTATCCTCTGTTTCACGCGGGATCTTTTATTTTCTCTTCCCTCACGTTCATGCTCGGCCGAACGTGTGCATGCCTCTGTCTAGGCCTATCCATGCAAATCAACAACCCAAATGGCCTTCGGCAGCTTTGCTTGCCTCGGCCTCGACCGAAATTCCTCACTGCTCTGCATGCGTGCTTCTTTCTTGCATGGATGTGTTCGTTATGCTTAGACGATCTCAATGGAGTCTTCGGATCGAACAATGATGGTCGGGAGCTCGAAAACTGGTGCTCGGAGGGCTCTGGTTCAGCGGCTGCTCGCGGGTGGCCTTCGGGCGAGCTCGAGGAAGTAGACGAGCCGGGAGCCGTCAGATCGTGATGCGCGACGGCCAGGATTAGATCATCGCCGCGGAGATGGATCGTGCGGCGTGGATAAAGCGCGCGATGGCTCGGACGGCCAGGATTCGCTCCCGGTGATTTTTTCCGCGTCCCACATCGAAACGGGCCGCGGAATTCTCGCACTTTATCACCCTGGCGCTGCCCGCTACTCGCCAGTTGAATCTCCTCCCTCCACGGTGCCACCCCACACCGTGTTCTCCCTGCGGGCGCGCTCTGCGCCCACTCTGCTCCCTGCGGGCGCGCTCCTAGCGCCCACTATGCACCTCGGGCGCGCGGGATTCACCACCGCGTGTCCTCGGGGGCTTACACACGGCCCCCTGCCGCGCTCCTCCGGGCGTGCCCCAGGCACCCTTGCGGTGTCCTACGGGTGCGCCCTGCCGCCCTGGCTCGCCCCACGGGTTCCCCCGGGCGTGGTGCCCTAGTGCCCATGCCTTGGGGTTGAACCCTCAAGGTGCCTTGGCTGGCCAAATTTTTTGCAAGTAATAGAACAAGTACTTTGTTAAAAAACAAAGTAACCAAGTTCAAGTGCCAAATACCACAACTCTTCTTCTAAGCCATTCTTCATCTTCTTTATTTCTTCTTCTTCATTAGAATTCATCATCCTTCTGCAACATATAATCATCATTTAAGAATGGAATTCTTGAAGGTTCTTCCATCAACCGATCCTCCTGAATCAAAGATTTCTTCAATGTACTTCATTGATCCAATTAGAGATCAATTGGATCATCTTCATGTTCACATGCACTAAGTGATAGTGCATGGACTTCATTAATGCACATCATCCACTTAGGAGTTGTGGATGGAACTCCTTTCAACTCCTCATGCATTGTGAAGACAATTCATGGTCTTCAAACATTGTTGTGACATTGTATCCAGTTGATACAAGTTCTTGGAACATTAAGAACAGCTCAACAATCGTCAGATATCCATGGAGAATGTTTCAACCACAGTTTCCAATACCACTTAGTGAATCTCCTAAGTGACATGCATCTTAGTACCATGGCCATTCTCCTTCATCACCAACACCATCACAACCTTTGTCATTCACCTCTTGACATTCCTTGACTTCCATTCATTCCAAGACAACTTCATGCCTCATTGACAACAAATGCAACACAGTGCACTTCAATCTCCCCCTTTGTATTTGTTGTCAATATCACAACTTCAGCACATATGAATGGGTCAATATGTGTGCCCAATCTTTTCTCCCCCTTATTGGCAATCAAATGCAAAGGTGTGGTGTGGTTCTCTTTCAAAAATATCTCTTCCTCCCTTTGAATAGCATCTTCTTGAAAATCACTAAGAGAGGGATGATGCCACATGTTCTTCTTTAGCAAATAACCTTTAGTAAATCAACTCTAAGTCTACTTGGGCTAACCCGGTGTAGAAAACAAGAGTGATATAACCAAGATTTTTCAATGCTGTCCACAATTCTCTACACATGTGAGATCATGCTTGGGGGTTTGAAATTTTTCAGATGTAACAATGAATTTGCTAAATCCTGCACAACTTCACAAAACTCATTAGAAAGTTCAGGTGCAAAGATAAAGCTCCCCCTTTCAACCATTTGTCTTCAATCAATACTCCCCCTTAATTGTCATGATGAATACAATTAAGAAACAAGGGATGAAAGTATGATTGGAATACCTTCACTTTTCTCAAGATGGTATTAATCTCAGAATCCCATCTTCTTCAGATTGGCTCCCCCTCAAGGGGTGCACTCCATTCTGTCCAAACCACTCTCCAGATGAGAATGATCATCATCTTCAATTCCCTGCAATGTTAGCACATGTAATTACCAGAAGTATTAGGGAATAAGATGGAACCTCCTTGGTTCATCAATGTGAACAACAAGGTTGAGAAGATTCTCTCAACCGAGATGTCCCATTTTCACCATTCTTCACACTTGCACATTTGATCTTCAATGATGTTGGTGCTGGTGTGGATCTCAATACATCTTCATGTGAAACCTTCTTCTTCCCTTTTTCTTTAGCAATTGCCAGAGCTTCATCTTCAACTCTTTGTAGTTCTCTGGCAAGTTGCAACTGATGTGGCCATATGACAAGTAAATCATTTGGAAGAGTGGCCCCAGTTCTGGAAGTTCCACATGGTTCTTTGGATGCTGCTAAGCTACCTCTCTTAGGCAACTTATTTTCAATCAATCCCTTCTTCTTCTGGATTGATTGTCTTCTGGAGTTCAGTCTGCTTCTATTTAGTTTCATGGCTTCTTTACAAAGGTCCATGATGTGTCCTTTCTTTCCACAGTAGAAGCATGTTTTCTTGGTGGTCCTTTTGGATGCATCACCCTTCTTGGATTTAGATTACAAGGACTTCTTTTCCTTTTTCATAATCTTCTTGGGAGCATTGTCACCTCTCTTCTGTTTGCTTCCCAAGGATTCTTTCTGAGCCAGGTTCTGTGATCTTTTCTTCTTTTGAGCTCTGGATACAGTTGGAGATTGACATGTATCTTTTTGACCACTTTTGCAATCATCCAAGATGTTGTCAAGTAATCCAAATCTATTTGCAGTAAACAGATGTCTCTGGACCTGTGGATGCTGCTTCTTTTCCTCTGGCTTGCTCCCCCTTGACATGGGCTTCCTTTGTGCTTTGACATTCAGTGGATTGTACCAACAATCCTTTGCACAATGCTCATACTTATTACAACACCAACATTGACCCACAAATCTTGACCTCTTCAGTCCCCCTGATTGTAGGGTACTTTTCTTGAACTGCTGTGTTGTTTCAGGAGAGCATTCTTTCTTCACTGTCTTCATCCATACTTCTTTGGATTCATTCTTCCATCCTGCACTTTTAGTAGAAACACATTTAGAAACATGAGTACAAGATGGTATGGATGGTACCTTCTTTTTAGAAGTTGTTGCACTTTCACTAGAGGATGTCTTTCTTTTAAAATCATCATTCTCAATGCATACTTGAGTAGCAACATGTCTTCTTGCAGCTGACTGGGAGGATTCAGCTTTAGGTGATTGCAGATTTGTCAATATCACCTCTAGTTCTAAGCACTTCATGTTAAGGGAGTTCTTCTCATCCTCAACAGCTCTTAGCTTTCCTTCCCAACTTTCTTTCAGCTGATTCATCTGGTCATCATGCACTGTCTTCAATTCAAGCAATGAATTGTCAAGCTCCTTCACCCTTTTTGCTTTGTCTTCAAGTTGAGCATCTTTGACAACCATTGAAACTCTGTGTCTCTTTTCCAGTGCACGGAAAACATCTTTGATCATTATCAAAAATATTTCTTTCTCAGAAGAGCTCCTTTGCAATTCTTCACAGGTATCTTCATATCTTTCATTGCAAAGGGAAACAGTTTCATCTTTGGCCTTCACCAGCTTTCTGAGAGTGTTGGTTATGCCAACCCTTTTTGCCAATTGGACTTCAAGAGAATTGGCTTCATCTTCTAGCTGTAATTTTTCTTCTTGAAGATCAAGGAGGCTTGTAGCTATACACATTGCCACTTCCTTGGGGACTGTCTTCTGAAGATATTTGATTGCATTTAGAAGATCATTGTTCCTTCCATCATCATCACATCTAGAGCAGGCTTCATCAGAAGAATGATAAAAGGAATTGTCATCTGATGTGACTTTCACATTTCTTTCCATAGAAGGAGTTTCTCTGATTGCAACAACCTTCTTCCTCATCTTCTTTGCCTGTTTCTTCTTTCTATTTTTCTGAGTCTTGGCAGATATCTCCATTTGAGGCTGGTCACTCATTTCCTCAAATCTACACCCCATAAAGACTCCCTTGGATCTTTTAGAGGTAACCTCCCTCTGATACCAATTGAAGTGCCCAGATCAGTGTGAATCACTGAGAGGGGGAGGGGGTGAATCAGTGATCCTGTAAAACTTTTTAGTAATTGATTCTTTATCAATTAAACCTCTATGGCTGGTTAAAGCCTCGATCCACTCTTCTTGTATCTCTCACCATTCCACGAATGATGCAGTAAATGTAAGGTCACTGGAAAAAAGGATTTACAAGGTTCGGCACCAAAGGCCTACATCCTTGCCATGCTCTCCCAGCATGGATTCTCCCATTATAATCTGTTAGTATTACAATGGTCGATACATAGTCCCACTGTATCTCTCCTGAGTCCCACAGGAGGGTCTTTATACTGCGTCCCACAGTGTTACCAGAGTCCCACTGGCCTGCTCCAGAATCCCACTGGAGACTTCTTCTCCCTGAGTCCCACAGGGTCTTCTCTTGGCTCCTCGAGTCACACGAGTAGCTCTTCTTCACTTTAAGCTTCTTCAAGTATCTTCAGCAGCCTGGGATAAAGACTGCTGGCCTTGCTCTGTACCTATGATCACTTGAGTTGATCAGGTCTTCTCGTCTTGCTCAGGCTTTATCACCTTCTTCTAAGGATGACCTGGCTTCTCTCCAGCTACTGAATACTCAGACAATTGATATCATTAACTTCAGTCTGGTCCAGTCTCACTCAGTTCAACTTCATGCACTGAGTGCATGGTATCTCTTCATCTTCATGCACTGATAGCATGGCCTTCTCAATTCTTCAAGAACCTCCTGGTCTTGGACAACTCAAATGCACACAACCAGATTTGACTTTGTTCACGTGTGCATGTGCATGCATGCATGCATGCACTTCTCCTTTCCTCTTCTTGGTGCAGTAGACCCACAAAGGGTGTAATCAATTATAGCACACACCTTCTCCACAATCTTCACACACTATATTCAAATTGTTCACACACTAAAAGTGTGTTATACTTTAGTGTGGGTCAACTTCTTCCTTCTTCAATGTGTGTTCACTCCACATAGAGCATACACATAGGTTCGGCCACTTCTTTAATTTGCACACACAAATTCTTCACTTAGAATACACTAGTAGTGTCCTTCCTCTTCTTGCACACAATAAATGCTCGTAGGGTGTATTTGCACTTTGAACACACAATCTTGGCTATGAACTCTTCTTTCTTTGACACACACTAACTTAGGTTTAGTTGTGGTCTTCTTGTTCACTTAGCACACACACAAGGTTTTTCTCTTTTAATCTTCAAGAGTGCACAACCAACCCGTAGGGTCTTCCTCACTTGGCACACACACAAGGTGTGGTCTCGGGTTCTCCTCTTCTTACACACTCACTTAAATGTGTCCTTCTCCACTTATGCACACACACTGCCCACGGGTGTCTTCTTCAAGCACGGGCCGCGCATGTATCAAGGGTGCAAGGGGTAGCCGTGGGTCGCGCAAGTCACAAGGGTGCAAGCGGCCTCATTCGCACAAGCCTCAAATGACCACGCAAGTGCTACTGCCCTCAGGCGCGCAAGTGCTTTAGCCGCGGGCTCCAACCAAGGGTGCGCAAGGCTTGGTGCAACCCCGGTTCTTCCTGCCGCGCAAGGATTAGCACGCAGGGGACTCCCCTTCACCTCTTTCGCGCAAGGGATGCGCAAAAAGGAACTTCACAAAGCCAAAAATGGCTCCGGGCTTCTCTGCCGCGCAGGGGACGCGCAACTCAATTCTTCGCGAGGCACAAGGGTGCTCTCACGGGACTTTCGTTTCTCAAAGGATCAGCAAGCTTCTTTGGAGCCTTGGGCTCTTCTTTTATAGGCAGAGAAATGCTTCTAAACATCCGCGTGGTTTTAACTTCAAAATCCCGAAGACTTCGGATCTTTTAAAATATTCAAAATCTTTATTTTTATCCTCTGTTTCACGCGGGATCTTTTATTTTCTCTTCCCTCACGTTCATGCTCGGCCGAACGTGTGCATGCCTCTGTCTAGGCCTATCCATGCAAATCAACAACCCAAATGGCCTTCGGCAGCTTTTCTTGCCTCGGCCTCGACCGAAATTCCTCACTGCTCTACATGCGTGCTTCTTTCTTGCATGGATGTGTTCGTTATGCTTAGACGATCTCAATGGAGTCTTCGGATCGAACAATGATGGCCGGGAGCTCAAAAACTGGTGCTCGGAGGGCTCTGGTTCAGCGGCTGCTCGCGGGTGGCCTTCGGGCGAGCTCGAGGAAGTAGACGAGCCGGGAGCCGTCGGATCGTGATGCACGACGGCCAGGATTAGATCATCGCCGCGGAGATGGATTGTGCGGCGTGGATAAAGCGCGCGATGGCTCGGACGGCCAGGATTCTCTCCCGGTGATTTTTTCCGCGTCCCACATCGAAACGGGCCGCGGAATTCTCGCGCTTTATCACCCTGGCGCTGCCCGCTACTCGCCAGTTGAATCTCCTCCCTCCACGGTGCCGCCCCGCACCGTGTTCTCCCTGCGGGCGCGCTCTGCGCCCCCTCTGATCCCTGCGGGCGCGCTCCTAGCGCCCTCTATGCACCTCAGGCGCGCGGGTTTCACCACCGCGTGTCCTCGGGGGCTTACACACGGCCCCCTGCCACGCTCCTCCGGGCGTGCCCCAGGCGCCCTTGCGGTGTCCTACGGGTGCGCCCTGCCGCCCTGGCTCGCCCCACGGGTTCCCCCAGGCGTGGTGCCCTAGTGCCCATGCCTTGGGGTTGAACCGTCAAGGTGCCTTGGCTGGCCAAATTTTTTGCAAGTAATAGAACAAGTACTTTGTTAAAAAACAATGTAACCAAGTTCAAGTGCCAAATACCACAACTCTTCTTCTAAGCCATTCTTCATCTTCTTTATTTCTTCTTCTTCATTAGAATTCATCATCCTTCTGCAACATATAATCATCATCAAAGAATGGAATTCTTGAAGGTTCTTCCATCAACCGATGCTCCTGAATCAAAGATTTCTTCAATGTGCTTCATTGATCCAATTAGAGATCAATTGGATCATCTTCATGTTCACATGCACTAAGTGATAGTGCATGGACTTCATTAATGCACATCATCCACTTAGGAGTTGTGGATGGAACTCCTTTCAACTCCTCATGCATTGTGAAGACAATGCATGGTCTTCAAACATTGTTGTGACATTGTATCCAGTTGATACAAGTTCTTGGAACATTAAGAACAACTCAACAATCGTCAGATATCCATGGAGAATGTTTCAACCACAATTTCCAATACCACATAGTGAATCTCCTAAGTGACATGCATCTTAGTACCATGGCCATTCTCCTTCATCACCAACACCATCACAACCTTTGTCATTCACCTCTTGACATTCCTTGACTTCCATTCATTCCAAGACAACATCATGCCTCATTGACAACAAATGCAACACAGTGCACTTCACAATCTATAAACCACATATATGTTTTTAAATCCACATATCTATTTTCAAGAATCAGTTACTTGGTATTTTTACCATATCTTAACCTAAAGAAATCCAAATTGAGTTTTTAATATTTTTGTTAGATATATGAGAAGGGATTTTATATTTGATTAGAAGATGTAATATTCTAATTTGATATCAATATTATTTGAAGTTATACTTGATGTTATTATATGTTTTTCTCTAATTTATATAAATTTTCTAAAACCATTTTTCTTATGTTTTTTAATCATTACATGAGTTATATAAATCCAATAAAGGTAATTCTCGATTCATTGAAAATATAATGAAATTTTATAATTTTATATCAAAATTAATTAATGTTGATTCTTTTATTTTGATGGTATATTTTAGGTATAATATGTGAAATGTCATTATCTTTATAGTTTTTAGGGTTTCTGATATGTGAATCACCTACATGAAGAATTTTCTTACGAGAATAACCTATATAGAATCACCTAACTAAATTCCTAATGTGAATCAAATAAATTGATTTTATTACATTGATTTTTCCATGTGGTAAATTTTCTTATGTAGTGAAAAACCCCTACGTGAAAACCCCATACGTGAATTTGGATATGTAGTTCAGAAAAATCTATTTGTTTTTTCTAAAATCTAGAATGATTCTATATTTTATATTATGTTATATATTTTTATATTTTCATGATCATTTCATATATTTATATGATTATAGTGATTTTATAAATTAATATAAATTATTTAAACCTATGAGATGTTTTTTCAATGTTTTTTTAAGGAATATCAAAGTGTATTTTATTTCAACGCATGATACTTATAGCTTGAAACTCAAAAAATCATTTTATTTTATTTGATGTTTTTTTAAATTATGTTATTTCTAAATAAATATTAGTTGTTTTTAAACTCATTCAACCTTGTTCAAATGTGTATAATATAGTTTTTTAAGGTTTAAAAATCTCTTTATATTTAATACTTATTTTATAGAAAATGTTTTAGAATTTAATATTTTAAATATAGCCATGCAATTTTATGGGATATTTTGTTAACCTATAATGACTAAAGTATTTCAAATTTTTCAATTGAATGATTTTAAATTGGTTTGAAATATTATTAATTATTTTATTTTTTAGTTATGATTTGAGTGATATTAATGGAATGCTAATTTCATTTTATCGATCTCTCTCTCTGATAATCCAATTTTATTATTTTTAAATTGGAAATGTTTCTAAATATTTAAATGATAGATATTTAGTTTTTTTAGATTAATAGAATATTTATATGAACTCAATGGATATTTTTATTAGATATATGTGATAATTGATATAACATCTTTTATATTTTCAACAAATATCATGAGAATATTGTGGCGGCCTTGATAATATAATTTTTTGTACATTCTATATATTATGATCATTAATCACTACTATTAGAGGATATCTCATGTGATAAAAGAAATATTCTATGACTAATACTACTGTGATGAGGCATCCTTATAAATTTATCATGAACTTATAAATATTATTCTCTTGTTTATTGGTCTTCTTCATCTCAGATTCTTGTCTGGGTGTCACACTCCTTCCCATATTTCACATATAATTATTTTTATGCATATTAATTTTCAGACATATTTATATTCTTCTCTATCATCAGGATGTGACTTCTAGATTCTAAAGTAACGACCATATGGGAAGATACTTCTATTTTCTATAGAGAGTATTATAATTTGGTTTTGACATCCCATACAATTGTTAGGTGTATTGGTTATTCTTCTACAAGAAAAAGAAGTCTATAATTGGGTTATTATTATCCCTAAAAAATTAGATTATTTCAAAAAATTTCTCTCAATGGGTAGAGAGGTATAAGATTAGACTAGGTCTTATTACGATAGAACTACTATGAAATAAATTATTGTTTTCTTATCTTTCTATTAATTTATCTGTTTCTAATTAAATATTATATAATAAATTTTTTATTATGGTATTATCACCCCTTATAAGACAACTAACAATACCATATCAAATCTAAAAATCATGTTTATAGGCAGTTTCTTTTTTAATCTATCCAATACTTATATAGAGTCATTTGTTTACATTTTACTGTGATAATATTTTCCTATACCTCATATTATAAGGACATAATCTATAAGATAATAGGAATGTATTCAAACTATCTATAGGTTCCTAAAAATCCACCACACGATGTGGGAATTTACTATGGTTACTGGAGATCCAATATGGATTCATACCTCAAAAAGTTAACCATATAACACTGGTTGATGATGAAAATGGAATAAATGGTACTAGAAGATGATGCAAATTCTCTTACACAAAACAATGATTCTATATATGTTTTAAATTACAAAGTTGAAAATATTTTATAGTGTGATATTAATATAATATCATTTATTTATTTTCCTATATGTATTATTTCTCATGATATATAGAATATTCTACAATATCCTCACATTTTCTTGGAAAAATTGATTCAAACTATGCTTGAAACAGATCTAACTAATTAATCGTACATCAAAATGGGAGAAAATGAAACTGTAAACCAAATGTTACACTAATTGAAATGAATTTTTAATTGAATAAATTTCCTTAGAGAAGATATGGAGAAACTCTTATTTTTTTATGATTCGTATTAGAAATCCAAAATAAATAGAACACCAATATGGTTTCCACTAAGGAAATCAATTACTTAAAAGAGTGCACTCTTGATGAATTGATTGGATTAGTGATTGAGAATGAGTTGTAATTAAAGAACATCATAGAAGAGGAAACAAAGATAACAAAATGTGTAGTGTTTAAATATATGAATGTTGTTTCTACTGACTATTCTTATTGTGAAAAACATGATATGAGAAAAGATGATAAGTCATAGATTGTGAAAGGAGTCTAAAAATTAATGAAGAAATAATTCAAGAACTAATTTAGAAGAAAACCTTTAAATGAAAATCAAATGGGATATAATAAAGGTATTTATAACTATAATACTTTAGACATTACTTTTTTTTGATATTAAGATGAATTTTCATATCAAGATATTGTTTCCATAACTAATAATGAAATTAAAATACAGAAACAAGGAAATATTTATGTGACAAAAAGTTGAATTTGAACTCGATAATATGTTTCTTCAGAAAAAATTTAAAATGAGAAAGAATATAACAACTCTTGTTTATTGGTATCTTTGAATAAGGTCAGAGATTCATGTTTTTATTTTATATGTTCTGAATTTGATTATGAATATAAAATTCATATGATTCAAAGATAAAAAAATTAATCTATATGATAAAAAAAAATGTTTTAAAAGATAGAAATATATATAATAAAAATATGTAAAATAATGAAAAACATGCTTTTAAAAATAATATTATTTTTAATGGGAAATAAAAACAAAGGAATAAATTTTCTTATCATTATATAATTTATAATAATTTGAAATATACTAAATCATTGAATTATTAATTGAAAGAGAATGTTTAAAGTCTTAAGAAATATTTTATCTTTTTTTATGATCATGAAAAATATCAAAAAATTATGTATTTGAATATAATAAATAAATATAAAGATGTTATTGGGTAATATAAGGGTTTCCTCAAATATACAAAATTATTTTTTAAAAAATTAAAAATGGATATGCTTCTACTATTACTTTTTAAAATATGTCCAGAAAGGTAACTATGAAAATGATTATACTTTTAGATTCAAACAAACTTTGGGATTTTAATATTTCTAAATATTTATTATTTAGAGTACCATAAAATAATTTTTTAAATTCTTATGTGGGTATTAGTGAAAAATTTTACAAATTTTATTGGACCAAAATTAGTTTGGGTACCAAAAATTTAAAGTAACTGCATTTTTTCCAAAAAAATACCTTTTATGACTCAAGAATGACATATAGTACATATAAAGTGGATAATTTAAGAATATGACAAAAGAACCATCAACGTTTATTACATAAATATTTTTTTTACATATGTACTATTACATTTAAGGACAATTATGAAGGCATAGTAAACGTTTTTGCTGCAGTTTGTATTACTAATTAATCCTTTATTTGAAATAATTTATATGTTTAATTAATAAAATATAAATTAATTATTATATATCTATTAGGTGATAATAGAATGGAAATTAAATATAAAAATGAAAATTTATTAGTTTATATGGATGATTCGTTATTTTTTTGGTAATCGAAAGGAAAATATTTATATTATTGATTTTGTTCAACTAAATATTCAACATGTTTGTAGTTAAATTTTTCTCATAGTGATAAAAGTATTTGGAATTATAAATTAGGTCATTTCAATTTTATAATGTTAAATAAACACTGTAAACATGAAAATCATTAGTAGTTAACAACCGTGAATAAATAATAGCCTCTTGTTTTTAAAACCTTCATGAGTGGAAAAGAAAAAAATGATTCTTTTAGACCTATCAATTAGATAACTACTAATAGACTATTACAGTTATTATATATTTATCCGCTTAGTCCTAATCATATTTATATCATTTTAGGAAAGAAATATAATTTAGTTAATTTTGATGATTATAGGAGATTTAAATGCGTTTAATTTTACGTGCATAAAAATGATAATTTATCTAGATTTATGGTTTTTGAAATTTAGTAAAAAATGAAAAGTATTGTATGATTTTTTTCTATTTGTTTTGGTAAAGGGGTTGAATTTATGAATTTTTAATTTGAATATTTTTTTTGAAAATAATGGTAATTTTTATAAATTTTCTATGCCTAGAACACTTTAAAAAATGGTGTTATATAATTGAAAAATATAACTCTTATAGAAATGCACAGAACCATGTTATGTGATTATAATTTTCTTTGATATTTTTGGGATGAAGATCTATTTTATACTTATTATATTAAAAATATAATTCTTATTAAGCCTTTATTGAATAATTTTTAATGAATTGTTTAAAGGTAAATTTTTTTTTGGGTTAATTTAGAGTTTTGGGTTGTGAAAATTATATTATTAAATTAAATAATAATTTAGATAAATTTGATGCTAAAATTGTTAAAGGTATTTTTTGGTAATTCTAAAAACACTAATTGTTGTACAATTTACAATAGAAACACTATGATTATTTAATAATCTCTTTAGGATATGTTTGTAAAAGAAAATTAAAAATTAAATAATTGTTTTGATGTTTTTTAAAATGAGTTTATATATATTATAATTAGTGAATAAAATCCTCAAGATAAGGATGAATCAATTGATGGGTAGACTAATATTATTTATCCCGATCCAAGATTATAGAATATTCATAAAGATTATCCCATTGACATTGTTATTTGAAATGATTGTTTTATTTCTCAAACCGGTAATAATAATTTTAACTTATTATTCAAATACACTTTTTTTTGATAATGTAACCACAAATTTTTCTAATGATTAAAATGATGAAAATTTTATTATTTCAATGAAATATGAGATAAATGAATTTTTTAGAAATAATTTTTGGTTTTTAGTTTAATTTCATCATGATAAAAAGGTAATTAAAACTAAATAAATATTTTGAAACAAGATAAAATAATTTGGAGAGATTATAAAAGATAAATCCTTATATTTTCCCCAATAATACCCTTAAGAATAAGGTATAGACTTCTATGATTCATGTTCACCTGTTTAGAGGTTTTCTGATATCACAAATTTGAATTTTTTTTCATATTTTAGAGGTTTTAAATTACGTCAAAGGGATGTAAAAAGTTATTTGGTAAATTAATTAATAACTATATAATATTTTATTTCTCATCCAACTATTTTTGAAAATGAAATTTTCTTATTATTATTTTTAAACTCTATAATGATTTGTATGATCTCAAATAATCACCTCATTCTTAGTAATCAAGACATTCATTATTTCTATTAACTAATGGTTTCATGAAAGGTAATGATGAACCTACCCATTTTATAAAAATAATTTCAAATTATTTTTTTATATTTAAAATTGATGTTGATGATATAGTTTTTTGTTTTTCTAGTGAGTTTCTTTATAATTATTTTTCTATATTGGTGTAATCTGTATTTGACATGGGCATAATGTAATAGTTATTTTAATCTCAAATAATATAATTTTCTCAAATTAAATATGATATTATTCTTAATAAATTAATGTTTACAATAGTGTATAATCAAAATTTTGGTTACAATTAATATAAATCTATGAAAACTCATGGGAATAATAATTTTAAATTAGATGTTGATGTGTCTGGTAAATCATTTGGTATAAAATTTTATAGAGGCTCGATAAGTATCTTTCATTATTTAACTATTTTTAGAACTTATATCAATTTTAGTGTTCGTTTTTGAAAAACATTTTTAATTGATCTTAAATAGAATCATAGTAAATTTGTGAAAGGAATAATTATATATGAAATTATAATTGTTAACTCTGGTTTGTTTTGTCAAAGATATGGATATTTTTTGTTTAATATCATATTTCAACATTAAATTCTGATTCTATAGAATTGACTGAAAACTAACATCATGTATGACTCATTTTGAAGTAAAAATTTTAATTTCTTTACGATTAGAAATAAATTATCGGATTCATGATCTAATACAAGGGATGCGTATATTTTTTATACTATTTATTATGCTCAAAATATATGGATTAAATAATATTAATGTTTATTTGGAATTTATTTTGATAAATTTCAAATAGATTATGATTATAAAACTTCAATTTCTATTTACATCAACCCTCTACATAATATATAAGATATTATATTGATGTTAGATTTTAATTTATTAGAGATCATATGAATAAAGGATATGTTCTTCTTGAATTTATCATTATAAAAAATATACTTATAGATAACATTAATGGACCTTCAGAAGTTTCCCAATTTAAAACAAATTTAATTATTACTTGGTATGATGGAGGCTTAATGTAACATTTACCTCGAAAGAATTTTTTTGGAGTTTGAGTATGCATATATAATTATGTTTTAATATTTACATGAAATCTATAAAAACTAGAATATATTTTTGGGATTTATTTTTTTTAATTTCTATATATATATTTTTTATATATAACTATTTCAAAACATCTCATATATCCTAGATGATGTCAACATACTATTTAAACCATAACTATTCAAAAAATATTATTTTTTTAAATATTTTCATTATTTTTCTAAGTAAGTTTTTTTTAAAATATACCCATTGTATTTAACTCTATATTTTAACAGTGGTTTTCATTAGATTGGCTTGTTGATGTGGGTTTAAATTTTTTAATTGTGTCTCCTTGACATATGATTTTTAACTTTCTTGTTTCATAAACATCAATATAGTATTTAAATTCATTTTCAACGAACTTCTTTTTCTATTAAAATATTTTTTTAATTTTAAAATGGAGGGTATGATTTTGAAAATTTTCATGGGTTTTTAATTATCAAAAATTGCGATAAATTTGAGTGTATCCTTGAACCACATTATGTTTTGATAATTTTAATGATTTTTTATTTCATATAAATGTATTGAAATTTTAAATATTATATTGATTAATGTATGTTTAACTTTGAGTATATCATAATCTTTCATTGCATAAAATATTTTTATATCTCATGTTTTGATTTACCATGCCATGTTCTAAAAGTTTTATTTTTGAGTTTTAATGCTAAATATGTCATTTGGGTCCCTGAAATATCATTTAAGCATATTTTTAAATGTTCAAATATAGATGATATATTCCACACCAGGTATATAAATCATAAACGATGTAGACAATATGAAATTCACTAAGCTAAATTATAAACCACAATTGTGTTTTGAAATCCACATAGCCAATTTTTCGAAAGTTGTTACTGTATGAATTTTGACCATTTATTATTATATAAATTCCAAATTGATTGATTATTTTGGGGAAATATAAGAACATTTTATGAATTTCATTATAAGGCATTAAATTTGGATTTTATCTATATCAAGTATGACATTTAGCTATAAGTTGCTTTTTATTTTTAGTCCATTTTTAAAATTTTTTGGAACTATTTTTATTCTATTATTAAAACCCAACTTCATTAATATAAATATAATTTTGTTGATTCTTTATAATATGAATACATATTGAAATTTTGTAAATATAATTCAAATGTAATAAATGATGATTAATACTTTAAAATGGTCTATTTTTGTTTTGAAATCTTAAAAGTTATTTTTTTGTATATTTTTAAGAATTCAAATACATGAGTTGCCTACATGATGAATGTTATTACCAAAAATTCCTACATAGAATCACCTATTTAAATCCCATATGTGAATTAGATTTTTTGATTTAATTATGCCAATTTTCATATATGGCCAATTCAGTAATGTAGAGAAAACCAGCTACATGAAAAACACATATATGAATTTGGCTTTCTAGTTTTCTGAACTTCTAAGAGTTTTTTAAAAATCTGGAAAAATTGTTTTTTATGTTTTATTTCATGTTTCTAATTTCTGTAATCTCATTTGATATATTTAAATCATTCTAATGACTTTATATTTTGATATTAATTATATAGAACTTGTGTGAAGTGTTTTTTATTGTTTTAAAACATATTTTTATGAATTTCAAAGTGTTTTTTATTTTCATGCAAGAAAATTATAGTTTGAAACTCAATAAATTTTTTCAATTATTTTATATTATTTAATCAATATAATTTTTTCTCAATTGAATTTTCTTATTAAATTCATTCAAACTTATTTATATATTTTTAATATACATTTATTATATTTTGAATACCTTTATATATTTATTTATAATTTTTAACATAATATTTATGAATTCCATATGTAAAATTAAAACATGTGAATATCATGGGATCATTCATAGATATATTATTATGGAAGTTTGATAATATATTCTATAAAATAATTTAAAATTGGTTTGATTTATTTTCAATTATATTATATTTTAGTCACGAGCAGAGCGATATTTTTTCCATTGTAATATACTTCTCTCCCATTCTCTTATAATCAAGTATTATTATTAATTTTTAATTTTAATTTTTTCTTCCTTTTCAAATGGTATATTTTTAGTTATTATAACACTAAATAATATATATACGAGATTTACAATATTTTTAGAACATATATATATATATATATATGATAATTTGTTTTATGATAGATTTAATATTTTCAAGTGATGTTGTGTGAAGGGTTCAGTGGTGTTGATAATGTGAAGTGTGTTACATTCTCAATATACTAGAAATTTCTCACTACATCTAGAATATTTGACAAGGGATAGAAAAAAAACTTCTATGAAAAATAGTTCTTGAACGAGACATCCTGATACATTACTCATGAACCCGTACATGTAATTATCTTATTTATCAACATTCTTCAACTTTGTTTCTTATATCTGTAACTATTTTTCCAATATATTATATACACTCATTTTCTAAATATTTTTTGTTTAAAAAATTATTATTCATTATCAAGGAGTTGTGACTCAAGAATTATATATTGAGGATTGTTCATGTTTTGATTCCCATTTTCTAAAGTGTTGTAATTGAGTTGTCATTATGCAGGAATTTTTTTGTCTAAGTTATTCTTACACTAGAAAAAGTATTTTGTAATTTGGTTTTGATTCCCCCTCAAAAATAAAATTTTTGGAATATGTATCTCTCAATTGGTAGTGAGGTATAATATTATTCTTGGTCCACATTAGACTAAACTATTATAAACAACAACCTTGTTTTACTTTCATTGTTTTATTTTATACTCCTACATAACCCTTCTATAATATTTTTTTAATCTTCTTTATTAACCCCTCTAAGAAATATAGAATCACCAAATATTAAAATACACTATGAATAAAGTATTTTTGAATTTTTATGATATTTAGGAATCATATTCTAATCGTCTAACTATTTGAACATATTCAAATTTCTTAACTTGACAACATCAAAAATAATGATCTTAAGTTATATTATTTATTAAGAACATATATATGTATAAAATCATCATTCTTAAAACCCTTTACATTATGATTTTACCTTTAAATATTTTTATAAATAATATAATTGTTTACATTATTACTTATCACCATATGCTAAACTCATTTATGGTAAAGTGAAATTTTTATTTTATGCAAACTGAATATAACTATTTTCATTTATCTTTACTATTATACCCTAAATCACTTGTAGGATATCAAGTTTAATTTAGATTTTAATTTTAATTTCATAATCCATTATAAAATGATGATATTCACTTTATCATGGTTACTATATTTTATGTTTACATCTTTCTTTTTCATAAAATATCATAAAATAATTTGGAAATTAAGTAGTGAATAACTATAATATAGAATGGTATAATTATTATATCCTAATGTACTTATATTTTTTATTTTAGACTCTAAATTATTTTATGAAAATCATCTAAAAATTCAAAAACTAATTTTTGTTAGGAAATAAAAATTATTTTCTTTTTTATGAATATTTCTTATACATTTGGAGGATTTTATTTTTAAAAAGAATATTTTCTTAAAATATACCGATAATATATGTTAGAAAAGTCTTCCATCATAATTTAACCAAAAAATATAAAAAAATACATCTTGAATAAATCATTTTTATCATTGTCTATTTTTGAAAACCTGTTATATTATTTGATGAATTATAAACCATGTGTATTGAATTCATTATCACATGTTGTTCATAGGAACTATTTATTAATAAAATAAAATTTTATCTTGTAAAATAAATAAGAAATATACACATGTCATTTTTTGAAATCCACCAATGATTCAAAAAATTAACATAAAATACAATACCTATTAATTTTTCTATTGATTTTAAACTCTAATATATTTTAAACAGTTATTTAAGATTCAATTGGTATAAAACTCCCATTAAAAATGATGAATCATTTTCTTGAACACTAATAACTAACATGGACAATCTATAAAGTTTCAAAAACCCCTTCAGGTGTCCTAAAAAATTCCATATTATAAAATCGTTACACATTTTTCCTAATTATATCTTTAGGTTTCAATGACCTTTACTAACTATTTAATGAAATATTGTTTGACTATCCCCATAAATTTTCTTGTTAAGGTTTAAAATTTTACCCACTTGTACTATTTACATTTCACTAAAACCTAGACATCTCATTCCCATATCAAAATTTATAAAAACATTGACAAAACATGGTAAACCTATCTAGAAATAATTAATATGGATGAAACATTTCTGTAAATGAAAAAAAATTAATTCATTCTCCAAAAATAATCTTTATGTCAATGTTTAGTCTCAAGATGTCATTATAATACTTAATGATACTTAGTATCATTGAAATTCCCAATCATATTGAGTATATAATAATAATATTACTTCTTTAATTTTGCATACAATACCCTTGAGACCTTAAGTGAATCATTCAACGATTATTACAAGAATATATATTCAGATGTTGAACAAATTGAAAACTTGGTTACTCATGAATGAACTAATATAACATTTAGAATATCTTCTTATTTAATAAATTTTTTTATGTTACTAGTCTTATAAAATGATTATATTAATCTTCTAATTTGAAGGATTGATTAAAAAGTTCAGTTTTATGATGATGACTCTATTATCTATAACTGAATCCATTATGAAATGATTATTATGTTTTATAAAAAATTTATAAGGACTATAATTAAATTAGATCCAATATAATTATGAAACTTTTG
Source organism: Viscum album (assembly GCA_963277665.1). Lineage (NCBI taxonomy): Eukaryota > Viridiplantae > Streptophyta > Magnoliopsida > Santalales > Viscaceae > Viscum > Viscum album. The sequence continues at coordinate 423,765,545 of OY728139.1, read as the reverse complement.
AGATATTTCACATCCTTTAGTGTATGAGTTTTAGGTTTTCATCATATGATCAAAATAGTTGAGGTATACCGTTGTAATGCCCGATTTATCTTAAAAAATGTCAACATTAACATGAAGAATGTATAAGAAAAATACTTGTTTGTCTAGGTAACATATTCTATACACTTTGTTGTAAAATTGATGATAATTAGTGAATAAATTAAAAAAGATGACATTGTATCATCATTCATAACAATATGAGGCCAAATCACAAAAAGGGATATAACACCTACACAGTGTCATAAATACTGATTTAAAATAAAGGAGTATTTGATTATAAAACATTCATCATTGGAATAAACCAATGAAGGGAATTAGTTTTATTTTATACGATATATCTAACACTCTTCATTTAATTAAGTGCATTAGCTGTATTGGGTTCCATCACACGACACCCATGTATTACTTATTTCTAAAGTATACTACCATTTGAACATTTCAAACTACTATTCATGCAATTAATTAATCTACTATATGATTCATAACTGATGAAACAATGTAAGTGGATGTGGCAATATACAGACACAAATTTTCAAGCTGAACATTATATTAGTTTCAATAGTGTTTTTGAATATATCTCATACACAACACACTACATTAGAATCTATATATTCTCACACTACTACTTTAGGATACATTGGGATAAATGAATCCTTATGTCTCATATTCATCGATTTCATATCATTTTTTTGAATATAAATATTTCTCCGACATTCACTAAAATACCATAAGAACTATATTCCAAACATAAAAACTCACTGTGAATAAATATAATACTCTTTTGGAAACATTTTATCAATATCTCTTCATTTTTTAAATAAAATTTTTCTAGAACATAATAATTTTCATAACACCAAAATTTTTATCCCATAAATCCTCGTATCATTGAAAAAAATATGAAATAAATATTTTAATTATGTAAGCAGAAAGCTTCCTCAAGAAAAATTTCAATGTTACCCATGCTACAAAGGGGTCTAGTGTGTTATCAATGTAACATAGTCATTTAAATATAAAACAAATTTAAAAAAAATACGTATCATATATTATACATTTATAAAAATATAACTATTTTATTCATGATATTTAATGACCCCTGGGCATAGAACATATAAATCCAGTATTATACATCTCATTCGTTCTCAATTATATATAATATACATTCTAGGATGATGAATACATAACATTAAATTCATCTAAGAGATGAATTCGTTGTATTTCCCTCATGCATGTATTTACTAACATAATAGATGACTCAACTATGAAGGCTATTTCATTTACCCAGTCTAATTCAACCAAGGTAAAAAAATGAATTAACCCGTCATATAATTGAAATAATCTTATCATAGTTGAGATCAATCCAATAAAATAGCTAAAAATAATAACTAACACCCATTGACTAGCTATTCCCCCAGGCTTGTGTAAGAACTGTATCAATGTATGATTGTTCTCATGATATTTATCTCCCAAAATTTTGGAAATAAGGTTTGATAAAAAAGCATAAAAAATACATATATTTATGGTTGGGTGAAATTCCATGTGATATACATTGGAGGTCTATTCCAACTAATAAGTCTTGACATAATTTCTCATTATTATATTCTTTGTAACTCATATAATTGTTTTACCTTGTACATGATTCTACTCAATATAACCTTATAATATCATCAAAAACCATAATATTATGCGATGATCATTAGTTTGGGAAAAATTATTCGAGGGGATATTATCATTCCACAATTCAAGTAAAGTAGATTCCATCACGTGTGAATGAATACTAGATAATGAATAAATTTAGTAAAAAATCAGGATAAATGTTAAAAAAATATCTCCAATATATTACATATTTTATATTATGATATTTAGATGAATTTCATACTTCTAATGTGATATTGGATTTAAAAAAATATCTTATACATTATACACTGTAACCACCCAAAAACACTAATATCATCCATCACAATGAACTCTCATTTGAGTAGGTATTTTTGAATGATCTGTTTGGTGTTTTTGTGAGACCATAGTTCTTTATCCTAATAAATAGTTCCATTATTGTCAGAGTAAATCCTGAAAACTCTATTTCTGATAGGAACCACCAAATTTTTAGAAATGTACATCCTAAACAAAACTACTTCATTTTTACAACACATGTATTTAATACACCCTAATTCGTGATTTATTATATAAATACCCAAATAATAAATTTCAAAAAGATTAAAATGCATAGTGTCATTGGTAATTTAGAAACATAACACCATAACATTAAATAGGGATACACTAACATATTTAAAAGACCTATAAAATTCCCTTAAATTATTTTGATCTTCAAGAAATCAATGGGATAATTTGGGGAAATACCTAAGAAATGGGTGATATATAAATATTAGTAAGGGAATAATAAAATAATAAAATGATAAAAGTAATACATATTTTTTAAGAATCTTATCAAGGTGACATGAAAGTGTTGATAATTGTAATTATGAACACATAAGAATTATATTAGGTGATAACATCGAGGTAACATTGGAATGAATCAACCACATTAAACATGAAATCATAATCCTATATCAAGGATAACCACTAAGAAATCATAACATATTATGATTAGGATAACCAGTCAGGAACTATAAATGGTATCATAGGATATAGAAACATTACCCAATCTATTAGAGGGTTTTATAATCTCCGTCCTACCCATCACATTATTAACATGTACATACATTTGAGTTCCACATAGATAATACTACATAAGGATGCATTTTTTCATTTCTCATCCCGTGATTAAGTACTATTTGTTGTAAACATGGATATCAACAATAAATATGAGATAGTTACATTTTGGCTAATTCCCTTGAGAGTAAATGGGTATTGGAATTTACTACACAAATTTATGGTTTTGAAAAATATAGGATATTTTTGGAAGTATAACCGGTGTACATAAAGTATTATGTAAGGATTTAATGTGAGTGAAATATGGTATCTCACTACTTGAATACTATAATTATATTAATAGGGATTTGTAAAAACAAATATCTACATGAATAATTGGAAATAAATTATAATAATACAAAAATGTGTTTGAATAAAGAGGATGATATGATCCATTACCTTGAGAGGGATCACAAAAAACACGAGAGGAGCATCCTAAAGACTTGAGAAGACCTTAGAAGGGATATGGTGATGGATGGAGGGAGAGAGAGAGAGAGAGGAAATTAATGTTCAATGTGTTCTTAATGAATGGTATTGAGAGGTTTTTTGGGTGTTTATATAAAAATTGTGGGGGATTCTTTATTAATTTATAGACATAGATTTTGGTCTATGTAGGATAAAATAACAAAAATGAGAATCCTCCCATTTTTTTCTCATGGTTTCTTAAAAATGGTAGTGTTTTCAAAATATTTGATGTCAATAACCACACATATTTAAAGAAAACTATTAGTGATATGGATGTGAGTCTCATGGTCATAAATAATTTATTTTGAAACCGTAAAACGTTATATAGTTTATGGATGTATCGTTAATGGATTGTAATATTAATTAAAAAACTAAAATACAAAATATTTCAAAGGGTAAATATATTTTTTCGTAGGTATTCATTTTAAAGTATTTATTACATATTTTTTGGGATATTAGGTTTTCATAATGCATTCTACATATTTATAGAATATTTTATTTTTACCAAAAATTTTAATTTTCTCATAAAATTATAAAAAAACATTGGATAAATTCAACAAAACAATTTTGAAAATAATATTTATTTTATAAAAATAGTTTCATAAATATGAGAATTTTTATTTTTAATGAATTTTTTTTATTTATTTAAAAATACTAATATTTTTAATATTATTAACTGTACAACTCTTATAAAAATTACTTGGGACTTCATTAAATGAAATTATCATTAATATTTAAATAAATTTTATTTAATAAAAATATTTTATTAAAATAAAATTTATTTAAAAAATATTGAAATTATTAAAAGAGTTTCTTAATTGAGAGTTTATATTTCACAAATTTATACTTTTAATTTCTTCATATCAAAATTATTTTTTAAAAAATCATTATTTAATCATTTATAATATAATAATATCAATGGATAAATATAATTATTATTTAATTAAAATTAATAAAATATGAATTCATTTTACAAGGTCCTATATTCATAACCCTTTATTACACTATTGTATGCCCTATGGGTATGGTGTGAGATTCGGGTGTATTCTTGGGCTGTTTCTCTTAACTTGGTTTCGGTCATGATCTCTATAAGATCAAACTTATCCGATAAATACTTTCACATGAGATGCAGTTATTGAATTTCATATAGGGCTTAATCTAGGTAAAATACCACTGTTTCCATCTCCGTCATATTCTTTTATAAATGGGATTCATAATGTATGGTTCTATTGGTCATGGAAATCACATTTATCAAATTTTTAAATTGAACTATATCATATTCCTTATGTATGCTATTCTTAAAAGTATTTTTTAAATGGACATATTGTTAATGATAAATATACTTAATGATCTAATAAATCCTATTTGAAAAATAAATCCAAAATAATAAAACATGGTCCTGCATTTTCTGTAAATATATTACAAAATAAGGAATTAATTCATTAATAAGGTAATTTTATTTATAATAGTCTTAGTTGATACATTCTTCCCACCTTTTGACATTTCACTATGAAAATTTTATTTTTTACAGTATAATTGATAAGGGTACTTCTTCTTAATCACCTTTTATTTTTCCCATTTGTTTCCAAAAAATATGTTGTTTCACAAATAATATAACTAGGTGAGTTGTCTTATTTTTTATAACTTTTCCTCTATGGTATATGATTATCACTGAATGCTCCCCAGTTGAACAATAATTCTGCAAGGGCACCACCTATATACTCCATACCTATGAGGGGTCTGGTATATACTTTTTGAAAAGTGATACATGGAAAACATAATATACTTTTCATAGGTTAGGTAGTGGTTCTAGTAGATGTAACACAACATAATTATGATCAATGATATCAAGTGGGAAGATGTATCTATGAGTATGCTTTATTTCTACCCAAACATCTTGAATTTTATCCATAGTGATATATGAAGAAACACATTATCTTAGAGCTCAAATTCCTGGTCTCATCAATGATTTTCTTGATATATTGTGCATAAATATTGTAATGATTTAATAATATTATCAATGGTTTAATAATTCTCTAACATCTCTTTTTACGATCTGGTCCCATAAGATACTTATCTATAACTTCACCCTAGTATGTTTGAGTATGACACTTATTCCCATATAGAGTCTCATAAGGTGCCATTAGAATTCTATAATGGAAAAAGCTGTTATATCATAACTCCACTAGAGAAAGGATTTGATCCAAGCATCCAATGAAATCTACTAAACATGGTCTCTACATATCCTCTAAATTTTGAATGATTTTCTCAGACCAACCATTCATTTGAGGGTGATAAGATGTATAAAAGAGTAACTTTATATATACCTATTTCTAAAGGCTTATCAAAACCGTAATGTATGACTTGGATCCTGATCAAATACAATGGATAATGGAAATCCATGTATTATTACCACATCCCTTATGTACAGCCATGGTTGTTGGTCAAGAGATATATCTTCATTGATAGTAATGAATTATGGTTACTTTGTTATTTGATTGACTTCCAACCAGATAGAATTATTTCATTTAGGTGTCTTAGGAAGTCCTAAGTTATAATCCATGGTTATGTTCTTCCATTTATATACTATTATGGGAAATTGTTTCATTATACCCTTATAATTCTATAATTATACATTGTCTTTTTGGAAAACTATGTATCAAGAGAATTTTTTTAAATAATCTGATTTTTGTCCCACCAAAACATTTTCATTAGTTATATATACATAATATTTTTTCCAGGAAGAATATATAAGGATGTGTTATGCACATCAACCATAATTTCATTCTATATTTCTAGTTTTCGTGGGACACATATCTGAGTTCCAAATGTTATAACCCCATATTTATTAGTGTTGATCTCTAAAATATTCACTACCTTTTTTAAGACACCCCATCATCTTTTGGGGATTTTATGGTCTTCGTGATAATGTATGGTTGATCTATTATTAATGAGTGTTATTAAGAACATCATTTTATTATTATCATGTCCATAATTTTCATTTACAAGAATATCATATCCCTTTAAATGCTCATCATGGAGAGGGTTTCATGATCCACTCTAATCACAGTTTCTACCACTTTTTTCATCTTCCTAGGATTTTAATTGATTGAAAAATAATAATCATAAATCATATCTAACTACATTTTTTGGAACACGTTTATATCCTTTATTGTGACTATTGTAGCTTCTCACTCAGGATTATACATAACGGTTCCCTAAGATGGTCACCATAAGACCTCAAGCTCACCTCCCCAAATAGAAAATACAATTGGCTAGCATCGAGGGCCATGGGTGTTCCTATGGGTATAATATTTCCCTATTTATCAAATTTAACAAAAATATATATATTAAAATATAAAAAATTAGTAGAAACATTAATAATGAGTATATATTAGTAAAAGAAAAATACATAATCATTCAGGATAAAAAATAAATTGGCAGAAGCTAAATAGTAAGAAGATACAATATGATTATGTTTTCATGATGATGGAAAATACATAATAATGCATAAATGGGATATAAGATACAAAAAACACCACATTCTAAAAAAATATGAAAAAGTCCAAAACATTCTAAGGCTTTCATCTTGATTATATACTCAGTCCTCTTCTCCCAAACTCTATCCCAAAAACATTGCATCGTGAATTGGATGATGGATGATTCCCTTTGTCTATACTAGCAATCATAAAGTCATTTTGGGTAAAAAATGTATTTCAACAAAGGAGTGAGATACAATTTTAATAAGAAACTACCAATAATCTCTTGATCAAAACAGTACATGCATTATAAAATAACCAGAAATCTGTATTTAAAAGTTTAAAAGTGAAACATATAAACAAATGCATTGGATAGGGTTCCACTTGGAAACCCATCCAATTTTCCTGTATCTGTCCAAGAAAGTAATTTTGAACAATGGGATCATACATAGGTAAGTTTATTGGTATATTTATTATGAATATGGTCTATCCTTGAGCTTGTGATTGAGAATGGGGGACACATTTATTCATTTACAAATCCAAAAAAAATTCTTATATGAAATTGTTAATTTGTATTTTTAATTAAATTGATTTTTTCAAAATAAGTTTTAGATATTTACCCTAATTCCATACTTGTATATTCTAAATTAATTCCACGTATCTATATACGGAATCAGTATAAGCCTCATGCCCACGATGTCATCCTTTTGAACCAATAACGAAGTACTATGTGTCACTACCATCATTATGCTGAAACGTCATAAAATAACCTCTTATTCGATCCCTAGTATCACACATAGCAGCCTGAGTCTCTATCATGGAATTTTAAATCCATAATTACATCGAGCATATCTATAGGGTCTCCCCTAGGGAACCAATGTCACTCTTCGAGAGATAAAAACATAAATATTTGTGATCCCATCCCACGAAAAGTTGAGGTCACACCCGACATGTTAACAAATCATTAAAAACATCTAACTAAGGCTTGAAGAGTCCATCCAAGGTGTCCTTAAGTCTGAACCCATTGTATCAACCTCTAAACTAAGGAGAAGGCAGTAAGTCAAACAATTCAACATAATGTGTGTTAATTCAAATAGTCCATTCATTTATGACATAGATATTTTTATTTGGAATAATGGTCAAGGGAAAACAATTTACAGAATAAGGCATAGGTACATGGCCTAAACACTTAGCTGACTCAATTATGATAGAAGGTATGGATCATTAAGAACAAGACCAATTTATTTAATTTAGCCGTTTCATTTATGGAAAGCAGGTGTAAAGGATTCTTACAAGGTTCATCAACCAAAATATTCTAATATATTTCTCAAGGTATTTATTAGGAATCAAAACCACTTAAGGTTGTTTAAACAAGATAAGGAAAATATAAATTAGTCTTAAATATGATGCACAACCATAGGGTGACATGAAGAAATGCGATTAACCCAAGGGGTTCATTACGCACTAAATTGGGTAACAATTTTAATGGTTAGCTTTCAATAAATGGAATCACCAAAAGGGTCTGGATCATGGAACAAAAAATAATTTTAAATAATGAAATGAAATAAGTTGAAAAGATCTAGACTACCTATATTATCAGTATAGATATTCGCTAATCCATCATTGAACTTCAATTTTAGCAATATCAAAAAAATAAAATAAACAATAAAATTTCCTCAAAATGGAGAAAATGGACAGGGACCATGATAACACAACATATGGGAAGAGATTGAACAATGAGGGGGAGGATCAAAGATATTACCTCAATATTTATATTAGATATGATTGGGAGAGAAAAATATGAGTAATTTAGGAGGTGACTTGATCCCATGATCTTGAAGGGGGAGTGTTCTTACAAGAGGAGTAAGAGTCACACATTATAGAAAAGTGAGGGATAAATAAAAAATGGGTAAAAAATTAAACATGTAATTTTTTTTTAATTCACCCACAAAAAAGAGGGTGCAAGGATTAGCTATATGATTGGAAAAACTGTGAGGCAATCATGCACAAAACAACAACTATAAAGGGGAAACCCACATGATTTGACACAATGTTTATCTAACCATCCACAATCGATGAAAAATTCTACTATTGAGAATTTGAATATAGATCAAATTATTGCGCTCCTTGGTTCAAAATGTTTCAGACTAAATATTTGGGCCCAAGGTACACATTGTTTGTAGATTCGCAGGTTAGGGAAACCATTACAGTTGGGCATTATGGTTTCTACTGACTATGCGACCGAGTCTTCCTCTTACCATTTTGGGGCTCCGAGCTCCAAACAAGCCCCATACACACCAGATACATCCTTGAATCAATTAGGAATCATTATTAGGGTCAAACAAAGGAATTTAAACCAAATACAATAGTCTATAACATGGATAATATTTGGGACATTAAAAGTATATACCTTATATTTTAAGATTTTTCTATATTTCACACTTCTTCCCATAGAGATAATGTTTTAAAATCATCAACATGAAGATCATTGAAGTCTATTACATATCTTTAATTTGGTAGTTCTTCTAGTGAATATTTAATTGGATTGTGGCATGTGCTATCACTTATTTGTATTTCATGAGTATGCATCCTAATTATTTTTTTGGACACATATCATTTGATGAAAAATACTTCCCTATTACTGGGTAATGTTATTATAGGTACAAAAATTAAACACTTATTAAACTCTTTAATGATTAAGCAATATTCATATGTCTAGAAAAAATTTACTCCATTATGATTTATTTTACTTAGTGGGAATGAAAATTATGATAAGTTCTTCTCAATTTGATCATAGTAACTAGGTAGTTTATAGAAACTACATATCTCTTCCATAGAATATGTTCTATACTATCCTTCATTCACATTTTTTTTTGAATGATACACATATATTTATAGAATGGGGATAAAATACCTCAACAATGTTAATTGTTCCATCAAAAACTAAAATTTACTATAACTCACAGAAACTTTTTATTTCAATTGATCATTAGTATAGCATTAACATTCTATTCATGTTCCAGCATTTAATTGGTTTAGATGGAAATATCATCTATAAATATAACAAAGTTTATTGAGGTAATACCCAAATATTATTCATAATTTATTAATTTAATATAGTTGAATCATTAGGGAGTTCAAATGGAATCACTATGAAAACATAGTGTTCATACATTTTATGAAACTTTTATTAGGGATATATTCCTTCTTTACCTTTATTTGATAATATCCCGACCAAAGATCCAAATTAGAGAAGTATTGATCACCACATAGGTGATAAAACAAGTTATAGAACTAGGCCTGATGAAACAACTTATTTAACTTGACCTTGTTTATATAATAATAATGAATTCGTAGGCATTTTTACTCATCCATATTCCTGAAAAATTCAATCGACACACTCCATGTGGAAGCACTTGGGTATACAACCCCTTTATAGAGATTATCCATAAGTATCTTCTTTAGATCAAAAATTTAAATGGTTTAAATTCTATAAGGGGTCTTGTATAGTGTTAAATATCTAGTAATATAAATGATTTATAACCAAACCTATTGGCTAGAAGAACATAAGGAAATTCTGCAGGAAACACAGCAACATATTCCCTCATAATGGGAATGTCATCATGGAATATATTTTATTTAGTCTTAATCATTTGAGATAGATACACTTGTTTATAAGGAAATAATATACATTCTAGAGATGATGATAACGAAATAGATTCCTCCCCATCCTTAAAATCAAATACAATTACATGGAGATTCATAAAATATATGGTGATTTATTTCTCAAGTAAATTTTTGTTGATTCATGATAAGGAATTAGAATGTATACTAATAATCACGTCGAATTCCACTAAATGATATATCAAAAGGATCGTTGGGTTGTTTATAGAAAAAATATTGATAGGGGAGATGTTATATACGTGAGATATTATAATTTCCCAAATTTTCTTTTTCATGTATAAGTCCAATTCAATGTTTCAAGGTGGTACTTGAATAGTTATAATAAAATTTCATGATAAAAAAAAATTTTATGAATAAGAGTCAAATAGTATATTAAATATCCTTGAATGAATAACTACTGTACATATCACCACATAATTTTAATAATCCACCTTAGTAGTTTGTATAGAATAAGATCTCTCATTATTTATAGTCCTTGATATTTGTTCTCATCAATAATCTTTGAAAACTCTTGTCATAGTTCATTGATACATATAATGTATTTTTTCAATGAAATTGAAAATTTTGATAATAAGGTGAGGGTTGAATATTGAATTCCTTTCTTCTTTCACATATGTGAGTTTCTCCTACAAACATTCCCTAGAATATTATATTCCTTCCCTCACCTAAATTATTTCCTAATCCCAGTCAATCAATTTTTAGTGAGATTATTCCCATTCTTTGTAAAAGTGGGTTGTTGGAATTGTATTCCATCAAATGATATCTCCATAACTACCCTATAATTTGAATAAACTATTTGATTCCTATATCTATTACTAAGAGATAATTTAGACTCAATGTTATCTATTTTGAATTTTAGGTATCATTATAAAATTTTCTTATATATGTTAAGGTCTCGAATAACCAAAAAATTCCCTAGACATGGTTTTTTCCCACCAATTAAGAGGTCAACATTATATTCATAGTCAATGAAAAAGATAGTGGTGTATCACATAAGTCTTACAAAATATTCCTTATAAAACATGACGGTTTCATTTTCCTTTTTCTAGAGTACAAGGAAATATCTCTCTTTTATGATTGATAGTGCAAGTAAAATATTTATTGTAAAAAATTTTCCACAATTATTTTCATTCCATCAGATTATTCTCTTCATAGGGATCGATTTTTTTTTTAATTTCTAACAGCTGTCATATTCTCCCAATATTAAATAAGAAACCAACACGACCATATCTTTATTAGAGTATTAAAGGATTGATAATATATTTTCAATGTATTTGATCTATTTTACTGGATTAATAGATCATAATATACACTATAAGATAGAGGCCTTTATCTCATAAATGACTCTATTGAAACTTTCTCTTTATTAGGTGGTGTCTGTTTCCCCCTGATTCAAGTCTCTATTTAGAAGATGATTTAATTGAGTATTCAATATCATGAAGTTCTTTACTCATTCTTTTATATGTTTTGACAACTCATTTGGGAATATTCCTTCAAATTGGTCATCGATTTAGTTATTCATATTCCCACCTATTCACTAAAATAAAGGGAAAATTAAGGATGGGAATTATTAAATTGTTGAACAAATACAAGGGAAACTATGAATATTTATGGAATAAATAATATAAATTTCATAACCTATGAATTTCGATGTTTTAATCTATTTTATCCATTATGTATTTCCAATAATAAAATTTTGTGGGAATTTCTTTTTCCATTATAATGGATCATAAAAATATTATGAATTTACAAAATAAAATCCACTTGATGTTTCAAACCAAGTGTGAAACAATTACTATCTATCATGAACAAGGTGATTCTTTATTCAATACTAAATTTTCCAATTTTTAGGTTATTACCCCAAGGTACAACTATGTCATTTTCATGTCCACATATAGTATCTACAGTGGGATTTTATTTCTTTTAAATCACATACGTTATACTCTAATATATTTATAGAATTTTTCGGTTATTGAATCTTATCCCAAAGGATTTAACTATGGTTTTATTATCCTCATCCCCAAAAATAACTAAACATTTCTTTTATAACAACTACAACCACCCATATCATTAATAAAACAAAATTAATGACTTATTACATAATGACACTTATTATAAAATCCCAAAAGATCAATGGAATAGTGTATTTTTGAATTTAGTTTCATAACAACATAATAAGATATTGGTATACACCAACACTATTTAAAAATATCATAAAATACCCTTAAATTAATTTGATCTTCTAAAACTTTGCTATATAACCAAAGGATTTACATAATAATGGGGTGAGCTATAAATCACAGAAAGAGAGTAAGTCAATGCATAACATGATGAAATTAATAAATTTTAGTAAAGTGGAAAATAAAAATTACATAATATTTTTGAGCATAATAAACATTGACATTAAATCATTATATAATATGATAAAATCAAGGTAACCGAAAAATATGGATGTAATATTAAATATTAAATCATAAGACTATGTCTAGGATAACCTCCAAGATATCATAACATAGGTTATTTTGGATAAAATCACATACATTATGCATGGTATCTCATGAGATAAAAACATTACCCAATGCATTGTTTGGATATATATTTCTAGAATGACTCATCAAATTCATGTCATATACATGCATTTGAGTACCATAATGACCACACAATATAAGGATTCCTTTCATCACATTTTATACTATGATTAAGGAGTGTGGGTTAAAATCATGTACTTACAAAATGAATGAAATATAAGTGCATATAGGTGAATATACTTGAGTTGAAATGGGGATGGTTTTTCAATAAACAATTGTTTGGCATCGAAAATCGAATGATAAATTTGGCAGCATAATGGGTGTACATAAGGATGAATAGAAGGTCTTAATGTGACTAAAATATTATAATGACCCAGAATTCAATCAATGAAGTTTCTCGTATTGTAATTCTTTCCTATAGTATAAATCACAAAAAATTACATAGATAAAACAATAAAAACATTATAAATGAATAAATAATGAAATAAATGATATTTATTGAAATTAAGGAACCTATATCAGTGTAATAGTAACATGGCATTTGGAATAGTAACATAACCCTTATGAATTGTAAACCACCTAATAGAATAGTAACCTCATCCATGAATGTATAAATAAAATTTTCATATGTTATAATAGAAAGTATGAAATAATTATATTATAATATAGGTAAATAATTTTTTTGAAAATTATAAATTAATTTCTGTTTTTTTTTCAAACATAAATATTTATTTAAATTAAAATAATTAATATAATTATTTACAAGAAAATTTATTTTCATAAAATATATTCATGAATTAATTTTTTTTTCTTGTTATTTTAAGCTTATTTTAAGATATCATAATAATGTTTTCAAAGTGTTATAAAATATGTTATAAATTTTAATATTGTATATCTAAAATAAATGATTATTTTATTTAAAATTTATTTTTCTCAAATTTAAAAACTAATTTCATAAAATTAAGTTCATTTATTAAATTTACATGTCCAAAAATTTTGACTGTTAATAATTTATATTTTTCTAAAATAGTTGAATTATTGTGAATGATGAAACACATTTATTTACTATATAACCAAAATACATGAATGTTCAACTCATAGATGATGTAATCATCATTAGTTCTAAAACACATGAAGTAGTTAATGTACATAGTAATAATAATCTTCACTATTCATAGTATTGATCCAAAATAATAAATAAATGAATAAAATAATCAAAAAACACCTCTCTCCTCTACTATAAATACCCCCCTCACCATCTCTTCTCCTCAAATGTCATAATCCATGAATATAGTAAACTTTCAAACCATAACTATTACCATGTATCTTCCCCACATCCAACAGTTTATTCTATAAATTTAAGAACAATACCAATTTCCATAAGAATGTTCCCAATGATAATAATTCAAGAGATAAAATCCTCTTTTTCTTTCTTTATTTTATTTTAACATTATTTTCAATTCTTATACTCACCTCATATCATTTTTCATAAAATGAATGATAACACTAGTATCAAATATATACAATAATTTTATTATATTGATTAAAATACACTATAAGATCTTTTCTCCTCTTCCATTTTTTTATAATTGAAAATATCTTCCGTGATGTGTTGATTAATCACCTTTGAGGATGAAATGTTTTCATTTTCTTTACCACCATAATAGATGAACATAAAATGATAATGATGGTTATAAACACTTTTAAATTTATTTTATAACACTTTTTATGTCTAGAATAAAAATTTTATACACAATAATGAATAATGAAACAAAAATAGTTGGTGATCATCCAAAACTGTCAAAACAATCTAAACGATTATCAACAATGTCTTATCAAATGACTCATCATTAGTCAAAATAACCAAATGATATATATAATAAATTAATATTATGGATGTTTATTAATAACATTTCAATTCAATTCCAAATATTTATTCCCACTTAACATGATTTTCCAAACAATTATACAAATGAAAAAATCATGAAAACAAATGAAACTAACACTCTGGAACAATGAAATTATATATTATAATGAATCAAAAATTTGATAAATGAACACAATTAAATTATAATAAATCAAAGACAAGTATAAAGGGTTATTAATTAGTTAATTTAGGTATTTAATTTGATTATATAGGACATTAAGATCATGTTCATAACACTTTAATACATAAGTTATGAGATTCTTTTTGAAAGTCCATTTTTTCCTTTGGGTTATGATTTATCTATATTTATCCACATGTAATTTTTAATTATTATTATTTAGTCCTCAAAAATTAAATTTTTAACTTCCAAATGTATGTTCATATACCTATTCATCATTATTCATGGGTAAATACATGCTTTATAAGGTTCACTTCCCAGTTCCTCGTGATAAAAAGACCTCCTAAAGGGAACTTCTTAAATTCTTACTCATTTTCAATTAAAATTGTTAATATATTTCAAGACACCATAACTTTTTAAAAATCACACACATTATCATGAAACAAAATCATGGGTCATTTCTTCTTTTATAAGATCAATTATGACATTTCTATTTTATTTAATCCTTAATGTTTACCCTTTAACTACACTAAAGATCCTCATTTCTAATGTTTACTAAACAGTTTTTTTAAATTTATCAACATAATTTCGACATAATTTATCATTATAATTTTTTTTCATTTTTTATTGTTCATTTGGGATTTAATTCCATTATTTCATCAATTATTATATGTTACACCCTTTGGTTATAACTTATGACATATTTATGATACCCAATTATTTGATTGGTTAATATTTTTGTTTACACCTCATGTTTTTTTCTTCATGAGGAACAAATATTCATGAACATGTTTTTATGGTTTTTCCCTTATAAAACTCCAACTTATTCAGTTGTTTTTAGTCTTAGGATATATAATTTTGGGATAATGAGTGTACCTCATTACTTTATGGGACTTTTTCTTCCATGGGAAATGGTCCTGGCAGTTATCCTTGACTCATTATTAGATCATGTTTCTAGTAGTTTCAAATGTCCTATAATTTCCATATTACTTGACCCCATGATCTAAATGTTATTCTTCCTTATGTTTATTAATGATCCATGACTGTTAATATCATTATTTTATACCTTCGAGCCCAAGTGTTCTTCTTTATTCATATGTTTATACTCTTACTGAGGTTTTTACCTCATCACTTTTGTGCATATATTTTACAAGTTATCTTATGAACATGTAGAAGATAAATGGATGATAGGATCTCTTTAGGGATGATTAAAATAAATATGTTTCATTTTATTTCAATGTCTTCAGTTTAATGTACCTAATCATCCAAAGACACTATAATTTATGATCCCTATCATATAATTTGATAGTTAATGATGCTTAAATCATGTAATATTATGCTTGAAAGGATAGGGTTACTTTAGTTGGTATCAGATAAAGGTCTATTTATTTTTGGATATTAGGACCAGATAACTTCAAGAAAAACCCTCGGGATAATAGTTTCACCATAGATAACCTATATTGAAACATATAGTATCCAAAAATAGGTTATACAATTCATTTATAAGTTTGTCCTTATATGCTCAATTTTTCATTTTAATAAGATTATTATCTAAGTATTCTATCCCCCTAATTGTGAATTATTATTCTTAGTTAATGAATGGGAATATAAGAACCCATTCCAATAGTCAATGTGATAAGAAATATTATGATTTCCAAAATTATATTCCAAATATGATGGGAACGGGTGATAATAACTTCATGATTGTACTTGCTTAACTACGCCATGTTATTAATAATAAACTGAAACTTTTGAAACACCATACTTATCTTATGAAATATACATTCACATTCAAATCATTTCTTCAAAAAATTCCTCCCAAATTATGTGGGTCTTCTAATTCCCTCCTCTTAGAATAATTAATTATCTCCATTGAAAAGATATTATATGTTCTCTAGTTCTCAGAAGAAGGGAAATTTTTTCTCCAAGTTTATCATTTTTAGGGGGAGATGATCAGTGGAAAAAAATGATAAAGACCACAAAGTCCAATGATAAAATTCATTCCATGAAATGGGAATATTTCATGAAAATATTTTTCAATAAATATTTTCCCCCAAATAATTGTCTTAAGATAGAAAGGAAGTTCCACAGATTGAAGAATAAGGAAGAGGAGTATATTAGGACGTATGATAAAATGGTTACCATAATTGCAATATAAACATATAAAGTTTTCATTAACACCAAAATAAAGGTGAATTTATTCTTTATAGGTCCAAATAGGTGTCTAGAAAATGCATTGGTGATTCAATACTTCATCAGTAATGAGGATATTTTCCATTGTTCCCTTATTGTTGATATTTTGATTGTAGAATCTCAATAGTCTTGTGGGAACAATGAAAAAATTTGGAAAACGGTATTTTATATGGGTGTATTGATAGAAAATACCTTGATAGAAATAAGTTCCAAAATCCCATGTGTCAATAGTGTGGGAAAACACATCATGGAAATTACTTAAAGGGAATTAAGATATGATTCAAATGTGGAAGAGAGGGGAAGATGGAAAATATCATCTGAAGGGATATAAAGAATCTCACTAATTTGGAAAAATATGGGATGGTTTAGATCAATACTCAAACTATAGCACACTATTTCAACTTTAAAAAACATGTGAATTATGAAATCCATTTTCCTATGACAAGGGTTATTAGGGGAAATCAATAAAAAACACCAAAGAAATAGGAAGGTAATATTTTATCACTAATATTGAGGTGTAACATACAAATGGTGTGCTGAATGGTACAATAGTTATTCATTAAATAATAAATAATATGTTATCTATTTCTAGATCTATTCATCCTTTCAAATATTATAGGTTTAGTAAAACTACTTGAACACCACCACAAAACATAGAGGCTGATTTATCTGTGAGAATAATAAATGGGGAATTTATTTTACTGAAATATTATAACCCCATCAAGAATAATGTTGGTAGATTGAAGCTCCCAAAAAATATTCGTCTGCTTATTTTGGAGTAGTTTAAAGCTATATTGGGAATGGATTAAAAATCATTATACAAATCCCTTATCAATAGTCAATAAAGGGATATCACTCATCAAAAATAGATATATCCTCCAATTCTATACATGTCTAAGGATCATGATGAATCTACATCAGAATCACTTCCACAATTGTGGATGTTATTACGTTTTGTGAAATAATATCTATCTAAAATGACTAAGATAAAATAGAGGATCATGCTCATATAAATACCCATTTTGAGGGACTACACTACTATTTTCCACTAAGAATTATCTGGTCTTCCTCCTGACTAAGTGGTTGAGTTATCAATTGAACATATTCGAGGATCATTGACCACATTATAGAAACCATATCGA
Source organism: Viscum album (assembly GCA_963277665.1). Classification (NCBI taxonomy): domain Eukaryota; kingdom Viridiplantae; phylum Streptophyta; class Magnoliopsida; order Santalales; family Viscaceae; genus Viscum; species Viscum album. Next base: position 423,747,264 of record OY728139.1, on the reverse strand, counting down.
ATGACCATCATTTAGTTGGAATAATTTAGGATGTAGTTATAGGATAATGTAGATAAGGGTTTTGTACACCCTTTTGTCTTACCATGGTCTACAAAAACATTATTTTTCAAGATGAAGGATAGATCAATGCTTCAATATATTGATTATCTTGAACTCCAAATGATCATTATAGAGAACAAGTATCCCCTTTCAATGTTAGATGACTTGTTAGATCAACTATGGGTGTCCTTGTATCTCACAAAGATGGAAATTCAGTCCAGATATCACCAATTAAAGCTGAAGAAGGAAGATATTACCAAGAAAACATTTTCAACAAGGTATATGTACTATTATTTCATAGTTATTCCCTTTATTATCACTAATGCATCAACAATATTCATGGACATAATGAATATATTCTATAGAGATTACCTCGAATTTTTTTTTTAATATTTCTTGATGATATTATGATATAATCCTAGATAGTGGAGGAACATGAGGATCATTTGATTATTGTGATGAAGATATTATAAAGGGATAAAATTTATGAAATGTATAATAAATGAGAGTTATGTAAGGAGGAAGTATCATTAGTAGATCATGTTATCACTATAAAAGATAAATATATGGACCCTTCTATGAAAAAGAAAATCAAATAGTGGTCAATGCCAACATCTATAGTGGAGATATGTAGTTTCCTTAGTCAAGCTAGGTATTATTGTTGATTTTTTGATGATCTTATCATGACTGTAAAACCCAATATCCAAGATGAATTTTAATGGAATGGTGTTTTTCTGGAGCATTAAATGTTAATACTGCTTCAAAGAGTTGAAAATTGGCTTATCACTACAGTAGTGCTCACACTACCAACAAGTGGGAAACACATTGTGGTATACATAGTTTCATAATTCAAGGTATTACTACGTGTACTAATGAAAAATGATAAATTGATAGCCTACTCTTCAAGGTAGTTTAAAATTCATGAGAAAAACTATCCCATGAATGGTCTAGAGTTGGTGGTGGTGATCTTCACGTTGAAAATCATGAGGCATTATGTCTATGTGGTGAAGTGTGAAATGTATATTGATCATAAGAGCCTCAATATATATTCACATAGTTGGATCATAAAATGTGTTATAGAATATGATTAGATATTCATAATGGATTATGAAATCTAAATTCACTACCATCGAAGTAAGGAAAATAAAGTGGAATATTCTCTAAGTAGAATGTATCATTAAACTTTATACATGATGAGAATTGGGAATGATTAAATATTCATAGACTTATAGAGGATGGAAATGGGAATCTTTATGTAATTAATATCATCAATAATTTATCAAATGATTTCTCAATAATCCCTAATGAATACAATAATTGTTGATCAAAGAAATAATGTGGAAATTCAGAAGAAAATAGAATCTATGAGCCATGGAAAATCCCCAGATTTTAAAATTGACAATGAAGGGGTTGTATGATTTTGGTCATGACAATATGTACCAGAAAATATCCGTATATATAAGGATATTCTGAGTGATGCACATAGATCAACCTTCTCTATTCATCTTAGGATCACAAAGATATATTAGGATCTCCGACAGAACTATTGGCGGGACAATGTGAAGAAGGAGACTGTTGAGTATATATCAATGTGTCTAGTATGTAAATAAGTGAAGGATAAAAGGAAAACATATAAATAGATGATACAACACTTTTTCCATACCAACATGGGTATTAGAAAACATATACATGGAATTTGTCACTAGACATCTGAAGATATCCATAGGAATAAATTTTGTATGGGTTGTTCTGGATCATCTTACATAGATAGTATACTTTATTACAATTTGAGATGAATTCCCACTAGGTAAAATTTCATGGATACACATCAGAGAAGTGGTAAGTATTCATGGAGTACCACTATCAATTATATTTGATCGAGATATGATATTTACCACTAATTTATGTAAAAGTCTCTAGAATTCTCTAAACACAATGATGAACTTTTTTACAATATATCAGTCACAAAATGATTGCCAACCTGAGCAGACTATTTAGAAACTGTAAAAAATGTTGAGAATATGTACTATGTAATCTAATGGAAGAATTGACAAACATATACCTATATTCTAGTTCTTTAATAATGATAGTTTCCACTCAAGTATTCAAATAAATTCATATAATTCCCTTTATTGGAAAATATGTAGTACACTGGAATGTAGTGATAATGTTTGGGAATATAAACTTCTAGGAATGAATATGGTAGAATAAATATTAGAAAAGATAAAAACCATTCAGCAGCACATCCCAAAGTCAACAGAAGAGCTATATAAATAATCATTTATGAGACTTGGAATCTAAGGTTAAAGACGTGGTATTCCACCAAATATCTCCATGGAAGGGGATCATTATATTTAAGAACAAATGAAATATGTGTCCTAGGTACATTATCCCCTTTTTGATTCTTGATCATGTTAGAGATGTATCATATCAACTACCACTTACACCTACCATGTCTCATGTAAATGATGTTTTCCATATATCCCACATGTGGGAGTACATACCATATCCCTCAAATGTACTGAATTCAGAGGTGGTACAATTGAAAAATGATATCTCTTATGATGAGAAACTAGGTATGATATTGGATTGTAGAGATACATTTCTACATAAAAATACCACTCACCTTGTAAATTTTTTATCGAAGAAACAAAAGTAAAAATATGTTACAAGGGAACCAGAGGAAATAATGAAAGATAAGTACCATCATCCATTTTCCCCATAGTTTTTAAAATGTAATTTCAATGGTGAAATTCCATAATGGGGGAATAATGTAACCAACCCAGAATTTTATCAATGAAGATTCCATACTTTAAATTATTTCATAAAGTATAAATCACATAAAATAACATAAATAACACATATGGATCATTATAAATGAATAATGAATGAAATAATAGGTATTTTTAGAAATTAAAGAACCAATACAAATATAATATTAACTTGACCTTTGAAATTTTAATATGACCCTAATGAATAGTAACCATTCCAATAGAATAGTAACCTCATAAAAAAATTATAAATAAAGTTTAAGTATCTCATAAATGAAAATATTATATAATCATATAATAGTTTAAGTAATTATATGTTTTTAAAACGATAAATTATGTTTTGTTATTTTGTGAAACATGAATGTTTATATACAATTTTATAATTAATATTATGAATTATAATAAAATTTATTTTAAAAAATATATACATAAATTAATTTTTTTTGTCCTATGGTTATAAGATAATTTTTTGTGGAATTTATTAATTTTTCAATGTGTTTTAAATTATATTATATTTTTAAAATTAGTATTTGTTGAATAAATAATGATTTTAATTAAAAATAAATTTATATTATATAGAAAATTATTTCCCCAACAAATAGTTTTTATTTTAATTATACTAGTCGAAAAAATTGTTAGGATGAATTTTTGGAATTTTTCTCAAATAGTTGAATTTTTTGTGTATAGAGAAATATGATAATTTACGGTATAAGCGAAATACCTGAATTATTGAGTTGGTAATGATGATTGGATAACAAAAACCCCATTAGATAGACCTAAAATTCACTATTTACATTACATATTCACAGGAATTTTCACTATTCATATTCTTGGTCCAATGTAATACACAAATGAATAAATAAAAAAAACACCCCTTTCCTTCACTATAAATACCACCCCTCAACAACTCTTATCCCCACACCTCATAAGCCTGTATGATTTTCCAATTCATACCAAATACTCTTACCAAATATATTTACTATGTACAGTAATTTTTATTCTCAAAGAAATACCAAAACAAATTTTCACAAAGGAGGTTCTCAAGGAGAAGAATTAATGATGTAAAATCTACATTCCCTTTATATATTTTGTTTTCAATTTATTTTATTTTTCATAAACTATACTAACATATTCTATAAAATCATGTATAATAACTCTAGTATCGTATATATACAATAATTTTATTATGTTAATATAAAGTACATCATTAAATCCCTTATCATATTCCTTTTATTATAAAAATGAAATTACCATCCATGAGGTATTGATTTATCACTATCAAGGATGGAAAGTTTTAATTTCCCTATACGACGATACAGTCTTGACATAAAACCATTATAATGGTTGGTAAATGTTTTAAAATTTAATTTATAACCATTTTGTAGTTTTTAATCTAACTTTTAATAACAATAATTAATAATGAAACAAAACTCGTTTGTGATGATAAAAAAACTGCCAAAATAATATAAACGATTAGAACGGACGTCTTATCAAACGATTGATCCTCACCCCCAAACAACCAAATGAAGTATATAAGATTTTAATATTTTTTATGTCAATTATTGACATAAAACATTAATTCTGGATATCAATTATTGGTTTACATAATTTTTTATACACATGTACATGTGAACCAATCATTAAAACCAGGGAAACAAACATTACTGATGATGAAATTGTAAATTATAAATAATAAAAAAGTCCATAAATGAACATAATAAAATTATAATAAAAAATTAAATGTAAAACTGGTTATTAGTTATAAAATAATGGATTTAATTTTATTATCTAGGAAATTAATATCAAGGTATGAACTGTTTCATATACAAGGTAAGGGATTCTTTTCGAATCATTATATTTTATTCGGGTAAATCATTATCTCCATTTATCCATATTTAATTATTAATTAATAATTTTTTAATAATCCTAAATTATGTTTTTATGTTCCATATATATGTTCATACACCTATTTTTATTTCCATTATTTGTAAATACATGTTTTATAATGACCCCCTCGCATTTCCTCCTGATAATCATGTCTTGTTAAATAGAACTTCTCATATTATTAGTCATTTTCAAGTACCGTACATAATATATTTGAAGAATTTTTTTTAATTAATTAAATAATATAATCCTGAAATACAATCTTTCTTCATTTATGGGTTTACACAAATAATTATGAATGTTTCACTTTGATGAGTCTTTAATTTTCTCCCTTAAACCGTACTAAAGTGGATCATTTATAAAGATTCCTAAATATTATTTTAAGGGTTTCAAATCATTTTGACCTAATTTATCGTCATATATTATTTTATTTATTTATTTATTTACATTTTTTATTCAAATACATTATTCCATTAATACTATATTGTTACTCTCTTAGGTTATGTGTTATGAAATGTTTATGATAACCAATTCATTATTGGGTAACCCTTGTGTTAATACCTCATGTTATATTTTTATTATGAAAAAATATACCTGAACATGTAATGATGGGTGTTACAAAATATATCTCCAATGAATTATTTAATGTTTAGTCTCACGAGAGTTTATTCTAGGATAGGGAGTGAACCATATTTCTTTATAGGACTTTGTCCCTCATGTGTAATGGTTATGGAAGATAGCTTTGACTCATGCTTATGTCATTTTGTGTGTTATTTCCACATTTCTATAGTTCAACGATTACAAGTCCCAATGATATAAATGTTATTTTTCATTATATTTATTAATGACCAGGCCTTTTTATGTCATCATATTATGCCTTTTAATACATGTTCTTTGCATTATTCATATGTTTATACCATTATTGGGATTTTTAGCTAATCATGTTTGTCCACTTATTCCCTAAGTTATCCAATGTAGATGTAGGAGATCAATGGAATATAGGATGTATTTATGAATTATTAAAATATTATTTTATTCTATTTAAATGTTTTCTATTTTATGTTCCTAATCAGCAGATGACACTAGAATTTAAGAACCTTAACTTATAATTTGGTGGTTAATTATGTATAAAATCATGTAATAAAATGTTTAATAGTATAGGGGCCCTTTAAATATAGTCTATAACTAAATTCTAATAATATGTATAGTAATTGAAGTGTATAAAAACACATTCCAACAAGAAGAATTGCAAAATAAATTTCATAATATAAATAGAGTTCATGGATAAAGAGAAGAAGAGGATCCCTTACCTTGAGGGAAGCTTCTAAAAGATTGAGACGATATTATTAAGTTTTTAAGAACACTTTAGGATGGATTTAGAGATGTATATGGAGAGTAAATTCAATACCAATGGGTTTTAGTGAAGGCTTGTGAGAGTTTGGGTTGGTATTTATGGAAAAGAGGAGTAATTATTTACAAATTTTTAAACCATATTTTTTAGAAACTATATGATAAAAAAATAAAAAATAAAAACCATACCATGGATTTTTGACATGGTTATTTTTCATAGGAGTGTGGTTTTAAATATTTTTTGAGGCCAGGAGCATTAAATATTAATATAATAACATTACTTATGTGGATGTGAGAAATATTTATAAAGAATTGATTTGAAAACCATAAAATATATTATAGGTTTTGGAGGATTCATTAAAGGATCTTAAAATTAAAAAAATTACTAAAAATCATTTTTTAAGGACATATATATATATATATTTGATTATGGATACATTTTATTGTATTAATTATTTCAATTATGGTATATTATGATTTTATAATATTTACCTTATATTTATACTGTATTTATTTTTTACCGAATAATTCCACAATCTTAGAAAATTATAAAAAAATTAAATGTCCTGATTTCGAAGTGATGATTTCAAAAATAATATTTATCTTATCAAAACAATTTGCTAAATATGATAATTTTTAATTTTAAATAAGGATCACTTATTTATTAAAAAAATACTAGTTTTAATGATATTGAAAACATTCGTTACTACATAAAAATTACATTGGCCTTTATAAAATTATATTATAATTTATAATTAAATAAATATTATTTATTAATAATAATTTATTAAAATAAATTTCATATAAAAAATTCATGAAATTTTCAAAATATTAAGTGAATTGAGAATATATATTTCCAAAAAAATAAAATTTTTATTTCATCATATAAAATTATAATTTCTATAAAACTCATTGTATAATCACTAATAAATCAATAATAAATATGGAAAAATATAATAATTATTTCGTTAAAATTTGTAACATAAAAATAAATTTTACTATGTTATGGATACATATCCTGTTATTATATAAGAAAATTACTTGAGGGTAAGGTGTGTGATGGTTGTGAAATCATGGGGTCATTCAATGAACATTGTTTTGGTTGTGATATTGATAATCTTGAACATATCCCATAAATTATTTCAATTGGTCTTTAGTTTTTGAATCTTTCTGGGGATTAGTTAAGGTAAAATATAGTGTTTTCATCTCCCTTAGAATCTCAAATAAATGGGATTCATAGGGTGTGATCTTACTAGTTGATGAAATCACCTATGTTTTCTGTGTCAATTTGAATTTATCATGACCCTTACTATATACTAATGTTAACAGTCAGTACTTAATGAACACATTATAAATTTTTGTAGTTTTTATGATATTTTAGTTCATACATTTTATATCAGTCCAAAAAAACAAGATTATTTTATGTCTTTTCTATAACTATATTATTTAAGAAGGTATTTATTAACATAAAAGGGAATTTAATTTATAAATTTTCTTTCCATTAGATTACATCACATCATTTTATGTATTGATGTTTTACACCCTTTTTTCACGTCCACCGTAGTGGATTATTTAGAATTCCATTAAATGATGACTTACCTATTCAGAAAAAATATAAAACTAGGCTAACATATAATGTTCTCTTTATTCATATTAGAATATAGCATTACTGTATCCCTTTAAACAAAACTCTTCCTCTACTCTATAGATCAAGAAAATTTTCTCATTCCTTTTCAAATACTCTATAACGATAATAATAGTATTCTACGGACTCTCACTAGGATTGGATTCATATCTATTCGTTTTTATATGATCGTAGGGGATATCGGGTTTATTAGACAAACAATATAAAATATTGATCCTATGGATTGTGAATATAGAATTTTATCCATCATTTATAAATCCTTATGAGGATCCTAAATAATCCTCAGATTAATGTTATATAAAAAAGGTAAAAAATTCTTATTATAGTTCTCCATTCTAAAATTATTTATGAATTTACCTAATTATATGTCTTTATAGATTCCAAACATCCTAATAAATCAATATTTATAGATCTTAATATAGTACATGACGGATACTTCAACAATTTATTATATAGAGAACAAATTTTTCAGTCATATCATCGTAGAGTAGAGTGTCGGCATGTCATTTTAGATAAGATGTATTTCATATACTTACCGTATCAGAAACACCCCTGCATTCCCACTAATTAGCATGTATAAATAGGAATCATCCATGTTTTCTTATGAATTTTAACTCTTTGATTATGACATCAAATAAGATATTCCAAATCCAAGATGCATCATTTAGAACAAAAAACTGACTATTGGAACATGCATACCTTATAAAAATCTATTTAAAATATAAAACATTTGGGTTGCATCATATACCCTTATTTGACTAAATTATCATTAATGGATGTGGTTTTATATCCTTTTGATATATCACATAATTTAAATAATCTTTTATGGAATGAAACATTAGATCAGAATTTATCATCGCTATACAGAAAAAAATTCTTTATATTCAATATCATGAATATTATTGTAATATTTTACAATAAACAATGCTTTACAAGTAGACACTACACCATTTAAGTATGAATTCTTATAAAAAAATATATACAATACATGCCTCACCCTTTTAGGTGAGTTCAACAAGTTTCAAAATTAGTTAGTGTATATGCATTATATTTCAGATTCCATAGATTTTGATCATATATCATAATCATAACAGTTGATGTCCTAATGGTATATAGTAGGTTCACCTAAAATGAATCTTATATCAATTTCATTAGCCACAAGAAATCCATATCTATCCAAATCATAATGGATCAAATGAAATCTTTATATTTATTGAGTAACATGACTTGGTTCTTATTATATAGTTCTTTGTGAAATATAATCATCCTTAATCTCAATAATACTTAATGAATATTGGTAGGGAATATCTATATGTTTGATATTTCTCCCACTGAATACATTATCCATGTTTTTATCACAACGAAAACACCCTCTCTTACCGCAAACACTTCATGTTTAGTTTCATTATAGAAATAATATCCCTTTTATTCTGGATAGAACCAAAAAAATAAGAATTATTTGACTTGGTTCTTACCATATAATTATAAAATCATCTTAAAAGTTATTCATAGCCCCAAATCCTCATAAAATACATAATGAAGAGTTTTCAAATCTATATATCATATACATTATTTATGAATTTTTTTAAAAGGGGTGTAATTAAGTGGAAATACACTTGTATACAGAGCATAACCCAATAATGTAATAGGAATCTCACACCAACTCATTAGCAATTTCCCATGTTCAATAGGGTACCATTCCTCGTCTTAGACACACCATTCCACTTTGGTGCTTCAAAAGGCATGATTTGGGTCACTTTCCTAAAATATCGCTGATTATGAATGAATTGTTGGATTAAGTATTCACCACCCCTATCTGATAAAAGAGTCATAAAATATTTTCAATGCTAATTGTATTCATAATTACATATTTTTTTGATCTTTTCAAATGCTTCATACTTGTGTCTCCTTAAAAAAGCATAATCATACTGACAGAAGTTATAAAAAAATCTATTAATTAACAAATAACCATAAAAAACCAATTTATTGTTTACTCATTTGTAAAAAAATGTTATTAATTTTTATATCCAATAAACCACTATCTCTTTCACCATTTCAAAAAAAAATTGTTCATTTTTTTATGAAACATTATTAACACATCTCAAATGAATCATAATCAATGGTTTCCGATAGTCCATATATATGAAGTATTTGGATATGTTTCTCATTTATATGTCTAATGATACAATTTTAAATATAATTGGGATTAGAATAAACATTTAAATTTTCATTATAAATTATATAAATATGATAATATATATATATAATGTATAAACCATCAACCTATCCCTAATGTAAAAAATGTTCCATTCTTATATAGAACAATAGTTGTTCTTAATAGTGAATAAAAATATAATCTTGTCAAAACAAGATACAAATAATTAAATTTATGTTGTTACAAGAAACATAATATTATTTTTCCAATTTAAGAATAATTCACTAGGTAGACATAGATCATAATTTTATACTTCTAACACATCAAATTTTTCTCCATTACTGACATCATGATCTGTTTATCGATTCTTTTATAGCCTCATATATTACAGTTTGTGTTTATCAAAACGTATGTGTGATAAAAACTAGTTATATAATAACTATGAATTAGAGTTTATGAAATTTAAATATATATATATAACACTCACATTTAGATACTCAAAATAATTTTCATTTATAAAATTTATAAAACCTATATAAAAATCTTGAATTGTTTTAATTGTCATACATATTAGGTATTTCATTATTATTATCATAATGTACATGTAAATAAACAACAGATACATATATGTGATAAATTATCAAGTTTTATATCTTTTTATCAATACTCACATATCACTAAAAAACACATCTTTGGTGTAAAACTTGTCAATTTAGTTTTTTGGGTGGAAAATCATCCCAAACACAATATTTGTGGTGCAAGGATACCTAATAAAACAAATATTTATTCTAATCCATAAAATAGATAATACGCATATATATTCTATATTATTTCAACCTTTGTAGTTTCCCAGCTATGTGTCACCCTAATTCCATGATAGGTTGTGATTTTATAACCCTTAGGATTAACCATACCCACTATTTCTTATGCAAGATAATTCATGGAAACCCCTCTTTGGAAAAACCCACCTGGTTAGAATTTCATGGTCATATTATTTTCTTCATCAGAAGGAAATATCAAACTTAGTATTGTGAGGGGTTTTCTTTAAATTCTTACCAATTCAATATACATTATATAAATATTTAATTAAAAAATACTATATCATACACAATATTTATCTTCTCATGTTTAATAATTTAGTTTTGGAATTCCTATTCCATCCAAAAAATTAATGTGTTTACACCACAGAAATGTGAAAATCCATACATGACCAATATCTTTTGTTACTAAGCCTAATATATATACCAGCCATATTTATACATATATAAGTGCATCTCACACATAAGTTATGTTAACTCATCAACAAAACAATTATAAATATATGATATTTAAAATCTTCACATGACTAATCCCAAAAAATTGATAAAAATCCCACACATTTATATAATAATATACAATCCTATAGAATAGTGGGTAGTCTAAACCCATGTTCCAATCCCAAAAGATAATTAATGTAAAATATGATTCAATTAAAAATGATTCTATAACTAAATATGCCTAAACTATGTCTAGAATCTAAATTCTACTAAATAACATTAATTAAAAACGAATGTTAGAAAAAATGAAAAATGTATCATATGATTTTTAACAAATCATGTAATAAAGGACAATATCATCTAGATTAAACTATCCAATAAATAAAGCATACACAATATTCATATTTATAAAATTGAATATTCTAAAATAATATCACAAATAAATAAACACTCAATTTATTTTAAAAAAAATGAGATTCAAATATGAATATTTTACATTTTATTTATGCATGAAAATATCCTATTTTCAATATCTATCACTCATCATTTGTAAAAAAATTATAAATTCTAAGAAAAATATAAAAAATATTTAATTTAATTAATTTGGTTTTTGAATAAACTTGATAACGTTAGTGATAAAACATGTGACTGAAATGTATAATATAGAAAAGGAAAAAAGGTCATAGAAGTGGAAGGTAGTTAGCTAGAAATATTGGTCCATGTGGGTGTAAAATAAGTTATAAATGGTACATAATGATAGATAGAGTGAGTTGTGGAATATATTTTTATTACAGTATCTACCAAATGTCTTTCTCGGAGAGATAATTATTATTATGAACTTCTTCCGTTATTTTTATTATACACTTATAATGCATTTTTATTGTTAAGATAAATACATAAAATAATATTTTAAAATTAGAATCTTATTATTTTGGTCTAACCCTATAGAAACATCAATCATATGAGAGGAAGTGACATAGAGACGAAGGACCAATATTGGATGGATAGAACAGAACAACTCATGGAATATTTTGATTAAATTCTAAACAATGTGATATCTTTTAATGGAAAATTATCACTAGGAGAACAACCAATAGAGTAGGATTTGTAGTGATGGGAGAAGGTTACGAAGGATTTGGCTGGATTCCATTGATATATGGGGTTCCACCTAAATCAAATAGTATATATAGGAGGAACTACAACTGATCATAGAGACAATGGATTTTGAAAGGATCTTAGGTAGAATCACACTTGTGGAAATATTATAAAAAACATAGATAGGGTGAAAAAAGATCCCATTTTAGTACCAGATCTATGGACATTCATAAGGGTATTTTAACTCCCAATGATCAATGGTTTACATTCAAGGGGGATGTATCAACCATTCTAAGTTTTTTATTTAAATTCATAAAACTCTTAATGGATTGATGTTTTTAATTAGCTCTAGTTTTCATTATAGGCATTGTTATTCACTGGTTTGTGATACTAAAGGAATTATACTAAATTTCCCTAGGATAATTTTCAAGAAGAAGACAATAGCGTGTTTTAATGGACATTAAATCCAGAATGAATATAAATAAATCATAGTGTAACAAAAAAATTATTTTCTTATGAATACATATAACACTTTGGGTAATAAGTTTTCTTAGTTCCTCAAAAACCCAATACAGTAGTATTTAGATACTTTTTGTAGGGATTGTGTGAGGACACAAGATTATTGGAACACAATTGCAATCTATAAACACAACTACAAGCGAAGATGATATCATGAAAATTACAACATGAATCCATGAAGGGTATGGGTTCTCAATACTGAGGAGGTTGAAGGAGATTAATGGTAGATTCCTATCCACAAGGGGGTGGAAATCATGGAGTCCGTATACTCTTAAACAACTTTGATTCATGGAGGGCTAAATTGGAGGCTTTCAACATTAAATCCTAAAATATTAATTATTAGAGGATGAAGAGTATATTATCAAAAAAATATGTTTTGGGAGTATTGATGGATAAAAGTCTATTGTTTTTTGTGTGGACTACCTTTAAATCCGCTTAAAAAAATGTTATAATAAGAAATTGAGGTGATGATTCTGGGAGATCAAGTTGAAAAAGTAGAAAAAATGTAAGTATTTTCAGGGAAATCAATAAAAAAAATCATCAGGACAATGTAAAATTAATGGTGGTAGAGTAATTATATTTCAGTCATTCTTATCCATCACGAGGTTTAAAAAAGGGTGATGTAGCATCCACAATGTTGGGGGGATGGATAGGGAAAATTAATATTCTAATATTGAATGAAAATGGATATAAACATAAATTTATATCAACTATGTTGGATAAGATTATTTTCTTAGTTTTTATTCAATAGAATAAAATGGAAGGGAATATGGTCAATGGGGACCGTGTGGAAACTCAAGGTTTCTGTGAATATTTGGAGCTGGATATCAGTGAATTATCATCTAAAATTGATGTGAATGTTTTATAAATTAGTGGAATAGGAATAAAATGTGTTTATTTCATTGTGAACACCTTCAGAGGTGAAAACTAATTTTGGAGAAATGACTATGAGGTTGTGAATTGGGGAATAAGACAATATCCATAGGGAATATGACCACACATTCCTAACAACCTCCTCATTTGATGGTTCTGCCATGTAAACCTATCATAGGGGAAAAATGTGATTTATTATAACAAAAAAAACTCTAGTAACTGATATCTAGTGTATACATTTTTAAATTTATATAAGTTACAGGGGATCATATCAATATGGTTCGATCATTATATTAGTTCTGAAGAACCAAAAAATAAATGATTTCTATTTTACAAAGGAGACAAAATATATATGAGAAAAACGAAACTATTTTTAATCCTGGAAATGAATTCAATGATTCATTATTAATTTTTTATTTAAATAATAAAAATAAGGGTGATATTAAATTGTTAATAAGGGTTGCATACAATGAAAATTATCCTTAAAAAATAAATCATAATCAATACATAAAGGTAAGTAACTATAAAAAGAATTTTTTTTATTCAATATCATGAGAAAAAAGTAAATTTTTATATAATATGAGCATTATAATATCAATGATGAAAATTCTTAATGTCAATTCTCTTGATCAATTCCTCATGCCAATGAATTTTCAAATTTGTTTATGTATACACCAAAAACCTAATTAATAAGGCTATCTAACTGGGTTGTCTCATTGGACCCAGTGATGCATCTAGGGGATATCGATTTTCAGGAACAACCCTTAATTCCATTACCAATTATTTCATTATATAATGGATGATCAAATTAATTCCTGAAAAAATCACCTTATTAACAAATATCTGTGTTGAGTAAAGATTATGGAATTTGAATATTTCAATGTTAAATCGAATAAAATTCAATATAGAACAACATTTATAGAAATTGTATAAGGTTTTGGAAACAATCAAACCCATTATATAACGAACATGATTATGGAAGATAAATTTAATTTATAATGAAACATAATCACAAGAAGGTGATTGTTTCAATAGAAAGATAATGAAAATAAAATTAATAAGAGAAACAATATGACAATCAATTCATTAGAAATATAGGTTTCATAATATAATCAACTATTTTTTATACTAAAATAAAATCAAATTAAAATTTTTAATAAGTTATAATTAAGTAATTTTCATTGTAAAATCCATGGAAACCTGAAGAAGAAGCTAAAATTTTTATAACACTTATAGTGGTAGGTAAATCCATTAACTCCATATATAGTAAAATAAAACATTGCTTTTAAGAATGTGTAAGGAATGTTATAAATACATATTTTATTAAACATAATAAATATTCCATTAAAACAATTTTAAAATCATTATAACCTAAAATGTTATTATTAAGTCATTTTAGTATATTCAAATGAGTTTTGTGAAATAATTTTAAAAATTAAGTGCATTGAAATAAATTATACCCATTCAAAAATAGAAATAGGATTTGCATTTTTTTTAAATTTATTTACTTTATTAAAGTGATAAAGAGATTAAAGGTTGTATGAAAACATGTAATGTAATTAAATATATAAATTATAAGAAAATAGTTGGAGTTTATTAAATATAGTTTATAATATTTTTAATGAAAATATAAGCAATCCTAAAAAATGAGATTGTAAAATAAATTGTTACTTTATTGGAAACTTTTAAAATGTAACTCCTTGACAGAGAAAACATTAACTGAATCATTAATTACCATTAATTAACATATATTAATTTTATGTTCATATAATGGGAAGTATATACATCAATGTAAAGAAAATAGGTCTATAATGAAAAATATGTCTCAATATGGTAGAAATTGAAATGAAATCCCTTACATCAGAATTCCAAAAAGATGGACCTGACTTAGACTCCTATATAATAAATTAAAATATATTATTATTACATAAAATTTCTATATATATATATATATATTTAATAATATATATTATCCACTTATAAAATCATATCACCCATTCATTAATTATCTTTTATTATTATCATCATTTCAGTAGTTAACTGTTTAGTTTTATCATGCATGTTTTATCATGGTAGTTCTAGTTATTATTCATAGTTTATAGTTTCAAAATCTCAAAAAATATATTTTTTTTATAAATATTATAAATATAATCATTATATAAATATTTTTAATCATCTATGAAAAGGGATAATGAAAAATTAACCACATCATTTCGTGGAGGTGGTAGTCCAAAAATATGCTTGAGCGGTGTTATCATTTTTTTCAGTGGTGGAAGGGAATAGAAGTAGGTGATATATTACATTTAAATGATCACATTTATTTCATAAATATAATATATATATATGTATTATAGTTAATTAATTATTATTATCCATGGGTGGTGGTGATAGGAAACAAATTACATTGGTTAACTTGGCGGTTGTCTGACATACACATGAGAGATTGTTTTTTAGAATTTAATGGGTAAGAAGAGGGAAAATATCATCTGTACCCATAATAATATATAGTTATATTGTAGATACCTATTTTATTCTATTTTATGTTGTAGAAAATAATTAAATCTCTTAAAAGGTAATGAAATATGAAACTGTTTCATTAAGATGATTACTTATTCTTTGAAAGAGAACATTTAATTAACAACTTAAGAACCATAGGGTTACTATTTTGGGATGAAAAAACCAATATAACATGGATAAGAATTTTGGGGAGATATTGCAGTGGTTAATTGGAGATAATTGGCCCCAGATATAAGAATAATAGAATAATAGAGGAATCCTTTTATAAGTAAGGTCGGTAGCACACTTGTACTTTTTCAATGTTTTAAAATATCATTAAGACATTTTCTTCTAGGTAGAGATCCAAATAAATAAGATTTAGAAGGTAAAATAAAATAGTTTTTAAATCAACCCAACCAAATTGATTTATAAAATTTTTATGTCTTTCAACCCATATATTTTTACGTAAACCCCTGATAAATACTTTTTAACATTAACTATGGAAATAGATTTTAATGTTTTTACTATCCATAATTAATAAAAATGAAAATTAAATACTTACCAGAGTTTGAAATTATAATTTAAAACATGATAAAAGTTTATAAAATTCAATCCCAATAATTATCATCGAATTTAAATATAAACCCTCAAAATGTGATGGAAAGTATTTTTTCTGAAAATACATTTTTCATGGAAATGATGGCCTTAAATTAAATATATGAGTTGTAATAATTATTATATTGATTTTAATTTATATATATATATATAATATATAAATTTCATTTAATTGATCCATTATTATATATTATTTTAGTTAATTAATATGGAAAAACATTATGAACTAAAAACGGTTTTATAAAAAATATCCACTTTCTTACCTAAAAATTATCTTATCAGTATTTATATCAAATTGATAATAAATAAATGATTAATTCATATTATTAATAATTTTATTAATTAAAATTATTATTAGTTAAATAATAAAATTTAAAATAGTCATAAAATCATATTTTTAAGAGAAATTATCGAACAATATTTCTATGATTTTTTAACATAGTAAATTCAAAATCAAAATGCATCCTATAAAAATAGATTTTTATTTAATTAAATGTTAAAATATTCATATTTATATTTTTTCATGAAATTAAAATGTTCACTTAATATAATTTAAAGCTATGTTATAATATTATTTTAATATCCTAGAATTTCTGTATAATATTTTTAAATATACGGAATTATTTTCAGACCGAAAAATCTGATGGTGCGTGATTCTGAGGCTCAGGGTGTTAGGAATGATCTGCCGAAAAAGTGGAATGTTTAAAATATTTCATGTGAGTTTTTTTCTAGAACTTGTAGAAAAAATATTAAATGGGTGAACTGATCAGAAATATAAGAGCACCGTTGCGTTCAGGATGGTGGGTTTACCCCAGGTGCAACTTCATTTTTGTCATTGCATGCCTCCTATAAGAAATCCTGAAAATGATATTACTGTAAATAAAACAATTAATTAAAATTATTTTATTTTTAAAATTCTTATTACTCAGAAATGGTGCCTTGAATTAAATATCTGTGATAACCACTGAACTCATGAATGTATGCTTTCCATATGTAGACCCTAACAATGGCCAGTGTAGGCCAAGAGTGGATGTTTTTTTGGTTGTAAATAAAATAATTAAGAAACAATTATTTTATTGTAAAGAGGAATAACTTATAAACGGTAACTTAGAATGAAAATATGAGAGAACCATCGAGTTCATTGGGGTGTTTTCCCCTTAGGAGGAGCCTAACCTAGACCATAGTGGGTAAAAGTTGAATGTTAATAATTTATTAAACTTTTCTAGTTATGTTCAGTAAAAGTGGGGGCAGAGTTTTCTATCACCTGAAATGGTGATCGGATTAAAAATTCGTGGGTATTTTTGAATTCACAGCGCCGATATTCACTTATGGGAGACTTCATTTCGACCGCATTAGGTCAAGTGAAAATGTTAATTTTTAGGACTTTTGAAATATTAATAAAATATAATGTTATTTTATTTGATTTCTTTTTTATTTCTCCAATGAATGAGCTGTGGTGGTGGGGCTGATGACATGTCAATCCATTAATGACTTGAATATCCTATGTTTGTAACTGTAGCGCTGGGAATTTGGGAGGTACAATAATTAAATGAACCTCATTAATTATTTGAGTGGGACACACTCTTTCTACTCTCTTATTTATATAAAGCATGCGGAGTGGTGTTTTCACATCTTTACCAAGTGACAAGCTCTTGAAAAATATTGTGATGCCAACCACTAGTAGGATGAGACCAAATTCAGCGAGCGGTGACGAACACCACTGAATCATGAAATGAAGACAACGACGAATGAGGTTCCATGGATTGTCAACAGTGGACGTCTTATAGATGTAGGGGGTTTATGTTGATGTTTTAATTGATTAGTTAAATTTATCTCCTTATTTTAGTCATGTAACGCAGAGGGGACATGCCAAATGAACAGGGCCCAGACCCTCCGCCACTTTGTTCTTGACGGAGGTATCCCAGAAGAGCTCTAGGTGCAGACGATGTCAATAACAGACCGACAGAGTGTGTCCACTGACCCATAGAAGAAATCGCTGCCATGCCATGTCGGTGGTGGCCAGAAGACACACACGGCAACCGAACATGGGTGGGGGAAGGCAGTGCACGAAATTGGCCAATGGCTGCCGGCCTGAGCCAGCCACGCGGGACAAGGGTGTCACCCGAAGGCACTGCTAGCGAAAGCAGAAATGGAAGGACGGTGTGGTGCGGCTCGTGCCATGCCACATTGGCCAAAACCAGTCATCAAAATAGATGCAAATTAAATGTGGTGGGGAATTACCCCACTGAATATTGAACGACCCCACATGTGCGGGGCTAGTTTAACGCAATGGCCCGCCTTGGGGAGGACCGAGCCAGTATAGGTCGGGTCGGACCCGCTGCCCAGTGGGCCAGTATGGGCCAGCCGAGCAGCACCAGACGGGCTGAGCCAAACATAGCATGGGCCCACAAACCAGCCGAACTGACACCAACAGTCTAACCCCAGTGAACCAGGCCGACCCTAGTGGGCTGGACCCGAACAGGGTCAAGGAGACCCCGAGACCCATTGTGTCGGGTCGGTCTGACCGAGTCGAACCAGGCCCAAACCCAACTAGTACCCCATTAAATAAATGCATGTAACTAATGAAACAGGTGTCTGTTAGACATTTAGTATGTTTCATAGGGACCCTCTTTGGGAAACGATGCCTTTGGCATATTATGGTGGGCTTGACCAAGTCGGGCCAGACCGAGGTACGATCACCCCGGATTCACGGAAATGGGTGAAACTAACAGCCTGGGCATCTGATCTATGTGCCGTATGTGGCATAAGGACCCCGATGGGAATGTGGTCCTTTGACGATACTATAAGATATTTTTAATGTAGTTTGATGTGTGAAATGTGTTGGATAAAACGTGAATCCAACCGTGCCCTTTTTAAAAAAGTACCCATATCTTATAGACTTGTCGTTCGATCGACGTGATGTCTTTCCAATTAGGACTCCTATTATGTGGCAGACCTCTGTGATTATTCTTCATGAAAATTCATGGAAATTTAGGTACGATCAATGGGTTGAGGTGCATATCCTCTTGGAATTAAGCTTTCTTTGTACGAGAATTTAGTGGCTAACTGTAACATGAAGGAATAACATATATAATATGTGGGTCAACATCAATCGATCTTATGTGGGTCCACATTTATCGATCCTATGTGGGTCAGTGCTCAAAAAAACTTGATTTTTTCAGTGCTCACCAATCCTATGTGGGTCAGCATATACTGATCCTGTTTGGGTCAGCAGGAGAGGCTCTCGACAGAATATGATGATCCAGTGATAAGTATAATCATTTGTACTTCTGTACTGAAGTTATACATGGTGTGAGATGAGTCTTTACATTTTTTGTACTTTTACCTTTGTGGTGTTATATTTTTTGTATAATCCACTCATGGATCAGTTGTGAAAATGGCTTAAAAGTTGTATCCTTTTGTTTCCTCCTGAATAAGATGAGAATATTTTGATAAATTGGGTATATGCAGGGGAATATACCTTACTAGTGTTTTTGACTGGTTAATTCTTTTTAATTGAGGTCTTACATTGTTTATTTCCCTTGTGGAACTCTATAAGACCTCTGGTGGTCTTGGGGTCCCTACCAAGTACTGTTATACTCACCCATGCATGGGATTCACACACACCTTGTTGTGTCTTGTGCACATGATGAACAGCTGGGAAGAGACTTGAGGGAGCTAGGACCAGCCGGTACACTGAGGAAATAGGCTGACGTGGAATGCTGAGGAGATGACCCATATTTAACCATCATGTAGGATCCTTGGTGGACGATTCATGAGTTGTTTTATCTTTTCAGTTGTACTCGTATATTTCAGTTGGGATTTTATTCCAGCCACTTAACGTGCAGTGCACTTTTTACGGGTGTGAAGTAAATGCCTTAACATTATAGGGATATGCCTTTTTGGTTCATGACGACAACCCCTGGCATATAGAAGGTGGGAATAGCGTAGTCACGACATGGAACCCAGACGACGAGTCATGACAAAGTGGTATGATAGGGGTGTGTTCTACAAAAGAACATCAGCTCTGATCTTTCCAATATAAAAATTATGTTACGTGATTTGAGTGTGGTTTGTAGTTCAGGGAGTCCAGTGTTGGTGCGGTGACGGACATATCCATAAACTAGGACCCTGAATTCTAATTTCAAACTCGGTGCATGAAAAAACTAATTGCTTGTGTTTTGGAAATTATTTTACTTCGTTTCTTTGTGTTCATCTCACCATAAATAACATAATAACTGTGGCGCACCTTTTCCTTATTAGGATGTTGTCGCATAGATATCTAACTAGGATTCCCAATAGAGTACATGATGACGGCCCACTGATAAATCATGTGTGGATCAGCACTCTAGAGACCCTATATGGATCCTAATTCTAGATACTTTGTTTGGATTATCAGGGCATGACTCAACGGGGACCGACATTAGAGAGAACCATTGTGGATAATTGAAATACCAATACTACGTGGGTCAGATCCTATGTGGGTCTTGCTGGGGGTTAGTACCTACCAATCCTGAGGGGATCTACACTGAGTGATCCATTGTGGATCAGCACCAAGGAATCTTGTGTTGATCAACAGTAGATGCTACTAGTGTACCATGCATGCCGACTGAGCGCATTTCCTGAGTTCTAGTAGTAGAGGCCTCTGAGGTTTGGTGGCAAGATAGATCCCCAAACAACGAATGACTGGCTGGAGGCTGTGACTAGAGTTTTCTACCAAGATTGGACACAAAAAAATTAGATGGTGATCGAATATTCTAGTCATTTTTAGTGCATCACCATGAGTATGGTCTATATGGTGATAAGGATTTGGCACATGTATCATTTCCCGAGCAGATTCATTCAGGTAGTGTTCCAACTATATCACATCCCTTTGGTCAGTAGTTGTAGCAAGCAATACCAGTAGAGGACACATGTAGGCTTAGTTTCTTACATGTGTTTCAACATCAGATACCCCTCAGGTTCCGAGGCGATCCTGACTCATAGGAAGCTATAGAATGGCTTGAGAAGGTGGCCAATTTTCCATCTAGCCAGGGCACCATTCGATCAAATGGTGCTCCTGGTAGAGAGATTTCTACGTGGCCCAATAGGATGGTGACATGGTTTATATTAACTTGATCTTGAGAAGATGTTGCTTTTTGTGGATAAGCTTGAGAACCATCCTATGATAAGGGGTTTTTTTACCATAAAAAGATAAGTGGTGAGTGTTCCTGAAAGCTTCTACATCTTCGGTTAGACAACATGCCAGTAGATGAGTATTAATTGAGGCCTACCAACCATCCCAGGTACTCGATGAATAAAGTAACATCAGTGCATTAGGGATCAGACCATTGATAATTGTTTGATTAAGGAAATCCATGCAAGAAGTATTCCACTATGAATTCCTACTTATGTTTTGGTTCTAAATAGAAACATTGTGGTTGAATGTTCTTTGGATGATCTGATACAACTAATGAATGTAAGCTGTGGGAAAGTAGGAAACGAATGCCATTCTCAGAGACTTGGGCATGTAAAATGGGTTTAGAAGAGGAAGTGGTAGAGACAGATGAATCTGTAGGGCATCATATGAGGAAGCGGAGCTAGGAGAGCAGCATGAGGTGGTTTACATTTTACCATGTTACTAACACCACCCTAATGTGGTCCCCACCAGGCTCAAGGAGCTAGAGGAAATGGGAAGGGAATAGTTGCATGTCGTCAAAGAGTGTGACACAATGGCTCCAAGAATGATTCAAGGTATGGGATGTTTCTACTACTAGCTACAATATTAATAGACATAGTTACCAATCATTCATTCTTACTAAGAATTCTTTCCAATACCTATATTTTCAAGTAAAATTATTGACTTAACCCATACGTTTAGATATAGCTTATGGAGGAGACTCGATAATCACACTTATGTCAACATTGTTTACTGACCCTTAAGGCGAGAGTTCAGTTTGAACCTCTAGGAGAAAATATCAAGGCCATTACGACGTTAGTTTTGGTATGGAATGGATATCCACAGTTTATACTCAGATTGACTATTTGAGGAAAAATGGATGTAGTATATCTACAACATTGGAATGGGGTTTCCTTGGCCTATGAGATAGAAAACCCAGGCAACACTGGATAAAGTCTTGCATAGGAAGGTGCAGCTGATCACTATTGAGTCGGCCGACCTTACCCTCATGGAATAAAGAGTTTTGAGATTTCAATTCCCAATAGTAGTCTAATAGTGTGGGGATATCTTTTAGAAATATGTTTCTAGGATTACACCCGAAGGGAGAGAGACTTCTCCTTTGGCTGTGTACTTCGGGATAATTGTACCTAACTTCTCCAAGGCAGGGGAACCCTTGTCATATTTGACAATGAAGAGGTAGCCATTCTTGTAGATAGATAACTGTTAGCAGATCTTTGAGGAGTTGAGAGAGAGACTGAAAAGTGACCCCTTCTTGAGTCTACCAGAAGAGGGAATTGTGTTTGTAGTCTACTGAAACACATCATAAAACATACTAGGTTGTTTCCTGATGCTGGATTGGGCAGTGATCGCCTACGAATCTCGGACATTGAGACAACAGGAGAAGAACTACCATACCCATGACCTGAAGATAGCAGTGGTGGTCATTGTGCTGAATATGTGGTAGCACTAATTAATGGGTGAACAATTTACTGTTTACTCTGATCACAAGAGTCTCGGGAATATATTCCCCCAGAAGGTTATGAACTATAGACAACAACATTGTGTAGAGTTCTTCCAGAACTATGACATTGAGATAGTCTATACAATAGGGATGTGTAATGTGGTAGTAGACGCACTCAGTAGGAGGTCTGGTCTACAACATCAGAGAGAGGTGTTAGAGCAGCTAGATGCGCTGTAGATATCCTTCAATGGTAAAGATAGAGAATATTTTCTCCAATATATGACTGTCAGTCCCCCACTTCTTTAGCAAGTTCGGGAGGCACAGCTTGGGGATGTTTACTGCAAGGCCCAACAAGCGCAGATATCCTTAGGGTGTTCTCCTAAAGGATTTTATGATGGTGGGGAGAACATCATTATCTTTAGAAGTCATACCATGGTACCAGGGATGCTTCGGAAGGAGGTGTTGAGAAACTTCCATACATCCCATTTAACGATACATCCTAGAATGGTGAAGATGTTCCAGGACCTCTGGCCTCATTACTTATGGCGAGAGATGTAGGAAAAAGTGGCAGTGTTTGTATCACGATGCCTCACTTGTCAACAAGTGAAGACTAAATAGATATGACATAAGTCTTATGCTGACAAGAGATGAAGACCCTTGGAGTCTGAGGAGGGATACGGTGTATTTCTACGGTTCTCACCTCGATGTGGATTGCATAGGTTTTTGTTAGGTGACAAGCTATCTCCTAGGTCCACGAGACCATTCTAGATTCTCATCAGAGTGGCTGAGGTGGCATACCATCTATCCCTTCCCCCAAAAATTCACATGGTGAAAAATGTTATCCATGTGTTACAGCTTAGGAGATGCGTGAATGATCCATCACATATTATTGGCTGGGTAGAGTTGGTCTTTGATGATGGGGGTGACTTTTACAGATTACCCAGTGGAGATAGAGGATAAAAATGATGGAGTACTTCATGGATGGTTGATCCCTTTGGTGTGAGTTATTTGGAATCATGTGAACATCCAGGAGAGCACATGAGAGTGGGAGGCTCAGATTCGTGCTCAATACCCTCATTTTTTTTACTTTGTTTTGGATTTCAGGGATGTAAAGACCTAAGGTGGGTAGAATGTAATATCTCAGAATTTCTGTATTTATTATAATTATATGGAATTATTATGAGACTGTGAAATCTGACAATGTGTGATTCTGAGGCCCGAGGTTCCCGGAATGATCCGTAAAAAAAGTGTTAATTTTATAATAGGAGGTGTGAGTAGTTTTTTTAATGTTGAATAACTCTTAAACGGGTTCCAAGATCAGAAAAACCAGGGCCCCATTGCATTAAATATGATGGATTTACCTAAGGCGTGATTTAAGTTTAGTCGGCGCATGCCTCCCATGAAACAACATGAAAATGGAATATCCATAAATAAAATAAATAAAAATAATAATTTAATTTTTAAATTATCATAACTCAGGAATGGTTACATAGATTAAAAATCAGATACCATCATTAAACCTTGTGAGGGTGTGAATTCCATAGGTGGACCCTAACATTGGCCGACACTGGCCAACAATGAAAGTTAGTTTTTCGCCATAAATAAAATAATTAAGTAACAATTATTTTATTTTTAAAATCCATTACTTCTAAAACATTAATTAGATTGAAAATCTGAGGGTACTGTTGAGTTTTTGGGGGGGATTTTCCAATTTGGTGGAGCCGAACCTCAGCTGGCGTAGGTGGAGGGTGAATGTTAATAATTAATTATAATTTTTTTTCATACTTTCAGTAAATGTGAGAGCGGATTTTCTATCTTTTGAATTTCTACACATATTAGAAATCTGAGGGCGGCGTTGAATTCTTAGAGCCATGATTCTATTATGGGTGGCTTCACTTTCACCATAGTAGGTCGGGAGAAAATGTAAATTGTTAGGACTATTGAAAGATTAATAAAATAATAGGTTATTTTATTTTATATCATTTTCATTTTACCAATGGACGAGGGGTTGTGGTGGGACCAACGACATGTCAAGAAATTAATGACATGAATCTCTATGGTTTTACATCACAATGTTTGGAATTTGGGAAGTTCATTAATTAAAAAACCCTAATTAATATTTTGTGTGGGACACAGTCTTTCTCCTCTCTTATTTATATGGATCTCAGGGAGGAGTTTTGGCATGGATTCACCAAGAGAGGATGATATAGAAAAGTACTGTGATGCAAAACACTTGGAGGATGAGTCCATTTTCAACTAGTGGTGATAAACACCACTGAATCAAAAACTGACGAAAACAATGAAAGATGTTTTGTTGATCATCACCAGTGGATGTGTTTTCTAGGGAGGGGGTTTATTTTGAAGTTTTCTTTGATTAATTAAATTTCTCTCCCTTTTTTTATCATGTAGCATGGAAGGCATGAGACAAATGAATAAGGCTCAGACCCTTCGCTGCTTCGTTCATGATGTGAACTTCAGGGAAAAATTTCCAACTTGATCTCAACATGCAATTGTGTGTCATGCTATGATAGTTTTATCCAAGAAGAGATATAGGAATAGAAGACGTAAAAAATAACCATCGAAGAACTTCTAATGACCTGAGAAAGAAACTACCGATGCGCCTTGTCGGCGGAGGAAGACGGTTCATGGAAGAGACCGGATGAAACTATCCAGAAGAAGTGGAAGGCAACATGGCATGGTGGCTAGCTCGATCCGGCCTCGCGGGAGAATTGTGGCTCCAGCAGCCACTGCCGGCGGAAGCCGCCACATCTATTAGGGTGTGGCGGATGGGGACGGCACAGCCTGCACCGTTCCGTGTTGGAAAAACCTAGTTTTCCAAATGGGCTACAATTAAATATGGTTGGGCAGTTCCCCACCAGCTGGAGAATGGATGTACAAGCATGGGGCCCACATGGAAAATGGTCTACCTTTGGGAAGACTGAGCCGACAAGGTGGGCCGGACCCGCGACCCAGCAGGCCAGTTCGAGCTGGTCGAGCCCCACCCGACAGGCCTGGCTAACCATAGCCCGGGCCCCCAAACCAGTCTGGCTAACCCCTACAGGATGGACCCAGGGAATCGGGCTGAGCCCTAGTGGGAAGAACCCGAGCAGGGCCATGTCGACATGAGGACCCATTGCATCAGCCCATTCTAACCGTGTTGACCTGGGCGTAGACCCAACTGGAACCTGATTAAATAAACACCTGTAACTGAAGAACTGACTGTCGATTGGACACAACGTCAGTGAATTTGGGGCACATTCATGAAGCGACCCAATTGGCATATTCTGGCGAGCCCGACCGAGCTGGGCCGGACCGAGGTGTGATCACCCCCATTTCACAGAAAGGGGTGTAACTGACAGACCGGGTGTCCAATTGATGCGTCGTCTGTGGCATGAGTACCCTTTTATTAATGCAGTCCTATGGGGATACTAAAAATCATTTTTGATGTATATTGACATGCGACCTGGGTTAGATCAATCTTGAATTCATCCGTAACATTTTTACAAAAGTGCCTCTATCTCATAGACTGGGAATCCGATCAATGCACCATCCATCTCATTGGGACCCCTATGATAGGATAGTCCATTGTGATAATTATTTAGTTCAAGTTAGTGTTAGTTGTGGTAAAATTGATGGCTTGAGTAAGGGATCCTCCAAGAATCAAGCGTTCTTAGTACGAGAATGTAGTGGATGTATGTAACGTGAAGAAAGAACATAAATCCTATTTGGGAAAGAATCAACAGATCATATGATGGTTAGTATCTAGTTATCCTATGTGGTTTAGTGGTCAGTAATCATGAGTGGGTCATCACACACTAATCTTATGCTGGTCAGCATCTACCGATCCTGTGGGGGCCAGCAGTAGATGCTCTTGACAGAATAAGATGATCCAGCGATACGTCTAATAATATGTAGTTCTCAACGTATGTAATACCTGGTGTGAGTTAACTCTTTTCCTTTGTGGTACTTTTACCATTGTGGTTTTACCTTCATAGTGTTACCTTTTTAGTATACTCCCCTCTTCGATCAGTTATGGAAATGGCTTAATAGATGGTGCCTTATGTTTCTTCATGAATAAGATAAGTATATTTTGTTAACTTAGGCATATGTATGAGCATATACCTAAGTAGAGTTTTGACTGCTTTGTGCTTTTTGATTGATGTATTTTTTGATGGATTTCTTTTTTATAACTCTCGGAGACCTTTAGGGGTCTCGTGGTCTCTAATGAGTGTTTGTACACTCACCCCTGCATGGGCTTCACCCACACTTTGTTATGTAATGTACAGATGACGAACAACTTGGCTGAGACTTGAGGGATCCAAGACCAAGCGATACATAGAGGAGAAAGGATGACATACAAAGCTGAGAAGATGATATGAACCTAAACATCAGTTAGGATCCTCAATGGACAATCCATGATTTGTTTTATCTTTCCAGTTGTACATTTAATTTATAGTTGGGATTGTATTCCGACCCCTTTACCTTCAGTACACTTTTTCCTACAATAGTGAACTTTGTGGTTGATTCATGTTGTGTTCTTGGATTGTGTGTTTGTGGAAGTTTAATTAAAATTCCTTTCCATTTTAGGGATACACCATTTTAGTGCTAGTCAGCAACCACTAGCCTATGGAATGCGGGTTTGTGGTAGTAATGACATAGGCCTCGGGGGACGATTTGGGACAATTATTCCATTCCTCCAAAATGTAATCAATAAAATTTTAATATATATTATTTTTTTAAAAAAATGGTGGTTCTTATTCATAAAATCTTTGGGTTCCCACATTGTTTCATATTTTTATGATTTATCCAACCTACCATTACCAGTCAAGTAATTAAATTCCACAAGACATATTCTCTACGATCAATAATCAAGATAGTCTTTTCATAGTAAGATAGATCATGTTAAAATTATATTTCTTAAGAGTTTTCCACATGCATTGTGTCTGGAATATAATTCATCAACAATGATATATATAACACATCTTGTACTTTTAAGAGGATCAATGGAATTTCCAAATGGTAATCCCCATATATAATTCATTCAAAAAAATCAATGTTCTTGATGAACCTAGGGCTTCATTTCCATTTACAATCGAACTTTATAACACTATTCTATGGATATGATTTTAAAAAAACATGACCTCTCACATAAAATTCAAAATATTTTCTATAATAACCATCATGAAAATTTTCCCTATTGTTTTATGATTTAATATGTGTTTTAATAATTTTTTATCTTCATTTTTTCTCTTAAAAATTTTATAGTCCTACAAGAATCCTTTCACAAACTTCATCCCGAAAAGTTAGAGTAAAAAAATTCTTTCTATATAATTCTTCATTTATTTACATTTGAATACATTAATGGAATCCATTTTTTTTGGAATAATCAACTAACGGAAAAAATTTAACCAACATACCTTGAATGTCCAATGAGCATGGACTCGACATATCATATAATGTATGATTAAAAATCATATAATCTCTATCATTTTATGGGTGATTGTTGATGATTAAATAAAGGTTGGTATCAATAGATCTCTGTTGGCTTTTCCATAAAATCCTTCTAAATCATTGATCATTATCATAAAAATTGAAATATGAATACCATGAAGTCTTAAAATATAATTATTATATAGCCTTATAAGGTTATCAAGTGGTCAATATTTTCTTATAGTAAGTAAATGTGTGGATTTGGTAAAGAAGTCAATGACAACCAATATAAAAAAGTCATTCTAGGGGTCTTCTGTAATCCAGTGACAAAGTT
Organism: Viscum album; assembly: GCA_963277665.1. Classification (NCBI taxonomy): domain Eukaryota; kingdom Viridiplantae; phylum Streptophyta; class Magnoliopsida; order Santalales; family Viscaceae; genus Viscum; species Viscum album. The sequence continues at coordinate 423,718,182 of OY728139.1, read as the reverse complement.
CATAATAATTTAATCCCATTTCCAAATAGAAAATGGAATATGATTCTTGACACCTCATGTATTTATTCTCTTATCCTTTATCTATTGAAAAATGAAACATCTTGATACATAATCACAAATATATCCCTTCGTATTATCCCAAAATAATGTTACATCAAATACCAATACATCATAGAACTATCAGGGAGTATTGAAGAATTAGAGCGATGAGAGTCATCTAATAATTAACTATTCAACATAGGTATTGATGGAATATATAGAATAATTTCAAATATCATTACACAATATTCATAAATTATGTTTGTCAGTTTGCATTCATTAACGAACATAATACTGTTATGAAAATTCTAATCATCAAGATGAGAAATATTTATATTTTCTAATAAATATAGACCAAATGTAATTTAAATTATGAATGATTTTCCCAATCATTAAAAATTTCCATACCAATATTTAATAAATCTATGAGCATAGAATACCTATCAATCTTCATTTCCTTCATGATTCGATGAACATTCCAAATATTTGAATATGCTAAAATATTTACCTTCAATTTTTGATTTTGTTTTTAGTAATCATAATACAATAGTATCTCATTCCATCCCCTTTACTTCATATTTATTTATTTTTATTGAAATTGTATTTTTCAGACTCTTATGTTATATGTATATCTTAAAACTTTATCACTAGATATAATGTGTTCATATCATCAAAGAAAACATTACATATTCCAATTCAAGTTAATGAGTTAAATAGTTTTGTTCCCAACTCTTTAAATTGATTTATATATAAGGAATAACATTAACATTTTATATAAGGTAAAAACAAAGTCCATTGTTTGATTAATCATTATATATTACAAATACATACATTCCCGATGATAGAGTCAATATAATAGCAATGACTAATATCCATTTCAATTATTCAAATCTTTCATCACATTCAATTTTCCATATAATATTTACCCCATTACATATAATAGTATATAACAAGTTAACCCATTTAGAAATACTTTAAACAAATCATTGATAGTAACATACCAATCTACAAAAAATATGCACCTCACTAATGTATATTGATAAAATACATTATTTCACTACCTTTGTCTTCAAAGGATAAATTGAAAATATATCCTTTGAGGAAATATATCCATGAAAATAATATTTTGGAATCTAAAATTCATTATTCCTAAATTTACCTTGTAACCAATTTTTAGATAAGTCTCAAGAATGATAAAAAGTGGATTTCATTTTCCTTAATGAGTTTAGGGTGGACCAAGATATAATTAATAAACACCACATGAGATATCATGTTATTCCTTGAATAATATATTTATCATATCTATAAAATTTAGAGTGCATTAGATTTTTTAAATTGAATTTTTGTAAAATTATTATATTCATACATCACTCAGAGTGATTTCTATGGAATCTCTTTTTTATTTACTATAAATTGATGATACTCAGAAAAAAATGAATGTCTTTGTAAAATATTTAGCTCCATGATTTTTATCGAACAAGTCATCAATGTGAGGTACTGGATAATTTTTATTTATATTAGTAACATTCATTTTATATTTATTGATGCATAGCCTCATAGATCTGTATTCAATCATAATGAAAAGAAAAGGGGCTCACCAAGTTGAAACAATATGAAATAAATACCTATTATAACAAAAAATCATGTATTAATTTATTTAATTTGGATATTTTCACTAAGTTTATTCAATAAGGATTCATTGATATTATTCATTTATAAGGTAATAAATAAATGGAAATATCAACTTCATGCTATGGTGCGTGTCTAGTTGATTCCTCAGGTAATATATCAATGTATTCTACGATAATAGCTACATATTTAATTACAAAATTAACTTTCATATATTTAGATCACAACATCTTTTACTCTCCAATAAAATAATTTAGAAGAGCTTCTAGATGTGGATCTCTAAATTACTTAGATGACGATGTCACTACTCTAAATATAAGGAATTTCACATGTTGATCATGAATCATAATATCATTCACATAAAAATTAATATTTTGATTATATTTTTAAATACATTATATACCAAGAATTATATCAATGTAAACAATTGGTAAAATAATATTGTCTATAAATTGGGCACTTCTATGTTTCATAATGGTAACTGACTAAAACATCATTGTTGGGGTGAGATTTACACTACGATTCTTGACTGACAACTCTCTTATGAAGGATATAGGAAAATATATAATTTTCTTAGAAACATAAATGATATCAAATATTGTGATGATCCAAAATCAGATTACTTTTTTCTTAATTTGAGGATAGGATTTCAGTACTTTCCACCATATAATTATAAATCAAAACCTCAACTATAGTGATGTATAATATTCGCCTTATTTCCCTAATCTTTTTTTGGTAGTTTCCCATGAATAATGTGCATTGATTTGAGTAATTACCCCATTTATATAGAGTTTAATTATTATATAGTAGTGATATCTTTATTTACCATATATTAATTATCCAAAAAACATTATATATATACATGTAAAAAAATACCATGAACATAGATCATTTTATTGTGTTTTTTATTCCATAATTTTCTCATGATGAAAATATTTTCCATCACTTCTACTTTATTGAAATATTATTTTTTTCATGGTTCTTATATAAACACATATTCTCCTAGTTTACATTCAATATAGAGGACCGATAAAATTATTTATTCATTTTGATTAAATATGATACTATTTCATCATATGATGATGAAGTCTAAGAAACTAGTTCCCATCAGTGGATAGGATTAATTCCATAAAATAGTAATCAATATTATTTTTAGGATAAAATATTTAATCTAGAGGATACCCAGATATTCTTTTCAAGGTGTCCTCATACTCTAGAACACACAATTATTCCTTTTTCTTAAAGCTGAGGAACCCACTCTTTATTTTATTTTTTGCTCATGAGAAAAATATTTATTGAATAATGTTACGTTAAAATCTCAATATTCTATATATTATATTTCCTCTGGATCCCTAGTATTCTAGATCAGTGATAACCATTTATTGTTTTCACCTTTAATAAAACACACTACCAATATAAAATTTTTCATTTCTTTGCATCACTAGAGTAAAACGATATTTTATGGGACTAAATCCATTTCTCAACAACCACTAGATTACTATTTCCACAAAATCATGGATACTTTTGTCAAATTAAATGATCCAATATAATTATATCATACCATGGAACATCAAGTTTCTATATATATAAAAGGTAATTATTTATTAATTTTCCTATATTCCCAAATATGTCCATGATATTTTTAGTTTGAAGAACTTTTGTATAGCTCTTCTTAATAATGAAATCTTTACATTGTACACATTAATTATTTTCATTCCTTCTTATATTTCCCATTTCTAAAAAATGTTATATATATAAATATATATATATATTTAATTTCCTAATAATAAATAATTATAAATCAAAGTTTCTAATTCTAAATAAGGGGTAAAATTTAATGTAAATTGAAAATTAATATAGAGCTAGTCATTGATTCAAATACATGATTTTCATCATTATCATCAAATCATAAAAATATATTTCAATTCATTCATAATGGTTTGGAAAGATCCAGTAATACATGAAAATAATATCCCCCAAGAGTGTCTAGTTTGGAGTTTAGTTTTTACCCCACTCATCAGAAATGGGTATTATTGAGTTAATACGTGATATTCCATATTCCTAGATATGACCCCAAGGTGAATCTGTTTCACAATCACATAAAATTGGTGGTACTTAAGAAGAGATTTATTTTCTAGGAAAAAGACATAATAAATAATTTAAAAAAACATAATATATTATCTTATCCTTATAATCATCTGTAATGTATGTCATAAGATTATTCACATTAATTTATGTTATAAAAAACCTAATTCCTTTGTTTTCTAAAAAAAATTATATGAAAACAATAGTAACAATCCTAAATCTAGTAACCCATATCCAGTGACTAATTTATTATATTCACATAAGACACAAGGGATCACATTACAAAATATAGGTCATATTAGTATTCTTGAAGAACTATATAAATAAATGATTCCCATTTTACATTAGAAATAACTATAAAACCTAAAAAGTTAATATTATTTATCCTTGACCTCATTCAAATATTTATTCTTCATATTCAGGGAAATAGAAAATAAAATAAGTTTGAACTCAAATTATCAGTATGGTTTTTGTAAAATAGAATCTATTATGGGTAAATAATGCATAACCAATATGTGAAGGTAAATAAATGATAACACATGACATTTTACCAATAACATGAGAATTGAATAATTATTTGGAAAATATAAATTTAATAATCTTAGGGAAAATGGTAACTAAATTATCAAACAAGTAAATTAATATTTTTATACATCTTGACCAATTATTTATCCTAATTTATTTTTAAATATACATTTTTATGTACCAAAAACCCATTTAATAAGGATTTCTAACTTATTTGTCCCGTGAGACCTATCAATGCATCAAGAGGTTATCTATAACCATGCTCCGTCCATAAATACATGTCCAAGTAATTGATTATATATTAATTGATTAATATAATTAATGAATAATATTCCTTATGAATAAGTATCTATATTGAGTAAATAATATGGAATATAATGATTTCCCCTGTCAGTAAAAAAAAGTAATAGTAAAATATAATTTTTAGAAATGGTGTATGTTTTATGAAATAAGAATAGTGATGATACAATTAATATGGATATGGAAGAGAAATTTAATGACCAATAAAAAATTATTTCAATAAAGTTAATGATTTAAGATAAAAATAATGACCACAAAATTAATAAGATAAATAATTTGACCATGAATTCATTTGAAAAATATTTTTTTAAATTAAATAAATATATTTTAAGAATATAAGATAATAGAATCAATTTTTTTTAACAAATTCTCATTAAATAAATATCATATTAAAATAATGGGAAAAATTTTAAAAAAATTAAATAGTAAAAAAATAATATGGTTTTTGAAAAAAATTTAAAATCATATACATTTAAATGAACAATTATTTTTAACCATTTGTAATTAATGTAAAAAATGAACCTTTCTAAAAGAATGAGGAATTTTCCTTGGAAAGATTTAAAAATTAAGGGATAACATAATATTTATGAAATAAATAATTATAGTAAAACAATTACACAAGTAAAACGATTTTAATAAATCATGGACATGGAAGAAAATTTTATCCAATCAAAAGAGAAATAAGATTGGATTTTATTTTAAAATAAAAATTTATTCATTCAAGTTTTAAATACAGAAATTTCTAGAATAATAGATGGAAACTTATTAAATATCATGTGTATAAGAAAATAGTTGGAGTTTATATAGGATATATTATAATATTTTATGGTGAATACATAATAAATCCAATATAATGACATTATAAAATAAACTTTTTCCCAATTATTAACTTATAAATTAAAAATCCATTAATGAGTAGACATGAAATGAAACCATAATTACCATGAACTAAAAGATATTAATTTTATATAAATATGTGTTATATTATATACAAAACTTAAAAGAAAATATTTTCATAATACCAAATATGTCTCAATGGAGTGGAAGTTGAGATGGAATCCCTTACCTCAAGATTCCACTTAGATTGACATTATTTAAAAGCCATTATAATAAATTTATATTTATTATAATTATATAAAAACAGATATACATATATAAATATAAATATAATATCTTATATGTTATATTTATAACATCTCATCATTTATTTGTCAAGAATATTTTATTATTATCATCATTTCATGTGTTAAATATTTAGTTTCATCATGATTGTTTCTACAAGAATGTTATACTTCCTTTGAATATTTCATAGTATAAAAATATCCATAATGATATTAATATTATATATATATATATAATATTACACTTATTTAGAATCATTTATGAAAATCATACATGAAATATGAATCACATCACTTCATGGAGGTGGCAGTCCACATGTACACACGATTGATGTTTTAATTTTTTAATTAGTGAATAGGAAATGAAGTAGATGATATATTATAATAATTATAATTATAATTATCTCATCATTATAATTATCTAATAATTATAGTTATTTCATATTTATCATATATATTCATTATTTCCATCATTGTGACTAGGGTGATGGAAAAAAATACATTAGTTCATGAGATGATATTCCAATGTACACATGTGTGATGATTTTTTTACCATTTTATGAAGAATGATATGTATAAATTTTATAAATTAAAATAATAAGAAATAATTATTTGGTTGAAACTATTTTTCTTATATTAGAATGATTATTGCATAATTTTATATAATAGAAAAATAAGAAAAATGAAAGTGTTCGATTAATATGATTACCTATTAATTGAATGGTCTCATTTAGATATCCACTTAATGAAACTAGGGTTGGTATTTTGGGGAGAAAAACCCTATATAGAATATTTAATGATTTTATATATGTATATATTTTTGGATTGGTTTAGCTAAATCAGACAAGATGTGTGAATAAGTGAATCGTGGAGTTTTTTAGACGTGAGGTGGGTGGAACAGTTGTAATGTTTCAATAATTTAAAATATTATTAAATAACATTATAGGAAAAATGGATCCAAATTGAGTCTATTTAAAATTTTATATAGTACAGGGTATAAATAAACATAGCCAATAATATCTTATAATGTTTTGAGGTCATTTTAACACTTATAATTTTAGATTAACCCCTGCTAAATTTATCTTAACCTAAACAGTTGTGATCAATTTTAATATTTTTTCTATTAATAATAACATAAAATAAAGGAAAACATAATTAAAATTTTTTACTTTATGAATAAAAATATTCAAAACCATTTTATAAAATTCCATTCATAAATGTGGTAAAAAATAATTTTAAAATAAAACAACAAAATTTGATAAAAAATGTTTTTCATGAAAATGAATTCATCAAGACGAACATGATTTTACATTAATTTAATGAAATGAAACAAATATTATATTAATTTATATTTATATAGATATATAGATATATATAATATAAATTTCATTTAAATCCTTCATTATTATAGATTATTTTAATTAATTATAATTGAAAAACATTATGCACATAAAAATAGTTTTCTAGAAAATATCCTCTTTTTAACTCGAAATTATCTTGAATTTATTTATATAGAATATATAATTTATAAATGGTTAATTATAAATATTATAATAAATTATTATAAATAATATAACGATTAGTTAGATAAGAAATTGTAAATTACTCATAAAATCATACTTCTAATGAAAAATTTTAAAAAATCAATTTAGGATTATTTTGACATAGAAAGTTAAAAATTGATATTAATCCAATAAAATTATAATTATTGAGATAGATATTATTAAAATGTATATTTTACTATATTCTCATGAAAATAATATTTTCACTTAATAATATTTTATTATCATGTGTTACATTGACATTGGGAAGAAAGTGTAGCATGGGAGAGCTATCACTGACCATGTATCAGAAAAAGGCCTTACATGTCATACTAACTAAGGTTCATATAGTTTTTTATTAACCTATAGGATTAAATATAGTTTTTAATAGGGTGTAAAAATTATCTCAAATAATTACAATATTCAATATTAGTGAGACATTATCAATATTTTTGTTTCAAAAAACATGAGATTTATATCTAAGTATGTGTAATGTTTCAAGTATTAACTATCTAATCCAGTTAGATTTTATATTATTGTCCATTTTTTTGTTAAAAAATAGAAATTGGAGGACTTTTTTCGACTATAATTCCCTTTATATAGTAATCAATCCATAAAAATCAACCATTCCTATAGTAGAATAATTATGGATAAGGTGTGCAGGGCGACCAATTTTTTCAAGTTAGATATGAAATACGCGTATCATAATATAATTTTGGGGGAGGTGGATGTAGAGAAAAAAAATTTAAACCCACAGTTGATACTATGAATATTTGGTTTTGACTTAGAGGATAACCAATTCAAGCCAATATTCCATATTTCAATGTATGTTCTTTTCTAACCATTACTTTTAGGATTGAATTGTTTTTTATAACATATTAGTCCACAATATTGAATAGGAGGCTCATCTAAAAAAAATTAAATCTATTTCGAAATTACCCTGTGCGGATCACTTCTTTTCAAATAATAAAAAATATAAATTTACCTAACAAAAATGGATTATTTTAGTCATTTTATCTCATATACAGTTATTTTTGTGGATAATTCCAAGGTATATCCAATTTTAGAGTAGTCTAGGTTGATGAATGAGAAGTGGTCAGGGATTCCTTACAATCATGGGATGCTATAAGAAATTAATCCAGGGAAATTGGAGGATTTATAATACATTGACTATTTCATTGCATTAAGATGGGTTTCATTGGCCACTGGAAGCTCAAAAAGTCTTAAACCACTTCAAATGGATCATAAAAAACACCTCAATGTTAGATATACATAATTTTTTAGGGAGATTTAAGTGGGATGTGAATCATAATTCTATGGTGTGGGAGCTATCCTAACGAAAAATCCTCACCTTTTAACTATTGTAATGAGTAATTAATAAAAAACTAATCATAGTTTAAATATGAATATGATATTATGATATTTGTCTTATCCATTTATCACTAGAGGTCTTATTGGTTGGGTAATAAAATCATAGTATACTAACACCACCATAGTATAATGTTATAACTTTATCTGCACATAACCATTGAAGAGAAAAAAAATTTACATCCAAATTATTAGTATATAACTACAACATCAAATTATACATGGGAAATGAAAACACTGGAATAGATTCATTATCATGATGGATTGAAGCATCAATGTTCCTACTGATCCAATCAAATTTGGTTTGGAGGGATAGTAACACCATAACTGAAAGCCTCCAAACAGAACCTAAACCTCAAATATTCACCTAGTACATATTTATATTGTAGTTTTATTATCCTAGTTTCATTTATTCCCATGGTATCCTCAAATATAAGGATCTTTTAGTCCTTTTTTCATCATACCATTAGGTGCATAAATTATTGGAAGAGTTTTAATGCACACCTTGAAGGGTCATTTCATATTTTACAAGAATTACTGCGGTTTGGAATCCAATATTTAATGGTTATGGTATGAAGTGGAAACTTAGAAAATGTGATTTTTTTTGATTTTCAATCTATTATTCTATTTACCTTTTTTATCTCTCTAACAAAACCATATACTACAAAAATGGTGGCCATGTTTTAATAAGGAATTTGGTACTTTTACATTGAATTTCTAAATCTATTATAAATCACTATGATCCAATATTTTTTATCCACTATTGAAATAAATTTTTCCATATCAATCGTCCAAAACTAAATATTAGTTATGATTACCATCCATAAATTAATAGAAAATACTAAGTGTTTAGTCATTTCCTAAAAACATACCTAAACTATTTTGAAGGAGAATAAAAAAATGGGTGAAATTCCTGGTTACCTTGGGAAAAATAAAACTAAAAACCTTCATAAAATACCCCCATTACGATTATTCTTTTTGAGGTTGTATATAGTAGGTAGCACCTATAATTGTCAACTACCTTCCATCTAAAATTTTTGTGTAACATATTTCAATTAGCTTGGGGGAGTGAGATAAGGCTATGTAAAAACTCTAAAACAACATGACTCCTTCATAGAGTTTTCTAAATAAGAAAATTTACCAATATAAATGAGTAGTGTATTTCTATGGGGGGATCAAATGTATGTGAAGATTCACCCACATAAAAATTATACATAGATCACTGAATGAATGTTGTTTTTTATTGAATTTTAAATTCAAAAAACAAAACAAAACAAGGGCCCAACAAAACTCAAGTAGGAAGAAAAATATATAGACCAAGGGAATACCCTTGGAAAATTCTCTAGTACTCAATATGGAGAGAGTCCAGACTATAGTAAATTACAAGGTCTTCTTCAAATCTACCCATGTAAGCTCGTGCATCTACCACGAAGTCAGTGTCCCTCCAACATTGATGGATCATCAGACATTGATTGAATTCCTCAACTGATCTATGAATTAGACAAGTAAACTACCCAGGCATTCAATGACAACCTTGGATATCCTTTACAAGAACAAGGGAATCTGATTCGATCTCTATCACCTGAAAACCCATCCTTCAACAAACCCTCAATCCTGAAAAAATAGCTTGAACTTCCACATTGTGTGAGTTTCTAGGACAATGATAATTGGTGAACCCAAGGATAACTAAGCATCAGAATTCCCATAGAACCCTGCCTCCACTCATGATTCCTTTCATGCATGATCTATCAACGTTTAGTTTAAGTCCACTAGTAAGATGTTCCCATTTAACTGGATGACATCACACCCAACCTAGATTTCAAGGAGTGTTATTGAAATGGTAGATTGTGGGGGAGTTTCTTCCCCCCATAAAAATCGAAGATATCTAAACAATGAGGGACCTTTACCACATCTGCATGAATACCAACGAATGACTACAGCTGAGCCAGACATGGTTGCGGGCCTCCCAATTTGTACAACATATCATGGATAAGATTCTAGTCTGCACCTTGAGCTCCATGGTTTTGTTCACAAATCCTTTAAACAATAGGTTAGTAAGCCCTTCATTTTTAAGTGATCAGCATCCATGCATGGGTGGGGAGAGAAGAAAAACCATAGGTGCACAACCTAGGTACTCAACAAAATAAATGGAACGTCATCTGCATCTTCATACTCGCACATAAAAAACATTGAGATGCTAATGAGATTACATTCTTTTGTATGTTATCATCAGTTCGAATTCCCTTATTTTTTATTCTAAAAATCACGAAATTCATTTTAGTAGGTATCTCATTGAACCATACCATAGGTTGTCATTTATCCAATGAAGCCTCAGCATGAAGAAGACCCATGTAATCCCGATAATTAATCCCACCTAACCTCAATCTGATGAAAAAACATTTTTCAGGGGTGTCGTTCATCAAAATACTTTCGAAAACCTCTCTCTAAGTACAGTTCAACATTTCTTGAATGATATCATGATCATCACTGGCTGTGTTGAAAGAAATGTCCGGGAAAGAACTGTTTGGGAATATCAACATCCCACCTGACCAATCTGATTCCCAGAAGTTGATATCCCCTTTACCAAAAATCCATCACATATAGTATTAGTGATTATCAATCTGGTAAAACATGCAGTGTTCCGGGTTCGAGGAATGGGTACCGCAATCACATGGAGCTCGGCCAAAACAAGCTCTAAATAATTTCACCAAGATAAACTCCCAAAACTAGATCTCCCAAGCTAACCAGACCTACCTGACCATGATGGATTCATTAAAATTATGGAGTCCAACGACCCCTTCAGAGACCAGTTTTTTCATGTGATGCCAAGAATAACAGTGGCCAAACATCCTCTAATTATAATTCTACAAAAATGTGTTGATTATTATTTCCATATTCTTCACAACACCATTCAGGGGCATGATAATAGAGAAAATATGCATCAGAATACATATGATAACATTGTTAATCAATATAACCATCCCTCTGAATGACAATAACTTGTTTTTCCAATTGATGATCATACCCATAATGTGGTTAAAAATATCATTGTTGTTTAGTTTCCTGATGCGGCCACTTGAGATCGGGACACTGAGGTAGAGGATCAACAGTTGCCTTTGTTGATAGCAAATAATATCATGCAATTTTATACAACACCTGACATAACACTTTTTTGAGATAAACACATGAATCTTTGAGGAATTAATATTTTTTCCACACAAGAGGCCACATATAGAAATGATATCCATGAGATTGAACAAGGACCTATGACTTACATTCATGAAAATAAAAATATCATCAGTAAACATCATATGAGAAATATACTATATACCCTGCTGATAGTGATACAAATATATCCTTCCATTCTCTAACCACTTATTCAGGTTTTGGAAGAGTGCCTCTTCAGCCAAGATAAAGAGACTTGGGGTAAAATGATCTCTCTGATGGACACCCAAAATAGATTTGAAATAACCAAATCACTTTCTGATCAATGAAAAAGGGATCCAAGGTGAAGAGTAGCACCTAATACCGATATCACAAAACCACTCCTAGAACCAGAAGTTCCTCATTACATGGATAATGATGCTGAATTTGATGTTATCATAATACAAGTTATTATCAACTTGGAAAATGAAATTTCAGCCCACCGAATGCCTAGGTAGGTCATTCACAAGTTCACCAGCTATGCCAACCAGTCTGTGAATGTTCCGACCCTACATAATACAATATTTTTCTCTCAAGACCATCTTGGGGATAATACATCCAATACTTCTATAAATTACCATGTCCAAAATCTTATAGGAGTTGTAGAGGCAGATATAACAATAATTAGAAACGTGGGTGGGATTATTAACAATTGGAATAAGGAACACCCTCGAAGAACAAATTATTCTATTCAATGAACCACCACTAAAAAAATCATGTATTTCCCCGACCACCTACAGTCCAACCACATCCCAAGATTCCACATAAAAGGAAGACGAAAAACCAACTGGCCTGGGAGAAATTTTTTGAGGAATTCTCAAGACTGCATCTATAATATAATTATCCATAGGGGTAATTATAAAAGTGAATTATGAGATTCATTCATTTGATGGGGTATGAAACTCAAGAAGCCCTCTTCATACGAATCATCCCGATGAATAGAATTAGAGGGAACTCCTGTTATGAGACATTCAATGTGTCCCAAATCCCATTCTCCAGTAACATCTCTATCATAGGTGTAGGTCCCATTTCCAAGATTTTGGGTAAACTTCATGATCCTCTTCTCCTTTATTCATGCTTGAAAGGAAGAATTATTATAGTCACCTTCCCTTATCAATCCAAATTGAGAGTGTGGTCTATAACTTTTCCCAATCATTTTAGGTTTTTTACAAGGGAAGTCTAATTATAACAAAGAGAAATGAAAGTGTTTTCATCCCAGTAAGTTTAAAGAGATTCTTCCAACTGATCCTCCTCTTTCTGAATACTGTCTACCTCATTAAACACATTGGATTTGTTTACTAACAATGTTTTAAGGTCCTGTTTGATACTCTTGAGGTGGTTCGCAAGGCCGCACCAGGACCTCCTGTCATCCCTCTAGCTCCACGATTCATTCATAAAATGAATGAAGGATTCATCCCACTGCACGTTAATGGAATAAAATAAGGTTTGTCTAATCACGAGATCTCTATTGATCTTCTCCAAAAGCGAGGCATGATCGGAAAGGGGGTGAGAAAGGTGAGTAGCAACCATCTGGGAAAAAATGTCTTACCCCTGGATATTTTCAAGACATCAGTCCAAACATCTCCAGATGTGGTTTGGACCATTACGATTGTTACACCATGTGTACCTTGGTCCAGAGAACCCTAATTCTAGAAGACCCACAGAAAACATGAATGCCTGAAAATCATGAATGCCACCCTGGTTTGTTATCAAGACACCACTTTTCTCTGAAGGATTTGAGATAGAGTTTATCTAACCACTTATGATCCATGGTAAAGATCCAGGGCTTAAACACTCAAGATGATGCCATATTTCCACAAACCCCCCACCTAATATGATCAGTGCAGGCATAAATAAATGTAAACAGAATGTCAACTCCATAACCTAAGATTTTTGTATCGATACACCATGGCATAATAACCACAACCTCAATAGAAATCTTGTTGTTCTAAGAGGGTGAGAGTGTTATGGTTCAAGATAGAATTTATGGATAGAAGCTAAATTCTAGAAACGGAAGAAGGGTAATATATGGAGATGATAGCTATCTTGGATTATTGGAACATGTGGGATGTTGGAAACTCAATTATAATTGGGATATAGAGAGAGGGAGAGTGAGGTAGATAATGTTTTTTTTGTTAGATTCTTAACAAAAAGACATGAGAGGGAGATAAAAGGCCTTCTCATGAACCTATTCCTTCCTTTCAATTCTACAATAGTAAATCTTATTTCCCACTAACAAAAATATGTACAATACCATGTATAAATTTGAATATCCTCCTGAATCTTGATAATATATTCACCCTTAAGGAATTATCAATGAGGAAGCTATTTTCTCACAATGTATCTTCAAAGAGGGTACCACACATGATGCTACAGTATCTCATAAAATAATTTGACACAATGTATCACACATTACAATGTCTCAAACATAGTTTATTGTTATCAAAATATGATACCCTATTTTTTCAATAAATTTTATAACATACATTATCTTATAATTTTTATTTCACCATAAACTCCAAATTATATAATCAATATAATGTAATGTGAAGAACCAATCCATAAATTTTTAACAAAATAATTTCAGGTCTATTTATAGTGTAGGATACATTATCACATAATCATATCTTTAGGACCCCTCTTGATATTATATTAATTGTAAACATAGTATTTTGTAAGTTTGAATTCAATTAAATGATCAAATAATGAAATTTCAAGAGTATTATCCAAAATATGATCTTCATAATATTTTAAAAGAAACATGTTGAGAAATTAAAGTCTATGGAACTGATCCCACCGATGGGTTTTTGGGTTTTATCATATGGACCTAAGAGAGTATGAAACCCCATGTAATGCATGATCTATCTTCAAAGGTATAATCATGAAGATAAAGAACATATGACAAGAATACTGTTATAGTAGAGTAATCCAAATTTTAATCTATGATACATTCTTGATGGAGATCGCAAAAGTAACTAAAAACATCATGATTTTATGGGAATACAACTACCAGTGGAAACCCATTGTAATAAGAGGACTCCAAATTATCAAAGTGGTGTTATCACATTCCACAAGAGAAAAAGAAGAGATATTTGGATTTGGATAAAGCGTCAATGGTGTTCAATAATTATTGTAACTCGGTAATATTTAGACCATACTCAGCACACTTTATTTAATGAAGCGCATCAGTTGTATCATATTCCATTTCATAGAACCCATGTGTCACTTCCTATTGGAGTATATTATTGTTTTAATGTTTCAAATGGTTCATCATAAAAAATGAATTAACTATCTTATTAATAATTAATGAAACCATGAATTATGATGTAGATGATTAAAAAAACTAAAAGTAATAATAATAACATTATGTTTGCTGAAACATAATCTTAGGATACATTCCATGAACACTAGAATATGTTAGCCCCAATGTATTCTTAGGAAGCTACTTAAGGAGGCAATCACTAAAATATATCCATAAGTTAAATATGCACAATATGCATATTCTTTTAGTGCTTATCCAACATTAGTGTCCTAGGATCAATATTTCACAATGAAATGATTCCACTGTAGTGTTCATCACGCATATTAGTTATTTAGGTAGGGAATCATCTCAATCATATCATATATGATTCTTGGATTGATGAGTGGAAAACCATTTTAAAAAATCTATCATATGGATATAAACTCAGCATAATTCCTATGGTATCCAAACTCTTAGGGTTTCCAAGATATGTGTGGATAAAAAAACGTCAATAATGGAATCCAATATTTATTATTGAATCTAAAAATTATATTTGGTCTTACACTACATAAACATTGGGCACATAAATTTTTCATGAATCTACCCTATTGTATACCAGAGTCTTAAAAAGTGTAACATATAATGGAATTTAAAACCAAGTATTTTAAAAGGGGTTTTATATAAACTTTTTATCTCATATTATTCCCTTAATATTGTTATTATTATAAATATTTAGTTTGTAATCCTATTCCATCTACCAACTCAATATGTTCAAGCTATATTGACACAAAAATCCTTACACAAACTAAAATTTATGTTCCTAAAATAAAGTTAAATATATTTACACACATATATATTAATGTCATCTATAATGTACATGAACTATTTATATTAATATTTAGAATTATATTACATTTACAATATCCACATGAGAATTACTGGAACCATAGATATCTAATCAACACATTTCTGAAAAACTGAATAAGCCCCCAGTCTTGTGGAAAGTCTGACCAAATGTATCTCTACATATTGATCCTTTACTCAAGAGAAATTATAATTCATCATAAATATAATATCTTATATCTATAAACTATATTAAACAAATAAATTTAATTTTATAAATTTAATTAAAGACAATATTCAAGGTAGATAGAAACTAAAATATTATCATACCTTGAATATAACTCCTTAGTTTCATTTATGATAAAACTAGAAATAGGATAGAAAATCAAAACTAAATCATACACATATTCATAATATAATTAATTTATAACTATGAATAAATTCAGGAATAACTATTAAATAAATGAACCTTTCAAATCATTCATCATGATATAAGTATTTATGTACAAATCAAAAATAAAATATAATTATTTTTTATTTTTTATTTTTTATTTACATTAGGTATTTTACATGATATAAATTATAAATAAATTATGTTCATTATATAATATTAACTCTTTCATATTATTCATTATATTCAATTTTGATAAATTTGTGATATCTTAAGGATTAAAATATTTTATTATCCAATTTGAATTATGTAAAAATTTTACATAATCTAAACATCACATACATTACATTTATGAAATATTGATCATATCATTCATCAAAATTTATTTTGACGTGGTTTAAATAATTTATTAAAATAACGATTTAATTTTGAACAATTCAAATCTATAATTATGAAACATTCATAATTTAAATATAAATCAATTATATTTTGACAGTATTATTTGTAAATTCATGGAAATTTAGTAGAATTTTTTTTCTTAAATTCATGAGAATTTTACGAGTCCGTAGTTTCTTGATGGCACCTGATTCCGAGACCCGGTGTGTCCGAAATCAATTTCTGATGTTTTGTTCGGGTATGTTCCCTAAGAATATGAGTGGGATTTTTATATGTTTTGAACCGGTGCTCATAATTGAAATCTGAGGACACCGTTGAACTCATAGTGCCATTATGTTCATAAGGATACCATCACCACAATTGTGTTTTGTCGAGATTGGAAGTTAGTTTTGGGGGGTTTTAATTAAACTAAAGAAAAATATGTGTTAGCCATATTTTTAATTGAGGTGGAAGTTAGAACCTCCAAGGGGAAGTTAGTGGAGGAGCCCACCAGCACATAACCTCACTTGGGAGGATGTTAATACGTGGGGCCCACCCGAGCTTCTAAACTTCTTTAACTCCCCTTTAACCCTATGAACCCCAATTAAGGAGGATAAACTCTTCACTTCCCCCATAAAGTTTTGGATCCTCTTCACCTTCCCCCTCCAAATTAATGAGCCAACACAACCTTTTATTTATGTGATGTAACTTAAGGAATTTGAATCATTTTGAATTCATAATTCCAACATTATAATAAGATGTATTATTATATTATATTGGGGTTGGAATAAACTTGTGGTGGAGCCTAAGAAGGATTGAGAGAATATCCTCTCAATGAAGAATGCTCTTCTCCACTAAAGAATGAAGACACCGTCTTCTCCCACTCCAACTGGGGTGAGGAAGGGAAGACACCACCTGTGAAGAACATCGCCAATAACGACATCATCTCCTCCCAACTTCAATGGAATGACGCCGCCTTCCCATGACTCTGTCAAGAGATCACATATTAGAAGGTAGGCAGATTTGAATTGTTTTATGTTTGTGTTATACCCTCCTTTCCTCATCATAAGTTTTGCTTCTTGATGCCGATTGTAAACAACATAATGTGGAGAGCTCGGACCGCATGAACACGGTCTGACCATCCCCCCATCCTTGTTGTGTTGAAGACAGAGGTAGAGAAATGGTGGTCGGCATCGGGCTGACCGCGAAGAAGACCGGCGGCATAAGGCCGTTGGGTTTCCAAGAGGGCACAGCACCGTCAAGCCATGCGGAAGGGGAGCCGCATCCATTAAAAGCCGCAATGGAGGTGCGCGGTGCCGTCGCGCCGTGCAGAGGCCAACATAGGGCCGCTGCCAGCCGTGTCGTGGCTGAGGGGCATGGCGTCGTCACACTCCACTGGTGATACAGAAATGTGGACAGGGCGAGCCATGGTGAAGGGGTGCGGCGTCGTCGCGCAGTGCCGGAGCCAGAACCGACTGGTCTCTCACACAGACGGATAAGGCGGGACCCATCGGGTCCTACGGATACCAGGCCAATGCACTATACCTCGGCCATTACAGAAGGTACTGGGTGTAACCCCCTATGCATGGCCCACCAGCCTCGCGGCCGGAAGGCCATCTGCTACGCGGGACCGCCACCGGCCACGCGGGCCCACCGTCGGCCCCGTGGGCATGCCGGCCGGCCGGGCCGCCCTCGACCGGGCCGCGCCTTCGGGCGGGGTCTCCCCTTTGGGTCGGGCCGCTCCATTAGTTCAGGCCGTCCACTCGGGTTGGGACGACCACTCAGTTCGGGACACACCCTTTGACCGAGTCGGACCAGTGGTCTAGGTCAGAACCCGGTTTGGACCCGCTATGGCCATCTTCACCTCTCCACCCATATCTTGGGCTACGAGTGTCCGATTTATGCACCTCCTGTGGAAATTGAATTCTTGGAGCGAGAAAATTCTTTGGGATTATCCTACTTGAGGTTTGGACATTGTGGGATATAGTTTGGTTGGTTTGAGCCTAAAAACTAATTGGGCCCTTATAACGGAAATGCCAACAACTCACAGACCGAGCGTCCGTTTGAAGATTCATCTGTTGGTTGGGTTCCTTTTGATGAGACAAAACTACGAGATACATAAACTTGAGACTTTGTGATAGTTGATGTTTCGACACATGGATCGAGGAGATGACCCTCCCAAAATCGAGCATGCTATGTGCAAGAACCCTATGACTGGTTGCAATTGAGATGATAGGATCCTCTGTGGGTTCGATAGCGATGAAACTGTACCACGATCCTTTGATGGTTAAACAACGATGTCTTCTAAATCGGGATCCTCTGTGGGTTCGACAATGGTGACTTATGTACCATGATCTTCCGTGGGATCGACAGTGGTGACTTCTTTACTAGGATACTATGTGGGTTCGACAACGCTGATATTGTTCCAAGTTCCTAGGTGGGTTCGATAGAGGAGATGATTCGGAGGATACATCTAGTCATCTCTACCTCTCTTATTATGTAAATACCTATGTGAGATGAGTCTTATCTTTCAATCATTATCATCTAGGTGATTGACTTTACTTCCTTTGTGGACTGGGTTGTGCTTGGGCTTGAAATTTGGAGCCGGACTGTGATTTGTAACGTAGTTATATGTATGGGAATATCCTAAGTAGGGATGTTTGAAACATCGTGATTGTATATTACTACTATGGTTTATACATTGTGGATTATGGAAGAAATTCAGGGGTCTCAGGGTCCATTACTGAGTATTTTTATACTCACCCCAGCATGGGCTTCACCCTCACCTTGTTTTGTTCTGTGCAGATGGCGGTTAGCAGTGATCGAGGCTGAGGGAGATGGATGTGAGGTTGCTCGAAGATGGACTAGATCCGAAGTACTTCAGGGACGAGTTGTTCATGTTCTGTACCTACCCTTCAGGTAGGATTTCCTGGTGGATGATCCAGGAGTTGTTTCACCTTTTTACTTGTACTTGTACTTTTTGTTCAGTTGGGTTTGTATTTTGGCTGACTTACTTTCAACACACTTTTCTTTTCTATATTAGTACTTGTTTCATCAACTGATTGAGTTCGTACTATGTGTGTTACAGGTTTAAAAGCAATTGCTTCCTTTTTTTATCTGGGATTCACCATTGGTGCTAGTTTCCATCCCCTGGACTATGGAAGGTGGGATTGGGGTAATCAGGACATGGGCCCCGAGGACGGGTCGTGACAAATTGGAATCAGAGGATGCGGTTCCACCAAAGAACATAGGACTCAGATATTTCTTTTAATGTCAATAGTGTTATGTGTTTTTGGTGTGGTTATCATTTTAGGAAAACTGGTGTTGGGGAAGTGGCTGTTGTATCCATACACTAGGACTTTGAATTCTGATTTCTGACTTAGTGCACAAAAAAAAACAGATTGCGTGTGTTTTTCCTTTGAAAAGTTTTCTTCATGATTACATTGAGTCAGCTCACCAGGTATACTGTTTTAACTGTGGAACACCTATTTCTTTTCATGGATGGATCGACGAAGGCATCCAGCTAGATTTTATAGTTTCTTAGAAGATGGTAGTCCACCAAGTGACGAGGCCTCGGTGCGGGGCCCCATCACAGTGGAGGTACGAGGGGTACCACTACCCGCTGGGCCACCGATAACACCAGCTTCTGTGGAAGAGAATGAATGCCATATGAGTGAGTTGCATGAGTTCCCGCACCAGAGGCCACCCAGGTTCTAGGAAGAGACAATCCCACAAGAATCTGAGGATTGGATGGAGACTGTCGTGAGGGTTTTCCGGTTGGTAAGGACACCAGCCGACCTCATGGTGATCATTTCGGCGAGTCTCCTGCATTCAGCAGCTGGCAGATGGTGGATTCTGATGCTCCAGGTGCATGATGAGGCATCATTACTCTGGGTAGACATTGAGAGTCTCTTCTGGTAAGAGTTTGTTCCAGCCACACTTCATGCGGTGCGGATAGAGGATTTACTGTATCTATAACAGGGTAGCATGAAGGTAGCTCAATACTTAGTGAGATTCACTGACATCTCGCGTTACTCCATAGATATGGTATGGGACCCATTTTTTCAGGTCCCAAACCATTGAGTAGGGACTCTGGCATGAGTTCAGGGCTTTGATGATCTCTATCAGCATCCCGACATAGGTGGAGGTGATGAAGCGAGCCCTTCTAGTGGAGAGTTTTCTTGCTGAGCAGTCTCCAGTATCGAGACCCACCACAAAGAGACACATAGCAGAGTCTTTTGTAGTCGGTAGTAGACAGATGTCGCATAGGTTCATGTGGACCAGGCCATCTAGTGTGTGACTCTAGGATACAAGTTTGGTTGTGCGGGGAACACGAGATAGATCCATCCATACAAGGAGTAGGCAGTGCTATGCATGCGGCGGGCAGGGTCACATGGTTCGAGACTTCCCGATGCGCCATGCAGATGAGCAGAAGATAGTAGATGGACCTCCAAGGCTGAGGTAGAGGTTCGACCATGGTGGTCTATTGGGAGTAGGAAGATGTGGTAGAGGAGCTGGCCGAGTAGTAGGTGGTGGATAATGTTTCGAGGCCCTACCACCACCACCACCAGGAGGTCCACCCTGACCACAGGGAGATGGCAGACATGGGAGGGCTTTTATCCAAGCATTCGAGGCCTATGACCATGGAGCACCTGATATGATTTGAGTTACTATTTGTGTCTACTACACCCTTTCTGAAGTACTTATAGACACAAGTGTGTGTCATTATTTAATTTCAGATTCCCTCATTCATAGCTTGGAGATTCTGATGGATCCATTGGCTCGTTCCCTAGGAATAGAGACTCTTATGAGATCAGACTCGACGATTACACACTGGTGCCAACAGTGTGAGCTTACTCTAGGTGGAAATATCTTCGGCTGGGATCTCCTCATAATAGCATCGAGGCCTTACGATGTCGTCATGGTTATGGACAGGTTATCTACAGTTCATGCTCAGATTGATTTTATTAGGCAGAATGTGCGGTGTGTTTGTGATGATGGGATGAGGTTTAACATCACCAGTGAGAAAAGAGCCTTTGCAGCACATGATGGATATACCTAGAGGAGGTGGTAGCCGATCACACATCAGTTGGCTTGTCTCATTCATAGAGCTATTGTTGTGCGGAGTCTGTGTTTTCCAGTTTTGGTGGATCGGAATGTGGATGTTTTCCCTGACGATGTTCTAGGACTACCTCCTCATAGAGAGGTGAACTTCAACATTGAAATGTACCCTGGGATGACACCAATATCTACTCCAGTATATCGGATGGCTCCTGCTAAGCTTCGTGAGATGCAGGTACATCTGGGGGACTTGCAGGGGAAGGGATTTATCTGACCCAGTGTTTCACCCTGGGCATCACTGAATTTGTTCGCCAAGAAGTTGGATGGGAGATTACGACTGTGTGTTGATTACCAACACCAGAACTAGTTGACCATGAAAAACAAGTACCCACTCCCAAGGATTGATAACATCTTTGATCAGCTCATGGGAGCATGATGGTTATCGAAGATCGACCATTGGTCATGCTATCGCCAGCTCTGAGTTAGAGACGAGGATGTACAGAAGATGGCCTTTAGGTGTCGGTATGTCCACTAAAAGATGTTGGTTATGACATTCATTGTAACCAACTCTCTACCATTGTTCATGAGTCTCATGAATAGGATCTTCCAGCCTTACCTCGATTGATTTGTCATAGTCTTCATCGATGACATACTGATCTAATCAAATACTGAGGAGGAGCATGCCTACCATTTGTAGGTAGTACTGGACACACTTTAAGAGAACCATCTTTATGGTAAGCTCTCAAAGTGCCTATTTTGGATTCAAGGAGTTCACTTCTTGGGACACGTCACCTCGGAGGATGGATTTGCAGTGGATCTAGTGAAGATCAAGGTAGTACTTGCTTCGGAGCTTCCCATGAGTGTGAAAGAGGTACATATTTTTCTGGGACTGGCTGGGTACTATTGAAGATTTGTGCCAGACTTCTCTAGAGTTGCAGCACCACTTTTAGTATTGATGAATAAGGGGAAACCCTTAGTGTGGTCATAGAGATGCCAGTATATCATTCAAGTGCTGAGGAAGAATTTGGCAAGTGCACCCATCTTGACACTACTAGAGGAGGGCGTTGGGTATGTAGTTTACTACGACGCATCTGGGACCAGACTCGGGTGTTTCTTGAAGTAGGAGAAAGAAGTGATATCCTATGGTTCTCGGTAGTGTAGATAGCACGACGAAAACGATGCTACCCATGAAATGGAGTTAGCGGTAGTGGTCTTCTCCTTGAATATGTGACAACACTATCTGATGGGCTGGTGTTTTACTGTCTACTCTAACCACCAGAGTCTCAGGTACATCTACTCGTAGAAGGACATGAACCTAAGACAGCAATGATGGATTGAGTTTATCCAGGATTATGAATGAAAAATAGTCTATACTCCTGGGATGGGAAATGATGTAGGGGATTCTCTCAGCAGAAGATCAGGCATTCAGCTGCTAGGAGAGGCGACAGAGCAGCTGGCCGCATTGCAGATATCTTTTGAGGATTGGGATGGAGCAGCTTTTCTACAGTCTCTCACTATCACTCCTCTGCTTTTTAAGTGAGTCAGGGAGGCACAGCATGGGGACGTTTACTGTGAGACGCGATGTTCTCAGATATCCACAGGGCATGCACCTGATGTGTTTTAGGAAGCTGGGAAGCACATCATTCTCTTCAGATGATGTACCATGGTACCAGTTTCACTTCAGGAGGAAGTGTTGTGGGAATTCCACACATCTCCTTTAGTGGTACATCCAGAAGTGGAATTAAGTATTAGGACCTCGTATGATAGAACTGGTGGTCGGGTATGAAGAAGGCAGTAGTAGAGTTTGTCTTTTGATGCCTCACTTGTCCGCAAGTGAAGGCGGAGCACCATGTTCCAGCAAGATTAGTTCATCCCTTATAGGTCCCAGAGTGGAATTGGGATGGGATATCCATGGATTTCGGGACGGGACATCCACGTACATCCATAGGACATGACTATATCTGGGTGATTGTTGACCGACTCACCGAGTCGGCCCACTTCTCACCTATAAGAGAGCAGGGCTCAGTAGAGAGCTTGGTACGCCTCTATGTACAAGAGATCATATGAATTCGTAGTGTTCCATCGACGAACGTATCCGATCAGGATGCTCATTTCACTTCCCTTCTATGGAAGGGGTTACAGGAGGCTTTCGGGATGCAGCTTTGCTTGAGCATCGCCGTCCATCCTCAGTCTGATGGTCAGAATGATAGGACCATTCAGACTCTCGAGAAATGATCTGTGCATGCTTCATTGACTTTGGTCGCAGCTGGGAGGATCAATTACCCTTGGTGAAGTTTGCGTATAACAACAGCTACAAATCCACCATCGGGATGGCACCTTTCGAGGCACATTATGACAGACATTGTAGATCGCCTCTGTGCTGGACTGACCCAGGGGAGTCAGCACATGTAGTACCAGAGATGGTGTAGGAGACGACGGAGAAGGTGCAGATCATCCAGGAGAAGATAAATATAGGAAAAAGAAGGCAGAAGTCCTATTCTGATAGGAGATGGAAAATAATAGAGTTCAAGGATGGAAACCATGTCTTTTTACAAGTCTCATATCGATGAAGTCTACAAATATTTTTCCGAGGTGGAAAGTTATATCTGCGATTCATTGGACCATTCCAGGTCCTCAGTATGGTAGGCGAGGTGGCTTACCGCTTGGATCTTCCACGTCAGTCGCACCAGGTGCACGACGTCTTCCACGTATCTCAGCTGAGGAGTTACGTGCCTGACCCTTCTCACATCATCGACCATGGGGAGCTCGAAATCGATGACATGGTGACTTTAACGGAGGTTCTTGTGGAGATTGAGGATCAAAATTAGTGGGTCATATGTGGACGGTCTATTCCCATAGTGCGCATTCGTTGGAAGCATGGGAAACTCTCGGAGAGCACATGGGAGCAGGAGGCTCTGATGCATGCTCAGTACCCTCATTTGATTCCTTAGTGTGAGTTGTATCTTATGGGGACGTGAATCCCTGAGGTGGGAATAATGTAAACTGTAACGACCCAAAGTTTCATTAATGGAAATTCCTATTGATATAGTTAAATTTCTCTGTATGTAAAACTTTTATATAAAAGGTCAACTTCATTAGTTTTATGTTAAGAGTTATGACCATTACTTTTATATATGTTGAACAGTGATCAAATGATTCGTATAAATATAAGGCTTTAACGAACCCAATTTACTCAGAAAAAAGAATCGATGGCCTCATCTAGTAGAATTGCTCCATACGAAGACCATTTGTCGGATCTCGAAAAAGATGTGGTGTCCTTGGGCTTCGCTCTTGACCAAGCCCAAGATAAGCTTCATCATGTCCAGCTCTGACGGGACTGTCTATGGGAAAAGTGGAAGTTGATAGAGATTACCACTAGAGCAATATTATCTGAGCCACCCCACGAGTCTGTCACCATCACACACCTTACCCTTAGGTCTTATGTGGCTGTCTTAAGGGGTTATATAACAAATTTCTAGTACTATGTTCATATATATATATATATATATATATATTATATATAATAATCAATATACCTCCTGGTCCTTTTTGATACATTGTAAATAGTTTTTAATATACAAATAGTGTTTTTAGTTATTATTTAATTAAGAATTATTTTTTAAAAATTAAGATATTTCTGAGTTAAATAATATTTTAATAAAATATTATTATTATTATTAAATTAATTTTTATTAAATATAAATGATCTTATAATTTTATGAATGCAATTATAAGTTTGATTAAGGTTTGAAATCCATTTCTGTCAAAACCCGTGAATTTTCGATAAATGTCGGTTTTTATTTCAAAACTGTAAATTTACATATTTTGAAAATTATTTAGTTAAAATAAAGTTTATTTCTGGAATCATAACATCAAAATTATCCAACGGTGAATTTTTCATTATTTTCTGAGACAGTCAAATGTTTGGATAAAAATTAAATATCGTTTAAATATATAATGTGTTTTATGACATCATAATGACCCAATAGTGATGTAATAAAATACTATAATCTTTATGTTCCCACAATATATGTTTTACCATTAAAATAATGTGATTTTGGTTTTGTTTGAATTATTTTCAAATCATTAATGGACCCCTCAAGACTTATTAAACACCTTGTCTTTTTAAATTAATTTCCATGGGAGTGTGACTCACCTCAACATAAGCAACCCAATTATTTGAAGAAGTCTGGACATTGGCCTTATAAAATATTTTTATCCTTTTCCCTTTTCCAAAAAAACATGGGAAAAATCCATGGGATGGTTTGTGGTTGTAATTATTTTAATTTAAAGGGACCCAAACCTAAATAATAAAGAATTCCCTCACCTTTCCTATATAAACCCACCCAAGCTCCCACTTCCTCCTCACTCAAAGCCTTTTGAGTTCATCCAAACTATAAACTAATCTCTCTATAACCTTCCCAAGGTGCCCCAAGCTCCCAAGAATCCTCTCACAAACTTCTCTCTAGCCTTTGGAAGAACACTTCCAATTAAGCGTTTTCTCTTCCTTTCTTATTTTAGTCAAATTTTCTTTAATTTGTTTTGCCCTTTTAATTTTCAATTATGAATGTTGGGGTATGTTTCCTCACCTCCCTCATACTTCCCTCTTTATTTTTGAATGATGGGAGACCCTTTCTCTCTCATTAAATGCCTCCCTAATACACCTGTTACTATGCCGATATTCCGAAAGGAACTTCTCTCTCCTCATTTACATTCAAGAAATTCTTTTGTACCATGAATATAAATTACATTAAAATTGTTGGGACATGTATCTTTATGAACTCCTTATGATCCATTCTGTGTAAATATGATGAGGAACCCCTTTCTCTCTCCTCAACCGTTTTTATGAATTCTTATGTCACGCTGTTACGTTGTCGAAATCACACCAATTTTCTAAGCCAATTCCATTGTGTAGTGAATACCATGCCCATTTCTCCATCAAGGGTAATCACCACTATACACATTTAATTATTGATTATAAATTTTCATGTTTGAATTCCACATTCCTTTATCATGGAATAAATAATTATGTTGTATGAATCCATGTTTTATGATCCATGTGGAACACTTATGCATGAAATGAAATGTTTAAGAAGGGTGTTCCCTTATAGCGCTCCAATTCATTGGGTAATGTATAGTATCATGATACATCATATTCAATGAGTTTTTACTCATGCTAATTCAAGTGAAACGCGGGTTTTCCCGTGCTTCATGTGCAATGAAGATTTACTCATGCTCCATGTGCAATGAGTCTTGGCTCATGCTAATTCCATGGAAAGTGTTGTTGCAACCTTTCCATGTTATGATTATCATGATTTAGCATGCCTTTATGATCATGTTTCTAATGTGATCTCTTGATATCCCTATTGTATAACATGTATTGTACCTCTCATGTACTCCATGTTTATTCCCTTACTGTAGGTTATCCCATGCAATGCTATGTACGAGGGAATGAAGTGGTCATGTAAAGAAAGTTTTTCAATAAATATGTTGTATTTCATGTTTTAAGTTGTTATGTAATGATCCTAAGCCCCAAAGACACTATACAACTGGATCTTCCATGTTGTATCAAGTGAATAGTTTATGTAATAAATCATGTTTAAGTTTGTAATAAAAGAAGGGTTGTCATAGTTGGTATCAGAGGATAGGTTTAGTTAATTTTGGGATTAGGACTAGAAAACCCTAGTAAAGACTTGGAGACAAGACTATGTATAATAAAAACATCCCTAAGTTTTGGTAAGTTTTGAGTAAGTGGTTTATCTAGCAAATACATTCCTTCCTGGATACGAGCAGGTAGAGGTGGCTCTGGCACAGATTTATCCTAGGGGTAAAACCCGAAAACACCGCTTTGAGATAGACTCGAACAGGAACTGGTGCACGACAACGAGCCTTGCTGTACTCTGGGTTACGACACTCTTGGGGGATATGTGTTAAAAAATTCACAATCTTAGTATGAACCCATATTAAGGGAATTAAAAAAAAATCCCTGTAAGAATATATGGTAGAAAGTAGATCATGAAAATCGTAGAATGAAGCCTATAGACTCATGATTTAAGGAAATGATAGTTTATTTATAAGTCATAAACTTTTGTCTTTGGATTACCCTTTATGGGTTACCCCCTAGCATTTCTTTTATTCCAGCCAATGGCCGGTAATAGGAAGACTCGGGCTAACAACCGATGTGAAGATCAGTGTGATGACTGTACTAATGAGATTCTCAATCCAATGGGAGTGGGAATATCGAACTTTTTCATGCTTCTCTCTTAGATAACTCATGTTTGGAATAGAAAAATGGGTCAAGAGGAATCTCCAAACCCCCCTAAAAAAGAAAAAGTTTCTTTAGAGAGCTTCATGAGACAAAGGCCTCCTATATTTAGTGGATCATATGATCCCACGATCGCTGAACAATGGATCAACTCCATTGAAAAGATCTTCTCTATCCTTTAGTGTTATGAAAAAGAGAAGTTTCTCATGTCATCATATTGTATGGGGGGTGAAGCTGATCAATGGTGGATGTTGATCAAAAATAAGAAGCCTGAGGATGATATTGAGGCATTGGAATGGAAGGATTTTTGGAAGATGTCTTTCAATAAATATTTTCCGCGCGCCCTCTGATGTAAGATGGAAAGTGACTTCCTTTCCATTAAGAAAAAAAATGAAGAATCTATTGGAGCGTACGAGGAAAATGTCACAAGGCCTCCACGATATGCTTTTGGCTTTGCCGTTACCCCAAAATGCAATGTTGACCGCTTATTTGGTGGGTTGAAGCCTAGCCTATGGAAAGCATTAGAAATCATTGACTTTGACAGCAGTGAGGAAATTGTCTAATGGTCCCTCAAGGTCAAAACGAAGATCGAAGAATCATAGGGGTATCATGGGGACAAGAAGTGTAAGGTAGACTTCAATGATGGCAGTCCGATGGATAAATCCAATGTTTCTAAGAAGATCCATCACCCCACTTGCCAAAAGTGCAGAAAGAAGCAACCTGGAAATTGCCTCAAGGGGACGAGGAAATGATTTGGGTGTGGATGAAAAAGGAACCTCACTATTAACTATCGTGAAGAAAGACCTACGACTGCGAAAGAGGAGAAGAACAATTCGTTCGAACCTCAACACGTTGTTCAATGGTACAAATGCAATGAACCGGGTCATTTTTCAAATCAATGCCCTATTCCAAGGGTTTTTGAAGGCAACCAAAAACCTCCATGTCAGCAAGGAAGATCATTTACCATTACTTCTGCCGAAGTGAACCTCGACAATGAAGTGTAGATAGGTACGCTGGTTATTCATTTAATAATAGCGAACGTAATTTCTGATTTAGGTTCCACGCATTCTTCTATATCTCCAATCTTAGTAGAATAATCACAGTACCACCACAAATCATGGAAGTAAATATGTTGGTGAGTACGACAAATGGGGAAATCATTGCATCCCATGAATATAAGTCCTCCCCTATTATAATCTGGGGATTGAATTTCTTGGCGAACCTCGTCATACTCCCTCTGGTGGAATTTGATGGAATTCTTGGCATTGATTGGCTTTCCTTATATAGAGCCAACATAAATTGTTGGGAGAGGGAAATCACACTCCATATAGAGAATCTACCCCCGAATTGTTATAAGTAAGGAGGACGATGAATCTCCTTTAGCTCCATCATCTCAAGCATGGATATTACTGCCCTATGACCATGCGTATCTGGCTCAAATGATTGAGTCCAAGGAAGAAACCATCCTTAAAGAAATGCCTATTGTGAGGGAATTTTCAGAAGTGTTTCCCGAGGAACTTCCTAGTTTTCCTCCTAGAAGAGATGTTGAATTCTCAATTGAACTTATACCCGGGGCTTTACCAATATCCAAGACTCCATATTGAATGGCTTTTGTATAGCATAAAGAGCTGAAGAAACAACTACAGGAGAATTTGGATAAAGAGTTTATACGCCCAAGTGCTTCACCATGGGGTGCCCCAGTCCCCTTCATCAAGAAGAAGGATAGGTCAATGCGGCTTTGCATCGATTATCGTGAACTTAACAAACTCATGATAAAGAACATGTATCCTCTCCCATGAATTGATGACTTGTTCGATCAGCTGCGTGGAGCACAATACTTCTCCAAGGTAGATTTTTGGTTGGTATATTATCAAGTAAGGGTGAAGAAGGAAGATATCCCCAAGACATATTTTTCTTACAAGATATGGGAACTATGAATTCTTATTAATTCCCTTCAGACTCACCAATTCTCCAGAAATATTTATGCACATAATGATTAGAGTTTTAGAGATTACCTAGACAAATTTATTGTAGTCTTTATATATGATATTCCAATATAATCCAAAACCAAGGAGGATTATGAGGAGCATTTAAGAACTGTACTAGAAAATTTGTGCAAGGAGAAGCTCTATGAAAATTAAAGAAAGTATGAGTTTTGGTTAAAGGAGGTCTTATTCTTGGGCCATATCATCACAAGAAATGGGATATCTTTGGATCCCTCCAAAACAGATGCAATTGAGGGATGGCCGAGGGCAACATCGGTAATGGATATCCTTAGCTTATTGCGGTTAGCTGTATATTATTAACGATTTGTGAGAAATTTCACACGATTTTCAAACACTCTTACCAAGCTAACTTGAAAGGGAGTAAAGTTTTCTTGGATTGATGAATGCGAAGAAAGCATCAAGGAGTTGAAAAGGAGTCTTATCACTGCGCCCATGCTCACTTCACCCACAAGTGGGGAAATTTTTGTGGTATTCAGTTATAACGACACACATTTATATACATTGTTATTGATTCAAAATTGAAGGAAACTTATTAAAACATATAAGAAAACCATTAAAGGACCGTATTGGTATCATGTCTTTTGAAACTGGGAAACATAAACAACTGGTTCATAATGAATCTATATTGTAACCCAATTATTTTATCATATCTAGAGTCCCTTTTGTCATATCCTACTTAATAACATTCTTCCTATCCTAGGGAAAGAAAACATACAAATGATGATCTCAAATGCTCAGTAATGGTAACTAAAAGAAATATCAATCACATCATATTCATAAGAACATTACATTTGAGAAATCATAACCCGCAAAAGAGATCATAATTTCATAACATTGTATAAATCATAGTAGTGAAATGTAATCCCAATAATCATAACATTAAACATGAAACTTTGTGTCATACAATACTAATCATATATAGACATTTCTTAGTAGTCGAGACTCATTTCCAAGACAATCTTAGCAGACAATGTCCATTTTTTGAACCGAGTTCACTCTTCGTTTCAATCCTGTTTCACTAAACTGGATTAACCTGCCATTCTAGCCATGTCATCTCATGAAATATAAATTTTTACCCAATGAATTGGAGGGAGATATAGGTTCCACCCATCTCATAATGATACCATTCTTATTTGTGCCACAAAATCTTAAATCATACATCATAGCATAACCCATGCAATAAAAATGGGATTCTTAATCATCATGCCATCGTAACACAATCCATATAAGATAAATGAACATCATAAAAATAATTCTATCATAAAATAATCTAAAAAATTTAAAAATAGGGATATAAATATTACCCTATATTATCTTAGATGGAAAATAATTTTGATAAAACACTTGAACTCCATTGTTGAGGAAAATATCCTTTCTACTTCAAAAACATTTTCCTTTCTTAACATGTCATATAATTTTAAACTAAAATAAGTTGATTAAAAATAAACATGGAATATTTTAAAAGAAACATTATGGAAATAATGTTCTAAAAATTCATTCATTCAGTATAAGTTAAAAAAACATTTTTCTCATACTTTGGCCGGAACAGTCAAAAAGTACCTCGTACGAAAAACAAAACAATATTCCTTTCATATCTTTTACTAAAAACTCACCGAAAAGTAAAATTGGATTTAAGAAATTTTAGGTGGAAGAAAATAATATTAAATATTTAGGAAACATGGATGTGGATGTCAAATATACCCCAGAAAATACCAAAGTATAAACAATCTCGGATAAAAATGAGACTGTTAGATTTTCCGTTACCTTAGGTCCAATTTGATTAGTAAGTGTCCGGAACTCCTGTATAATGATTTAAATAATGTCATTGACTTATTAAAGAATCATAAATATTGTTATTATATCGTATATTGTCATATTCTTAGCTTCTTATTAGTAATATTTCATTATTACTTGTTATTTGGGTGTTTATTGCTTTTTGTTCTTATGCGTGTTTTGTCGAATAAATTCTTATTCATATTTCTAGGTTATAGATACATCATTTTCAGAATTTTATTAGTGAAATATATATATCATATTTTTTCATTAAATTCATTTATATAGTCATTATGCAATGAAGATCATGTATAGAGAGTAATATCACATAATGGAGACGGTAGGCCGTACGTACGCACGAGTGATGATATCATTCCCATGATCGTGGAATTGTATTGAAGTGTATATATACTAATTAATAATAAATATCAATTTATAATAATCATATGTAGTTATTAATTAAACCATTATACCCATCCAAGTAAGGTGGTGGTGGAAAATAGATTATACCACGACATGTAGACGGTATTGTGTATGTACGCACGAGCAGTGATTTCATTTTCCATAGGGTGGATAGATGGTGAAATAGGGTTGTTTCATAATTATAATAACATATCAGTATAGTAGTGATACTTATGTTATTACTTCATAATTAAAAAACTAAAGAAGAAGAAGTAGAAGAAGAAATATAGTTGAAATAATTGGCAACGGACATTACCTCTTCTTTGAAGCGCCTCTTCTTAACCTTCTATTAGGGTACTAAAGATGGAATTTGAAGAAGACCAGGGTCTCTAAGATGTTTCTAGGGAAGTGGGGAAGATAAATTGACATGGTTTGTCAGATATTTAAGGCTCAATGTGGTGTGAGGAAGATAGGGAAGAGGTGCCCTTCTATAAGGGAGGATAGAGGCACCTTTGGAAAAACTAAAAATATTATTTTATTATAAAGTCATATTCAGTTTTTAACATCAAAAAATTGATTTATTTCAAAGATAAGGAGGGTATGGGTAGAAATACTCTCATCCAATAGATTTTAGACAAGTTTAGGTTACTATTTTATCCTTATCATTTATATTTAACTTTGAGTTAAATAATTTCACTATTATCTTGTCTTCATGTTTTCTTACACTATAATGTTAATAAACATAATATAACAAGCCAAAATAACCCCAATTTGTTAATTATTAAAATATATAACCTTATCTAAGTCATTTGGTTGAACCATAGATTTTTAGGAATAAAATAAAAAATAATAATATAATATTTGTTTTAAAAAGTATTTTATGTCAATTTTGACACTATTTGGTATTTGATTTTTGTAAAAATCATAACTTCATGATTATATCAAAAAAGTTAATTAAATCAATAATAACTTGTCATATTAAACTATAAAATTCTTTTAATCCATAAAAAGTCTCAAATTACATTTATTTGGGTATTTATAATATCAATTATATTAATATTTCATTAATATGGTAATTACTACATCATCATTATGTCATAAATAAATTAAATTATTTAAAGTATAAAAATTATAAATAAAATAAAATTATGTAGGAAATTGATTTAGATTTATAATGAATATTTATAGTTGAAATTATCTTATGTATAACGCTATATTAAAAATATTTAGTTATTAAACATTAATTGTAACTATTTTAACCCTTCTTTAAATAAAATAATAATAAATATCCTAATCTAATCCAAGTGGACATAATGGTCATATTTTATTCCTAAGGTTGTTTTTGGTTGAATTACACTTATCCAATAGAATTTGTACATGTGTTAGGGTAATAATAATGTCATTTTTACCATTAATTACCCTATATACTTTTAACCGTAATAAAAAAAATAAAAAGTTACTATTCACCAAAAATTATTTTTATCTTATTGAACCAAATTTTACTCCTTGATATTAACAGTGTCTCTTGGATTTTATAAATTCAACTCAACGAAGAAGTAAAATTAAGTTTTATGTGAATTTCCAAATTCTCATAGGAGGTGGGTAAAAGACGGTGAAAAGTTCAATAAACTTTTTATATGTCTAAAATTATTATAAAATGACTCCAATGAATTACATTGAACTTATATAAGTATTATGTATCAATTTTCACATAAAATAAATTTTAATAAAATAAATATTTATTTAAATAAAAATTCGATTTTTAAATAGTAACCTAGTGTTTTCACTATTCATCAAAAATTGAATGTTTTAAGAAAAATACCAAATTTTCACCCTAGGTTAATTTCGATATTTAGAATCCAAAAATAAAGTCCACTTTGAAAGATAAAAGTTATAAAATTTCAAAAAGTGGGTGTTACTATTCATAACGACTAGTTTTAATAATATTTTAATAGCATATCGTTGTATAGTGAAACTCTGTATTGCATATGATGCAAGCTACCAAGAAGGTCGCGATTGCGTGTAAAGAAAGCCAAGATAGTGTTGTGTGTAGTGAAATATTCCTTAGATGATGTATATAACAAAAAACAAAACATTGCTCATAAAAATCTAGGGTGTTACATTCTACACCCCTTAAAATGAATTTCGCCCTCAAAATTCGTCACTTTGTCACAAACATATGAGGATACCTCTCCCTCATCATATCCTCAATCTTCCATGTAACTTTTTCTAATTGGTGGTTCCTCCATAATACTTTCATCAAGAGAGTGGTCTTGTTCTGTAGGACTTTTTCTCTATGATCCAGAATCTCTATCTGCTGTTCTTCATAAGAAAGATCTTCCTCCAGCGGTACAACTTTTGAGCTAAGTACATGTGAAGGATCGAGTATGTACTTTCTCAGGAGAGATACATGGAACACATCATGAACTTGAGAGAGATTCGGTGGAAGAACCAATCGTTAAGCTAACTTCCCAACATGATCTATTATTTTAAAAGGACAGATATAACTAGGGCTCAGCTTTCCCTTCTTTCCAAATCTCATTACTCTATTCCAAGAAGATATTCATAAGAACACTTTATCACCGACTTCAAACTCTTGGTCTTTTATTTGGTTGTCAGTATAACTTCTTGGTTGACTCTGAGCTGCTCTATTGTGTTCTTGGATAGATCTGACCTTTTCTGCCATCTCATCAACAAGATCAGGTCCTAATAGATTTCCTTTCCCAACTTCATCCCATCAAGTTGGAGTTCGGCATTTATTTCCATTAAGATCTTCATAAGGAGCCATCTGAATACGAGAGTGAAAGTTATTATTATAAGAATATTCCACCAAAGGTAGCTTTTGATCCCAACCACCTTTGAAATCCATAGAGCAAGCTCTTAATATATCTTCTAGAGTTTGAATTGTTCTCTCAGACTGACCGTCTATCTAAGGATGATAAACAGTTCTGAAACTCAACTCTGTTTCCTGATTATGATGAAGAATTCTCCAAAACATTGAGGTAAACCTCGGATCCCGATCAGCTATAATGGAAAGTGTTACTCCATGCAATCTTACCACTTCCTTTACCTATATCCTGGCAAGCAGATCTAGAGAGAAATCATCTCTAATAACAATGAAGTGTGGAGACATTGTAAAACGATAAACTATGACCCAGATGGGATTATTTACTTTGGATGTTTTAAGAAGTCCAGTGACGAAGTCCATAGTGATGTTTTCCCATTTCCATTCAAGTATGGGTAATGGTTTTAACATCTCCTTAGACTTCTGTCTCTCAGCTTTAACTTGCTGACAAAATAAGTATCGAGAGACATGTTCAACAACATCTATTTTCATTCCATCCCACTAGAAGTGCTCTTTCAGGTCCCTATACAACTTCTTGCTTCCAGAATGAATAAAGAATGAAGAACTATGAGCCAAATCCAGCAGATCCTTCTTTAATTCTGAGATGGGAGGAACACAAACTCGATTCCTGAAATTTATTATCCCATCACAATCATGGTTGAATTCATGAACATTTCTCACCTTCTTTTATAACTCTACATCTTCATTTTGTGCCTCATTAATCTTCACATGTATATATGGCTGAACATTAATTTGAGAAAGATATGATTTTTCCCCTTCCATTATAATTCCAAGATCTATATTTTGTAAATACAAAAATATTTGATATTTTTTTATCCTCATCATGGATAAGCTAGCTTGGTCTTGTCAACTTAATGCATCTGCCACCTTGTTTGCTTTCCCTGGGTGGATATGAATTGAGAAGTCATAATCATTAATCAACTCTAACCATCTTCTCTGGCGCATATTTATCTCCTTTTGTGTGAAAATATACTTTAAACTTTTATGATCAGTATAAATATCACACCTTTCCCATAAAGATAATGCCTCCAAATATTTAATGCAATGATTACTGAAGCTAACTCCAAATCATGAGGTGGGTAGTTTTGCTCATGGATTTTCAACTGTCGTGAGGCATAAACTATCACCATAACATTTTACATGAGAACACACCCCAATCCATTCTTTGATTCCTCAATATAGATCACAAACAATTCTCCACTACAAGGCAGTGTGAGCACATGTGCACTGGATAACCTTTTATTTAACTCCTTAAAATTCTCTTCACACTCCTCCATCCAAACGAACATGACTCCTTTTCGAGTCGACATGGTGAGTGGATTATATAATAATGAAAAATAATTCACAAAACATCGATAATATCCAGAAAATTCAAGAAAACATCAGATCTCAGTTACTGTTGTTGGTCTCGACCATCTTTCGATAACATCTATTTTTCCTGGATCCACAGATATCCCCTCTTTTGGGATTTTGTGACCCAAAAATGAAACTTTATAAAGCCAAAATTCACTTGTTAAATTTGGCATAAAGCTTCTCCTTTATCAGGGTCTTCAATATAATTCTCAAGTGATATTCATGTTCTTACTTGCTCTTTGAATAAAAAAGAATATCGTCTATAAAGAATACCACAAACTGATCAATATAGTCTCTAAATAATATATTCATTATATCCATTAAGATATTAGGGGCATTAGTAAGACCAAATGGAATCACTATAAATTCATAGTGTCCATTCCGTGTATGGAAAACCGTCTTTGGTATATCCTCCCTTTTGACCCTTAATTGATGATACCCTGAATGAATATCAATCGTGGAAAATTATTGAGCTCCACGTAGTTGGTCAAATAAGTCATCAATTCATGGGAGAGGATATTTGTTCTTGATAGTGATCTTGTTAATTTCTCGATAATCAATGTAGAGTCTCATTGATCCATATTTCTTCTTAAAAAATGGAACAGGTGCTCCCCAAGGTGACGCACTAGGGCATATGAAATAATTATCAAGATTCCCTTGGAATTTTTTCTTCAATTCATACAACTCAATTGGGTCCATTCTATATGGTGTCTTTGAAATAGGCAAAGCACCCGATACGAGTTCTATTGAAAACTCAACTTCACGATTTGGTGGATGAACCGACAATTCCTCCGGAAAGATATCATCAAACTCCAGTACAATGGCTGTATTCTTAATCCTGAGTTTCTCTCAAACCATTTGAGAAAAATATCTATAATTTAGCATAATCAAGACCCATAAGATGGATGAAATTTCCACTGGAATGTTATGTTCATCCTTTCATCGATAGACGATCATAGATTGATCTGGAATATGAAATGTGACTTCCCTTCTTTGGAAATTGATATGAGAACCATATAATGAATTCCAATCCATGCCAAGAATCACATCAAATTCCACTATAGGAAGGAACTCAATATTTTCAGGAACCACTTTCCCACAAACTTCAATTGGAGAATAATTGTAAACTTTTGATGCGACTATTGTGCCATTAGGGGTTGTCACAGCAAATCAACATCTAATTGTTGAGGTAATACTGCGATACACTTAAAAAATTCTTCAGAAATAAAAGAGTGGGTGGGTCCAGAATCAAATAAAACATTTACTACTTTAGAGTGCATGGTAAGGGTACCATTCACCACTTCGTTCTCATACTCCACATCGCTGATAGAAATTGCATGTGATAGTCCTTTGTCTTTAGCCTTAAGAGTTTGTTGACGTCAATCATCATCAACATCCCTTGGATTAGGGCATTTATTGGCATATTTCCCCATTTCCTTGAACTTGTAACATTGATGTGTAGGAGGTGCACTCTGTGTAGCATTTTCTTTGTTCGCATCACTAGACATATTTTTCCCAACATTGTGGCATTAAAATCCCCGATGACCTTCCTTTTTAAATTTGAAACATTTACTTATCCCTTTAAGACAACTCCTTCCATGTTTCTTTCCACACTATGAGCATAACATAAAACTCATCTTCTTTTCAGTGTGGTCTTTAGATTTTTCTTTGAATTCCATTTTCCTCTTCTTATCAAATGAATATGACTGAGGGGTTACTCCAATCTCCATCTCAACCTTGAGAGCACATCAAATGATTTCCTCATAGCTATTGAAGTCCCTTATGGATAATGCCTTTCGAAGACTTGGTTTTAAGCCACTAAAGAATCAATCGATCTTAATCTCAGGTTGGATAATAATCCTAGAAGCATACCATTAATATATTGTATAATTTGCTTCGTAGGTACCAAAACATTCCTCATCCTTTTGCATCAGTTCAAGAAACTCCTTCTCTATCATTGTTCGAAGAATATGAGGGAAGTACCTATTGAAAAATATGTTCTTGAACTCATCCCATTACATGGACTCAATTTCATCTCTTGGCATTGTATTCTTTGTAAGATTCCACCATTGATCAGCTTCACCTTCCAAATGATATACTGCTAGGATGACATTGTCATGTTCAGAACATTGAAGTACTGAAAATATTTTTTCTATAGTACTGATCCATTTTTCAGTAAGTAATGGATTAGTAGACTCACTGAATGAGGGTGGAAGCTGCCTCATGAAGGATTCAACAGAATGTTTCTCCTTACTTTTCTCGTTTGGAAGTCCTGCATGATTAATACCTTGTGAAAGTTGTGTGAGCATGGAAACAAGATTTTTCATTCCAGCTCCCATAACGTTTGGTTGCTCAGGGGGACAATCATGTCATTTCCCGTCGCATTCCGCATTAACACGGTTCTATCGGGTTCCAACCATTGACTAAAACCAAGAAGAATAGTGTGAGCAACACTAATTATAATAGGAAAAACACATAATCAAGAATAAATTTCACACTTATGGTCTTATCATAGGTTGTTCATGGCCATATCTAAAACACTACGATTGTGTTCTATGCTTAGACATATCCCTGGGGTTCTTACTAAGGCTTTCACATCCTAGTTTCCAAAGGTTGACTATACCTTTCCTCTGATACCAACTATAACGACCCACACTTTACATACATTTTAATTGATTCAAAATTGAAGCACACTTATTACAACATATAATAAAACCATAAAAGGACCGTATAGGTATAGTGTCTTTAGAAACTGGGAAACATAAACAACTGGTTCATAAAGCATCTACATTGACTCCCATTTATTTCATCACATATAGAGTCCCTTTTGGCATAACCTACTTAATAATCTTCTTCCTGACTGGGGGAAAGAAAAAATACAAAAGGGTGAGCTCAAATGCTCAGTATGGGTAAACAAAAGAAATATCAATCAGATCATATTAATAAGAACATAACATTTTGGAAATCATAAACTGCAAA
Source organism: Viscum album (assembly GCA_963277665.1). Classification (NCBI taxonomy): domain Eukaryota; kingdom Viridiplantae; phylum Streptophyta; class Magnoliopsida; order Santalales; family Viscaceae; genus Viscum; species Viscum album. The sequence goes on along the minus strand of OY728139.1, from coordinate 423,678,815 downwards.
TGAGATCATAATTTCATAACATGGGATAAATCATAGTAGTGAAATGTAATACCAAAAATCATAACATAAAACATGAAACTTTATTTCATCCACACATAATCATATAGAATCATTTATTAATTGTCAATACATATTCCCAAGACTATCTTAGCGGACAAAGTCCGTTTCTGAACTGTGTTCACTCCTCGTTTCAGTCCTGTTTCACTGAACCGGATTAACCTGCCATTCCAGCCATGTCATCTCATGAGATATAAATCTTTACCCAATGCATTGGATGTAGATATAGGTCCCACCAACTTCATAATTAATCCATTCTTATGTGTTCCACAAAATCATGAATCATATATCATAGCATAACCCATGTAATAAAAATGGGATTCTTAATCATCATGCCATCATAACAAAATCCATATAAGATAAAAGGACATCATAAAAATAATTCCATCATAAAATTATCAAAAAAATGTAAAAATAGGGATAGAAACAGTACCCCATATTATCTTAGATAGAAAATAATTTTGATAAAACACTTGAACTCCATTATTGAGGAAAATATATTTTCTACTTCAAAAACATTTTCCTTTCTTAACATGTCATATAATTTTAAACAAAAAGAAGTTGAATAAAAATAAAATTGAAAACTTGTAAAGTAATCTTCATGGAAATAATGTTCTAAAAATCCATTCATTCTGTATAAGTTAAAAAACATTCTTCTTGTACTTTGGCCGGAAAAGTAAAAAAGTACCTCATACGAAAAACGAAAAAAATTCCTTTCATATATTTTACTAAAAACTCACCGAAGGGTAAAATTGGATTTAAAAATTTTTTTGTGGATAGAAACAATATTACATATTGAGTAAACATGGATGTGGATGATAAATATACCCCTGTAAATACCAAAGTATAAACAATCTCGGATAAAAATGAGATTGTTAGATTTTCCATTACCTTAGGTCATATTTGCTTCATAACTGTCCGAACCTCCTGTATAATGATTTAAATAATGTAATTGACTTATTCTGGAATCATAATTATTTTTATGATATCATATATGGTCATATTCTTAGATTCTTATTAGTAATATTTCATTGTTACTTGTTATTCGGGTGTTTATTGCTTTTTGTTCCTATGCATGTTTTGTCGAATAAATTGTTATTATTATTTTTAGGTTATAGATACCTCATTTACAGAATGTTATTAGTGTAATATATATCATATTTATTCATTTAATTCATTTATATAGTCATTATGAAATGAAGATCGTGTAGAACGAGTCACATCACATCGTGGAGACGGTAGGCCGTACGTACGCACGAGTGATGATATCGTTCCCATGATCGTGTAATTGTATTGAAGTGTATGTATACAATTTAAGAATCAAGATCACTTTAAAATAATCATATTTAGTTATTATTTACACCATTATAGACATCCACGTATGGTGGTGGTGGAAAATAGATTACACCACGGCGTGGATATGGTATTCCATACGTAGACATACACAGTGATTTCGTTTTCCGTAGGATGGATAGATGGTGAAATAGGGTTGTTTCATAGTTATAATAACATATAATTATATGAGTGGAACTAATGTTATTACTTCATAATGAAACAACTATAGAAGAAGAAGTATAAGAAGAAATAAAGTAGAAAGTATCGGTAACAGACATTACCTCTTATTTGAAGTGCCTCTTCTTAACCTCCTCTTAGGGTACTAAAGATGGTATTTTAAGAAGAAAAAGACCTATAGGAAGTTTCTAGGAAAGTGGAGAAGTTAAATTGTCAGGTTTTTTCTGATCTTTAATTCTCAAAGTGGTGTGAGGAAGAGATGGAGGAGGTTCCCTTTTATAAGGGAGGAGAGGGGCACCTTTGGAAAAACTAAATATATTATTTTATTATAAAGACATATTCGGTTTTTAATAGCTCCAAATTGATTTTTTTCAAAGATAAATATGGGATGGGTCGAAATAATCTCAACTAATATATTTTAGACAAGTTTAGGTTACTATTATAACCTTATCATTTAGATTTAACTTTAAGTTAAATAATTTCAATTTTACTGTGTCTTCTTGTTTTCTTGCACTATAAGGTTAATAAACATACTATAACAAGCCAAAAGAACCCCAAGTTTTTAATAATTAAAATATATAACCTTATCTAAGTCATATGGCCGAACTATAGATTTTTAAAAATAAAATAACAATTAATAATATAATATTTTTTTAAAAAACTATTTTATGTCAAATTTGACACTATTGGTATTTAATTTTTGTTAAAATCATAACATCATGATTAGTTCAAAAAAATTTAATTAAATAAATAATAAAATGTCATATTAACCTATAAAAGTTGTGTAATTCATAAAAAGGCTCAAATTACATTTATTTGGGTATTTATAATATCAATTATGATAATATTTTAATAATAAGGTAATTACTACATCATCATTGTGTCATAAATAAATTAAAATATTTAAAGTCTAAAAATTATAAATAAAATACCATTATGTAGGAAATCTTGTTAGGTTTCTAATGAAAATTTATAGTGGAAATTATATTATGTATAACCTTATATTAAAAATGTTATAGTTATTAAACATTGATTTCAACTATTTTAACTCTTCTTTAAATAAAATAATAATAAATGTCCTAATCTAATCCAAGTGGACCAAAATGGTCATAGTTTATTCCTAAGGTTGTTTTTGGTCGAATTAAACTTATCCAATAGAATTGGGACATGTTTTATGGTAAAAATAATATCATTTTTACCATTAATTACCCTATTTACTTTTAACCGTGGTAAAAAAAGGAAAAATTTACTATACACCAAAAATTATTTTTATCTCATTGAACTACATTTTACACCTTGATATTAACCATTTCTCTCAGATTTTAAAATTCTCACTCATAAAAGCAATAAAACTATGTTTTATGTGAATTTCCAAAATCTCCTAGGAGGTGGGTAAAAGACGGCGAAACGTTCAATAAAATTTTTATATGTCTAAAATTATTATAAAATTACTCCAATGAATTACATTGAACTTATATAAGTATTATGTATCAATTTTTACATAAAATAAATTTAAATAAAACAAATAAAAATTTAAATAAAAATTCAGTTTTTAAATAGTAACCTAGTGTTTTCACTATTCATCAAAAATTGAATGTTTTCAGAAAAATACCAAAATTTCACCCTAGGATAATTTCGATATTCCGAATCCAAAAAGGAAGGCCATTTTGAATGATAAAATTTATAAAATTTCAAAAAGTTGGTATTACTATTCATAATGGATAGTTTTAATAATATTTTAATAGAATATCGTTGTATAGTGAAACTCAGTATTGCGTACGACGCAAGCTATCGAGGAAAGTCACGATTGCGTGTAAACAAAGACAATCCAGAGTTCTGTGTAGTGAAATATTACTTTTTTGATGTATGTAACATAAAAAACTAAAAATTTCTCATAAAAATATCGGGTGTTACATTAGTGATGCTTCAAAGAAGGGAATATGATTTGTACTGATGCAGAATGATAACGTGCTATCATATGCCTCAAGTTAGTTGAAAATCCATGTGCGAAATTATCCAACACATGATCTAGAGTTAGCGGCTGTGATCTTTTCCTTGAAAATCTGGCGACATTATCTCTATGGAGAGAAATGTGAGATATATACTAACCACAAGTGTCTTAAATATATATTCTCACAGTAAGAGATTAATATGCACCAGAGAATATGGATTGAGCTCATCATGGATTTTGACTGTTCAATAAATTACCACCTTGGGAAAGCGAACAAGGTGGCAGATGCCCTATGTAGAAAGGAGCCATCGATTCTATCAATGATGTGTATTGAGAGAGATCAAATCTTCTTAGACTTGATGAAGATGGACATGGGAATCATAAAGAAGGGAACATCATCAATCCCTTCACAAATGATTGCACAACCGTCTCATATGGAATGGTTAAAGGATTCTCAGAAGGATGATGTGGGAATTTAGGAAAAAGTGGAAACTATCAAAAAATGGAAATCTTCAGAGTTTAATGTTAATGAAGAAGGAATTGTGTGATTTGGGAAAAGAGTATGTATTCCAACGTGTCCGGAGCTGAAGAAGGAACTTTTGGATGATGCACATAGTTCAAATTTCTCTATTCACCTAGGGAGCACAATGAAGTATCGAGATCTCTGAGAAAACATTTGGGTGTATAATATGAAGAAGGAGATCACTGAATAAACATCAAAGTTCATGGTGTGTCAGAAAGTGAAGGCAAAGAGGAAGATGTATGAGGGGATGATGCAACCATTAGCCATACCAGAATGGAAATGGGAGAACATCACCACGGACTTTGTCACCGGACTACCAAGGATATCCAAAGGCAACAATGCAATCTAGGTTTTTGTGGATCGTCTTACAAATACTACACACTTCATTTCAATTCGAGAGGATTTCTATTTGGGCTAACTGGTACAGATATATATTAGGGAAGTGGTAAAGTTGCAGGGAGTACAACTATCTATTATGTCTAACTGAGATCCAAGATTCATCTCTATGTTTTGGAAGAGTCTTCAACAAGCTCTGAATACTGAACTGAACATCAGTACGGCCTATCATCCTCAAACTGATTTCCAATCTGAGCGGACTATCCAAAAACATGAGGAAATGTTGATAGCATGCTCAATGGAATTTAAAGGAGAATGAGATCAACAACATCCTATGTTGAGTTATCATATAATAGCAGTTTTACTCAAGCATCCAAATGGCACCATATGAAGCCCTGTATGGTATATGGTGCAAAACACTGGCATGTTGGGATGATGTCGGCAAACGTAAGCTGCTTGGACCAGAAATCATTGAAGAAATGGTGGAGAAGGTGAAAACCTTTCAGTAGCATATCAAGGCATCCGAGAGTCGACAGAAGAGTTATTCAGATAACTGTCGACGAGACCCTGAGTTTATAGTTAGAGACATGGTTTTTCTATGCATATCTCCATGGAATAAGGTCATGATATTTGGAATGAAAGGGAAGTTAAGTCCAAGGTACATCGGCCCCTTCGAGATTCCTGATCGTGTCGGGGTTGTGGCCTATCGACTAGAACTTCCACATACCATGGCCAAAGTACATGATGTCTTTCATGTATCCCTCTTAAGGAAGTACATACCGGATCCTTCACATGTACTCTCTTATGAGGTGGTATAGTTGGATGATGAACTTTCTTATGAGGAGCAACCAGTGAAGATCATAGATCATAGAGAAACATTTCTACGAAATAAGACAATGACCCTCGTCAAGGTGTTGTGGAGAAACCACATGTTTGAAAAGCGACTTGGGAATTAGAGGAAGTGATGAAGTTGAGTTACCCACATTTTTTTTAGTTTTGGAAAAGGAAAATTTAGAGGGAGAAATTTCTTAAGGGGGGAATATTGTAACGACCAAAAGTTTCAATAATAGAAATTCCTCTTGATCTAGTTAAATGTATCATTATGTGAAACGTTTATATAAGATGTCAACTTCTTTAGTTTTATGTTATAATTTGTGACCGGTACTTTTATAGCCATTGAACAGTGATCACATGATTAGTATAAATATAAGGTTTTAACAAACACTATTTACTCAGACAAAAGAAGCGATTGCTTCATCCAGTAGAATTTATCCATACGAAGCCCATTTTTCAGAGCTCGAAAAAGAGGTGGCGTCCTTGGGATTTGCTCTTGACCAAGCCCACGACTAGCTTCATCATGTCAAGCTATAACGAGACCATCTACGAGAAAAGTGGAAGTTGATAGAGATTACCACTCGAGCAATGTTATCCAAGCCACCCCAAGAGTCTGTCACCATAGCATACCTTACCCTTAGATCTTATGTAGCTGTTTTAAGGGTTTATGTAACAAATCACTAGTACTATGTTCATGTATATTATTTTTGTATATAATAATTAAAATACCTCCATGTCATTTTTGATAAATTGTAAATAGTTTTTAAAGTACAAATAGTTTTTTTTTGTTATTATTTAATTAAGAATTTTATATTTCTTTTAAATTAGGATATTTTTGAATTTAATAATATTTTTATTAAAATATTATTATTATTATTAAATTAATTTTTATTAAATATAAATGATCTTATAATTTTATGAATACAATTATAATTTTTATTAAGGTTTGAATGCCATTTCTATCAGAACCCGCGAATTTTCGATAAATGTCATTTTTTATTTTAAAATTGAAAATTAACATATTTAAAAAATTATTTATATAAAATAAATTATATTTCTGGAATCAGAACATTGAAATTATCCAACGGTGAATTTTTCATAATTTTCTGAGACAGTCCAATTTTTGGGTAAAAATTAAATATCGTTTAAATATATAATGTGTTTATGACATCATAATGACCCAATAGTGATGTAATAAAATACTATAATCTTTATTTTAGGCTAATATGTCTTTATCATTACAATAATGTGATTTTGGGTTTGTTTGAATTACTTTTCAAAGCATTAATGGAACCCTGAAGACTTATTAAACACCTTGCCTTTTTAAATTAATTTCCATGGGAGTGTGACTCACCTCCACATAAGAAACCATATTATTTTAAGAATTTAGGACTTTGGCCTTATAAAATAATTATTTCTATTCCCTTTTCCAAAAACCATGGGCAAATACCACCGGATGGTTTGTGGTTTCGATTATTTTAATGTAAGTGGACCCAAACCTAAATAATAAAGAATTCCCTCACCTTTCCTATATAAACCCACCCAAGATCCCACTTCCTCCATACTCAAAGCCATTGGGGTTCGTCCAACCTCAGCCCTAATCTCTCTATAATCCTCCCAAGGTGCCCCAATTTCCCAATAAGGCTCTCAGAAGCCTCTCTCTAGACTTTGGAAGCATACTTCCAAGTAAGGGTTTTTTCTTACTTTCTTATTTTTGTCCAATTTTATTTATGTTGTCATTCCCTTTTAATATTAAATTATGAATTTTGGGGTATGGTTTCACACCTACCTAATACTTCCCTATTTATTTTTCAATGCTTTTAGAGCCTTTATTTCTCATTAAATTCCTTCCATGTACACCCGTTACTATGCCGAAATTCTGAAAGGATCTTCTCTCTCCTCATTTACATTCAAGCAATACTTTTGTATCATGAATCTAAATTCCATTAAAATTGTTGGGACATGTATCTATATGACCTCCTTACTGTCCATTACATTTAAATATGATGTGTAACCCCTTTCTCTCTCATCAACCGTTTTTATGAATTCTTATGTCACGCTGTTACGCTGCTGAAATCGCACCGATTTTCTAAGCCAATGCCATTGTGTAGTGAATACCATGCCCATTTCTCCATCAAGGTTATTCACCTTTATGAACATTTAATTATTGATTATAAAGTTTCATGTATGAATTCCAGAGTCCATTATTTTGGAATAAATGATTATGTTTTATGAATCCATGTTTTATGATCCATGTGGAAAACTTATGCATGGAATGAAATGTTTAAGAAGGGCACACACTTATAGCACTCCAATGCATCGGGTAAAGTATAGTATCATCATATGTCATGTGAAATGAGTGTTGAATCATGATAATTCAAGTTCAATGAGGATTTAATCATGCTCCATGTGCAATGAGCCTTGGCTCATGCTAATTCCATGTTATGTTTTGTTGCCACATTTCCATGTTATGATTATCATGCATTATCATGCCTTTATGTTCATGTTTCTATTGTGCTCTATTGATATGCCTATTGTCTAACATGTATTATACTCCTTGTGTATTCCATTTTTATTCCCTTAATAGGATTTATAGCTCACCCTTTTCTTATCCATGTCCTCATGTTATCCCATGCAATGCTAAGTACGAGGGAAAGTAGTGGTCATGTAAAGGAAGTTTTCAATAAAGATGTCGTATTTCTTGTTTTATGTTATTATTTAAAGATCCTAAGAACCAAAGTCACTAGACAGCTCAATCTTCCATGTTGTATCTAGTGAATAGTTTATGTAATAAATCATTTTTAGGTTTGTAATAAAAGAAGGGCTGTCATAGTTGGTATCAGAGGGAAATTTTAGTTATTTTTAGGGTTAGGATTTGAAAACCCTAGTAAATCCTTAGAGACACGACTAAGTATAATAAAAACTTCCCAGTGTTTTGGTAAGTACTGATTAAGTGGTTTATCAAGAAAATACATCCCTATCTGGATATGAGCAGGTAGATGTGACTCTCAAACAATTATATCCTACGGGTAACACCCGAAAACACTGCTTTGAGCTAGACTCGAACGGGAACTGGTGCACGACAATGGGCCTTGATACACTGTTGGTTTTGACACTCCTGAGGGACATGTTTTGAAAAATTCACAACCTTAGTATGAACCCTTATAAATGGAATTAAAATAAAATTCCCCTAAGAATATATGTTAGAAAGTAGATCATGAAAAGCCTACATTGAAGCCTATAGACTAATGAGTTAAGGAAATAAATGTTTATTTAAAAGTCATCAACTTTTTTCATTGGATTACCCTTTATGTGTAACCCCCTAACATTCCTTTTATTCCAGCCAATGGTCGGTAATAGGAGGACTCGGGCTAACAACTGATGTGAAGATCGTTGTAATGACTGTACTTATGGGATTACCAATCCAATGGGAGCGGGAATCGCGAACTTTGTCACTCTTCTCTCTCATCTAACTCAAGTTTTGAATAGAAACACTGGTCAAGTGGAAAGTCCAAACCCCCCTAAGAAGGAAAACGTTTCTATTGAGATCTTCATGACACAAAGGCCTCCTCCTTTTATAGGATCATCTGATCCCACGATCGCTGAAAAATGAATCAACTCCATTGAAATGATCTTATCTATCATTTAATGTTCTGAAAAAGAAAAGGTTCTCCTGGAGGCGTTTCGTATGGATGGTGATGCTGATCAATGGTGGATGTTGATCAAAAATACAAAGCCTGAGGAGGATATCCAGGCGTTGGAATGGAAAGATTTCCCAAATATGTTTTTAGATAAATATTTTCCGCGCCCCCTCGGGCTTAAGATGGAAAGGGACTTCCTTTCCCTCAAGAAAAAATATGAATAATCTGTTGGAGCGTATGAGGAAATCTTCACAAGGATTGCACGATACACTTCAGACTGTGTCGTTACCCCAGAATGCAATGTTGACTGTTTCTTTGGAGGGTTGAAGCCTAGCATACGGAAATAATTAGCAATCCCTGACTTTGACAGCTATGAGAAAATTTTCTAGTGTTCTCTCAAGGTCAAAATATAGATCGGAGAATCACAGGGGTATCATGGGGATTAGAAGCGTAAGGTAGAATTCAATGCTGGCAGTCTGATGGATAAATCCAAAGGTGCTAAGAAGATCCCGCACACCACTTTCAAAAAATGTGGAAAGAAGCACCATCAAAATTTCCTCAAGGGGATGAGGAAATGTTTTAGGTGTGGAATAGAAGGGAACCTAGCTGTTAACTGTCAGCTAGAAAGACCCTCAACTGTGACAGAGGAGAAGAATGCTTCGTTCAAACCTCAATGCATTGTTCAATGCTACAAATGCAATGAACCGGGTCATTTTTCAAATCAGTGCCCTAATCCAAGGGTTTTTCAAAGGCAACCAACAACCTCCAAGGCAGCAAGGAAGAGCTTTTTCCATCACTTCTTCCGAAGTGAACCCCAAAAATGTAATGGTGATAGGTACGCTAGATATTCATTCAAGAATATCGAACACACTTTTTGATTCAGGTTCTACGCATTGTTTTATATCTCGAATGTTTAGTAGAATAATCCTAGCACCACCACAAATCATGGAAGTGAATATGTCGGTGAGTACAGAAAATGGGGCAATCATTGAATCCCATGAATATAAGTCCTCCGCTATTATAATGTATGGATTGAATTTCCTAGAAAACCTCATCATACTTCCTCTAGTGGAATTTGATGCAATTCTTGGCATGGATTTGCTTTCCTTATATAGATCCAACATAAATTGTCAAGAGAGGGAAATGACACTCCATATGGAGAATCGACCCCCGATTCATTACAAGTGTAAGAAGGAAGAAGAATCTCCTTTAGCTCCATCATCTCAAGCATGGATATTTCTTACCTATGAGCACGCGTATCGGGATCAGATGATTGATTCCAAGGAAGAAACCATCCTTGAAGAAATTTCTATTGTGAGGGAATTCAAGGAAGTGTTTCCCAAGGAACTTCCTGGTCTTCCTTCTAGAAGATATGTTTATTTCTCAATTGAACTTTTACCTGGGGCTTTACCAATATACAAGACTCCATATAGAATGGTTTTTGTAGAGCTTGAAGAGCTGAATAAACAAATATAGGAGAATTTGGATAAAGCGGTTATACGCCCAAGTGCTTCACCATGGGAGGAACCATTCCTATTCATCAAGAAAAGGGGTGGGTCAACGCGGCTTTGCATCGATTATCGTGAACTTATCAAAATAACGATAAAGAACATGCATCCTCTCCCATGAATTGATGACTTGTTCAATCAGTTACATGGAGAACAATACTTCTCTAAGGTTGATTTGTGGTCAGGATATTATCAAGTAAGGGTGAAGAAGGAAGATATCCCGAACGCTTCTTTTCGTACAAGATACGGGCACTATGAATTCATAGTAATGCCTTTCGAACTCACCAATACTCCAACAATCTTCATGGACATAATGAACAGAGTCTTTTGAGATTACCTATAATACGTTTTGGTAGTCTTTATAGATGATATTATAATATACTCCAAAACCAAGGAGGATCATGAGGAGAATTTAAGAACTGTACTAGAGACTTTGCACAAGGAGAAGATCTATGAAAAGTACATCAAGTGTGAGTTATGGTTGAAGGAGGTCTCATTCTTGTGCCATATCATCACATGAAATGGGATATCTATGAATCCCTCCAAAACAGATGCAATTGATGGATGGCCGAGGCTAACATCGGTAACAGATATCCGTAGCTTCTTGGGTTTACCTATATATTATCAAAGATTTGTAGGAAATTTCTCACGATTGTCCAACCCTTTTACCAAGCTAACTCGAACGGGTGTAAAGATTTCTTGGAGAGATTAATGTGAAGAAAGTTTCAAAGAGTTGAAAAGGAGGCTTATCATTGCGCTCGTTCTCACTTTACCCACATGTGGGGAACTTTTTGTGGTATTTAGTTATGCTTCAAAGAAGGGCTTAGGCTGTGTACTGATGCAGAATGATATAGGGATATCCTATGCCTCAAGGCTATTGAAAATCCATGAGCGTAACTATCCAACACATGATTTAGTGTTAGAGGCTATGATATTTTCCTTGAAAATATGGCATCATTATCTTTTTGGAGAGAAATGTGAGATATATACTAACCACAAGAGTCTTAAATATATATTCACATAGAATGAACATAATATGCGCCAGAGAATATGGATAGAGATTATCAAGGATTTTTGACTGTTGAGTATATTACCACCCTAGGAAAGAGAACAAGATGGCATATGCCCTAAGTAGAAAGGACCCAACGATTCTATCAATGATGACAATTGAGAAGGATCCAATATTCATAGGCTTGATGAAGATGGACATGGGAATCATAAAGAAGGGAACATCATCAATCCTTTCACAAATGATTTCTCAACCGTCTCTTATGGAAATGTTAAAGGATGCTAAAAATCATGATGTGGGAATTCAAGAAAAATAGGAAGCTATCAAAAAAGGGAAATCCTCAGAGTTTAATGTTAATGAAGAAGGAATTGTCCGATTTTGGAAAAAACTATGTCTTCCATCGAGTCCGGAGATGAAGAGGGAACTTTTGGATGATTCACATAGGTCAAATTTCTCTATTCACCCAGGGAGAACAAAGATGTATCGAGATCTCTGAGAAAATTTTTGTTGGGATAATATGAAGAAGGAGATCACTGAATATACATCAATGTGCATGGTGTGTCAGTAAGTGAAGGAAGGGAGGTAGAAGTCTAAGGGGATGGTGCAACCATTTCCCATACCAGAATGGAAATGGGAGAACATCACCATGGACATTGTCACTGGACATCCAAGGACATCCAAAGGAAACAATCCTCTCTGGGTTGTTGTGGATCATCTTACAAAGACTGCACACTTCATTGCTATTCGGTTGGATTTATCTTTGGACCAACTGGCATAGATATATATCAGAGAAGTGGTAAGGTTGCATGGAGTACCACTATCTATTGTGTCTGACCTAGATCCAAGATTCACCTCTATGTTTTGGAAGAGTCTTCAACATGTTCTGAATACTGAACTGAACATCAGTACGACCTGTCATCCTCAAACTGATGGCCAATCCGAGTGCACTATCCAAACATTTGAGGAAATGTTGGGAGCATGCTTAATGGACTTTAAAGGAGGATGGGATCAACATCTTTCTCTGGTTGAGTTGTCTTATAATAACAGTTCCCACTCAAGCATCCAAATGGTACCATATGAAGCCTTATATGGGAAAAGGTGCAGAACACCAGCATGTTGGGATGTGGTTGGTGAACATAAGCTTCTTGGGAAAGAAATGGTTGATGAAATTTTGGAGAAGTTGAAAACCATTTAGTAGCATAACAAGGAAGACTAGAGTCAATAGAAGAGTTATACAGATAACTACCGATGAGACCTTGAATTTAATGTTCGAGACATGGTTTTTCTACGCATATCTCGATGGAAGATGGTCATGAGGTTTAGAAAAAAAGGTATGTTAAGTCCAAGGTACATCATCCCCTTCAAGATTCTTGATCGTGTCGGGGCTGTGGCCTATCGACTAGCACTTCCACCTACCATGGCCAAAGTACATCTTGTCTTTCACGTATCCCTCTTAAGGAAGTACAAACCGAACCCTTCACATGTAATCTCTTCTGAGGTAGTATAGTTGGCTGATGATCTTTCTTATGAGGAGCAACCAGTTAAGATCTTAGATCGTAGAGAAAAAGTTCTACAAAATAAGATAATTCCCCTCGTCATGGTGTTATGGGGAAACCACAAGTTTGAAGAAGCGGCCTGGGAATCATATGAAGTGATGAAGCTGAGTTACCCACATCTATTTTAGGGTGGGAAAAGGAACATTTTGAGGGATAAATTTCTTAAGGGGGGGATATTGTAATGACCAAAAGTTTCATTAATAGAAATTCCTGTTCATCTAGTTAGATGTCTCTTTTTGTAAAATGTTGATATAAAATGTCAACTTCTTTAGTATTATGTTATGAGTTGTGACCATTACTTTTATAGCCTTTTAATAGTGATCACATGATTAGTATAAATATAAGGCTTTAACGAACCCAATTTAATCAGAAAAAAGAAGTGATGGCCTCATCTAGTAGATTTGATCCACACGAAGCCCATTTGTTGGATCTCGGAAAAGAGGTGGTGTCCTTGTGCTTCGCTTTTTGACCAAGCCCAAGCTGAGCTTCATCATGTCAAGCTTGAATGGGACCATGTACGGGAATAGTGGAAGTTGATAGATATTATCACTCGAGCAATGTTATCTGAGCCACCCTAAGAGTTTATCACCATCGCACACCTTACCCTTAGGTATTATGCGTCTGTTTTAAGGTGTTATGTAACAAATCGCTAGTACTATGTTCATGTATATTATTTTTGTATATAATAATGAATATACCTCATTGTCATTTTTGATACATTGTAAATAGTTTTTACAGTAGAAATAGTGTTTTTATTTATTATTTAATTAAGAATTCTATTATTTATAAATTAAGAGATTTTTGAATTAAATAATATTTTAATAAAATATTATTATTATTACTAAATTAATTTTTATTATATATAAATGATCTTATAATTTTATGAATGAAATTATTATTTTTATTAAGGATTGAAAGCCATATCTGTCAATACCCGTGAATTTTCGATAAATGTCGTTTTTTATTTTAAAAGTAAAAATTAACATATTTAGAAAATTATTTAGATAAAATAAATGTTATTTTTGGAATCAGAATGTCGAAATTATCCAATGGTGAATTTTTCATAATTTTCTGAGACAGTCAAATTTTTGGGTAAAAATTAAATATCGTTAAATATATAATGTGTTTTACGACAGAATAATGATCCAATAGTGATGTAAAAAAAATACAATAATAATTATTTTAGGAAAATATATGTTTTACCATTAAAATGTTGTGATTTTGGGTTTGTTTAACTTATTTTTCAATGCTTTAATAGACCCCTGAAGACTTATTATACACCTTATCTTTTTAAATTAATTTCCATGGGAGTGTGAGTCACCTCCACAAAAGCAACCCTATTATTTTAAAAATTTATGACTTTGGACTTATAAAATATGTTTTTCCTCTTCCCTTTTTTTCCAAAAACCATGGGAAAAAACCATGGTATGGTATTTGGTTTGGATTATTTTAATGTAAGGGGACCCAAACCTAAATAATAAAGAATTCCCTCACCTTTCCTATATAAACCAACCCAAGATCCCACTTACTCCCCACTCAAAGACTTTGGATTTCGTCCATCCTCTGCACTACTCTCTCGAGAATCCTCCCCAAGTGCCCCAAGCTCCAAAGACTCGTCTCACAAGCCTAACTCTAGCCTTTGGAAGCACACTTCCATGTAAGGGTTTTTTCATCCTTTCTTATTTTTGTCCAATTTTATTTAAGTTGTTTTTCCCTTTTAATTTTAAATTATGAATGTTTGGTTATGGTTTTGAACCTCCATCATACTTCCCTCTTTATTTTTGAATGATGGGATACCCTTTCTCTCTCATTAAATGGCTCCCAGGTACACCCCTTACTATGCCGAAATTCCGAAAGGAACTACTCTCTCCTCATTTACATTCAAGAAATTCTTTTGTATCATGAATCTAAATTACATTACAATGGTTGGTAAATGTATCTATATGAACTCCTTACTCTGAATTATGTTTAAATATGATGAGGAACCCCTTTCTCTCTCATCAACTGTTTTTATGAAATCTTATGTCACGTCGTTACCCTGCCGAAATCACACCGATTTTCTATGCCAATGCCATTGTGTAGTGAATAACATGGCCATTTCTCCATCAAGGGTATTCACCTATATGAATATTTTCTTATTGATTATAAAGATTCATTAATGAATTCCACATTCCTTTATCTTGGAATAAATAATTATGTTTTATGAATCCATGTTTTATGATCCATATGGCACACTTATGCATTAAATGAAATGTTTAAGAAGGGTGTTCCCTTATAGCGCTCCAATGCATTGGGTAAATTATATTATCATGTGAAATGAGTGTAGAATCATCCTATTTCATGTGAAATGAGGATTTACTTGTTCTTCATGTGCAATGAGTATTTACTCATGCTCCATGTGAAATGAGCCTTGGCTCACGCTAATTCCATTTTAAGTGTTGTTGCCACATTTCAATGTTATGATTATCATGCTTTATCATGCCCTAATTTTCATCTTTCTATTGTGCTTTATTGATATTCCTATTGTCTAACATGTATTGTACTCCTCATGTATTCCATGTTTATTCCCTTACGGGGCTTTATAGATCACCCTTTTCTTATGCATGTCCTCAGGTTATCCCATTAATGCTAAGTACTAGATAATATAGAGGTCATGTAAAGGATGTTTTCAATAAATATGTTTTATTTCATGTTTTATGTTCTTATGTAATGATGCGAAGCCACAAAGACACTATACCACTCGATCTTCCATGTTGTATCAAGTGAATAGTTTAAGTAATAAATCATTTTTATGTTTGAAATAAAAGCAGGGATGTCATATAAAGATCCAAAAACTCCTTATAAATTTATTTCATAAATTCATGGGAATTTTATGAGTCTGTAGTTTCTGATGGCACCTGATTCCGAGGCCCGGTGTGCCCAGAATCATTTTCTGAACTTTTTTTTCATGTACGTTTAGTAAACGTACGAGTATGATTTTTATATCTTTTGAACTGGTGCTCGGAATTGAAATCTGAGGACACCGTTGAACTCGCAGTGCCAGTATTCTCTTGAGGAGACCTTTACCATAGTTACATTTTGTCGAGATTGGATGTCAGTTTTTGGGGGTTTTTAATTAAACAGAATAAAAAATATGTGTTAGCAATATTTTTAATTGAGGTGATACTTAGAACCTCCGGGGGGAGGTTAGTGGAGGGGCCCGCCTACACATAACCTCCCTTTGGAAGATGTTAATAGGTGGGGCCCACCCGAGATCATAAACTTCTTTAACTCCCCTTTAACCCCTTGAACACCAATCAAGTAGGATGAACTCTTCACTTCCCCCATAAATTTTTAGATCCTCTTCACCTTCCCCCTCCAAATTAATGAACCAACACCACCTTTAAATTATGTGATGTAACTTAATGAATTTGAATAATTTTGAATACATAATTCCATCATTATTATAAAATGTGTTATTAAATTATTATGGGGTTTTCATAAACTTTTGGTGGAGCCTTGGAAGGATTGATATAATATCCTCTCAATGAAGAACGCCCGTCTCCATCGAAGAACGACAGCGCCGTCTTCACCCTCTCCAACCGGGGCGAGAAAGGGAAGATGTCGCCTGCGAAGAATGTCGGCAATGGCGATGTCATCTCCTCCCGACGTCAACGGAACGACACCACATTCCCACAACTCCGTCAAGCGATCACTGATTACAAGGTTTGTGGATTTGAATTATTTTATATATGAGTTATAACCTCCATTCCTTGTCGTAAGTTGTGCTTCTTTATGAAGATTGTTAATAACGTAACAAGGAGGGATAAGACCGCATGAACATGGTCTGACCCCCTCCATTTTTGTTGTTATTGTTGTGTAGAAGATGTACGTACATCATTGGTGGCCAGCATCAGGCAGACTACGAAGAAGACTGGCAGCACAAGGTCGTCGGGTTGCCAAGAGGGCGCGACACCGTCGTGCTACGCGGAAGGGGAGCCGCAGCCCCGACAGGCCGCGACGGAGGCACGCTGCGTAGAGACTCGTAGAGGCCAGAGGGGGGCGTAACCCCACCAAGCGGGGCCATCCAATCACCTGTGCCAGCCGCTAGCCATGCAGGCCCAACGGCAGCCACGCGGGCCGGCTTTCGGCCACATAGGCCAACCAGCCGGCCGGGCCAGGCCGCCACAAGCTTGGCTGGGCCGCCAGGGGGTGGGCCGCTCCTTCAGGTCGGGCCTCCCTTTGGTCCATGCCGATCTCTTGGTTCAGGACGTCCACTCGGGTTGGGCTGACCACTCTGGTCGGGCTGCACCCTTGGACCGGGTCACACCCGTGGACCAGGTTAGACCCCGGTTTGGAACCGCTATGTCCATCTTCACCTTTCCGCCCATATCATAGGCTAGGGGTGTCCAATTAATGCATCGCCTATGGCAATGGAATTCTTGGAGTGATATCATTCTTTTGGTATACCCTACATGAGTTTTGGACACAGTTGGGATACGTTCGGGATGGTTTGAGCCCGAAAACCAATCGGGCCCCTGGAACAGAAATGACAATAACTCACAGACCGGGCGTCCGTTTGTTGTGTCGTCTGTCGGGTTGGGTTCCATTTGATGAGAAAAAACTATGGGATACATCAAATCATGGCTTTTTGATAGTTTATGTATCGACACTGGGCTCGAGGTGTGGACCCTCTGGGAATCGAGCGTGCTTTGTGAAAGAACCCTATGGCTGGCTGCGACTGAGATGAGATGATCCTCCATGGGTTCGACAGCGGTGAACTCTATACCGTGATCCTCCGTGGGTTCGACAGTGGTGACTTCTATACTAGGATCCTATGTGGTTTCAACAGCACTGATATTGTTCTAGGATCCTACGTGGGTTTGACAGAGGATATGATTCAGAGGCTACATCTAATCATCTCTACCCCTCTTATTGCGTTGTATAACTGTGTGAGCTGAGTCTTGTCATTCAATCATTATCATCGAGGTGATTGACATTAATTCCTTTTATACTGGGTTGTTCTTGGGCTCGAGAGTGGGATCTGGACTGTGATTGGTAAATTAGTTATATGTATGGGCATATACCTAAGTATGGATGGTTGATACTTTGTGATTATATCTTACTGATGTGGTTTATCCTTTGTGGATTTTGGGAGACCTTCGAGGGACTCGGGGTCCCCTACATAGTATACTTATACTCACCCCTGCGCGAGCATCACCCACACCTTGTTGAGTTATGTGCAGATGGCGGTCAACATTGAATGAGGCTGAGGGAGACAGACAGGAGGTTGCTCGGAGCTGGACTAGACGGGATGTACTTCAAGGACGAGTTGTTCAAGTTTTGTACCTAACATTTAGGTAGGATTCCCCAGTGGAAGATCCAAGTGCTCTTTCACCTTTTTACTTGTAATTTTACTTGTTGTTCATTTGGGCATGTATTCGGGCCCACTTACTTTCAGCACACTTTTCTTTTCTATATTAGTACTTGTTTCTCCCACTGCTTGAGTTCAGACTATGTGTGTTTCAGGTTTAAAGGCAATGCCTTCCCTTTTTTTTATCGGGGATTCGCCTTTGGTGCAAGTCACCAGCCCCTAGCCAATGGATGGCGGGCTTTGGGTAGTCACGGAATAGGCCCCGAGGACGGGTCGTGACATTTTGTAATTTATATAAATTTTATAAATTTATACTATGATTTATAAATAAAAAAATTATTTATAAATCATAAGGCAGGACATATAATTTCAAAAAAATTACGTTTCATGTTATTTTTTAATATTGATGAATCTATATAATAAATTATTCATAATAATTTATTAAATAATTTTAAAATATTTATATTTAATTATATTATAAAAACATTATAAATTAGTAAATTTTCACAAAATACATTTTATAATTATTCATAAAAAAAATTAAAAATAATTAAACCCATTTCATAATTTGATTTAATGAAAAATAAAATTTTCTTCCCATTCATATTTTACGATGCATGAATGGTCATAGATTAGGATTCATAATTTAATTCAACAATCTAAAAGATATCATATTATATGATTGATAAAATAGTGGTACAGACAATCAACCATATTCTACGACTGATAAACTTGTCATTTTATATAATATATCATATCACATTTTACAATGGGTAGAGTTGTTGTATAGATGATATGATAGTTGTTTTTATTACATGAAAAATTATATCATTAAATTTAATAGGATGGATTAATTTTATATAAATAACCCAAATACATGACAATTAAGCTGAGTCACCAATTAAAATATCCCATATCGTCTGTTTTAACACAACTGGTAAGATAAATACTGTGAAACATATTTTATGAAGGGGTGGAAATATGTAATATAATATCATGAAAATTTATATTAAACATTTTTTAATGAATATAACAGTATGGTAATATATAATAACACTTGATGATTTTATTGGAATCTAGTAACACTTATTAGAGGTAATATAATCAATGAAAATGCAAATAAATGTCACCATTCTATGATAAACAAAACAGTCAAACTAGAAATGAAATAAAATTTTAAATTATTACCTTTAAACGAAGTAACAAAACATCCATATTCATTAGATTTGAATGTAGATGATCATAAGAGTAGAAATCAATATAATCCTACCCCTAGAGGTATCCATGGGCTCATGAATCAATCATAACAGGACTGAGATTTTCCTTCACATTTTGGTGTTATATAACCTCATTGTGCAAAGGAGGAAGAGGAACTAGAGATACATGGCTTAGGTATCTCATTATAATAAGAAATGAATAATAAAACATGATTTAGCAGATATATTTTGTGGTAATGGATTCATTATACACAACTCAAGGACTCTCTTTGTGAAACTAGGCATTATAACTCAGGAATTAATTTCTTAGTTGACTCATGAATATCTTGAATGAATGAGTACACATTTCATTTTATCCTATTTTAACCCTTATTGGATGAAAACTAACTTGAAAGAGTTACGTTAATTATAAAAATTATCATTTTAGATACCCGTCAATAAAATATAGAGGCAACATAATAAAAACCATGCCTTATGATATGAGTAAGTCGAATACTATGAATTTCATCGGTAGTAGAAGAAAACCATGTACTATGACACATCCTAACATACCGTATGATTTTCAGGGTAGTTTCATAATTAATTCCCTAATAATATCCCAGTAATATGATATGAAATAACTATTAATATCATATATTAAATGGATTTAAGTAATATTTCATTAATTTATCTCATTAACATGGTCTTTCATTTGGGAAAGAAAGAGAAAAGACATATGATATCTCGATAACACTCTTCATCTGATTTTTTGGAGAAGGTACACCAGATGGACCTTATGTAGTTATGATGATTGACTGCATTGATGATTTAAAAATTATATTTTTATGATACATAATGAATTATGCACAAAACTCAAACTCTCCTCACTTCATTAGAGATACTAAAGGTTTATTATTAATTTATACATGGAATTTGAAGATAATATTCTCCTAGGTCACTTTAATTTTATATTCTTAGATGATAAGGACATAAAATGGAAAAAAATTTAGTATTTTTGGTTAACATGAGGAAAATAAATTTGAAAATATTATGGACTAATTATAATTCCAGGCCACCTTTTCACTGCCATTTCAAGATTTCAAAGATCAAGGGATAATGATATGAGAAAGATGTGTCATATTTTTCTTATGGTATGGAAGATCCTAAGAAGAAGAAATAAATATTAGTAAATATAATCTAATATATCACTCTAAGAAATTATAAAAATTTAAAATAAATTATTAAATCATTAAACTTTTATATAAATAAAACATCTAAATATACCTATTCATAGAAACATGACACTTTAGAAAGACATATTTCATAAACAAACAAAATAAAAATATAAAAACACTTTAACCTGTATTATCATGCTAATTATAATTTAAAATCAATATGTTTACTCATTTCAAACCACTTTGATATAGAGTTATATATAATCAATCATATAATAATTTAACATTAATTATGAAATAATAACTATTTAATATAAATAGAATGTTTTAAAAACATTAAATAAAATATTATAAAATATTAATAATATTCATTAAAATTGATAAATTTATATCTAAATTAAACATTAAAATATAAAACAATATAAAAATTGAACACATTATAATGAATTATTGTAATATTTTTATTAAAAAGAAGAGTAACATAAAAAAAAATCTCAACCACCTAATATTTTCAAAACCTTTATGTATGAAAATTTAGTTTCAAACAATGATAATATAAATCTAATATGAATACTAATTATGTATTAAGGAATGTTTTGTTTTTAATGCCTTATCGGTGATGTAATTTATTCAGGTATATCACCTTTCAAACTCTAAAAAATAATAATTAACACATTAAATATAGGTGACACTAGCTAATTTAGCATTTTAATAAAAATTATTAAAATCAATACTATTATTTAACATGTATATTTCATACAAGGATTTTGGATTGCATAAACATGTAGAACCTATTTGAATTAACATCCTCATAAAAGATATATGCAACCTACAAAGAATATTTGTTAGAGATATTCCAAAACTCATCTCCCTCACTTGACCAAAATATTCCTTCACTAACATTTGATCAATGAAATTATCCTTAGATACTAATGAAATCGGAAAGGTATAAAATAAAATCATTCCTTAATTTTACACCATAAGTGGAATAAAATTAAATTATATAAAAATTTAGATAATGTTTGAAATTAAAATTTTTTACCTTGTTATATTTAGTAGGATTATTCATGTAGATTCCATTTACTTCTGTGAACATCAAAAAAAACTATCTATCCATCATTCTCACCAACCCCATATCATGAATCAAGTAATTATATAACCAAAATTTACCAAAACGAAATTCTATAATTTTAAATATGATATATTTCATATGAAATATGATTATGAATTTATAATCTTCTCTAAACAATTTATTTGATATAGATGTGTGGGGACATAGTTGATTCTTTAGACCTATATGATTTCCCTATAAAAATTATTCAAAAAGATTATATATTAAAAAAACATAGAATATATTTAAGATATAACTATTATTATACTAATATTTGATAGAAAATATTTTTTGATTCCATAGTATAATGATCCATTTTTTCAATTGATACCTTAGAACACCTCAATGAAATTTCCACATATTGATGACACAATTTTAGTAGACTCATTGAGTTCATTATAAATTATCATATTGAAATCTTACCATTTCATGCCCAGGTTTTTTAATGTCCACTGATATGAAATCACACTAGGCCCAACCAAATAGAATGACACATAAAAATATCATATATAAATTCCATTAGAAAATTACAATATTTTATAATATAATTATTTTAATCACATGTTAATGAATAATTAAAATATTACCATTTTTATTATCGAATTATTCAATCATCAGTCAATTTTGAATATTTTGCCAATAAGAATAATTCTAAGGGATTCTACCACCCTCAAAGTTAAGTGAATATGAATCTATCCATAAATACATTCACAATTTGATTATGGGAAACCCAATTACATTATATAATTCCACTATATTTAAAAAAGTGTATATAAATTTTTTGAGTTTTTATGAATGTCTCTATTCTATTATTTTTATTATTTTCTTCAAATATAAATTTAAAATTTAATAGAAAAATTTAAATATTATATTTTTTCATAATTAAATATATCCTAGTATTTGGGACACCCCAATATCAATTAAATGGTGGTAATGAGGTTATTGTTGCCTCACTTGAGGGATACAATCATACTAGTGAGCCTAATGACCCAATATCATCACCCAAAAATATAAATTACAATATAGGGAGAATAATAGAAGTATGTGGATTAAAAATAAAGAATATATGTAAAATATGTGAATAAATGAGGTGCACATCAGATATTGTATGTTCATTAATAAGATAAGCATCTGAGAGGTCATAGTGAAAATAATTTCTATGGTAGAAGACATTGATTTATTGAACATGTACTCAATGATGTATAACAAATTTTATCTCTAAGCCTCTTTATCCTCAAAATTCCAATAATAAAATAAATAACAAATAAAAAATATCTAAAATAAAATTAATTACCAAAAAAACATCCATAATGAAATTAGTTAAATAATTAAAAGAAAATGAAAATAGTATTGTTAAAAAATCATCCCACATGGAAATTTAAACCATATTATGAATAGAAGTTATGTATCTTCGTTTCATATTAGAAATGAATTTTCACATAGTGAGTCCAAAATCATTAAAAATAATTAATTTTTTTATGATTTATTAGATTAATGGATACTAATTTGAACTAAAAAAAGAAAATGACATTTACATTTGTCAAATTGAACAATAGAAAATAAACTACTCATTTATTAATGTGAAAAATATCTTTTTAGTTAATATTATTGTTTCAAAAAAAAATATTTAATCAAATATATAAAAATAAATAAATTTAATTAAATAATATAGTAAAATGAATATTTTATGGAATTACATAGAATCAATTTTTCTTCATTGGAATCTTTTATATCAGTCTCCATAATTAACATTTATTCTTTTTATACTTATTCACCCAACATTCCAAGACCATATTTTTCAGTGCAATCATTGATAAATAATTCAATATATTTATATTTATATTGTTCACAATTATAATGTACATCAACTTCATTATCTATATCATGCATGTCCCTCTTTTTCATGTGAAAAGAAATAATAAAACCTTAATCTACTTCATTATCCATATATTATATTTTTTCCCCTTATGGAAATATTTATGGACTTGTTTACTCAATCTCACGTGTATCTATTAGTGAAAATAAGTTTAAAATATAAACTATATTTAGTATTTCCTTAAATTTTTGTATTTGGATCCCATGAGACAACATGTTTAGTGTTTCATTATATGCTTATCTTTTTAAATATTTTTTCTTATCACAAACTGATTGTTATTATGCACGATATTTGAATTTGATAATGTCCTTAAAATATATGTCACATGGATTGGTTATAGTAGTTCCCTTTTATGATGAGAGCCTAGATGTTCTTTGACATTATTCTTGAACATTGTTCAATTTATAGATGATATAATCTGATGGTAAATATAAAATAAATGATATTATAGGTAAGAAGATCATAGTACATTAATACACCATATTGTGAGGTTTTCTACTAGTAATCATTAAGATATGAGGTTATGAGAATATGCTTTTCAGTAGAAAATCCACATTTCCCTATCTCATTGGATGTCATTATATGAAAAAATTATTATTGACTCTTAAAATTTGATATTATTATTAATAGATATCACGAATCAGGTACATTGATGTATGTATGAAAATTATGTTGACATATGTTCACTTTGAATTAGGGTATATTGGGAGTTTGGAGAATGATATGAAATTTATGGATAATGCAAGAAAGGATTCGTCCCTTTTGTATCTTGGAAAAAATTAATATATACGTCCTTTTGGTAGAAATATCACCACATAAATAAATTCATGTATATGGTGTCTTATGGGAGAGTATGTTTTTATAAATACAAATTGAGAGACATGGATCATATAGGTTGATTTCACCATCATTGATTATTATTTATTTGAGATATTTTTAGTATAGTATTATCTTACATGGTAAAAAATTTTAAGAGGATAAAAATAATTGAAACATTATCTTATTTATCTATGTGTATCTTGTTGTGTTTATATACACTAACCTTGGATTTCAGGAGGTTAAACAAAATTCACTAAGAAATAAAAAAGAGTGAAGCACCTTAATTGTATCCACAATCTGATTTAAATTCATGCATTTAATTTTTCTAGATAGAATGAATTATATTTATTCATGTTTGGTTTATCACCTTAATTTAATAAAATGTTATTTTAAAGAATAAGTGAGTCAAATAATAGCAATAAATACTTATTTTAAAGTACCCAAAATATAATATTTATTATATAAATCATAATATAATTAAGTGAAATTTAATTATTAAATATTCATTATTTTAAGATTGGTAAATATCGAAAATGGAATGTGGTCTGAGTATAATGGTCTGTATGGAAATGGTATAAATGATGATTATTTAAATTATTTATGTGTTGAAAATGTCATGAATATAACAATAATACTTATATTATTATTATTATTAAACATGGGTCAACTATGAATTATAATATTTTAGAAGGGTACTTTATGAAATTCTCCAAACCTAATACTTCCATAATAAAAATCAATTTATCACAAATCACATCGTGATGGTTTAAGAAAGAAAAAAAAATATTTTTTTTTTCAATCATGTGCCTTCTAAGGGAAGGGGAAAAATTACAATCTCAAGAAATCATGAATAATTTTATGAAAACTATTTTGGTCCTAGAATATGAATTTTTACACAATGATTGGGGTTTGGTAGAATTATGAGTCGTTCGATTTTTTTCTAAATATTTCATTTTTAATTAATTAAATTTTATTAAATTATGCATGTTCTCTAGGTTATATTTTTTTTTCATAGTGCTGGATCTGAATTATTACATTTTAAATGATTCCCAAATGGAAGGTTTTCCTAGTTAGGGAATAACCTCATGTTGGGCATCACGTCCAAACCGATCCCCCTTTACTTCTCTCTCTAATTTTTTTCTTTTCTCTTTTCTTTATATTCTATTTTTTCTCTTTCAAACATTGGTGTGTCTGGTATCGCCACCCATATAAATTACATAGTTCGAGAAGCGGATAGGTAGAGGATATGGAGAGTAGTATGAGAGAAGGAGATGAGGTGCCATCTCGGAGCATAGGTCATTCCAGATCGTCACACGAGTGTCACATAATGAAGATCTAATCGAAAATCATCCAATTTCTAATCAATGGTATGCCCTTTTATTATTTTCGAATATAAACCATCAAATAATAGTTTTTTATATTTTATTTTTTTTGGTTTTTGGGTACCCTTAGAGGGTCGATCATTTGGTTTTCTGTTGAATCAGGGGGTTTCAGGGGGCCTGAAGTGATTTTTTTTGGAAATTTTATTCACATTGGGTGTGGTTTGATGAATACATACCATGAGTTACTCCTATTATAAGAAGATATTTTTGTATACCTACACCCTATGTACATTAGGAACACACTGTGTAGTAGGACTTGGCAATGTGGTCGTGTACACGGGAAGTTAAAGTTGCGGAAGTACATGAAGTGTACCCAGGGTACCCGATGTAGTGGTACATGGATATATATCCAAGTACATGGGTACATGAACGTGTGATAACACAATCCCTATACATGGAGTAAACGTAGTGTAATAGTAATTTCCATTTGGCAATGAACTTGGGAAGACGCCCCATTTAGAGAGGTATGACCTGTAATAGTATGTGGGTAGTTGTCATGCCATTGTACTAGTACATGTACATAACCCAGGTGTTTCCTTTTCTTATATAAGTACATGTACAGTTGTACCTATAAAGATAAAATACATGTTCTTGAATGTACATACCATGTAATTTTTTATAGTAAAGGGGTTTTGGCAGACTTTATTCCCTAGAGTCATAATCGAACTTATGAGTAGACCTTCTTGAGTGTTTCTTCCCATAGATCATAGTCGAATGATCCTTTATGTATTTAAATGACGCCTAAATGGTTATTTTTACTATTTGAATTTTCAGGGAGGATTTATTTAAATTTTTGTATTATAATTTTTTGGTGGTTGTTTTGTGAGTAATGAGGCTTGTGTGTGGGTGTATTTTCATTGATCACCTTGGATTGCGTATCATAGTTGGGTTTTTTGTGGTTATTTGGACTGATTCTAGGAGGAATAATCAAGTGTCAGATTGGTTTGATCATTAGTTTGGTTATTTGAGGATTCATTCATGTCACTTGATATTGGGACATTTAGGAGACTTTTTGGTGGTTTGATATTTCGGGATTTCATATCTGATTGTGTTCTCTTGAGTAGAGTTTGAGATAGGTATGAAGTCTTATTATGAGTAATGCACTTTGGGGTGAGGAGTTTCTTGAGGTTTCCCTTCTGGATAGGTGTTCTATAAGTTTTAGATGGGATTACAGCAATACATAATTCTAGTGGGCTTGGTATGAGATTTGGTTTTGCTGGAGGATCCTCTTGTAGGGTGTCTTTCCTGAGTTTTGGTATTTTTGAGGATACCCTTTGTAGGGTATCCTATTATTTCTAGGTTTTGGGAACTATAGAGTATTCCCTTTGTTTATCTGGCCAACTTGATGGTCGGTGCTAGTTTTAGAGTTTTTTGTATCAGGGTGAGGGAATTACCTGACAACACTATTTGATTTGTGGCTTATAGGTTTGAGGAATTTTGTTTTTTGGACTGATGAGAGAGGTGAACTTCAGGATATTATTGGAATGGACATATTCCTGAATATTGTTTCGATTGATCTCTTTGATTGGTTGGTTTATTGTTTTGAGGTGGAACTAGGGAGCTAATAGTCTATTTGGAAGAGTGAAATGACACGGATATTAAGTCTAGGATTAGTGGATAATGGACACTAAGGTGGTCCCATTTCCTATTTTGTTGGTTTTAGGTCTTCTTAGGTAACCTAGAAATGTTTTAGAATGTTTGTTTTCCCAGTTAATTATGTAGTAATTTAGGGAATCGATGTATTCTAAAAGGTTGACAAGGAATCCCTACAATAAGTTTAGATCAAAATATTACGGTCCTATGATTGGTAGAAACACTCTGTGTTTTTATTCCTATTATGATATCAAATGGTCTAGCATGTGTTCATGCACTTATGTTGGACATTAGAGGCCCTTCTTGATTACGTAGACTCACTTGATGATGTGACCATGTGATCCATTCCTCGTAATTCATTTGGACAGGTCCAGATCAAGGGTAGATTAACCTATGGGTTATATGATAGATCTTGAGGTTTTATATTTTTTATTTTTTATATCCCTTTTTGTTTTTTTCCAATATATTTTAATCTTCCATTATAGTATTCATGATTGGATAGGTTTTAGATGACTCATGTTGGATGAACATGTTATAACATCATATCCTAGAAGCACAGTTGGGTGTGGCCTATTGAGATTATTTCCCACCACCTATATGTGTACCCTAGAGTACATATAGACCTGATGTCTAATTTTAGGTTAAGCATGATACGATGGATTTGGAAAAGTTCTAGTGTTTCATGTTTTTGTAGAGCCACATGTGTAGCATCCATGGTTTGTGATGGAGCTATTCATCTGTCTTGGAGATTAGGTATTTTGTTTTGTTTTGAGTAGAAGTTCATCCTTATGCATTTATTTCACTTTTTTTAAATTTTTTATGTTGTTGACCTAGTGGTGAATTGTGTATATATTCTTTATCCTTGAGTCTATATGCAACATTATATTTATTATAGTTATTTTTATTTATTTTCTTATTTTAGCACACTTGAATGTTTACAGATGCTTTTATTTTTATTTTATTTCATCTATTATTTCACTCTAATATGAGGTAATAGTCTCTTCACTATATCATTTTAGTCCCTCGACACTTTTTGGTATCCTATGGTATATGAGGAGCTGCACATGAGGCCTTATTACAAGTTGGATTGAGTGTCTTGTTGGGTCAACATAGGCTGGTTCATAACAAAACTGTATCACAACATTATTTTTATTTTAATTATTATTTGGGGATTTAGTATACCAATGATCTAGAAAGGTGTCAGATCTTTTGATGTATATTGGGCTGGTGTGTCCTAAAAAATTCATCTGGTTGGATGTTTATGCAACATGGGTTTCTGGATTATTGATCTTCCTTTTTTGTTATTGTTCTATGATATTTACATTGACTGATCCTCTTATATTTTCTTATTTATGTGGTTTAGTTTTTTTTGTTCTGGGAGAAATGAAAGGAGGACTCTGTTCATGTATCATTATTGGCACATAGGATGCATATTCATGTCTATTTCTTCTTTACTAAAGACATCTATTCAGTTGTTTAAAGCCTCACCAATTTTTTATATAGTATTTTTTGGGCTATGTATATTGTGAAATTAAACTCAACTAAATTGTGGATTCCTTTCTTAAAATGGTATTTCATATGGATATTTTGTCATGGAGTTATATATGGGTGTAGATTCATTACCATCATCGATATGTGAATGGAATCCCTTTTGGTTTTGTGTGGTCTTTGGGATGCATTGGTATTGTTCATGGTGATTGGCTCGATGAAGGCAAGGAAACCTAAGAGATTTCTTGATCGAGATCAATTTTCCTTGAGGTTTTGGTATCCCTGGTAGATTTTTTGGTGAACATAAGGATAAATTGGGATTTTTTGGTGGAGTTCTAGTACTGCTTGTGGTTTCTTGTTTTTGTGCTTGACTTCATGATTTTATGGGTTGTTAATGTGGATTGTTTGGTTTTTTCTTGGAACTAAGGGTTTTTATTGTTCTCTAGAAATCATATGGATAGTTTAGTTTGGTGATCATTATTTTGGATTGATTCCCATGTGTACGGTGGTTGTGTGGTGGATCTTGGTATGA
Organism: Viscum album; assembly: GCA_963277665.1. Classification (NCBI taxonomy): domain Eukaryota; kingdom Viridiplantae; phylum Streptophyta; class Magnoliopsida; order Santalales; family Viscaceae; genus Viscum; species Viscum album. The sequence goes on along the minus strand of OY728139.1, from coordinate 423,649,363 downwards.
GGTAGGATCCTTATTTTTGAAGAGGATTGTTGAGGGTGGTCTGGGTGTTTGAAATGACCTGTGTGAGGAGCTTGGTTACTGGGATTATTTGCATGAGACTGTGTTTATTTTTTCAGGGATAATTTTAGCTTTAGTGTTTCTGATAGTTTTTCCATGGATAACCCTTAACCAAGGAGGGGAATGGTTTTGCTATGGACTTTTAGAAGATGGACTTAATGAGAAGGCGTGTGCATACTATTTAAGAACACCGCTGATTGTTCCCTGTGAGTTCCCAAATAGTTGATTTGATATTTAGGAAGCCTTATGATTTGGAGTTCAATATAATGTTTATAGTTTTTCATTCCTACTTTTATGAGTATTTTTACCATGGGGTTGTAATTCCTATTGTGATAGGAACATTGGGTGGTTGGATTTCAATGTTACTACTCTGGTTTGAACAATTTGGAAAATTATTCCCATTAATATTGTAAATGGAAGGTGTGTGGACCATGTATTCGTGTCCTTGGTTGAGGGGTGATGATAAGGATACTCTTATGGTGTAATGAATCATATCTATCATCATTTAATGTCTCTCGGGTTTGTAGTGATGTTAGCATTGTGAGACCAATCAGTGGATGCATGTGATGGAGTTGGAATCACCAGTGATTGGGGTGAAGATGAGTTATTTTCTAACCACCTAGGATTCTCAGGGATGAGAATTATTTATGATGGGGATCTTGTCATGAACCATATCATGGTAGTTTAAGAAAAAAGATAAATTTGATTTTTTATCTCTCAGTTGGATTTTGTGCAAAAAATGTTCATTTATCATATTTCAGAATAATGCATAAATTTCTGGAATAATTTTTTGGTTGTAGAATAGGTTTTTTACCCTAATAAAAGAGTTTGGAAGAATTCTAAGCCGTTCAAATTTTGGGGAAATATTTAATATCTAATTAATTAAATATTATTTATTTATACATGTTCATTTGTGATAGATTCTGTTCGTATTAGAATATTTTAATTATAACATCTTTTTTGATTCGAAAATTGGGGGGGTTGTTCTTAGACATGGCATAATATCATGTCAGTCGTATAGTAGGGGTTGATCCCCCTTTTTCTATCTCTTCTTCTTCTACTTTGTTTTATTTTTTTCATTATTTTATCTCATTTTTTCTTTCTTATTTTTGTGTGTAACATACACCCCCAACTTTTGGATTCATATTTTGAAAAATGTTACAGGTATAAAATATGGATATAATAGAGAGAGAAGGAAACAGATGTGACTCCTAGGATCTTGGGTCGTGCCCGATCGGTGTGGGGGTATTGTAAAATTCATAATCAATCAAATATTCTATGGATTCTACATAAGTGTATTTTATTATTTATTTTTCCAACGTAAATCCTCAAAGTATAGTTTTTTTATTTAATATTATTTTGGGGTTGTTGTGGACACTGAGAGGTTTGATATGTCATTTTTCGGGTGAATCTGGGGGTTTTTGGATGTTCGTAAGGATTTCTATTTCATATATACTAACTAAAAAGCATGTGGATGGTCAAAAAATTACCATGTGTTATTAATATTTAGAGAAGATTATGTTTTCATATGTATATGTCATATACTATAGGTATATTTCGTGTAGTAGGAATTTTCAATCTACATGGTTGTGCGGACGTGTACATTAGCAGTCGGAGTTGGGTAAGTAAATGTTATGTTCCTAGGGTATAATCCCATGTATTGGTATATGTCCATACATCCAAGTTCATCATTTGATGGATGTGTGATACAAAAAATAATGTTCTTAGAGTACAAATTGTGTAGCTGTACCTGGCCACATGGAAATGTAATTGGCCAAACACACTATGTGGAGGGGCATGGTCATTGAATAGTGTAAGGAAATATTCCATTCCCATTTAGTAGAACATTGGAAGATCCAAGGTGTTCCCAGGAAGTGTGGAAGTACATTTTGTAATGATATATTAAGGGAACACACTATATGCTCATAGGTACACATCGTGTGCTTGGAAGTACATGCCATGTACTTTTTTTATCAAAGGGGTTTTGGTTCTCTTTTCCCTCCAACATCAGAATATGATTTATAAGTATTTCATTTTGAGTATTATTTCATATAGATCACATTGGTATCATCCTATAGATATTTACAGGCCATCTATATGGTTCTTTAAAAAATTAGACTTTCTTTGGGATGATTCCTTTGAGGTTGCAGTTCTAGAATCTTTTTTGGGGTTGGATTATGAATTGTATGGATCATGGGAGGGTGTGTTTTCATTGGTAACATTATATTATGGATTCCATTTGAGTTTTATTTAGATAATATTGATAGATTATGGGATGAGGATTTAGGTTTCTTATTTGTTGGGATCATTAGTTAATTTGTTTGAGGTTTAGGTCTAGTCGCTTGAGGTTGGGACCTTTATGAGCTTTGTGGGTGGTTGCAAATCACTGGATGTTGGGTACAGATTTCTGATGTTGATAATTGTTTAAGATATATCTGAGAGAATAATTCTAAGTAATTCCATTCTGGGTGAGGTGTTTTTGTATGTTTCCCTTTGGGGTGTGTGTTCTATGTGTTTTAGTTGGGAGTCTTGCTATAGTTCCTTTACATGGCCATGGCTGGAGGTTTGGTATTGCAGTAGGAGCCCCTATTCTTGTGTTATACCTATGTTGTGATTTTTTTGAGGATCCCCTTTTTGGTTGTCCTGTTGTGCTGATGTTTTTGGAACCATGATGTATTACCTATGTTTTCTTGGCCTATAATACAGGAGGTGGATTTTATAGTGTTTTTGGATGGACGGTAGGAGCATTAACTGATCCTGGTGTTTGACCTATTTCATAGAGGATTGAGAAAGTTCTTATGTAGGACTAATGAGAGACGATAACACTGAGATACTGTTAAAAAGGGTGTGTTCCCTGAGATTTTTTATGTTTCTCTCTTCTATTGTTTGGTTGGTTGTTGTGAGGAAGGTATAGGGAGCTAATTGACATTATAAATGATTGAAACTTCATTACATCAACTATTAGTGAAAGGTTTAGTGGACCATAGAGGCAATAGATCTACTAGGGCCTAGTTTATAGGCATGGGTCTAGGTCAAGTATCTCAGTGATGAATTGGTTGTTTCATTCACCCAGTTAGTTCTATATGAATTTTGGGAATGGTTGTGTACCTCGTGGCCAACTTGGAGTCCCTACTGTTAGCTCAAATTGTACCATTTCAACCCTAATGCTTGGAAGATGCATACCTTGTTTTTACACCTAGTATAATATCTTAGGGGTTGTTTTGTGTTACCAAACATGTTTTAAATGTTTTAGATCCTTCTTGATCAGGTTTTCGGGCTTGATGTTCTGGATGCATGACCCATGCTTCGTAATTCATCTGATAGGGGCGAGAATGAGGGTAGATTCATCTGTGATTTTCTTCCTAAAACCTGATGTTTTCTATTTTCTTTTTCATCATGCACTTTTTTATTTCCCATATTTTCATTATGTTTTATACAAAGTTTCAGATTCATCCATGTTGTACATAATTCATGTTTCATGGTCATGTTACGAGATGACATATTAGAACAAGAATTGGTGTTGGATCATGAAGATTACTTATGTTGAATGTTCGAGTGGGGATGATCATGTGGAGTCCTTGGTTTTTGTTGGAGCTGTTCATATACCATGGAGGTCGATTATGTGGTTCATCTCAAAGTAGAAGTATAGACTTGTGTATTTATTTTCTGTTGTATTTTTATTGCATATGTGTTCGAACCAATGGGTGTTTCGTGTCTATATTCTTTTTCATTGAATTATTATACAAAATTCAATTTTTTATAGTTATTTTTTTTATTTATTTAATTTCTTTCAATTTTATTACCATGGATGCTTTTATATTTAATCTAATTCATCTTTTATTGCACTCAATTAAGAGGTCATAGTCTTCTCACTACATCCTTTTAGGCCTCGACTGCTAGTTGAAAGCCCCTAACATTCGAGGAGGCACACTTGAGGCATTGTTGCAGGTCGGGTCAGGTGATGGGTTGGCTTGACCCATACCTTTTGAGGTTTCTAATTATATATCACTACAAAAAATTGGATTTCATAATGGATAGCGTAAGAATATATCGAACTCTATAGAGATCAAGATATATAGAGTGATCTCTTCAACTCCTCTATAATGAAAATGATGCATCATTGAGATTTTTTTACTTCTCAAGATGAATTATGATGTCGTCCACAACAAATCACATAGGCAATCATTATCAGATGTGTTAGCACCTACAGATTTACAATATTGTTCAGATATTTTGTTACTTGTGTGGATCACTAATAGAGAGATAGTTCACATGGATCCAATAATGTAATGATGTTGTTGAAATTTATATTCCATCATTCATCAATGAAGAGATAGTTACAAATTTTGTTAATTCAATATCTTCTTGTAAATTATTTATAAATTACATATGAAGATCCATTACTCCTGGTTCCCAAATATTAATCTAGTCAATTAATATTCTATTTTCATTAGAAATCACATTTTAATCATTTAAATAAATTATTACATTTAATTTATGTCTATTAAAAATATGGTTATTCCATCAAAGGATTCGTATGTTATGTATAGAACATAAAAGAGTTACCATAGGAGGTCACATGATTAATTAATTAATATTTATTATTTATTGATTCTGCAATAATTTTAATTCTTTATTTTACATATATCGATTCACTTTAATATGCAACATTTTAATTTATTATATTTCTTCTTTCTTGGTATTATAAAAATAAGTTGTTTAATATTTAATAAGGAAAAAAATTATTTAAACATTATAGAGGTATCGATGGATATGCATGGATAAAACTAGAGTATACAAAAATTAATTCATCCGTACATATTGAGTAATTTCTTTTCTAACATGTATCATTCTCTATTTGGTTTGATATGAAAAAATTTGTTCTAATATCTAAATAGATTGGATTTGTATGGGGATATATATGGGCCGACACATGTTACGAAGAACTGTGTGTCATGTACAAACATTATAAGATGTGTAATGTCACACCCTGACCTTGGATACTCCTTCATTTTATTTTTTTATTCCCAATGTTTGATCTTTTGGTTGAGGTTCGGGTGGGGTGTTCAACAAAAGTCCTTGTGTTTTGGTTTTATTAGTGTTATTTACGACCTATTCATGGTTATTGTGAATTTTGTGTGATGAATGTGGCATGTTGGAGTGTTTTTGATGCCCTCGGTGTCTCTATATTGTGTTTAAAACAATTAAGGATCATTGGGTGGACTTCCCTGGTCTTTGGGGTGTAATTTGGGGGTTTTCAGACCATTTTTGGGGTCACACAGTTCGATCACGGCCTTCCCAATCAGTGCAACCAAACCATGCAAGGTTCCCTGAGTTTTCCAGTATCCCTCGCACGGTTTGTTCAAGGTTTGACAAACATTTCAACAACTTTTGGGCTTTATAACCTTTGAAATTGAGCTCTATTTTGAGTGATTCCAACTCTCAAATGAAGACCTAGTCATTGGCTATCGACCAAAGGGATCTTAACCTTCTTCATAATTTAATTGTTTTCGATTTTGGGGAAATATTTCAAGAAATGTTGGTGATTTTTCATGTTTTCTTCACCAAATCTACTATCTTTCTCATCCCCTCTTTGTTTCTAGGAGTTTCATTGGGGTTTACTCACTTGGCCGAACCCTTGGGTTAGGGTTGGATCATGTGGTACATTTTTCTTGTGGTAAGGGTATCTGGATAATCCATGGGTCATAGATCACTCGTCCCTTCATGTTTCATCACATTCTCAGACTGTTGATGTATGTGTTTCCATGATTTTCCTTTCCATTGAAAACCATTAGTTCTTGAACACATTGGATTACGTTTTAAACATGATTATGACCTCTATAATTAATATAGTAAACTTATTATGGTGTTTTTATGTTTTTTTAAATTGTTAAAAACTACTTTTAAAAGGATCCCTCGATTATGTCTATGTGTTGGTGCCTTGGAAGTGTTTCATAAAATGCCTTTTGTTTTATAAAAAGGAATTTGAGCCCATGATGTATGGTTTGGACTTGGTTTTATATATTGTATTGGTTGAATCATTAACTAGAAAATTGAATGGTATGTTGGTGCATATTTATGGATTGATTATTTATGGTGACATGTTTTGGAAAAGTCCTTCGGGTTTTTGAAATATTCATGAGAGATGTTAAAATTGTGTAGGTTTAAAGGAAAGAGGTTTTTCCAAATAAACATCTTTTCATATTTTTAATGATCTTTAAGGGGTTCCAATTGATGTTTGCACATACATGGGTGCACTAAGTGAACACATGGATGGACATTCAATTGAAAATGAGATATTATCCATGCACCTTGATTTCTAAAATATTTTCACTTCTCTCCCCCATTATTTTCCTTCAGAAATGGATATTTTATTTCTAAATGTGTTTTTATATTTAAAGTGGATATCAATTTATTTATTTTTCTTTAATATCTGAACAATGGGGAATTTTGGGTCACAGTTAGTTTCAAATTGTTTAGTGTCCCATTGTCTTTGTATACATGGAAATGGTTTTAGAATTGATTTGGAACTACTTTGGTATACATATTTGGTTGTGTAATCATATAGGCCCATTTTTCATTGTACATTTAAATGTGGTGTTTTGTTTATATTTTCTAAATGAATGTGATTCAGAAAATGTAAATTCCTAATTGGAAGCATTGAACATTTTATTAAATGGCTTGAATGTTAAATGGTGTGACGTCCTATTTGTCACATTGTTGATGTGAAATCATAAAATGTGTATTTGGGGGTGCTCTTGTCTAGGGTAACCCTTTGTGGGTTAATCATACAAAAGTGTCTGTGTTTGGGGAAGGAAAGTGTGGTGAGATGAGTCACGTGTTCATGTTCCTTCTTACATAAAAAGTATAATTATAACCGCAATGGGTTCATAGGAATCTTTTAGATGATCAAGTGACAGCTGCTGGTCAACCCCGATTAGATGGGTTGGTTCCCATGGTATATTGATAGGCATAGTGGGATTTTCTGCTTTTTTTTGTGAGGGTGATCAGTGGGTTACAAACAATTGGGTTTCACCATATGCATATAGGTGGAACCGAACCGAGTACATCCATATGTCATCTGGGGATGTTTAGAATCACCCATGGTTACTCTCTGTATTGCTTTTTTACTTTATTCTACACTGAATGTTCATTTGTTCATTTTTTTTATTTTTAGCATAGAACATGTGGTGTAGATTTGGGTTTTTATTTATAATTGAAATTCCATTTTGAATGTGGAAAAATTGTGTGAATAGTTTGGGAAAAGGGAATGAAATGTGTTTATTTATAAAAAGAATGAAAGCCAATTTTTATAGACTTATTTTCAATCTAGTGTTAATGGATTGTTTTGGGAAAGGAAACTCAAGGACTCTTTGATGATTTTCTAATAAGATGTATATCAAACACACCACATGTACTATTTTGTGTCGGTAGACCAGAAATATTTTCTAGGTTCTGAATTTGTTCAGGTTTTTCTATTTCGAGTATCTCTTGTAGATGGGTGGTATTATGGTTGGAAGTGACCAAGAGGTCACATAGAGATCAGGGAAGTAGATGGTTGTTTAATTTTTTTTGTAGCTTCTAGTTGTTTCAGTGTTATTTTTATTTGGTTATATTCATATTGGACCAGATTGTTCTTTTATTGAGATTTAGTTGGGGTTAGCTCTGCTGCGTTATCAATGTTGATTATTTTGATCCAATTATTATTGGTCTAATTCATTCCATCTTGTTTTATTCTGATGCCTGACACTTGTTTCCATCCCATGGGGATTGGGAATGACCTTTGGGCCATGTCACAGACTGGTTTGGGTGTCTTGTCAAATGGAATCCCAACATGGATTGTGACAAAATGGTATTAGAGAAGGTTCTTGTTATTTGGGGTGTCTGGTAGATAGAGATTCGGAATGTCTGGACTCTGGAGTTAGGTGTGGGAAGGGCGTCATGAACCACTTATTGTTCTGAAACTCGATTCACCAAGGGTATTCTAGGATTTGAGTCTTTTGTTTTGGGTTGTCTTGGATTTAGGGATGAAAATTGGGGAGATACAATTCCATGTTGTGGACTCACATGGGGTGGTGACCCTTGTAGAGACCATGTGCCCGGTTCAAGGCCATATTTTTGTTATGCCTTACATGGGAATGTATCACCACCATGATTCATGGTTAGGTATAGAAACTAGTTCCTCTTTCTGGTAGTTTGTCGTTGGTCGTGTATTGATTTGATTTTGGTTCATGTGAGTGTGTTAGAAATGAATGTTTATTTTCAAATGGAAAATAATTTAAATGAATGTGCATTCTATGAAATGGTTTTAAATTAGTAATGTGTGTTTTCCAATATTGAAGTTATTTTGGCATTGATAATGTTAATGGAATGTGGCCCTTGGTATTTTTTATAGACATTGACATGTGTGAGGGTATTTGTGAGAAGTGTGTATTGGCACATGGTATTTCAGATAGATAGACACACATATAATGGTTCATTAGATACCCTGGTTTGGTTTTTTGAGTTTATATTTTTTTATGGTTTTCATAAAGAGGATTTGAATGGAGAAATGATTTCATAAAAATTTTTCCTTCAAAAATGGGTTTTTGGTAATTTGGAATTAGCCTTGAATGAAGTTGTTTTTGAGTTTTTAAAGGAAAATAATGGTTTTTGAAAAAGGATATACGGTTGGTATTTTTTTCTTAGCTTCTGAGCTAGTTGGCTTTGGTTTGAGATGTTCGTCTTTTTTGTCCCCCAATTTGATGTTGGTTTTGGTATGTAATTTTCATGTTGTTTAGAAAATACATCCTATAAAGTTCCACAATGTTCTTAATAATTCGTTCTAGTTACTTTTACTCTGAAATATTTGCATGTTTTCTATGGTTATTGAGATTTTCTTGAGGTTGTGCAGTGGGTTGAGGAAGACTAGCATGTTTTAAGTTATTGGGACATCATGATGTTGTTAGAGTTCATATAGATCCATGGTTGTTTGAGGGTCCAGTCTGGGACTAATGTTTGTCAGTTTCCCCATAATCTACGAAAGGTGATATATCATGGGAGGTGTTTATGTACAATTTCAACCAATAGTTCATACTGGAGGAAGTGAAGTAGAAGAAGGTGGTAGAGCTGTAGGATGTTCAGTAGGGCCAGCAATCTGTAAAGTCTTATGTTGACCATTCTACAATGATGGTTCCATTCTCATTTTAAGTTGTGTTAGAGGATAAAATTAATGACCCTCTCTTTTCCTGGGGTATTCATCTTGAAATTGGTGAGAATGTACTCTCATACAATGAAACCTCTTTCAAGAAGTTGGTGGATGAGGAATTCCTGACTAAAATAGTTTTCATTGTGCAGCCAGTGGTAGTGGGTTCTCATTATGGTTCCCCATCTAGTTAGAAGGGTATGCCATATGATCTTGTTTCTAGAAAATCTAATTCATTGGTTTAGGCTTCCAGTTCGTCAGGACATTTGCTTTTATATTTCTAGTGTGGACGTTTTTTTCATTCAAAGTTGTCTTGTCATATTCCATATAAGACTTGCAGATGTTGTTGCCATTTGGGTCATTTTGGATGGTTTTGTTGGAGGAAATATCAGAAAAGTAAGTCTTTATTAGAGGATGTGTTGCCTAACTGTGAGGCAGGAGTTCCTTTATCCATCAGAGCCCCAGCCACATGTCTCTGGGTGAAGCTTGTACATAGTCAGGACTGTCATTGGGGGTGTGAAACTCCAACCTAATTTTGTTTTCATTGTTGTGATGTAAACGATTAACATCTCATTATTCTTATTTCCATGATGTTGTAACTTGATTTTTTTTGGTAATGGTATGATGAACTATATCACATGTAACCCAAGAATTTCTTTGAATATGAATGTGGGCTTTTAAAATTTCCATCTCCTGGGTGTGTGTCTTGTCTATGTGTAGGAATTTCTTGGTTTTAACTGTCATCAGTACTCATTTGGAGATGAGTGAGTTTTGTAGAATTGTTTTACAGTGGGTCTGGTTTTTTTTGGAGTTTCCCTATTCCAGTGGTAGTAGTGTGTAGCATGTATATGGATGTTCGGGCATGATCTCGTTCAAGATTTTTGGTTATTTGTGTTTTCAAAATATTTTTCCAAATGAAGCACAGTTACAGCAAGGTTAGTCGAAACCGTGTGTCCCCAACCTTTCAGATACAAACAACTGAATTAATAGTGCATGATCGTTTGATAGACCACATATCTATATGGATTTGTGTCATTTTAGGGTAGAGACATCAGAACTGTTGGTGAACGGTTTTGAAACAGTGCGGCCAAGCCATTTGGGGTGCCCCTCCCATCCAGTAGTTCATGCACAGTTGGTGCACAGATTGGTAAACAGTGTGGAAAAACCATGAATACTTTCCATAAATTTTAAATGATGAAATCACTTGTTTCTAGTTGCAGTGTGGGTAATTTTTGGGGTTAAAATTCAGTTTATATTAGTTGTGTTCTTGTGGTTGGGAGAACCCTCTTGTGTTCTCCCCAAATCACCATTTATGCATTGTGGTCTCTTTTTGATCATTCCAGTGTGAATTGTGGAGTGAATAGTCATCCCTAGGTTCATGGATTACCCTTGGGATTTAATGGGCATGGACATATGCTTTGGTTGACTTTCAGCTGGGTGACATTCTGGGGGAAGAAATTGTCTGTGGTGGGGAAAATTGCCACACCTATACCTCATATACTTCTTCATTTTTTTATTCTTGATGTTTGATATTTTGGTTGAGGTTCTGTTGTGGTTTCCAACAAAATCCCTTGTGTTTTGGATGTATTAGTTTTATTGAAGACCTATTCATGGCTATTGTGAATTTTGTGGTAAGACAATGTAATGTGGGAGTGTTTGTGATGCCCTCAGTGTCACTATATCATGTTTAAAACGTTGAAGGATCTTTGGGTGTAATTCCCTAGTGTTTGGGGTGTAATTTGGGGTTTTTGATAATTTTTGGGGTCTAAAAGTTTTTGAACGGCCTTCCCAAACTGTGCATCCAAACCATGTGAGGTTTCTGGAGTATTCATGTTTCCATCGCATGGATTGCGCACGGATTGACAAATTGTGCAACAAAACCATTCAACTCATTTCAGGATTTATAACAAATGACATGGATCATTGTATTGGGTGATTCCAAAGCTCAAAATAAGCCCTAGGTGTTGGCTATTTACCAGAGGGATCCTTCCCTTCTTCCTGCTTTTATTTGGAGTGATTTTGGCGAAATTTCCCAATAAATGTTGGTGATTATTCATGTTTCCTTCACCAAAGCTCCTCTTTTTGTATTCCCTTATTCTTATCTAGGGTTTTCATTGGTTTTCCCCCCATGGCCAAACCCTATGGTTAGGAATGGATCATCGGGTTCATTTTTCTTGTGGATAGTGTGCGCCTATGGTTCGTGGCAATTATATTTCGATTCCCTTGAAGTTTTATCACATTCACACACCATTGAGATAACTTTTTCCCTGATTTTCTTTTCCATTTCAAACCAATGGTTCTTGGACACTTTGGATAAATTTTTAAACATGATTCAAACCTTAATAAGTAATATATTTAACTTATTTTTTTTTTGTTGGTTGAAATTGTTTATAATGTATTTTAAAAGAATTCCTTGATTATGTCTATGTATCGGTGCCTTGGAAGTGTTTGATAAAATGAATTTTGTTTTATAAAAAGGAAATTGAGCTCGTGATGTATTTTCTGGACTTAGTTTTATATATTTTATGGGTTTAAACATATATTAGAGCATGTAATGTAATTTAGGTGCCTATTTATTTCTTTACAATTAATGGATAAATGTATTGGAAATGTCCTTCGGGTTTTTGAAATGTTTATGAGAGATGATATAATTGTGTTGGTTTAAAGGAAAGTAGTATTTTTAGGAAAATGTATTTGGTTATTCTTATGAATATTCAAGGGTTTTCATTGGATGTTTGCACATCTATGGGTGCACTAGTTGCACGCATGGATGAGAAGTGAAAATGAAACTTAAAAATATGTTACGCATGAACTTGGATTTCTCAATTGTTTTTACTTATCTGTCCCATTATTTCCATTTGAAATTAGATATTTTATTTCAAAAAATGTGTTTTTTCATTTAATTTGTATTTGAATGGATTTTTATTTCATTAAAATTTGAAATGTGGGGAATTTTGGGACAGTGTTGGATTAAAATTTTTTATTGTCACATTGGAATTGAATACGTGGAAATTGTCATAGATATGTTTTGGATGTGCTCTGGTAAATGTATTTTGGTGAGTAATATTAATGTCCTATTTGGAATTTAAGATTTAAAGGTGAAGTTTTGTGTTTATTTTAGAAAACAATGTGATTCAGAAAATGTGAATGTCTGGTTGTAAACATTGAAAATATAATGAAATGGTTTGAATGTTAAATGATGTGACAATCTGATTGGCACATTGTTGATGTTAAATGATCGAATGTATATTTGTGAGAGATCCTATCTAGGGTAACCCTTTATGGGTGAATGCATATGAAGTGGCCGTGTTTGGGAATGCATGTGTGGTGAGATGAGTCACACGTGTGAGTTCCTTCCTACTTACACAGTATTATTATAACCACCATGTGTTCCTAGGCATCTTTTAGATGATCGAGGGATAGATGTTGATCAAACCTTATTAGATGGGTTAGTGCCCCTAGTATATTGAGATGTTGGGTGGGATTTGTTACTGGTTTTTTTATGATGGTTTTTAGTGGGTTATAGACTACAGGGCTTCACCATATGTTGGCAGGTTGTTCCGAACCGAGTACGTCTAGGGGTCTTCTATGAATTTTTAGGATCACCCATTGTTACTATATGTATATATTGTTTACATACTGCTATATTGAATTTCCATTTATTCTGTTTATTTATTTTCATTATAGCCTTGGTGTTGTTGATTTGGGTTTTTATTTAAAATGAAAAGTCTATTTTGAATGTGGAGACATAGTGTTCATAGTTTGAAAAATGGAATGAAATATGTTTATTAATAAAAGAAGAAAACCTATTTTTATTGCCTTATCTTAAAACTAGAGTTAATGGATTGTTATGGCAAAGGAAACACATGGAATATTTGGTGATTTCCTACTAAGCTGTCTAGCTCACACCCTACTTGTACCATTCGGTGTTGGTAGACCCGAACTATTTTGCAGGTTCATATTTTGTTCATGTTTTTCAGGTTTGAGTATCTTTTGGTGTAGGGTGGTCTTATGGTTTTAGGTTACCAAGAGGTCACATGAAGACCATGCTATTATCTAGTTGTTTTATATGGTTATTTCCTCTTATTCTTCTAGTGTTTAGTATTTATTTATATTCATATTTGACCAGATTATTATTTTATAGAGATTCAATTGTGGATAACTATGATGCATTTTCAATGTTGAATATGATGATCTAATTATTATTGGGATAAATTGTTCCCTCCTGTTTTATTTTGATTCCCAACACTTGTTTCCATCCCATGGGGATTGGGAATGCCCTTTTGACTATGTCGCGGATCAAGATGGGTGTCGGGTCAGATGACATCCAAGCTTGGTTCATGACATGTATTTCTTGTTTTCTTTCGACTGATTATACAAGGTGTCCCATGTTTTCCATGTAGCTGATACTCACCATAGGTACTGAACTTACATCTAATGTGAAACACCATATATTCCTAGTACATTTCATGTACCTCAATCACATCCATCACAAGAACATGTCCATACCCGAGGCATGTGTAGCAAACATGTCAAAAAGATAAGTACACACCGTGTTGTCTTTTACATATATTGTTCTAAAATATTCATATAAAGAATAATTAAATGTATAATTAAACCTATTAATTATATGTTCTTTGTTTCATTCATTGAAAAGTACATTCCATTTCATAGGATTTACAATCATATATTAAATTAATTTCCATGTAAAAGTTTTTTCAAACACATGTGGTTTCCTCCATGTACACTTGTGTACTTTATTTATTTTAAATGAATTGTTTTTTCTTTTGAAATTATAGTCAATTGTGAGTTAAGGTTGGTTTTTTAGAATTACGTTAAATTGTACTAATGAGATTAATTCATACTGCATTATCTTAATTAAATAATGAATAGAAGTAATTCATAACAATATAGATAATGTATGGTCATTTTTTGATGGGTGGATGGTCATGAGATTACACTAGCCATTTTCTAGGATTAATTTATGTTAATTTATTATGTGTGAATTATTATTGAAAACCTTATATTCATCCTCATCTATTTATTATTTATGGGCCTATGTGTGGGAAATTTCATTCATGTAAACCCCATTTATCCAATCTATTGGATCCCCTCAATTGTTTGTGAGTAAAATATTTTGTATGGATGGTGCTCCCATGGGAGTGTAGTTTGTCCAAGTCAAGGAATTGAGGTGAAACAAATTAAATAAAGTCATCAGAGAAGAGGTGGAATAAAAAAACACAAACCAAGCTATGGTTCAAGGCTATATTCACTAAGTTAAAGGGTTAGTTTATCATCCACCAAATAAACATACCATTGGATAATAATATCATTATTTCACCAATAATTTTTTTTTCAATTTAATAGTTAATTATTGATGTTTTTTAATGCTATAGAAACACCTAATAAATTAGTTAAAAGGAATAAAAAATGCAATAAAATATATTTTATTTTTTATAAATTTCTTATCTAACATGGTTAAAAACTTATGTAAAATCCACAAAGCATGTACAAGACACATGAAAATATAAAAAAGGGATTTACACATAAATACAAAAATCCCTCGTAATAAAATTTTATGTTGAATTATCCATAGACTACATAAGTTAGAATTTACCTCAGAGTTCAATGTTCTTGACCATCCCAAATTGGGGTACATTCAATTATCAGGTAATCTTTTGTTCGAATTTTTTTGGGTAACATAATTTTATTTACATCAAGGGTTGAATATACACGAAGGATTTGGTGTAACAAAGATTAAATGGTGAAGGAAATTAAAAAATAAATATTTTAGGATTGGGGATTCCACTCAACAGATCATGGAACAATTAGTTAATCTGGTTGGTAGGTTACACCTACCTAAAACCTTTAAAATATCTTGTCAATCCTAAGTATATGTTATGGGAAAGGGAATATGGATCCTTTCCACTATAATATCTAAGTGAAAAAGATATTCCAAAACTAATAGTGAGGGGTATCAAGTTTTTTTAAAATAGTTACTCTATAATAAGAATTTATTTATTTTTAAATTTGTTAATCTAATTTTTTAATCAAAACATGTATTAACTTTCATCTCTTAAACTGCATATATTTCATATCAAACTACTCTGAAAATATAACTAGGATCCATAATATGGAGGAATAATCTTATCACTAAAATAAATTTCTAGTAATGGTATAGGTTATCTTGCATTATATTATTTCATAAATAGAAATTGTACATGTTGGAAACCCCACTTCTTAATTTGCAATTCCAAATAGGCTAGTGAGGGGGAATTATCTCTCTTTATAAATCATGTGAATGATGTAATGGATTCCAATGTTTTGTGTTATCTAATATTTCCAATAATCATTTAAATAAATATAAGGATATGGATGTGTATAACATAGTTTTTCACCTTTATCATCTCTACTAAGAGAATGAACGATCAAAGAGAAAAGATATCTCCAATGAACTATTCATGGGTAATACTACAGATTCTGTGCTAGTTGGGTAACATGGATTCAAAATGACCAGCTAAATTAAGCACCTACACATATTGGGTTTTAAAATTCTTTATGATCTGCGAATAGGTCTCATTCTATACTCACTAACCAAAAACATATCCATTTTTATTATGAATTATAATATTATGAATAGAGATAAAAAACTATAATAAATTCTTAATCTTATTATATAAGTTCATGTAGAGACGGGTCATGAAAAACGTACTGTCCAAATGGTGAAAAAGATGAATAGGAACAAGGAATATGGGTTAAATACTCATTCCATGTCTACATCTCTAGAGAGTCATCCTTCCATGAAGAAGAACAGCATAATGAAAGAAATTGAACCAGATGAGGTATATCTTCTATATGGAATGAAAGTTCAATGGAAGTGGAATTTTACCCATCCAAAGAAGAAATGAGATGCTTTAGGTGACTTTTTATCGAGTGTAATATTTCTATATATACAAGAGGGGTGTTATATACTTCATGTGGTTCTCAAATTCAAATAAAAATACATTAACCTAGTATATATTTGAATATTATTAGAGATGAGGTAGATATTAGGTATACCAATGGAAGGAGGAAAGCTACACAAGATATTACAAACTAATATCTCACATTATGATCATGATTGATTTTAGTTTTCAAGAACTATTATTATATGACTAGGGTTAGAAAAATATTATTTCCATTTATTTCCCAGATATGTAAGGATTTATTTTTAAATTTAGAAATATTGGATTATGCTTTTATAAATACAGTATTTGTTAGGGTATAAAAAAATTGAATAACATTCACAATGTATTAAATTGTTAAAACCAAATATATATAATAGATAGTAAAAAAATATTTGTGACTCATATAACAAAAATTTATGGTACCACCACCATGGTCACATAAAGAAGAAACATTTTACAAAGCTCTATCAAAATGGTAACTAAGATTCTTTTGATTATAATCTACATGAAATATTTAATGATTTTTTACAATGTAATATTACAAAACCACCATTCAGTGGTCAAGGTGAAAGGGGAATATATATAATCTATAATTGCTACACACTAATATTTGTATACCTTTTTATTTAAAATCATGAGGTGGGTTTTAATACATTAAAACTTTTATCGATGACTTGATAGTATGCATGGTTATGTCTACTTTATGAGGTATAAGTCTAAATCCATTGCGAAATTCAAGGAGTTCAAGAATGATGTTGTGAATGAACTTGGCAACAGGGGAGTTAATTTTTGATCTAATCAAGGTGGTGATTATTTTAAATAAGAGTTTATCAAATTCAATAGAAGGATTTGATTTTATCTAAACTCACTCCACCTTATACATCATAGAGGAATATTGTTAGTTAAAGGGGAAATTGTTCCTTGTATGATAGGGAATGGTTAATGAATATTCACAAAAGACGTAATTTATCCTTTTGGGGATATGTATTACATACAACATTATACATACTAAAAATTGTACTAAATAAAAAAGATAAAAAATATTCCCATTGTGTTATAGATTAAAAATAATCCCATTTTTTCTCATGTTAATCCATGGGGTTGTCAAATTTTTGTTAAGCATAGTTTGAGAAACAAACTAAAACCCCAATACATGAAGTATATCATTATAGGATTTCGAATGAAAATAAGGGGACTCAAAAAATACACCCATTCAGAAAATATTGAAACTCTTTGATGATGGAATGTATTTTCTGAGAGGGAGCACATCTATATGGAGGATAATGGGATAAATATTGTCTTCATTGATGTTGATGCTCCCGAAACACAGAAATTGTTAAAGGACATGTTTCTATAGGTCCCCATCGAAAAGTTTTATCTAGAAACAAAATTATGACATAAGTGTTTTTGAGAGGTAATAGAATAAGAGTGATGTGATTTTCTAGTCACTAAAGATGGTGACTCAATATTGGTTGAAAATAATGATCCTTTATCCTACAAGAAGGAATTATAGAGCTCAAAATAAATAAGGATGAAATAATACATGAATTCTAAGATGGGTTCCATGTATAAAAACCATGTTTATATTCTAATAGATGTGTAAGATGATGTAAAACCAATAGGGTGCAAATTGGTTTTCAAGAGAAATGTAGAAATTGAAGGTGAATTAAATACTTATAAATAAAAAATTGTAGCTAATGTTTTTTGGCATTATCAAGGCATTGAATTTGAATAAACCCTTTCTCCAGTAATCATGATTAATTGCATCATAAGTTTACTTATATAGAATCTTACCATGATTATGATATTTCAAAAATGGACATCAAATATATATTTCCTAAAGGGAACCATAAATAGAATGTGTATATGAGACAAAAAGGGGATTTTGTGACTCTAGGAAATGAAAAAAAGGCATGCTAATTTCATACATCAATTTATGGATAAAAGAAAGCATCCATGTCATGGAACATTTAATTAAATAAATTAGAAAAAGAATATGGGTTTATTAAGAATTATTTTGAGCCATTTGTTTCTAGGGGGTTTAGTGGTAGTTCAATGTTTTTCATTGTATTGTATTTTAATGACATTTTACTAATTTTAAACAATACAGTATTCTTACATGTTTTTAAGGCATGGATGAGAAAGTGATTTTCTATAAAGGACATAAGTGAAGAATCGTATATTTTAGGTATCAAGATCATGAATGACAGATCCAAGAGGATTCACAGACTAGGTCGATGAAGATATATTGACCTGATAGTGAAGAGATTTAGTACGTAACAATCAAATAAATGATTGGTTGTTGTATCAAAAAGTTTACATCAATCATGAAAATGTGTCCTAAGAGACAATAGAAAAGAGAGAGAATGACTAACATGTCAAATACTTCAGTGAGATGATCTTACATATATGCCAAATTATGTATGAGGATTTATGTGTCATATGGTTTGACCATGGTATAAATATATCAATAAGATATAGGTGAACACAATTTGACCGTGGTTGAGGATATCCTTATGTATCTACCGCACACTAAAGATATGTTCTTAACATATTGAGAAGATAAAGAATTATTCATAAAAGGTTGTATAGATGATAGTTTTCATATAGATTAGAATGAATTTTAATTAATATTTTGGATATTTATTTTTTATCAATTGAGGAGTTGTGATCCAAAAGATATCAAGGAATCTAGTTGTCGCAGATTATACTACGGACTCTGAGTATATTACAACTTCCGATGCAACTAAGAAAGTAGATTGAATCACAAATAGTATCCAAGATCCTTATGTGGAACCTAGTAATTATTTTACTATTGTAGTTTAATATGTTTAATCTAATGTGGTGGCTCTCTCCAATGATACAAGGTCACACCAATGGAAAGATCACATACACTGTAAGATCCAATTCTTGAGGTATTTTTCTCAAAGATCTGAAGTTTTTGTGAATAAAGTATCCATGGAGGAAAATGTGGTGAATCCCTTGAGGAAGTATTTATCTTAAAAGAAGCTTGAGTATCGTGTTCAATCTAGATAACTGAAGGTGGTTATTAGTAGATTAAGAGAAAGTGGGAGTCTATTGGAGTTGGTTCCCTAGAACCAAGTTGTTTAGTTCTTGATTACATGTTTTTTATTATTAATGATTTTTTCTTATCACATATTGATTATTATTTTTCATTATCTATTTACATAATAATTCCATTAAAATATACATCATGAAAAAATTTCATATCATATCTCTATTATAATGATTAACTAGAGGAGTCATAACATTATTGTGGATATGTTTTTATGGATTGATGATATTATCAAATAGGAAGTAGATAATACTAGTTTCATATTTAGGAGGCTCATAATACATTAATGAACCTTATCATGGTGTGATCCCACAGTAATCTGGAATAAAATAGTTTATTAATGAAAATGTAATAATATGAAAATCATACATCCATGTGTCATTATAAGATTCTGTATACATATGTGTTTATTAATCCATATACATTAATGTAATCATTGTTGGATATCATGAATTTGATGCTTTGTTTTATTGATTAAAACCATGATGAAATATGTTATTTGAAATGCAGGATACATTGGATTCATCACGAATGATATAGCATTAATGGATAATACAGGAAAGGATTTATAACATTTTTTCTTACAAAAGATAATATCATAGGACCTTTCATAGGAATTTAATTTTCTGAATAAGTCTATGTATATAGTGTATTATGTGTGAGTTCATTTCCATAAATTCAACGAAAATGGTATTGATCATATAGGTTGATGGGACTAGAATATAAACTTCATGATTTTAGATATTTTGAGAAAATGATTATATTACACGGTAAACATTCATAAGTTGTTAGAAATCATTGTAACATCAACTTATTTATATACATATTCTATGGAATGTTGAAGAATTATATCCTTGAACGTTAGGTGATTGTCCCAACTTATAATATGATATATTTATTACGAGTCACACACTATGTTTATCGATAATCTCAATTAAATTATAGTATTTAATTTAACAAGATATAATCAATAATATATATTTGGGTTTTATGGAACCAAATAATTAAATAAAATTTAATTAAAAATAATAAGTGAGTTAAATAATAATAATAAATGTTTATTTTTCATCTTTGATTAATATAATTTTTATTGTATTTATCATTTAATAATTTAGTGACATTTATTAATTAAATAATCATTATTTGTGGATCAATATATGTCAACAAGAGAATGTAGACAATGTCTAATGGTACTTATGAAAATTAATAAATTATATTTATTTATAATTATAATGATTATTACATTTCATTCATTTAATAATAATATTTGAATTGTAATTATTTCTCATGGGGTCAACTATGAAATATGGAATTTCTAAAGGCTTTAGTGTGAAATTTTCTAACCCTAACCATGACATAATAAATATAAATCATTTCTATTTCTAAAATGACAATTAGTGTGAACAATGTATACAATGACACTCTATCAATACCTATAGATAAAAATGTTTTCTAGATTAAAATACTCACATCCTCTCACAAGATAATGGTAGATCATGAAATGTTTTTCCTCTCTCGAGAAGAACTGTGTTGTGGTTAAACATAAAAAACACAAGCGATCTGGATCAGTCGTACTATCACCCAAATATTCTATATTGTCAATCATTGATTTTGATAAACATATGGATCACCATTGGATATATTATTCACATAGATCCTACATCACAATGATAGTGAGATGATATATCTTCCATCGATCATAAATGATGAGGGAATTACATGTTATGGTAATTTTATATCTATTTGTAAAATGATTATAAATTACATGTGAATATTCTTCACCCATGGTGAAGGTATTTCAATCTAGTAAGGGAACATTATATTTTCATTGTACATGATATTTTGATCATGTAAATCAAGGATTATATGGTATTTCCAACTAAAATATTAGATGTTCATTATATTAAATGATGCTTCCACAACTAGTGGAACCTCCATATATCTATATGAATATCCACCCACATGAATTTTAATAATATAATTTTAAATGTTTAAGGAATATTTAACTAATGAATATCATCCAAATTTAGATATATCACTTTTTATTAGTTAAAATATATAATTTTTTTTAAACTTATTCATGATTAGTTGTATAAAACATGAGGCCAAAAATATTGTAAGCATTGAATAATCTAGTTTTATTCCAAGGGACTCAATAAAACTACTTTAAATATTCTAATAGACCATATCAATTATAATTATTTATTAACTATATTAATGAATATAAAATATTGTTACTTATATATAATAATTATCATGATAATAAAAATAAATATTATACTATGACATTAAACAATGTATAGACCTGTTTAAATTCTATTTGTTAATTTTTTTAATTATTTATTATTTTTAGTTTTACTAAACATCATTTATAACCTCAATTAAATGATTGATGAAAAAATATCATGATTTAATAATAAATATCTATGATCATTCTTTAATGAAAATCAATGAGTTAAAATGATGCGAGACCTTAAATTTTTTAAACTATAGTTGGAAAGATTTGTATTTATTATTTTTCTAATGTTGGAATATGTTTTCATCATGAAGTTGAACTTGGGTAATTCTAATAACTATCATATCCTAATACCATTAAAAATTTTAAGAAATCTCTATTTAGGTAACCTTAAAAAGGGAATTCAGATTGAGCATTATTTTGCACATAATATTTCAAATAACCTAGGTGTCATCTAAATAATAATAAGTAATTAACATAATGAAAATTACAAGTAATGAATTTGAAAATTTTAATTCATTAATGTGAAGAACATAAATAATATATAACTCTGTATGGAATATATCTATAAAAAATGAACATGTCTTCCAATTTTAGCATCATAGACTAAATTCATAGTCAAATAAATAACCATAATAAATAATTATGTGAGAAATATAATTCCTAAATAAAACTATTACATTAAAATTAGTCTCTAGATTTTTACGCTTAATTGCAGTTATATATTTCTAAAAAATCCCTCTAAATATATATAAAAACACAATTATAACTATAATAAGAAATAAGTAATTTATGAATTTCTAATGGTATTAAAAATAAAAAACACATATGAGGGTAGTAAATTTTTAATCCATATAATTTCAAAAAAATAATATTAATAATCCTTAAAAATATTTATTATTCAAATTAATACATATTTTTATTTATTTTTATTGAAAATTTACTATAGTACACTTTTCTTCACATTTTCCTATAAATATATTGATATATAGATTCTTTTAAGATTTAAGGAGAGTTTATTGGATCAATAAATTACCCATATACATTAAAGAACTATTATATTTGTCAAATTAAGCGGGGATTCATGTTTAATAACTATATATTTTCAAAAATAGTAAAATTTTCGATAACATACTTGACACATAATAATTATCTCAAAACAAATAGAAAATATTATTATTTGAATGTGATCATTATAACCTTGTTTTATATTAGTGGTACTGGATATGAATAACCACATTATGAAATATATTTATCAAACTCCTATATAATAATTTTTTTGATCAATCCTTATGAAATAAGAATTCGATTTTTATTAAAGTCACTTAATTCTTCGAAAATGAATTTTTTCGTTAATATTTGTTTTTATTTATTTTTATGAGAAAATATTATAATTATGATCTTCCAATTTTATAATATTTATTTTAAAAAATATAATTATTATTTAAATCATAAGGTAAAAAATATATTAAAGTTTTTTTTTTGTAATTTTCAAAAAAAGTTGATTTTTAGGGGGAATAGTAAGAAATATTGATTGTTATTGAAAGTTATCTTATCATTTCAATATTTTGAAAAGATCCATTTTTTTAAATGTTTTAAATGTAAAATTATTTCATTTAAATCAATTTTATTTGGATATGGGAATAAAATCCTTTTATACTCAAGAAGTTATCTTTTTATGAAATCTGCTTTTATTGCATATTACATGTTAATTTTTAAATTAAATTCTCTAAAATATTTAAATTGTACTGGATAAAATTTATTGAATATTTTTTATCCTCATACTTAGTTTATTTATAAGGTTCAACTAAAAAAATATAATTAATGGTAACTATAGTAAATATTTTTCACTATAGTAAAAGATGTAAAATTAGGATAAAACTATGGGGTAATGCATTAAAAGCTATTTTAAACGTTAATTAATCTAATTTTATGATATTTATTTGAAACAATAAATGTTTTAGGTGTTAAATTATTTATTTTAAAATATTATTTTTATTTGGATACCCAATTTTGTATTTTGTTAAAGATTAGTTTCATTTTACTGAAATTTAAAAATTTTTGTGGGTATTTTCAATTAATAGCATTGTATGAAGATTCCATTGGAGATTTTCTTGCTAAAAAATACTAATAAACATAAATTTTTGTATTATTTACCCAAAGAAATTCAGGTAAACCAACTTCTTACATGATTTCAATGTGAAATGAACTTTACCCTTAAATTAGACATTTTCCTAAAAAAATATTTTTCATGCTTTTTGTTTTCATATATTAAAAGTATTTTCATATAAAAATATAAATAAAATAAAATAAAATAGATTTTTTTTGAATCAATATGTAAACTTTTTGTTAGATGTATTCTTTTTTATTTTCTTGGTATAATTAACTTATCATAGTAAAAAGTTGTATTATCACGGTTAATGTTTAAATGCGTTTAAAATGGTAAACTAAGAGATAAGGAATAAAATGTATACAGAACATTTATAAATATGATTGGTTGAGTTTTTCTGAACCTATCACATCTTATACATTAAATTGGGTTTCCTTGGTTCCACTTGACATTATTATGATTTATATATAATTTAATTTTTTATGTATTTCCATGCCTGTCATTTCTTCACTTATAAAAAAGCACTATGTATTCTCTTTTTATCACATCTTTTTAGAAACATAGTTTATAGAAAACCTAAAAATATATGTTCTTAACAGACCTATCCTAGTAATATGGGCTATTTTTTTAATATATTAAACTCCATGGGAGAAAAATGTGTTATCCTAATGAGGTTTTACGATGGAGAGGTAAAATACTTTACTATTTGTTTATATTTTCTTTCTTAATTTATATCTATAAAACTTATATTATCCATTATAATATAATAAAATCTGTACATTAAATTAACATATATTTTTTCATTTTTATTTCATAACATTAATCTATCTCCTATTCCATCAAATGGAAAATGGCAGAATTATTCGTGTGTACGGTGGACTACCAACTAGAGAACTGATGTAATTATGTTTCCATCTATGCCTATCATGGATGTTTACAACAATGTATTTAATATATATATATATGTGTGTGTGTGTGTGATATTATTTAAATTATTTTCATTTTATAAGTATGATATATCTTGTATTTTATTATGATTCAATCCATTAAAAAATGATAACATCGTTTGTACCTACATTGGGATTACCACGTCCATGATGTGATGTGATTCATTTACTATAATCAGCTCACATGGATGGTAGATATAATTATATTTAATTAAAAAATATAATTTTTTTATGTAATATTCTTATCGAAATTATAAAATGATGCATACTTTTTTCCCTCATGCATAAATAACATAATTATGTTTTCCTAACCCTATTTTATAGTTTAATATAACTTTATAATTAATGTATAGAAAAGATTTTTAAAAAAAATACTAGGATTATAAAAATGAAATAATCAGGATCAATTTTACCAAGGTCAACATACCTATGGAATTTTGGAATTAAGAACAAAAAATCATCATAATGTTTATAGTAAATATAATTAATCATGTAATAAAGTATAACATAGAAATAATTTAATTATAAAAGAATTTAGAATCACTAAAAATGTCATTATAAAAGTTCATAATTAATATTTTTTTAACCCTAGAGGATGAAGAATATATATGAATAGATAGACTCGAGGTAAGTGACACATTAACATAAAACCACTTTTGATATGTTGTAAATATTTATTTTAATAATATTTTTCTTTCATGTCCATGTTATTGAAACTAATTTTTACTAATTTATTTAAAATGACATATAATAATTTTAGATTAATTTTTATGTATCTTCTTAATTTACATTAATGCGGTTCAAAATGAATATTTTTAAATTTAAAATATTAATTTTTTTTACTTTCTTTACAAATGGAAAAAAAGAATGTTCTATTTCACATAGAAAACATCATGATATTTTCTCACAATCCTTGATGTTATTTAATAATTGCATTACATTATAAGATTAAATGTTTTCAAAAAATAATATACCGTCTTTTATTTTTTGGGTATTTTAGTTTTTATGATTGTATTATAAAGTAAATTGATAAATTAATATTTGAAATTGTTTTTCTTTTAGTTTTAAAAGTATATTTTAAGAGTTTGATTATGGAAATTAATTATTTTATGTGTTTGAAGCATGTTATTGTACATTGAAGCTGGTTATTATTATGAGTGATCCCCATAAAATTTTATAATGCATTCTATAATGATTATATTCCCTAAAGAGTTATATTGGGATTAAGTATATAGGATATTTAATTTTTATGGGGTCTAGTAAGGGTTATATAATGATGATGTCTCACAGAACATAAATTTATTTTATATGATTTCTAATTAGTTGTTATGGAAATATTTCAATTTTATAAGGTAATATAAGTATTTTTTTAATGTAATTATTATTCCCTTTTAGGGTAAACATGGTATATTTTTTAGAAAGTATTTCAAAATGGTTCCTATGTTTTATTTGAAAACATCTTAATTATGAATTGTCTATTATGTTTTATTTTAAAAAATATAATATTTTTTTTCAGTAAATCAGATTTCATGTGCTAATAAATGACTATTTTAGATCAAAGTATATTATGATAATGGTAAATGATATTTTATGAAATCATTGTTTTTAAATGTACTAACATGTTTCTCTATTAATTTATATATACTTGTTACTAATCATTTAATTCTAATCCAATATTTAAAAAAATATAAGAGATAAGTATGCGTATAAATTTTAATAAACTCATAGTTCATGATATGGTTTTTATATAAAATAAAGAAAGTGTATCTTTATAATGAACTTGTTTAGTTGATAAAATGATCAATTAATTAAATGGGAATTTCTATGATAGAATTAATCCTAGTTATAAAAAAACTAAATTAAAATGTCATTTGATAATATTAGTTATAAAATATTTCTATTTTTAGTTTTTTATGGATAAAATTGTTCCATGTTTATCTATATCAAATACCTATTAGTAAATATTAGGGTTTGAGAATCAAATTTATGAGGTAATGTTTAAGGGAGTTATAATTGGTATCAAATAAAATATTTAGATCCATTAAAAGATTAAGTTGTTTTTTTGTCAGGATAAATTAATAAGTATGGATACAACAATGGGTT
Organism: Viscum album; assembly: GCA_963277665.1. Taxonomy (NCBI): domain Eukaryota; kingdom Viridiplantae; phylum Streptophyta; class Magnoliopsida; order Santalales; family Viscaceae; genus Viscum; species Viscum album. The sequence goes on along the minus strand of OY728139.1, from coordinate 423,622,703 downwards.
ATTTTTTTTAAGATTAATTATAAGTAAAAATGAATATAAAACCCATTTGAAGTTTTATGTGATGATATTTTAAGATGATCAAGAGTATTTGGGATGAAATTTATGGTTATAAAACCCTTTATTTTTTTTATGTTTTTTAGTTGAAATGTTATTTGGGAAATATTTATTTTATATTCCATGGACCTAAATTAAAAGGAATTGATATACTTTAGTATTAAAATGATAACTGATATCGAGGTAATTATTGTTAATTGGGATAAAATCGTTATTACATATTGGGTCCATATTATTTTTTATATAATTGTAAAGTGATTTGGTGACTTTATGATTAATGTTATTTCTGAATAAGTTCACAATCTTGAACAATATATAAATTAGTTAAATAAAAATACTTCGGGATAATACTATTTTTACATGAGTAATAATGAATTAATTATCCTTACGACGTATTTTTTTATTTTATTGTTACAATTGATTCAATTTTTTGAAAATATTATCATATTTTAGAGATTATATAATGAGTACATATATTTTTTTTTGGATATATGAATTTAGGACTATATTAATTTTGATTAGAGATAAATGATAAATTGATTTCTGAAGAATATGAAATTGTATCTTGTTAATGTTTCTATGTTCAAAACAAGGTCCAGAATACTATCATGAATTTTATGATTAGTAATTTATTGAGAGATTGATTTTCAACTTTGGGTGTTATTGTTGAGTGTTAGTCATTAATTTTTTATTTATTAAAATATAGGATTATTCATATTTGGTATTATATTACCTTTTTCTAACAATTTTTGTTTTATTATAGATATGATGGAAATATTTTTTACATTTTATATACCTCTTGGACAATCATATGTTGATTAGAGTTTTATAGGAATTAAATATTCATACTAATAATTTGGAGTTAAATATGATATAAATGTCGAAACATATTTCATCATAGAACCAAAGGGTGAAATTATGTTTATGAATTTATGGAAAATAAAGTTTTTATATTTATTTATATTATTAATATATATTGTAATTGAATTAATAAATAATTAGAAAAGGATATTGAAAACAATTTATCCCATTGAATTCATTTCTAATGAATTTTTGGTCTTTTCACATGTCATTTTTAGTCATTTTATGGTCATTAACTTTATCATGATCATTCACTTTCTTTTGAAAAAAGTGTTCAATCACTCTATATAATTATTTTGGAAATAAATTATAACTAAATGTTTTTATTTTTACTTCATACTATTTTTAACCTTTTTTGGAAACCTAATTATGTGTTATTCTAGACAACCATCATATCTCCTTCTCCATCCATTTAATAAAAAAGATTGATTAACCCATATTACGTTGTGGGATTTTAAAAAACATATATTCAAATGTTAAATATTTTATTATTGTGTTCAAGATCAAATTAACAGGATGATCCTTTTTAATGTGTTGAGGGTAAAATGTGATGACAAAAAAATTTAGAACATAATAGAATGTTTTATAATTTACATGTCATAAAATACCAAGTTTAAACAACAATGAAATATTTATATTTATATACATCTGTTTTGAACTAGACGTTAAATAAGAGAATAAAAAATATAATAAAAAATTATTAAATATATCTATATAACTAATACTCAATAAATAATGTATTATTCAATCTTATTAAAAGGCATTCATTTTTTAATAATGTCATTTTATGCTTCAAAAATTCATTTTATCAACAAAAAAAAAATTTATTTATTTTTGTGAGAAAAAATTATATTTAATTTAAATAATTTATATAACATTTATGTGAACAAATTTACTTCAATTTTTAAATAAATTTTTTTTAATTATTTTAGAATTAATTTTTGTTAATTTTCTGAAAAAGTTGATTTTTTGGTGAATAGTTGTAAAAAATGACTTTTAACTTTCCTTAGTTTTCAATAAATTAGAAAGTTAATATTTTAAAATGGATTCAATGTAAAATTTGTTCATTTATATTTATAATAATATAATTAATATCATTGGAATAATATTATATTTTCTTTTGGTTTGAGAACATTTTATACTTAAAAAGACATTGTGTTTGTAGAAAACTACTTTTAATTACTTATTTCGAGTTTAAATTTTAATAAAACTATTCCACTTATATGAATCTAATTTATAAAAATGGTTTAAATATTTTTAAATACAATACTAAAAATAATTTTATATATTCATCTAAATTTTTTATTAGTATGATAAAAAACAATAGTAAATATAATGACATAGGTAAAAGATGTAAAACTTGGTTATTATTATATGGTAATATTTAGACTCTTTTAAAACCATATATTTACCCAAATTAATGATTTTTTAGACAAAATATATGGATAAGGTGTTTAATAATTTATTTTATTTTTTTTTTATTTTAGGGACTCATGATTTACTTTTGTGAATAAAAGTTATATTTTCTTCAAAATTAAAACTATTTTTGTTCTTTCTATTTAATAGTGTCGTTAGAAGACTCCATTTATTTTTTCCATGATGATAAAGTTCTAAAAAAATAATTTATATATAATTTAACAAATATAATTCATCTAAACAAAATTATTTCTTCATTTCAAGATGACATTATTTTTGCTATTAAATAAAGTATTTTCATAAAAACAATTATTTCCATGTGTTTCATTTTCTTTTATAAAAAGTAATTTTTGACGCATATATTAAATTTTACTCAAAATATTTATTCCTAAATTTTGAGTAATCTTTTGAAACAAAATTATAATAACCATTCTATTTCTTTCATATAATTAATTTATCATAATGAAAAAGGTATGTTGTCGCAGTTAAGGTTAAGATGAGTTAAAAGTTTTATAACAAGGAGATAAGGGTTTAAATATGTCAAAAACTTGACTAATGTAATTTTTGTTATTAAGATCCAATAAAATATTATATTCATATTTTTGGTTCTTTGGAACCACATTAAATATTTTTTTTATATCATTTAATTTTTAATGTAATTCCAAGTGTGGCCATTCTCATACTTATAAAATGTAACCTCATATCCTCTCTTCTTCAAAACATTTTATTACTATATATTATTGAATAACTACTAAAATACATTAATAAAATACCTTCCCACATCTTATATATCCTATTTCGATCATAGTACCCCGATTGGGAGGCCAAGTGGGTAAACCTATGGTGGTTGCCCAAAGAAGGTGTAAATCACGTAAATAATTTTTTTAATTTAATTTAATGTTTTATCTATTTATAGAATAAATTAAATATTAAAATAAAACCAAATAATAATATCACATAGAATTAGATGTTATTATATTTATATAATAACCTTAATCTATCTCGTCTTCCATAAAATGCAAAATGAAACCATCATTTGTTTATATCGGACAACCACCTCGCAAACCGATGTAATTCAATTCATAACACAACCTAACATGGATGGTAAATATGGTGGATTTAATTTATATGTATGATAATAATGATATAATTATTAATAGGGAAATATTATATTTCAATAATTTTCTTTCCCTTTCATCGATTGAAAATTGATAATGTCTTTTATACATGTGGGAATTACCACCTCCACAAAGTGATGTGATTTGTTTTTCATCACTACCACCTCCAGATGATATATATAAGCGTATTTAGAGAAAAAATATTATAATTATGACATAATAATAATTTTCCATAGATACAGTGAGACCTTATTTTTCAAATGTTCAATGAAAAATATAAACAATACTCATGCATACATATAACCAACTGTCTCCATGATTACAACATAAATATTTTTCAAAACCATCTTACATAGTTTTTACTAAAATTATAAGTAATGTATAAAAATAATATTTAATAAATTATTATTTTTAAATAAATTATATAATCATTATTATTTGACCAATTTCAACCTACTGAATTCTTTTTGGAATTATGATCTAAACATCACCCAAACTTTCGAAATAAACCTCATAAATTCTGTAATAAAGTATCTCATGGATATAATTGGATTAAATGGAACAATAAACATGAAAAAGGTTATCAATAAGGTAAATAATAAACATAATTTTATTCTATAGGAAGTAAAAGACCTATTTGATAAGATTAAATCGGTGTAAGGGACACTTCACCTAAAAACCTTGTTTTAAATAGTTTAAAGATTTATTTTATAAATATGTTCCCTCCATGTAAGTGTTCGTAAAAATATTTTTTTGAATTTATTTATACAAAAATAAAATTAAAAAACAGTAAATTTTATTTCACTTTTTACTTTATTTCAATGTTATTATAACTTAATTATATTATATATTTTATACATAATGATTGGAATTTATTTATAAAACTAAAAATTGTTCAATTTTAACGTATTCAATGTCAGTGAATTTTCAAAAACCCACAACCATATATATATGTGTGTATATATATATATCATTACAATATTCCTTTTTTCCTCAAATAAAAACCCACCATAACCATGTTTTAGGTTTTTTGTATTGAAATTTCTTAAAAGAAAATTCATATATCGATATCCAAAAATGTTTTGGTTATAGCTTAAAAATTGTATTATTTTGATTTTGAGGATTTAAATACAATATTTTATGTTTTTAAGAATTTTACGGCCCTTTAACAATGTTTATAATTATTTTGGATCATGATATATCTCTCTAATAAAATGGGTAATTAATATATTCACCGTTGATTTATATTAGAAATAATCGTGTAGTTAATTCCATGTTTATGGGTAAATATAAGGGTTCTATGAATTTGATTCCCCAAGAAACATACATTATTTCTTATGATTGATAATGAGTTTTAAAAGAAATATTTTTATTTTACAATTTATTCTAATTATATTTCTCTTTTAATTGATGAATTTCCCCTTCTAGGGTAAAAATGTTTGTTTTTACCAAAAAAAATCAATGGTTTCTCATGTTTTATAAGAAAACCTCATGATTTTTATTTTCACATTATGTTTTCTTATAAATTTATTTATGAATGACATTGAAAATTAAATAATATAACATGTGTATGTAAATTAATGTTTCATCTCACAACTTATTATGTTAATCGAAAAATATATTTTAAGATCTCTTAGTTTTGAAATGTAATAATGAGTTTCTTTCTTACATTTCCGTTGACACTTATCCATGATTATATACTCATACCACATTTTAAAATGTTTTCATTGGTCTTAATATTGATTAGAAATGTTATTAAAGATAGAGTTCCATATATGAGAGTAACCTTGAATGAAGCACGTGTTTCTTAATAAAAAACATGATTAGTGAGGACAATATTCACTTAAATACATGAGTATTGTTATGTAATAATATCTTACAATTCTATAAAACACTAAAACAAAATTATATTTTGGTATTTAAGAGATAAAATATTTCCTTCTGATGTTTTGGATGGATAAAATTTTGTATTTCTTATCTTTATAAAAACTATAAAAGTAAAGATTATGTTTTTAAAATCTGATCAAGGAGATAAGGTTTCTTGTTGTTATATCATGCCACTATCATATCAGTTTGGATTGTACTGTATGATATCACCATACCTCTATGAATATGCAATCATGTATCCAATAAAATCTTCTTTGGTCACCACATGGAGTCAAAATATCCATGTTTATCTTCTAACATTATTTTTTTCCACCACTCCAATTGATCATACTGATATAGTCAATGCATGATTTAATATATTTATTCTAAAATATCACTATATGTATCTTCGTGTTTCTTATCCTTGAATCCAATAAGGAAAATAATACACTCTAACAACTTATTATATTGAATTATGATTTTTTTTTTAATTTTTTCCTTCACGGAAAACTTCCCACTTCTTATAACATCAATATCAACATAGGATGATAACTTACAATCATATCCATCCTTAGAAATACAACATTCCTTATGAAAGAAAATATATTAGTTCATTCCAAATCCAACATTCTTGAGCTGTTTCAAAAACTACTATAAAAAAATCTTTTCAGAAAAATCCACTCATATACATCATCTTAATGATGTGAATGGGAACAAAATCCCGATTTTTCATATAATGAACATTCAGTTCAGAATAATTATATGAGAGAATTTTTTTGCAAAATTAGATTAATCGTTTGGTTAAGGATATTTAATGAAACCAATAACAAGAGAAGTAAACATGGGTACATGATGATGTGATTATAAAAGATTATATTGTAAAAGTAAAATATATATTATTTATTAATATATATATTGCTAAAAAATAAAAATATATGAAAAAATATTTTGACTATAATGTAAATGTATTATTTCTCAAATTCTCTAATAAACATCACAACTATACAATGTGTGAAATAAAAAAATAAAATCCATAAAATTATCATTTGTAGAGAGCTAAAATTTAAAAGTATTATTTAGTGGATGGATATGAATGAATTTATTGGAATTAATTGTAAATTATGTCATTATATAATCATAGTTCGTTATGACTATTTGTGATAGGACCAATATAAAGAGAACATTATAATTTGCTTTTATTAAGGTTAATGAGTTGTATTAATTAATGAAAAAGATAGATATCGTGGATTCAACAATAATAAAAATCCTTTATGATGTAGATTTATCATATATATGTAAGGAGGTATATTCACATGAATTATCCATTGACTAGGTTCATGAATAACTTTTAAAATTGTGGTTCGAGTAGAATTGTATATGGGAATAGTATAAGTTAGTAGAAATCACCAACAATTAAATTTTTGAAAACCCACCTCTTGAAATATCCACCACCATTACACACCATACACTTAGGGATTATTTTTATTTAATTACGGGCTGGGTATCTTGGAGTTAGGTTGTATTTATTTGTAAATTATCATAGTAATAAAATTTTATTTACATTGATAACACATTTGTTATTTAATGTCAAACCACTATTTAATTGATATATTTTACATAATTAGATGATAAATTTGAAAAAATGGATTAAATATTTTGAATTATGATATAAAAATTAGTTTTAGGGTAAAATTTGATATTCTTTGACATAATAGTGAAAAAGATTAAATATGAACATAAAATGAATATTGAATCAAGAATCTGTAATCATTAACATGTTAAACCATGTTATTTCTCTTAGTTTACTATTTTCACTTAAAATTATATTAGATCATTAAGGGGGTAAATGGGGAACAATGGCTATAGTGGAGAACTTTCAATAAGGGAAGTAATATATTCATTTCATTTTTATGGGGGATTATATTCACCATAACTATAAATAACCACCCTTTATTAACATTTCTCCTCACACAAAGCTAGAATTATCTCTTGATATCTCCCCCAAAGAGTCTCTCCCATTGAAAGTTATACAATATTTATGTTTTTTTAGATCTATGGGTTGATTCTAGGATAAATATTTATGCAAGGAAAGGGTTAATATTCATCAATCATCATTAATAATTGAATTGATTTTGTTCAAATAAATTGGAAATTAAAATAAATATGATAATATTATTACCTTTTCATTATACTATCATCCATTTTTTTCATTTTATATGATATATTTTTAAGTAATAGTTAATAATATGTTATAAATGGATCATATATAATATATTAAGACCCGAAAATTCCATATAAACTTTTTATATTATTTTGGATTGTTAAGAGTCATCAAAAGATAAAGGCGCTTGACTCTGAGGCCAAGTGGGCCCGAAATAGACTTTTGAACCTTTTATACGATACTTTTAGTAAATGTGAGAGCGATGTTTTCTAACTTTTTAACTAGTGCTTCGAATTCAAATTCCAAGGCATCGTTGAACTCACAATGCAGAGATTCTCTTAAGAAATGATTTACCTCAACCACAGTAGGTCACAATAAAAATTTATTTTTCTATACATTATAAATATTAATAAAATAATATAAAAATAGTATTTTATTCTCCTACCACCTGTTGAGTGGTGTTGGTGGGACCAATGGGTTGTCAATCCATTTACTGACTTGAATATTCTGTTTCTTAACCACACCATTGAGAATAAGAGGTTCATTCATTAATGAACCCCATTAAACTATAGTTGTGTAAACCACCCATACCCCTTTATTTAAGTGAGTCTCAGGCTTGGGTTCTTAACAAGGCAGTGAGAAACCTATGGAGAAGTACTGCGACATGTTCCACTATTGAAGAATTGAGATGGAAATGATGGAGGATTCAATTCCGAATCGACGAACACTGGAAGATTCATCAAATGTGAATTCTTCTTCTTCAAGTTGTGGTGTCTTCACTGATTCAGAGGTAAGGATTGTTTTTATTTCAATTCAAGAAAATTGTTTCTTTCTAGTATTCTTGAAGCATGAAAAACCAGGGAATTGTTGAATAGGGTTTATCTTTATTTTATGTGACATATTATTTACTCCCATTGGATATGAAAATAATGCGGAGGGAGAATCCCAAAAGATCAATTCCAAAACCCTCTACCACTTCAGATATTGACATATTCTTGGGGGGAGGATTTCCAACTCGACAACAATTCAAATCTAGGAGCCAAGTAGTGACAACCATGACACTAGAGCCCCATAGGCACATTCAGAATGAGAAATATACCACTAAAGCAAACTCGGTGGCGTGCTTATGATTTGTTGTCATGGCACCGGTGACAGGCGCCAGTGGATGGTTGTAGCGGACGACATCGGCCGACCATGGGGGCAGCAGGCGGTGCACCTTGGAGGTGTGTCACAGCATCTAGACTCGATGTTAGGTGTGTCCAACTCTAAACCGACCAAGTTGGTGAAGGCAGCGTTATGCCACGCAATTCAAAGAAGGGAGTCTTGACTTCAAAGTTGTGGTATAGGCGAAGGGACCAACACCCTGTGGGTCCCACTGATAGGGTGGCATCTCCACGTGGAGATGCCATTACGAAAATCCAAATGGATTTTCATCCATTCAAGAATGGGGAGAGAACCACTTCGTGTGGGTCGCCCAGCTGTTGGATCGCACTAGCCATCAGACCAGACCTTCTGGCAGTTCGTGCCCAACTGACACGGGCTGGGCCGATCTGTGGCCCAGTGACCCGAGCCCACAGGCCAGCTGGCCAAGCTCATCGTTGCCTAGTCTAGATGGGTCAAAATTGATTTCGACCTGGACCGGGTTGGGTAAACCCAAACTAGGTCGGGTCAGCCCTGAATAGGGCAGGTCGGGTCAGTCCGACCGAGTCATACCAGACACAGACACATTTCGGCCCAGATACACATAAAAGGCCGTATGTCACAAACTAGACACCCATTTGATTAAATATCTATGAAATTGGAATACTTGGAATGAGATGGTACTTTTGAGATACTCCACCATAGTTTTGAATAATTTTGGAGTCCCACCGGATTGGATCAAACCCAAATCTAACTAGTCCCTCGACATTGAAATGTCTATAACTCATAGACCGAGCATTTGATTGACGTTTAGTCTATCAAATTGAGACCCTTATGAAATGGAGGCCTTTTCGGTTATTCCTTTCATGACTTATTTTCATTTGAGTATAGACCGATATCTGAAGGATAAAATACTATAGAAATCCAGAAGACCAGTTGTGGGGAATCCTATGGCTGGTTGTTAATTGAAGAATAACCATGTTTGATCTGCATCATAGGGACCCTATGTGGATCACCATCCAAGCGACCCCTTTGTGAATCACCATCTTAGTGACCATGTATTGATCGTAATTATCACGACCCTATGAGGATTAACATCATAGCGAACCTATGTGAATAAACATCATAAAAACACTGTGTGGATCGGCATCATAGCCATCCGACGTGGATCAGCATCATATCTACCCTATATGGATCAGTATTCTAGAAACCCTATGTTCATTAGTAGTGTGTGGCCTGATGAAGAACAACCTTAGAGCATCCTGTTGGGGATCAGCGAAATACGAACTTGTGGGGATCAACAATGGAGAAACTTATTCATTGTTATGTTGTGGAACATCTTACCAGAAAAAACTATATATCATAAGACTAATAATCATTATTTATGAACTCTGAGTTTTATACCTGGTTTGGTCTGAGTATTTTTGTCCGTGATTTGTGATTTAGATCCTGCTTTGTGGTTTCCATTGTTTAATTCTGAGACTTTCAAGGGTATTAGGGTCCCCACTATGTATTTTTATACTCACCCCTACACAGGTTCTCCCATAACCTGTTCTGTCTTTTTCAGATGAAAGGCTGCTCGATTGAGACTATAAGATCCTAGACCAGTTGGTACATGGAGGTGACTGGTCAACATGGGGTGTTGTGGAGACGAGTTGTACCTACCCTTCTGATAGGATCCCTGGAGGACGATCTGGGGAGCTGTTTTCTTTTTTCTATTTTCTGTTGTACTTGTATCTTTTCAGTTTTTCTTGTATTTTGGCCCCTTTACTTTCATAACACACATTTACTACTGCCGTTTTACTTCTTGGTTTCATCTTGTACTGTTCATATACTGCGTGATTATATATTTTTAAAAGTAATTCCTTCCTATTTTAGGGATATCTCTTTCCGGGGCTAGTCACCAACCCCTGGGCTATTGAAGTTGGTCTTGGGGTGGTCATGATATAGGCTCCGAGGGATGGGTCGTGACAATGTGTTATAAGAGGAGTAAGTTATACCAAATAACTAGCAATCTGATCTTTCCAATGGAGCAAAAGTGTTACAGGTTTTGAGTCTGGTTTTCAGTCTGGGGAGTCCAGTATTTGTGTGGCAACTGACGTTTCCATATACCAGAACCCTAAATTCTGATTTCTGACTCAGTGCATGAAAACACAGATTGTGTGTTTTATATAAATGTTTTACCTTTGACCACTTTTGGGTCATCTCACTAGGTATAACTTATTGATAGTGGAAAACCGGTTTCTTTTTAGGAAGCCTCTACATAGAAAACCATCCAGGATTCAAGTGAGATTTCATAATAACGGACCACCGAGAAATGAGGCTTCAGAACAAGGACCTCTTACAGTGATAACGCCTTCAGGTGGTGCACCACCAGCACCACCACCAGTTGGGAAGTAGTTGCCACCAGCAACACTAGAGGACGATGCATGCCAACTAAGAATGATACATGAGTTCCAGTGGCAGAGACCTCTATGGTTTTGAGATGAGATAGATCCCCGGGCTACTGAGGACTGGCTAAAGGTTGTGGAAAGAGTTCTTCACCTATTTAGGACAGCAGAAGATTAGATGGTTACCCTAGATGCTTGCCTCTTCCAGGGAACATCATGGAGATGGTGCCAACTAACTCTCCAGTTACATTATGTGGTTACCTTCACCTGGACAGACACCGAGGGCCTTTTCATGGTGGAGTTCATTCCAACGAACCTACACACTGTGTGTATTCATGAGAATCTACAATTATAATAGGCCAACCTGATAGTGGCCCAGTACTAGGTGAGATTCACTAAACTCTCATGATACTCAATCGGCATGGTACTAGACCGTTTCTTCAGGGCCCAGACATTTGATAAGGGTCTCTGGTGGGAGATCAGTGCGTCAATGATATCACTCAATTCCCCGATGTAGGCTGGAGTGCTCGAGTGACCATTATTGGAGGAGAGTTTCTTAATTGAGAAGGCATCGATTGTGAGAGCCACCATCGTGTGACTGGTAGTCGAGTCATGTATAACAGGAAGTAGTTAGATGACATATAGGTCTAAGTGAGCCAGGCCTTCTAGAGGATGACCCCTAGATGTAGGGTCGGATGTTCGGAGATCACGAGTGAGGGAAGTCCGGCAGAGGAGCAGACAATGCTTCAAGTGTAGCGGGCATAGTCACATGGCTCACAACTTCTGGACTCACCGTAGAGAAAATCAAATGATAGTAAAGATAACAATGAGGAAGGGATAGAGTTTAGAGCAAAGAGGAAAGTAGGGTGGAGGATGTGGCGGGGGAGCAGGCCATGCAGTAGGTGGGTGGCAATTAGAGGTTTTACTGGCACCACCAGTAGGTGGTCCACCATGATCTTAGGGAGTAGGTGAAAAGGGATGAGGTCAGATTCATAAAGCTGTGTCCTATGAACCCAATGCTCTAGATATGATTTTAGTTATGATATGTGTCTACTCCACCCCAGTTTTAGTACTTATAGACACAGGTTCCAAACAATCATTCATTTCCACATCTCTCTTTTAGAGCAAAATGATTCCAGTAGAGAAATTGGATCAATCCTTATGTTTAGAGACTCCTATGAGAGGGGACACGATGATTACGCTATAGTACTTGTAGTGTGATATTACTATAGGAGGTGAAATAATTTTCAAGGATCTCATAGTAGCATCATCGAGGCCCTAAGATGTGATTTTGGGTATGGGCTGGTTATCCATGGTCCATGATCAGATTTACTATTTTAGGTGAAATGTTTCTTGTGTCCATGAGGATGGAATCAAGTTTTCCTTCACTGGAGAGAAGGGAACCATTGGAACATAGGATTAACATTATTTGAGGAGAGTGCAGCCGATCACTCATCAATTAGCACGCCTTACCCTAAGAGAAGTTAATGTCAGGATTTTGAGTTATCCTGTATTGGTGGACCAGTATGCTGATGTCTTTCTTGATGATGTTTCTGGACTACCTCCTCATAGAGAGGTATACTTCTACATTGACCTATACCCCAAGACGACACTGATATCTACACTAGAATATTAGATGGATCTCACAGAGTTTCATGAGTTTCGAGTATAGTTAGAGGAATTACAGAGGAAGTGGTTAATAAGATCCAATGTTTCTCCATGGGCATCGTAGATTCTATTCTCTAAGAAGGAATATGGGATTCAAAGGCTTTTTGTGGACTATCGGCACCAGAACAAGGTGACCGTGAAGAAAATGTATCCCCTTCCAAGGATTGATTGTATCATTGACCAGCTAAAGGGAGAAGAGTGGTTTTCCAATATAGAACTCAGATTTGGATATCGTCATCTCAGGGTTCGAGATGAGGACGTGCCGAAGAGACCCTTCAGATGTTGGTATGGACATTATTTGTTCTTAGTAATTCCATTTAGCATGAAAAATGCTACGACATTGTTCATGAGTATCATGAACAGAATCTTACAACCTTACATCGTTCTCTTCATGGAAGTCTTCATTTAAAACATCTTGATATACTCGGTGTCGGACAAGAAGCACACCACACACCTACAAATAGTTCTTTATACACTCCGAGAGATCCAACATTATGGGAATCTCTCGAAGATCTAGTTTTGGATATAGGATGTCTGATTCATGGGGAATGTTATCACGGTGGATGGAGTTGTAGTGGATCCAAACAAATAGAGGTTGTGCAAGCTTGGGAGCCACCCATAAGTGTGACAGAGGTGAGGAGTTTCCTGGGATTGGATGGGTACAACAGAAGATTCATTCCTATATTTTCTAGAGTTGTGACACCCTTGTTAGCTTTGACAATGAAGGGATATCCCTTCATGTGGACGGAGAGATGTCAACTGAGTTTTCAAGAGGTGATGCAGAGACTGAAAAGTGCCCCCATCTTGAGGCTACCATAAGAGGGCCTTGTGTATGTAGTCTACTTTTACACATTGGGGAATAAACTAGGTTGTTTCTTAATTAAGGGTTGAGAACTGATTGCCTACAACTAACATCAGTTGAGACATAATGAATAGAACAATGCTACCAAAGTTCTTGAGTTAACAGCAGTGGTCTTTGTGCTGATGATGTGGCAGCACTAGTTGATGGATGAATGTTTTACAGTATACTCTGATCACAAGAGTCTCAGGTATATCTTTTCACCGAAGTACCTAAACATAAAATAGTGTTGATGGATAGAGTTCCTATAGGATTATGAATTTTTTATATTCTATACTCTTGGGAACATGAATGTGGTGGAATATTCACTTAGTAGGAGGTCTGATCTATAGCTTTTTAGTGAGGCAAAAGAGCATCTATCCGTGTTGCTGTTAACCTTCATTGATATTGATGGGTCAGATTATCTATAGTCGATGATAGCTACTCCCCCAATCCTTCAGCAAGTTAGGGAGGAACAACATTGGGACGTAGGCTTTGAGGCCCGACGTGCTCATATGTCCTTATTAAAGGCTCTTCATGGATTTTGTGAAGGTGGGGACCACATATTTATATTTAGAGGATGCACTATGGTACTAGTGATGATACATGAGGAGGTTTGAGGGAATTCCATATATCCTCTTTGGAGTCACATTCAAGAGTGGAGAATATGTAACAGGACCTACGACGTCAGTACTAGTGGCTGTGGATAAAGAAAGCGACGGAAAATATCATTTCACGATGCCTCACTTGTCAGCAAGTAAAGACTGAGCATCAGGTACCAGCCGGCTTAGCTCAGCCACCTGAGGTACCATAGTGAAAATGGGATGGTATATCCTTGTACTTCATGACAGGGCTACCATATACGTATAGGGGCCACGATTCCATCTGGGTGATATTTGACCAACTGAACAAGTGGGCCCACTTCCTACTTATCTGAGAGAAGGGATCAGTAAAGAGATGGGACACCACTACATACAAAATATTGTATGGATTCCCAGGGTTTCATTGATTATCGTCTCGGATTGTGATGCTCGTTTTAAATCCCTTTTGTAGAAGGGATTATGGGAGGCATTTGGGACTCAGTAATGTTTACAAACCTCCTTCTATCCTATGACATATGGTCAGACAATGTGAAACATACAGACACTCGAGGACATGCATCATGATTGTTTCATTGATTTTTGCAATAGTTGGGAGAACCACTGACCACTGGTGGAGTTCACTTAAAATAATAGTTATCACTCCACTATCATATTGGATCCATTTGAAGACCTATACAGGTGACCTTGTAGGTCACCACTATGCTGGACAGACCTAGGGGAATCAACACTTATGGGTCCAGATATGGTATAGGGAACCATAGAGAAGGTGCAGATCATCTAGGAGAGGATGAAGACTACACATATCTGAAATAATTATTATGCGAACATGAGATGGAGACCTATGGAGTTTGAGAAGTGACACCATGTTTTTCGATGGGTCTCACCCCGAAGGGGATTACAGAGGATTGGTCAAGGCGGAAAGCAGTATCTGAGGTTTTTTGTACCTTTCCAATTCATAAGCAGAGTAGGTGAGGTGGCATACCATCTAGATCATCCCCCCAAAATGCACCGGGTGCATAATTGTTTCCATGGGTTGCAGCTGAGGAGGTTCATGAATGATTTATTGAACAATATCAAATGGGGAGAGATGGACATCGATGATGTGGTGAAGTTTTCCTAGTTTCTAGTAGATATAGAGGATCGAAAAAAGTAGGTCCTTCGTGGGTGGTATATTCCTCTAGTGCAAGTTTGTTGGCAGCATAAGAATATCTAGGAGAGCACATGGGAGTGTGATGCTCAGATATGTGTTCAGTACCCCCATTTGTTCTATAGTTTTTTATAGCTTTCGGGGATGAAAATACAAAAAGTGGGGAGAATGTAAAGACCTAGAAATTCCAAATATTTTTTTTAAATTTTTTGAGATTATTTTGAGTCTGTGAAAATTGAAAATGCTTGATTCTAAGGAATGGTGTACCCAGAATAGATTTTTGACATTTTTTGAAGTACGTTCAGTAAACGTGTGAGAATCGCATTATATCTTTTGAACCGTTGTCCTGAATTTAAATACGATGGAATCACTAAACTCACAGCACTGATATTTTCTCAAGGGAGGCCTAACATCAACCATAATAGGTCTGAAATTTATTTATTTTCTTCATAATTTTTGAAGATTAATAAAATATTATAAATATGTTTTTTTTCATACCATCTATTGAGAAATAGTTGTGGTACTGATGGGTTGTTATGACATTTAATGGCTTGAATATTTAGTTTTGTAACGACATCGTTGAGATTAAGATGTTCATTTATTAATGAACCTTATTAATCTCTCTATCTGTTAAACATCCTTCCCCCTCTATTTATGTGAGGCTCGGGCTTGGTTTTTTGACACTGTAGTGAGGAACCTTTGGGGATGTACCGTGGCATCTTCCACCAAAGAAGAACGGAGGTGACAAAATTAGATGTATCAATCTATAATTGATGAACATTGGTGGCTTTATTAAACATGAATTATTCTTCTGCAAGCCTTGACGTCTTCACCAATTCTAAGGTAGGGTTTTTTTAATTAAATTCATGAGAATTGTTTTTTTAGTGTTCTTTAATCATGTAGAATATTGGAAGTGTTTAATTGGGTATATCAATATTTAAATTAATATATTAATTATTCCTAGTTGATATGATACTAATGCGGAGGGTGTAGTCCAAACAAACAAGGCCCAAACCCTCCTTTACTTCATATTTTGACATGTTATTGGGTGGGGATATCCTTCTCAATGAAAATTCAAATCTGGGAGCCAAGAAGTTATGGTAGTGACCCTGGAGGCCCGTATGAACATTCAAAAGGAAAAATGGACCACTAGAGCTCACCTAGTGGCCCATGGAAGATATTTCGGTGTGGCACAGGTGACTAGCGACTGAAACTGAGGTGTGAAGGCACCAGATGACATCAGTGGACTACAGTGGTAGTAGGTATCGTGCCATCGTGCACCGGGGATGGGGGCCATGACAGCAGGGGTGACTTTCTCTCGACTGGCCACTTTGGCGAATGCAGTGATCCGTCGCGCATCGTTGTGAAGGGAGCCACAGCGGATGCGAAGGGACCCGCACCCCACGTGTCCCACTGACAGGGAGGTGACACTACATGTCTCCATCATTATGAAATCTTAATGGAGTTTTTTCCGTTCATAATGGGGGGTGGCCCCCTTCGTGCGTGTCACCCAGCTGGCGGACCACACCAGTGATCGTGGCAGACCGCCTTGTGTGCCACGCCAAGACGAGGTGAGTCAGGCCAGTCTGTGACCCAGATAGCTAAGACCATAGCCCAGTGGGCCAATCCCACCATGACCTAGTCCACTCGGGCGATCCTGACTGGTTTTGGCCGGGATGGGTCGAACCCAGGTCGGGCGGTCCGACCGGGTCAGACTGGACCCAGACCCATTTCTGCCTAGTTACTGTAACACCCCAAGCTTCTACGGTACGTTTCCCATCGAATAATGCGATAGCGTGTGTTGTACGCAACCTCGAGTTCTAACACACACCACAACTAATTAAACTAGCCGTTGTGAATAGTAATACCTACTTTTTGAAATCATATATATTTTATATTTCAAAATGGACTTCATTTTTGGATTCGGAATATCAAAATTAGCCTAGGGTGAAATTTTGGTACATTTCGGATAACTTTCATATTTTGATGAATAGTGAAAATTACTAAATTTTAATTAAAAACAACTTTTTTAATCAAAATAATTAATAGTGATAAATTGTGAATTTGAGTGGTTTTAATTTATATTTAGAATATATTTTTACCATTTAATATAATCTTGGTCATTGCACATAATTTTACAATTAAACCGAACATAAACAAATGTCAATCTTTTGATAGTTATTATCTCTTAAAAACACGCTTTTTGTTTTGACAGCGGGAATTAATTTTAAATTAATTTCTGCCACTTCTGTGTTTTGAATTTAGAAAAATGGATTCCATATTTGGAATCAGGATGTTCAAATTATGTAAATAGGTAACTTTTATTTTTAGACATTTTGAATAATTACTGCGGTAAATATTTTATTTACCATGGTTAAGGGTAAATCCGGTAAATAAGGGTTAGAAAAAATAATATTATAATAATACTAAATTACCTTAAAACGTGTCTTAACCCTATTGGTTGATACATGGTCGACCATGGGCATCTTTGGGTCTATTTTGGGACTCTATGGATCCACTTGTAAGTGATAATGACACATTATATTAATAAAGTTAAAATAAAAATAAAAATGGCATAAGCTTACATGTTTTAGAAGAACAATTTTTACATAGGGATATACATGTTGGATTTTCGATTATAAATATTCATTAGAAATATAAAAAGATTTCATACATAGTGATATTTTATTTATAATTTTTAGACATTATATAATTTATTTTATTTATGACACAATGATGATGCAGTAATTACTAAAATAGTGAAAAATAAAACTAATTGATCTTATAAATACCCAAATAATTATAATATGAAACTTTTAATGAATTAAACTAATTTTCTATGATAATATGATATATTAGGATTGATTTAATTGACTTTTTTAGAAGTAATCAATCTGTTAGGAGTTTCACAAAAATCAACTATTGAATAGTGTCAAAATTGACATAAAAGAGTTCTTAAAACAAATATTATATTATTAATTGATATTAAATTCCTAAAAATCTAAGGTTCTGCCAAGAGACTTATATTATGATAGGTTCCTCATTAATGGACCACTTGGGGGTCGCTTGGATGTATATAGTAAGTTTATTAACCATATTATATAAAAATACAAAGAGACATTGTAAAAGTGAAACTAATTAACTTAGAGTTAATACTTAAAGATAAGGTTAATATAAGTACCCAAACCTGTCTAAATTCTATTGGATGAGTTGTTTTCGACCTATCCCCACCTCATCCTTTGAATAGTCAACTTTGGAGCCTTTGTAAACCGAATATGAATTTATTATAAATTAATATTTCTAACTTTTCCAAAGGTGCCCCTCACCCCTCTTATAAAAGGGCACTCCTCCTTCTCATTTCTTCACACCTTCAAAGCCTTTTGGTTCGGCCAAACTCTGCCCAAATACTCTCCCAACATCCCTCACTACAACCTAGAGGCCTTAGTTTGATCAGAAAGCCAACCTAAGGAGCCCTTTTGATCAAATCAAAAGGAAGAACCCGAAGAAGAGGTAATGATTTCACCACCCTTTTCTAAGTTCATTTCTTCTTCCACTTCTTCTTCCTTTGTTCTTACCATTCTGAAATAAAAACTCCAGTATCTCACATATACTGTGATGTTATTATAAATATGGTACAATCATATTCGGTATTCTATCCACCCTTTGAATAACATGTCACCATACGTGCGTACGTACGGCTTACCGTCTCCACGTCGTGGTGTAATTGTTATTCAATATAATATTATTTGGATGGGTATAATAATGATGTGTAACTCATGTAAATAATAAATATAACATGTTAATGATTCTGTATATATTATATACCATCCATTTATATATTATTTTAATATCAAAATAATGATATTGTCGCTCGTGCGTACGTACGGACTACCGTCTCCACGAACGCGATGAGATTCATTCTCCATCGTATCCATTCAAGTATAATTATCATTTGATGATTTAAAAATGATGTTTAAGGACTGTATATCATTCTGGATATGAATAAGATACAACAACCATGGCTTATGTAAAAAAACATATAAAAGAAAATGAGTAAGTTAACTCCCGAAACGACGATAATTCTAAGATATTATTAACAAATCAATGTTAAAAGATCATATATGATATCATATTAAAATATATGATTCTTGTATAATTTAATAACAACTATTTCACCATTATACAGGAGGTTAACCTACCCCAACCAAGGAAAAGTACAAGGTAAGGGTTATTTCACAATCTCTTCATTATCCGAGGTTGTATTATACGTAATAATCTACTGGGATCTCTTTATCATCCACATCCATGTTTCTTTGAAATGTATTTCAAAACATTTTTACTATTTACAAGAATATGGGTTAAAGTCATTTATACCCTTGTTTGACTTTTTATAAGAGGTTTATAAAGGAATCTTTCCGTCGTTTTCAAAACAAGGTCCTTTTTAACCTTTTCGACTGAATTGAGGTAAGAATGTTTTTTTAACTTATACGGCGGGTGCGGTTATTTTCCGCCGTTATAAAATCGTCAAAGCTTTCCATACAAGCTTATAAGAATATTTTCAAAGAAAATGTTTTATTTTATATGGATCTTAAATGATTTCAAAATAAAAGGAGATACTTCTTTAAAAAGAATGTTGATTTCATCTATGTCAACATCCTTTGATGGATTTTAAGATTATTTGAAGTTGATTTATTATGATACAAAACTTCTATATTGTATTGAAGGTTTTGTGATATGTTTGACTGTGGATGTGCTATTTTTATACCATTCATAGTTTATGGTGAAATTATTGACATTTCGTATGCTAGTTTTAATACGAATGTTTATGTTATGTTTAAACCTTTTCATATGGGAATGCATTGGACTTAATAAGTGACGGGTGGAGCCCGCTATAGCTCCTCGATGCATCGGTAGGTCTCATGAGACAAACTAGTGTCTTGGCACAAGGCCTTGACAAAATCTTATTTGTAGTCTTGGCACGAGGCCTTGGCTATGTGGTTATGATAGTCTGGCATTATGCATTCCAACATTATGAAAGTGGTTATTGATTTTTGCATGTGATTATTCGATTAGTAGAATATCCATGTGAATAAGTAAATGGCATTATTTCATTTTATTTATGCCATACCATGTTGAAAGTTCATGTTTAAAAGGCTTTTGTTTTAGTTATACATTGCCTTAAATGTTTATTCTTATTTATGAAAGTTTCCGCTATATTGTTATCCTTACTGGGCATTTGAGCTCACCCCTTTTCTATGTTTTATTTTTCCCAGGATGTGAAGAAGTAAGTTATGAATGACCTGCAGGGATTTTATGAGGGGTTAATAGTGTGTATTGTGGAAACATTATGTTGTTGTATTAGTTTTTCATTTTATGATGTAATGTAAAACATATGAATATATCTAGTATTTCCAAGACTACTAAACCAATCGGTCTTTCGAGATTTGATCTTTCTTGTGATCATGCCAATGTTACGAAGTAATGCACCGACTCTGGGTAGCTGGGGTCGGGGCGTTACAGTTGGTATCAGAGGGAGGTTTAGTACAAACCTTGGAAGCTAGATTTAGATAAACTCTGATTAGAGCACATAGACCTAAGATGAACTTTGAGGATTAGTATAGAAGAACTTCCTAGAATTTTGGTATTGTAGAGACTTTGTGAGTTTTCCGAGCAATACATCCCTGTCTGGATACGAGCAGGTAGAGGCGGCTCTGGCACAGATGTACCTAGGGGTAAAACCCGAAAACACCGCTTTGAGCTAGACTCGAACGGGAACTGGTGCACGACAACGGGCCTTACTGCACTCTTGGTTACGACACTCCCGGGGGATATGCTTAGGATAACTCTCACTTTCTTTACAAATCATTATGAAGGGTTTATGAGTATATACTTCCTCAAAGAAAACATATTTATGATTATGGATTATATCCATAGATAGTTCAATTTATGTTTAGTGTTTTATAAGTATGGGATTATGTATTTTGATGCATAAACTGATCTAGTTTATGCCATTTTTTTAGAAATGGCGCCTAGTGGAAGAAATGGAAACCGTATCAATGCACGCACTCCATGTAGGGATTGCCCTCCTGCTCAAGATAATTATAGTGGGGCTGGTGATGCAACTGGTGCTGATCAGCTAATCACCGTACTGGGACAACTTACTCAGGTTATGAATAATAACCTTACCCGTATGGAGCACCCTGATCCGCAGCGTGGAGGATCAATGTTAGATCGATTCATGAGACAACAACCACCAACGTTCAATGGAAGTACAAATCCCTTAGTAGCTGAGCAATGGATATTTTCCCTAGAGAAAATATTTCAGGCTTTGGGGAGTAGTGAAAGGGAAAAAGTTACCATGGCAGTTTACCGCCTCACTAGAGATGCTGATCAATGGTGGTCATTGATTCAAAATACGAAGGAAGATGATGAAGTATCAAATATGGAATGGAGGGAGTTCAAAGATCTGTTTTTAGAAAAATACTTTCCTCGCGACCATCGAGCAGATATGGAAAGACAATTTCTAAGTCTGAGACAAAAGGAGGATGAGAATGTCACAAAGTATGAGGCTAACTTTACAAGATTAGCGAGGTACGCTGGTGATTATATTCGCAACCCAAGAAGTAAGATCGATCGTTTCTTTGATGGGTTACAACCATTTCTCCGTCGAGCATTAGTCTCACAATTTTTTTCATCATACGAAGACATTGTCTCATGTGCTATCAAGACCGAAAAGGAATTCTCTATGTCTTATGACTTTAAAGCAAAGCAAGAGAAGAAGAGACCTGCTGATCAATCTGGGAATGGAAATAAGGGGAAGAAGGGAAAGGTTGAATATCCATCTTGTGGTAAGTGCGGGAAGAAACACCCTGGTGCTTGCCTGAAGGGAATGGGATTCTGTTACAAGTGTGGTGAAAAAGGCCACCAAGCTCATGATTGCAAGGGGAAGAAGGAAGCTACCAACGTTCAGTGCTACAATTGCAGGGAGATGGGGCATTATGCAAATGCATGTCCTAAGCGTCAGGAGAACTTACCTCAGAAAAGGCCAAGGGATCAAGGCCAGGCTTATGCTATCACTACTGCTGAGGTAGAAACTCCGAAAGACGTGGTGGCAGGTAATTTAATGGTTTCCTCAAGTTTAGCAAATGAATTATTTGATTCTGGATCATCGCATTGTTTCATATCTTCCCAGTTTGCTAAGAAAATTAGATATTTCCAATTTGATTTAATAAGGGAGTTGTCAGTTAAAACTCCTAAGGGAAGTATCGTTGCAAAAAAGTTTTGTGAATCAGTCCCCATTAGAGCACATAAATTTTCTTTATCTGCTGATTTCATCGTCATACCTATGATTGAGTTTGATATAATCCTCGGTATGGACTGGCTTTCGGACTATGATGCGAAGATTTATTGTAAGAAGAAAGAGGTTACGATTCTTGATGATAATGATAAGGAACACCTTATTTTTAGAGCAGAATCGTCACCACCTAATTCTTATTTAGACCCAC
The DNA here is from genome assembly GCA_963277665.1 of Viscum album. Lineage (NCBI taxonomy): Eukaryota > Viridiplantae > Streptophyta > Magnoliopsida > Santalales > Viscaceae > Viscum > Viscum album. The sequence goes on along the minus strand of OY728139.1, from coordinate 423,599,937 downwards.
CCCCAGTAGCTCAACTTAATTCAATTATTGGGGAGGAAGAGAATGAAGTAACTATCAGTGAGGAAAGGAATGTTCAAATAGAGGATGTACCTGTTGTGAAAGAATTTGTAGATGTATTTCCGGAAGATTTACCTGGACATCCTCCAGAACGAGAAGTTGAGTTTTCCATTGATTTGATTCCTGGATCAAGGCCTATATCAAAGACCCCTTATAGAATGGCCACTGTAGAGTTAGTCGAACTAAAGAAACAACTAGAGGAATTGAGTAATAAGGGATTTATTCGCCCTAGTGTTTCTCCATGGGGAGCCCCTGTTCTTTTTGTTAAAAAGAAAGATGGATCTATGAGGTTATGTATCGACTACAGGGAGATCAATGCTATAACGATAAAGAACAAGTATCCCCTACCTCGTATTGATGATTTATTTGACCAACTGCATGGAGCTCAATACTTTTCAAAGATTGACCTTCGATCTGGATACCATCAGTTGTGTGTGAAGAAGGAAGACATTCCGAAAACAGCATTTCGAACCAGGTACGGGCATTACGAGTTTACTGTAATGCCATTTGGATTGACTAATGCACCCTCTGTATTCATGGATCTGATGAATAGAGTCTTCAAGGAGTATCTCGATGAATTTGTGGTGGTATTTATTGATGATATCTTGGTATACTCCAAAACCTACGAAGATCATGAAAATCACTTGCGCATTATCTTGAAGACTCTGAGGAGGCATGAATTATATGGGAAGTTTAGCAAGTGTGAATTCTGGCTTCAGGAGATTTCTTTTCTTGGCCATATTGTCTCTAAAGATGGAATCTCTGTTGATCCTTCTAAGACCAAGGCAATCCAAGAATGGCCAGCACCTACGAGTATAACTGAGGTACGTAGTTTTATTGGTTTGGCAGGTTATTATCGACGTTTCGTCCAGAATTTTGCCCGATTGGCTAACCCATTAACGAAGCTCACACGTAAAGGGGTTAAATTTGTTTGGACAAAAGAGTGTGAAGAATGTTTCGAAGAACTGAAGAGAAGATTAGTCAATGCTCCTATATTGACTCTACCATCAGGGAATGATGGGTTCGTTATTTATAGTGATGCATCAAAGAAAGGACTTGGCTGTGTCCTTATGCAGAATGATAGAGTTATTGCCTATGCATCACGATAGTTGAAAATTCATGAACAAAACTATCCTACTCATGATCTTGAGTTAGCAGCTGTGATCTTTGCTTTGAAGATATGGAGGCACTACCTCTATGGTGAAAAATGTGAGATTTATACTGATCACAAGAGTTTGAAGTATATTTTCTCACAAAAAGAACTCAACATGAGGCAAAGGAGATGGCTTGAATTACTCAAGGATTATGATTGTACGATACACTACCACCCGGGGAAGGCAAACAAGGTGGCAGATGCTTTGAGTAGAAAAGACCATGGAGTTTTGAACAATATGAGAATTGAAAGGGATCCAATTTTCATGGATCTAGTGAAAATGGACATGGGAATAACCAGGGAAGGTGAAACATCAATGCTTTTTCAAATGGTTGCCAAACCATCTTTACTAGAATGGATTAAGAGTTCTCAGACTGATGATGAAGAATTCCAAAAGAAGATTAAAGCTGTGAATGATGGGAGATTGAGAGACTTTGCGTATGAAGGTGGAATTTTGAAATTCGGGAAGAGACTTTGTGTTCCCAATATACCTGATCTAAAAAGGGAATTGCTGGATGATGCTCATAGTTCCAATTTCTCTATACACCCTGGGAGCACCAAAATGTATAGAGATTTGAAGGAACATTTTTGGTGGGACAACATGAAGAGGGAGATTGCTGATTTTGTGTCAAGGTGTATGGTTTGTCAACAAGTGAAAGCTGGAAGGCAACATCCTGGAGGAGTCATGCAACCTCTTCCCATACCGGAGTGGAAATGGGACAATGTTACAATGGACTTTTTCATGGGGCTACCAAAGACTCCTAGAAGGAACGATGCAATATGGGTTATTGTTGATCGTCTTACCAAGTCAGCACATTTTCTTGCTATAAGAGAAGATCTACCTTTGGAACGTCTAGCAAGACTATACATTAATGAAGTTGTGAGACTTCATGGAGTACCCCTATCAATTGTTTCGGATCGTGATCCCCGTTTTACTTCAAGGTTTTGGAAAAGTCTTCAGAAATCCCTGGATACTGAACTTCATTTGAGCACTGCTTACCACCCTCAGACAGACGGACAATCAGAATGGACTATTCAAACCTTAGAAGACATGTTGAGATCTTGCTCACTTGACTTTCAGGGTATGTGGGATCAATATTTACCACTGGTAGAATTTTCCTATAACAATAGCTTCCATTCGAGTATACAGATGGCACCATATGAAGCGTTATACGGAAAGAGATGTCGTACACCAACCTGTTGGGATGACGTTGGTGAAAGAAAACTTGTAGGCCCAGAGCTGGTGGAGGAAACGGTGGAAAAGGTGAAAGTAATCCAAAATCACATCAAAGCAGCTCAAAGTAGGCAGAAGAGCTATGCCGATAATCGAAGGAAGGATTTGGAATTTCAAGTCGGTGATCATGTTTTTCTGAAGGTATCTCCGTGGAAGGGAGTCATACGTTTTGGTAAAAAAGGTAAATTGAGTCCCAGGTACATCGGACCTTTCGAAATTCTAGAACGAATTGGGGTTGTAGCTTACCGATTGGCAATGACGCCAAGTCTCTCCAAAGTTCACGATGTGTTCCACGTATCTCTATTGAGGAAATACATGCCTGACCCAACGCATGTACTCACCTATGAGGAATTAGAAATGGAACCCGATCTGTCTTATTGCGAAGAGCCTGTCAGGATTCTTGATACAAGAGAACAAGTACTGAGAAACCGGACGACGCGTCTGGTAAAAGTTTTGTGGAGAAATCATAAGATGGAAGAGGCAACGTGGGAACCTGAGGAACTTATGATGAAGAACCACCCGAGTCTTTTTATACAGTAATACCCTAGAAATTGCGAGGACGCAATTATTTGAAGGAGGGGAGAATGTAACACCCCAAGCTTCTACGGTACGTTTCCCATCGAATAATGCGATAGCGTGTGTTGTACGCAACCTCGAGTTCTAACACACACCACAACTAATTAAACTAGCCGTTGTGAATAGTAATACCTACTTTTTGAAATCATATATATTTTATATTTCAAAATGGACTTCATTTTTTGATTCGGAATATCAAAATTAGCCTAGGGTGAAATTTTGGTACATTTCGGATAACTTTCATATTTTGATGAATAGTGAAAATTACTAAATTTTAATTAAAAACAACTTTTTTAATCAAAATAATTAATAGTGATAAATTGTGAATTTGAGTGGTTTTAATTTATATTTAGAATATATTTTTACCATTTAATATAATCTTGGTCATTGGACATAATTTTACAATTAAACCGAACATAAACAAGTGTCAATCTTTTGATAGTTATTATCTCTTAAAAACACGCTTTTTGTTTTGACAGCGGGAATTAATTTTAAATTAATTTCTGCCACTTCTGTATTTTGAATTTAGAAAAATGGATTCCATATTTGGAATCAGGATGTTCAAATTATGTAAATAGGTAACTATTATTTTTAGACATTTTGAATAATTACTGCGGTAAATATTTTATTTACCATGGTTAAGGGTAAATCCGGTAAATAAGGGTTAAAAAAAATAATATTATAATAATACTAAATTACCTTAAAACGTGTCTTAACCCTATTGGTTGATACATGGTCGACCATGGGCATCTTTGGGTCTATTTTGGGACCCTATGGATCCACTTGTAAGTGATAATGACACATTATATTAATAATGTTAAAATAAAAATAAAAATGGCATAAGCTTACATCTTTTAGAAGAAAAATTTTTACATAGGGATATACATGTTGGATTTTCGATTATAAATATTCATTAGAAAGCTAAAAAGATTTCCTACATAATGATATTTTATTTATAATTTTTAGACATTATATAATTTATTTTATTTATGACACAATGATGATGCAGTAATTACTAAAATAGTGAAAAATAAAAATAATTGATCTTATAAATACCCAAATAATTATAATATGAAACTTTTAATGAATTAAACTAATTTTCTATGATAATATGATATATTAGGATTGATTTAATTGACTTTTTTCTAAGTAATCAATCTGTTAGGAGTTTCACAAAAATCAACTATTGAATAGTGTCAAAATTGACATAAAAGAGTTCTTAAAACAAATATTATATTATTAATTGATATTAAATTCCTAAAAATCTAAGGTTCGGCCAAGAGACTTATATTATGATAGGTTCCTCATTAATGGACCACTTGGGGGTCGCTTGGATGTATATAGTAAGTTTATTAACCATATTATATAAAAATACAAAGAGACATTGTAAAAGTGAAACTAATTAACTTAGAGTTAATACTTAAAGATAAGGTTAATATAAGTACCCAAACCTGTCTAAATTCTATTGGATGAGTTGTTTTCGACCTATCCCCACCTCATCCTTTGAATAGTCAACTTTGGAGCCTTTTTAAACCTAATATGAATTTATTATAAATTAATATTTCTAACTTTTCCAAAGGTGCCCCTCACCCCTCTTATAAAAGGGCACTCCTCCTTCTCATTTCTTCACACCTTCAAAGCCTTTTGGTTCGGCCAAACTCTGCCCAAATACTCTCCCAACATCCCTCACTACAACCTAGAGGCCTTAGTTTGATCAGAAAGCCAACCTATGGAGCCCTTTTGATCAAATCAAAAGGAAGAACCCGAAGAAGAGGTAATGATTTCACCACCCTTTTCTAAGTTCATTTCTTCTTCCACTTCTTCTTCCTTTGTTCTTACCATTCTGAAATAATAACTCCAGTATCTCACATATAATGTGATGTTATTATAAATATGGTACAATCATATTCAGTATTCTATCCACCCTTTGAATAACATGTCACCATACGTGCGTACGTACGGCTTACCGTCTCCACGTCGTGGTGTAATTGTTATTCAATATAATATTATTTGGATGGGTATAATAATGATGTGTAACTCATGTAAATAATAAATATAACATGTTAATGATTCTGTATATATTATATACCATCCATTTATATATTATTTTAATATCAAAAGAATGATATTGTCGCTCGTGCGTACGTACGGACTACCGTCTCCACGAACGCGATGAGATTCATTCTCCATCGTATCCATTCAAGTATAATTATCATTTGATGATTTAAAAATGATGTTTAAGGACTGTATATCATTCTGGATATGAATAAGATACAACAACCATGGCTTATGTAACAAAACATATAAAAGAAAATGAGTAAGTTAACTCCCGAAACGACGATAATTCTAAGATATTATTAACAAATCAATGTTAAAAGATCATATATGATATCATATTAAAATATATGATTCTTGTATAATTTAATAACAACTATTTCACCATTATACAGGAGGTTAACCTACCCCAACCAAGGAAAAGTACAAGGTAAGGGTTATTTCACAATCTCTTCATTATCCGAGGTTGTATTATACGTAATAATCTACTGGGATCTCTTTATCATCCACATCCATGTTTCTTTGAAATGTATTTCAAAACATTTTAACTATTTACAAGAATATGGGTTAAAGTCATTTATACCCTTGTTTGACTTTTTATAAGAGGTTTATAAAGGAATCTTTCCGTCGTTTTCAAAACAAGGTCCTTTTTAACCTTTTCGACTGAATTGAGGTAAGAATGTTTTTTTTAACTTATACGGCGGGTGCGGTTATTTTCCGCCGTTATAAAATCGTCAAAGCTTTCCATACAAGCTTATAAGAATATTTTCAAAGAAAATGTTTTATTTTATATGGATCTTAAATGATTTCAAAATAAAAGGAGATACTTCTTTTAAAAGAATGTTGATTTCATCTATGTCAACATCCTTTGATGGATTTTAAGATTATTTGAAGTTGATTTATTATGATACAAAACTTCTATATTGTATTGAAGGTTTTGTGATATGTTTGACTGTGGATGTGCTATTTTTATACCATTCATAGTTTATGGTGAAATTATTGACATTTCGTATGCTAGTTTTAATACGAATGTTTATGTTATGTTTAAACCTTTTCATATGGGAATGCATTGGACTTAATAAGTGACGGGTGGAGCCCGCTATAGCTCCTCGATGCATCGGTAGGTCTCATGAGACAAACTAGTGTCTTGGCACAAGGCCTTGACAAAATCTTATTTGTAGTCTTGGCACGAGGCCTTGGCTATGTGGTTATGATAGTCTGGCATTATGCATTCCAACATTATGAAAGTGGTTATTGATTTTTGCATGTGATTATTCGATTAGTAGAATATCCATGTGAATAAGTAAATGGCATTATTTCATTTTATTTATGCCATACCATGTTGAAAGTTCATGTTTAAAAGGCTTTTGTTTTAGTTATACATTGCCTTAAATGTTTATTCTTATTTATGAAAGTTTCCGCTATATTGTTATCCTTACTGGGCATTTGAGCTCACCCCTTTTCTATGTTTTATTTTTCCCAGGATGTGAAGAAGTAAGTTATGAATGACCTGCAGGGATTTTATGAGGGGTTAATAGTGTGTATTGTGGAAACATTATGTTGTTGTATTAGTTTTTCATTTTATGATGTAATGTAAAACATATGAATATATCTAGTATTTCCAAGACTACTAAACCAATCGGTCTTTCGAGATTTGATCTTTCTTGTGATCATGCCAATGTTACGAAGTAATGCACCGACTCTGGGTAGCTGGGGTCGGGGCGTTACAGTTACACTTAAAAGGTTGTATCTCAAAAATGAGATATCAATTTTATGAAAAATCTTTGGAGTTGGAATCCTTGTAATGAGATAGTCCTTTTGAGATACTAAATATGAGTTTTGGAGAATTTTGGAGTACATATGGGTTGGATCGAACCTGAATCCATACGAGCCCCTGGAACTAAAATGCCTATAACTCATAGAGAGGGATTCTGATTGATGTTTCTTCTGTCACGTTGAGACCCTATTAAAATTAAGGTCCTTTAGGTTACTCTATTATTTGGATTCATCCTACTTGAGGAACAACAGATATCTTAAGGATCAGATAATATAGAACTCAAGTGCACTAGGTGTAGGGAATCTTGTGGCTTCCTATCAACTGAAGAGCGACCCTGTGTGGATCAGCATCATAGAGACCCTAAGTGGATCAGCATCATAGAGACCCTGTGTGGATTATCATCATAGAGACCTTGTGTGTATCAACATAATTTCATCCCTGTGTGGAATAAATTCTAGTCACCCTCTGTGGATTAATAGTGCACAACACAATGAGGACCAGCCTTAGAGCGGCCTGTAATGGATCAGCGACATATGAGCATTTTTGGATTGTCAAAGGAGAAACTTCTTTATGGTTATGTTGTAGAACATCCTACTAGAATAAAATAATATTTCTTTAAACTAGTCATCTTAATTCTTGAACTCTGAGTTGTATACCTGGTTTGAGATGAGTCTCTTTCTTTGTGCTTTGTGATTGAGATCATGCTTTGGGGTTTTCCATTGGGGAATTCTAAGAGACCTTCGTTGGTCTTAAGGTCTCTACTGGGTATTGATATACTCACCCTTTCATGTGATTCACCCGTACCTTGTATTTTCTTGTTCAGATGACGATAATCTCGAGTAAGACTATAAGAGCCAGGACAATGCGGTACACGGAGGTGACTGGTTGACGTGGAGAACTATGGAGATGAGTTGTACCTACCCTTTAGGTAGAATCCTTGTGGGAGATATCAGGTGCTATTTTTTGTTTTTTGTTTTCTATTTTAGTTGTATATTTTCAGTTGGTCTTGTATTTTGGCCACTTTACGTTCAGTACGCACTTTTACTACTACAATTTTACTTCGTGGTTGCATATTGTCGTGTTCTTGGACTGTGTGTTCCTATAGGTTTAAAGGTATTGCCTTTCCATTTTAGAGACATTCCTTTCCGGTGCTAGTTTCCAACCCTTGGACATTATAAGGCGGGCATGGGGTAGTCATAGCATAGGCCCTCGGGTGATGGTTCGTGACATGATACCTTAAATTTAAATTTGGTTATGTAGTATGTTAATAAAATGTTTAACCCCATTATAAAGGGGGCTAAATCATGTTCAACCAAAATGAAGAGAAAATGTAAAGGATTTCATCTCAATTTCATTTTAATGAATCATATTATAATTCCATGCACCTAATTACTTTTATATTTTCTACATACTACCCATTGACATCTAATATCATGAACTCTTCATTTATCATGGTATTTTATGTTTTAATTTGAATTATTTAATTTAATGGGATTTGAATTAAAAGATACCATGTGGTAAATAATTTCATAACCCAATTCCTTTTAAAAAGGTAAATATATTCCCCATTTTCATTAATATTCAAATATTATGTGGGTAATAGATTTTTACTATCTATTATTTTACATCCCTTCATTTTATTTGGATTTACATTTGATACACGAAACTGATTAATTAGTTTATTTTAACGCACTATGATTTTATGGTTAGAATAATCTTAAATAATTTAAATTCATTTTGATCATTATATTGCACATAGAATTATTTTATATAATATTAATGATTTAAAATCTCATATAGTACACACACAAAAACATTATAAACGAAGAATGAATATAATAATAGGTTTTTCTAGAAAAAATGGGCATATAACATTGAAATAGTAACATAACCTTTGGAATAGTAATGTGACCCTTAGGAATTGTAATGTGAACATTATAAGAATAACCAAACCTATGAAATTATAAAAAAAATTAGGTATTTATGAATGAAAAAATGACATATTTATATCATAGAATAATTAAATGAATCTTTTAAATATTACATATTAAGTATTGGATTACAATTTTATAATTAAATATAATGATTTAAATTAAAATTTATTGTCACAAAATAGATTCATAAATTATTATATTGTTCTCTTTTAATTGTATAATAATTTTATAAGACTGTAATTAATTTTTCAAAGTTTCACAAAAGCAGTTATAATTTTAAATCGAAAATTTTCAAATAAATGATGATTTCATTTAAAAATTCTAGTTCTCATATTAGGAAAATTAATTTTAAAATTTTTATTTAAATTTGGAATTCGTCACACTGAAATTATCCATAGGTTATTTTCTAGTAATTTTCTGAAATACTTTATATTTTCAATGAATATAGAAAATTTAGTTATCACTTAACCGTTGTAGCATAAATTACATCATTCATAATGTATTAGTGCCACAATAAATTCTAGAGCTTCAGTTTAGGCTATAATATATTAAATTTATAAATTATTCATTAAAATATAGTAAACTAAATTTCCAATCCTATAAATGTATTTTCAACAACCTAAAGTCAAAATTGGTTCTTTTCAAAGATAATTTGCCTTTCTTTCCACTATACATTTTAATAAATTGATGAATTATAATTTTAAATGTTTATTAAAGTCTAAAAACATTATATTATATCATTATATGATTTATATTGTAATAAATTTACAGCTATAACCCTCATCATTATTATAATATTTTATTCTAAAAATCCACCTCTCCTCATGTACAAATAACCCCTCTCCCTTCCATTGTAAATCCACTCATTACACCCTATTAAAATGCCAAATATCTACCCAAAACCTCCATATTAGTCCTTTTATAATACCTAGGTACATTTTAGATCCATCCAACTCCAATAACTATGAGAGTTTTAGTGTTGTGCAAGTGAAACTGCATCGAGGAAAGAGTAAGTCTCCCTTAACTCCTCACACTTTTTTTCTTCTCCTTCTTCTTTAAAAATTCCTTTCAAACACATTTACTTTAAAAATTATTTATCAAATAATTAAAAAATATTTAATTCATTTTAACCAATATAATTTACTATATATATATAACATATATAATTTTTTCAAACATTCCTACTCTTACGACAAAATCATTTTAAAGGTCTGTTAACCACCCATTAAGTCATTCCAAAACAAATTAATATAACCACCTTCAATTATGGATAGAAAAATTATTATATAATATATAAATATGTAAATAAATATATTCAAGAATTATTGATTTAATTTTACTAATTTATTATATACATTTTACAAAATAGATAAATCAACAAAAAATGGTAATTGTTTTGGAAAAACATGACAATCAAATGATTCAATTTCATAAAAAAAATTAATAAATAGTTTATACATATTATAATTTAAAAATATTTATATATATTACTATAATTTACTTCTGGATTAGTGTTTTAATACATATAATTTTGGTATTCAAGAGGAGTAAATGTGATTCAATTGAGAAGAAATTAATGTAAGGGACTTCGTCTCTATTTCCATTTCATGGAGACATACTTGTTATATTCTTGATAATCATTTTTAAGTGATGTATCTAATTACCTTTTGAGATCATTTTTCATTTTTCATTTTAATTTTATTAAATATCCATATTCTTATATCATGGATATGCTCATTTTGTTAGTCTTATACTCTTTTACATATGGTGTTTATTGTGAATGTCATTTTAATAGTGGAAATAATAATGAATCCATATTCTCTACTCAATATAAAAATTTTGATCGGGAATATTGTTCATAAGTTCAATTTGTGTATGAAGAATTATTTGGACTTGCAGTGATAGGTGTGGCCCATTATATCCCCTCGATGCATCAACACATCTCATGAGATGAAATAGTTGGCAAAAAAACACTTCTTATTATCTTTTAAATAGAATCAGACGAGTTTCTACACACATAAATAACCATCATGACTATAGGATGGTTGATGAGCTTAAAACATGACATGAAATTATAATAATTTTATTTATTTAGTATTAAATTATTACTTTCCATGAGTTTTTCTCTTTAACCAAATCTATAGATGCATTTTCATTCTAATTTTATTAATGGTATGAGTTTTCCATATTACATACATTGACATATTTTCTATTCCTTAATGCCTTTAATTCACTTATTATTTTTTATTTAACCCATACAGAGCGTTTGATCTAACCCTTTTGTTTCGTTCCATTCCCCATAATGTGAAGAATAAATATTTTATTAAGTGACAAGAAGTAGTTTTTTATCTGTCTATATGTTCTATGTTTTAATTACTAATTTAATAATGGAACCATATATTTATCTACTTTTTCAACACAAAACATTAGTCTATATATGGTGAGGTGATATCTTTTATCTATTATATCTTATTAAAATGAAAACCGACTATGGGATTTTGGGGTTGGGTTGTTACAGTTGTTATTGGAAAAAGTTCTATAGAAACATTTAGAACTAGATTTAGAAGATATATTTTAGTGAATAAAGACCTATGATATAATTTGAGGATATGAATAGAATAACTACCAAGAATTTTTTGTAAAGTATTGTGAGTCTACTTTACAATACAACCATTTCTGGATACTGTACAGTAACGTTGTTCTACCACAGATGTATGTTGGGTTAACAACTCTAAAAAGATGTATCATGCCATACTCAGGGAAACCTAGTACATGAAAATGGTTCTTACTGTTCACCTACTTCAACACCCCTAGGGGATATTCTTAGGATAATTTAAATTTTTTTTAAACCATTATCTTGGATTTAAATGTAATTATCTCCGCAATAAAACCATTTTATCATTATGAAAGTAGCTATGTATAAATTTTTAATTTATGTTAATTTATTTTTCAAATTATATATTTTGAATTATGATTTATTACCTAATTTAGTTTATGCCATTTTTTAGAAATAGAGAAAAATGGAAGGAATGGAATAAATACCCACAGACAATGTAGGGATTTCCCCATGGAAAAATTTAACATAGTTGGTATTGGAGCAAAGAGGATCCTAGCCATATTAGGTTATCTTACTTAGGTTATGATGAATAATAATACTAACCCTATTTTGAGTCATTACATTTGGAAGAAACCCCCATATTTTAGTGGAAATACAAATCTAATGGTAGCTGAGCTGTGGATCAAGTCACTTGAAATTTTATTTCTGGGATTGGGATGAAATTAGAATAGAAATATAGTACAGGATAAATATTTTCTCAAGGGAAATTCTGATCAATGGTGTTATTAGATCTATATTAATAAGGAGGAAGAATAAATAGAATATATGGAAATGATAATTGTTAACAAAACAGTCTTCGATAAATAATTTCATTGTGAGCAAAAAATGGAATAAAGAGAAATTTCATTAGATTAAATTAGTGGGAATAAGTGATTGTTACAGAGTATAAGTCTACCTTCACAAGAATATCAATGTTTTATATAGAGATAATATGTGATTTAGAATGAAATATTGATCATTTCATTAATGTTATTATGATAAGTCTCCCAAGGACACTATCTTCACAATTATTTTCATCATATGATGAAATAGTATTATGTGCCATTAAAATGGAGAAGGAATTTTTTTGATCCTATATGTTCAATGAAAATAAAGATATGAAGATTTCTTCTGAGAAACATGAAATAGGTGAAGCATCAAAGAATAAAAGTGGACTGAATTAAATTCTATTATGTTAAAATGGTGGAAAGAAGAGGCATATGAAATTTTTTAATGGGATGGGATTTTGGTAAAATTGTGGAGAAAAGGGTCACCATGCTAATGAATACAATGGGAATAAATAAATCAATTAATTTCAATTCTTAAATTTTAATGAAATGGGGATTTATTCAAACCGATGTGCTAATCATTAGGGAAATCTACGAGAGAAATGGTCTAGAGGAGATGACCAAGGATATGTGATCATAACTATAGAGGTTGATGTTCCTAATAATATGGTGGAATCTACATTAATCATTTATTAATACATATCCAATTCATTATTTGATTTTGGATTATAAAATTATTTTATATCTTACCTATTTTCCAAGAAAATTTGACATTTCACTTTTTATTTAAAAAGGTGTTTTTTGTAAAAACTCATAAGGGATGTATCATTTAAATAATGATATGATGGTCATTCCCCTTTAGGACATGTAATCATGCTTTAGTTTTGATCCTTATTACAATACCTACGATAATTTTTATATAATACTCGGTATGTACTGGCTTTCAAAATATCATGTTAATGAATAATACAAGAAGACCGAAGTTACAATATAGAGGAAGATGTTGAATTTATTATCTTTAAATCATACACATGATCATATAGTTTTTATCCAGATCCACCTATAGTAGCTCTACTAAATGAAATTATTATAGTGTAAGGGTAATAAATATCTTAGAATGAGGAATGTAATATTCAAATAGGGAATTCAATAATGGTGAAAGAATATATTTACATATTTTTAGAGGATTTAACTTAACATCCTCAAGAGTAAAAAGTCACGTTATCTGTTGATTTAATTCATGGTGAAATACCTATATCAAAGAATCCCTATATAATTACCTCAATGGCATTAATGGAGATGAATGAATAATTAGAAGAATTTGGTGATAATGGACTTATTCTCCACAGTATTTCTCCATGGGGAGCCCTTTTTCTATTTTTTTGAGAAGAAATATAGATCCATGAGGTTGTGTATTGATTATAAAGAAATCAATGTTATTACAATAAAGAACAAGTATCCAATACCTCGAATTAATGATTTTTTGATCAACTTCAAGGAGATAAATATTTTTCAAATATCAACCTTCGATATAGATATCATTAATTGCATGTTGTGAAGTGATATATTCTAAAGAAAACATTACAAACTAGGTAAGGATATTATGTGTTTACATTAATTCTATTTGTACTTAATATTGAACCTTCTGTTTTCATAGATAAAATGACCATATTTTTCAAGGAATATATTGATGATTTTATTAGTGTATTTATTTTTGATTTTGGGATATGTTCTAAATGATATAAGGACCATGAAAACCACTTATGGGTTGTTATAGAGACTCGTAGAAGAAAAGTGTTATATGGGATGTTTTTTATGTTTGAATTCATGCTTGAAAGAGTTTATTTCTCTAGGACACATTACCTCTATGGATGTAATCTCATTTGATCCAAAAAACACAATGAAAATCCAAGAATGGATTACCATAAAAATATAAATTTGTTATGCAGTTTTGCTGGATAAAAACGTTACTATCATTATTCAATTCAGAGTTTTTCCCAATTAGGTAACCCTCTAACCAAGATCATACGTATAGGAGATATGTTTGTGTGGAAAAAATAATGTACCTATTGTTTTGATGAATTTAATAGAATTTTGGTCAATGCTCAAATTTTGAATATTCTATATGGAAATGATTGGTTTGTGATGTACATTGATCTATCATAGAATGGACTAGGTTGAATATTTATGAAAATTGATAAAGTTATTTCTTATTAATCAAGGTTATAGAAGACACGTGGAAAAAATTATCCAACTCATGATATTGAGTTGGTAGCTGTAATATTTTATATGAAAATATGAAGACACTATCACAATGTTAAAATATTTGAGATATATATGGATCAAAAGAGGTTGAAGTACATTTTTACACCATAATAACTTAATGTGAGACAAAGGTTATGGATCTATTTACTCAAATTTTATGATTGTTCAGTACACTGCCTCAAAATAAAGAAAAATATTGTAGAAAATGCATTGCGATGAAAACATCATGTACTTCTAACCAAAATGAAAATTGAGAAGGATCAGTGTTCATAGATCTAGTATAGATAGATATGGAAATTGTTAATGAAGGGGAAACATAATTCAATTTTAAAATGATTTTTATACTATCTTTATTAGAAAAGATATAATGTTATCAATTTGAGGATGATAATATTCAAAATAACATTATAGATGCTATGTATGAATCTTTAGAAGACATCATGTATGAGGATGGAGTTATTTAATTTGGAATGAAGTTATGTGTTCAATAAATTATTGAGAAAAATTAGGAACTATTAGATTATGATCATAAATAAAATTTCTCTTTACAGAATAGTAGGACAAAGATGTATAGAGATATAAAGGAACACTTTTGGTGGGATAAAATGAAGTAGGAAATTGAAGACTATGTGTTATAATGTTTACTTTTTTCCACAAGTGAAGGTTGAGAGACATTATCCTTAAAAAATCATACAACCTATATCAATAACTATGTAGAGGTCAGATGAAATTATGATCGACATTGTCATAGGACAACGAAGGACACCTAAAAGTAATAATGAAATATGGATAATTGTTGATCATCATAGAAATTAAACACATTTTATTACTATAATATAATATTTCACACGTGATATTATAGAAAGACTATATATTAATGAAGTTTTAAGACATAATGGTACTACTTTATCGATTATATCTAATTGAGATCCATGACGTAGGTCAAAATTCTAAAAGTCTCTTTAGAATGATTTGGATATTGAGCTTCATATGATTACTTCTAGTTACACTCAAATAGAGAGACATAATGGAAGGACTATTCAAACATTGGAATACATGTTGAGATCCTGATAAATTTACATTCAATGTATATGGAATTATTATTTACCTTTGGTATAATTTTCAATCAATATTTATTTCTATTCTAGTATTCAAATGGATCCATATGAAGCATTATGTGGAAATTGATTTCGTACTCCAATTGGTTGGTATTATGTTAGTGAGTAGAGAATTATAGTCTCAAATTTTTTTGAAGAGACAAATAAAATGTAAAATACTAATAAGGCTCATATTAAAGAAGATCAAAATAGACACAATAATTATGCAAAAAATTGGGGAAATGATTTTGAATTTCATCTGTGATATCGTTTCATTATAAAAGTATCTCCATTGATGTGTGTACGATGATTCATTAAGAAATGGAAAATGACCCCTGGGAATATAAAGCAATTTGGAATTCTAGTAAGAATTGGAGCAATAAAATACTATTTTGTAATTCCACCAAGTCTCTCCAAAGTTCATGATGTGTTCCACATGTCATGGTTAAATAAGTACAAGACAGACCCAAAATATGTACTCACCTATACATTAATAGACCTAAAACGTAGTTTTCCTTATTGTGAAGAGACTATCAAGATTTATGACACAAGAGAGAATGTATTGAGAAATCGATGAATCTATTAGTAAAGGTTCTTTGGAGAAACTAAAAAATTAAGGAAGAAACCAAGGATCCTAAGGATGATATGAATAAGAACCATACCCATAAAATTTAGAAGGAAATATTCTTGAAATTTAGAGGATTAAATATTGGGAGGGAAGAATATAACACCCCTAGAATTTATTTCTTGTATCATATTAAATAATTTTAATTCATTCGATACCTTAAATTACCCAAAAAATTATTTCATAGAGTATAAATCATATAAAATCACAAAGAGAACCCAACACAAACTTTATAAATGAAGAATGAATGAAATTAGATGGTTTTCTAAAAATTAAGGAACATATACCAATCGAATAGTAACTAGACATTTAAATTTGTAATGTAATCCTTAAGAATAGTAATGTGACCATTAGAATAATAACCCCACCTGTGAAATTATAATTAATATTTAGGGATTTTATGAATGAAAATATGACTTATTTATATCATATAATAAGTAAATGAAAGTTTTAAAAATGATAAATTAACTATAGGTTTACAATTTTATAATTAAATATAATGATTCAAAATAGAATTTGTTTAGAAAAAGAATATTCTTAAAAAATATTTTTTTCCTTGATTATTATAATAGAAATTTATAAAACGTTAATAAAAATTTCAATGTGTCACAAATTTATCCAATGGTTACTTTCGTGTAATTTTTTTGAAAATCTTTAACTTTTAATTAAATAGTAAATGTACAGTTTTCACTTAGATGATGTAAGTTAAATTACACCATTTGTATATATTAGTGACCTGATAAATTCTGAATAATAATGGTAGGATATCATATAATTAATTTAAATAATGATTTATTATAACATAATAAACTCAATTTACCATCCGAAAAAGTATGTTCCCAAACCTAAAGTCAAATGTGATTCTTTAAAAAAATGACTTTATTTCAACTACTTTTAAATAAATTAATGAATTAAAATTTTAATGGTGTTTTAATGTAATAAACCAATTATAATATATTAATTTATGATTTATATTGTAAAAAAATATTTATTACATGACTCACCTTTTATATAATATTTTATTTAATATTTTTTTCTAAAAACCTCCATCCCCTCAAGTATAAATAACCCCCCTCCATTTCCCTTTGAAAACCACTCATACACACTTTCCAAAACCAAATATATACCCAAATAATCCCTATTAAGACTATTAGAAGACCATGGGATGGTCTATATCCAATAAACTCCAATCATTAAGGGGGTTTTAATATCTTGCAATTGAAGCCACACAGAGGAATTAGTAATTCTCCATTAACTCCCCCCTCTTTTCTTCTTCTCCATCTTTTTCCCAATTATAATCACAATAGTATAATATACAATTATTTCTGCAAAAATTTGATATTATATTAATGATTTAAAGATAATTAAATTATTATATATATTGAATATATAAAATTTCACATCATTTTTTCTACACTTACAATAACGTCCCGTTAAAGGTTTGTTAACCACCTATGGAGACATTGCCAAAAAATCCTAATAACCACCTTCTATGATGAAAAATATGAATTATATATATTATATTAATATCTAATTACATATATAATAAAATTATGGAGTTAATTATAATAATATATTATTTACATTAATCAAAATAGGGATATCAAGGAAAAATGGGGAAATTTTATGAAAGACATGATATCTAAAAACATCAATTTCGTAAAAAAAATTAATAAATAGAATATAATATTTCTTATTGAAAATTATTATTATGAATGACAATCATTAATTATTGGTTTTTTATTTTAATAATTATATTTTTCTTATTCTAGAGACATAAATGTGACTTAATTAAACATGAATTTTGGTAAGGGAATTCGTTTTAATTTCCATTTCATTGAGACTTAAATGGTATTGTGAAAATAATAATTTTCATGTCGTGCATCTACTAGCCATTTGAGATCATTTCTCATTTGAAATTATATTTCAATAAAATATCCATATTCCAATATCTTTTATATGGTTATTTTCTTATATATTTACAATTTTACATATGTTGTTTATTTTGAATGATGTTTTTACTAAGAAAATATTGATTTATCTGCATCATCTACTCAATACCAATAGTTTGATATGACATATTATTTGTGAGTTAAATAAATGAATGAATAATTATTATGAACTTTAGTGACATGTGGGGCATGTCACATCTTTTCGATACATCTAAAAGTCTCATGATACCAAACACTTGGTGACAAACACTACATGTTTATTTCAAAATAGAATCAGAAGGGTTTCTACCCATAGACATAAATTGTATTGATGGTATGATGGTTGATGAACCAGATACATGATGTCCAAATTATAAACTTTTTCTTTATTTGGAATTTTGTTATTACTTTCCCTGAGATTTGTAATTTTATAAAATAAATGGTTTCAATATCATTCTTAGTGTATTAATGGAAGGTGTTTTCTATATTGCATACCTTAAAATAATGCATATTCCCTATTATCATAACTTCACTTATTATTATTTCATATAACCCTTACTAAGAATATAACCTCACCCTTTTTTTCTTTCCCCATTTTGTGATGATAAATTATTTGAATAAGTGAAAAGATGCAGTTTATTTTGTTTTTTATAGTCTATTTTTTAATTACCAATGTAATAAGAGAACCATGTATGTGTCTAGTTTCATTATAACAACTAAACTGATCAATCTTTTGATGTTATCTATTTTATCTATGAAATTTTTATAAAACAACCACCGAATATGGGATACTGGGTTCTAGGTAGTAAATTTGATTCTTATATCAATGTTATGATCTTTTCAAGGGTTTACATAAGAATATCAATTCATTCAAAATTCATTAGACATGAATTTTTATTAAAAGAAATTATTTCATCATTGTTTAATAAATCATTTAATTATATTCTCTCTTTGTTGTTAATTATTATTATAAATAAGTGTACCTTTTTCCCACTCATTGGTACTAAATTGTTTTTAGAAAATGATTTTAATAAAACCCAATTTCATTTCACTCTTTGGTTATAAACATATTTTTTTCTCTAAAACTAGGATTTATAAAAAAACAGAAAATTTCTTTTAAAATTTTAAAAATTAATAAATATTGAAAATTTTACCCATTTTTACTTTTTACAAAATATTTTGAAAGGATTCTTCTTATAATTTTCTGAACAAGGAGGTTTTCTATCATTTTGAAAAATTAAAAAAAAATATTTTCTCCATGTATAGCATGTATGGTATTATCTACCCTTATTTTTTTTTCAATCTTTCAAGTTAGATTACTATGACATTTTTAGAGAATTTTTTTAATATTATTCTAAAAAAATGGATTTAAATTTTATTTTATATTTTAAATAGTGATTTTAAAAATAAAAAATATAATCTCCTCAATAATTTTTTATTAAATAATTAATTCCTCAATGATATAAACACATAATCTTACTCCAATGGGTATATATTGTGTTGATACCATATTTATTATTTCTATGGATGGACTTGGATTATTTTAAACAATGATAATATTTATATTCAATTCCTTGAATCATTTTCATAGTAATTAACATCCACTTCAGATATTTACTTTCTTGTGATTATCAAAAATGAAATTTCCCCTAAATATTCAATTCATTTATCAAGGATATTATTATTTTGTAAAAAAAATAACATATTTACATATGGTGTTTACTTTTAATTTTATTTTATTGACTATGAAAATATTGATAAATATGTTTCATTTAGTCAATATGGATATTTTATATGGCACATTATTCGGTAATTAAATCAATTATTTATTATATGATGAATTCTTTGTACATGAATGACATAAGTAAGGTACTGGTTAATACATATCCCTTAGATGTGTTAGTAGTCACATGTGATGAATAATTCGTAGAACATCAGCAAAATGGGTTTTCACCCATTATGTTCTAATTTTTTTAAGGACTGTTATTTATGATAAAGTTATCATGTTCCTGGGAAACATGACTTATGATAGTTAATCATTAAATCCATTTTAGTTATTATTATTTTAAATTAGATTTTTACTATGAAAAAATCTATGGTTTCATTAAATTTACAATTTATATATTAATTTGTATATTTTTCAATTATTTACCTTGTATATTCATTATGCTTTATTGTAACATGACAGTCATGCTGTATAAAATATATGATCGTTATATTATTTACCATGCCACATTATTTATGAAAATCCTTATAAGGTAAAATTTACAAGGAATGTTTGATTTATTATTAACATTTCCATATTTATTGTGCTCATTGATTCATTATTGATTCCTCAATACATAACAGTGGCTCAAAATTTGAGCTCACCCTTATTTTGTTTTTTTACATGATTCCATGATGTTTACTATGAATGGTATACATAGATACCCTAGATGGAATAATGTTGTTTTTGAAAACCATTATATTGTAATTTATTCATTGAAATGTATTGTAAGACTAATATATGATTCTGGATTACCATGAAAACAATACTAATTGGTCATTTGGGATGAAAATCCTTGTATCTGATGCCAATGTAATGGTTGCAAGAACCCGCTTCCGACATATAGGGTCGAGGTCACTATAGTTTGTATTAGAGCATTATTTGTAGAAACATTGGGAACATGATTTAGTAAAAAATAGATTATAGAAAATAACCTAATGATATCATTTGAGGATAAGTATATAAAAATCCTTTAATAATTTACGTACGTTATATATTATGTGTATTTTCATGTAAATACAACCCTATATGGACACTACATGTGGAAATTGTTTTGGAATAGATGTACCTTAGGGTAATAACTTCAAAAATGGCATATTTTGATTAAATCAAGAATAACCTGGCACCCAAAAATTTTCTTCATTTGGAACCTATTTTGTCATGCCACGGGGATATATTACTGATAATTTACATTTTATTTACAAACAATTGTGAAGGATCTGAATAAATAATGAAAATGAATGTCCAATGTTAAACATCAGGTGTCTCTTATTGAGAATAATTTGTCATCATTTAGAAATCCTATAAATGATTATATGATCTTATCACAATGACAATTATTTATCACACTATGTTTTATGGTTATATCCATTGTATATAACCTAAAGGAATCATGTTAAAATTAAACATGAAGGAAAAGGGTGTGACAATGTGAAACAAAATTAGATGAATATATGAGTGAATGATATTGTGTTTTTTCTTAATCATTTTTACTTAAATATGATTCAAAAAATATACCTTTACAATCTATTAAAATCCCCAATGATGATAAGGATGTAGTTTTCTAAGATCTCTAGTGGTGGGGACTATAGAGAAATGAAGGCTTGATTTCCATCATGAAATAAATGTGGAAGGATATTCTCTAGATTGTGTTTCAATGGAAATGAGAAATTATTTAGGTGAGGAATATATAGGAATAAATAAATGAATTCTTATATAAATATGAAGAGTATGATGGATGGAATTAAAACTCCCTCAAATGATCCCTTTATAGTCCATTGTTTTAAATGTGGGGAACCTGTTCATTACTCGATTCAATTCCCTTTCTAAAGGGTTACCCATAGACCATATAAGGAAAAGATTATAAATATAATTGATTATATGATTATTTATTATGACTCAATAAAAAAATTTAAGTGTTTTACCAATAGTATATAGTTTACATTAATTGTGAAACATCTACAGATTTTGTTAAATTTTAGAAGAAATTATCAATTCATTAACTTAAGAGTTATGGATACCATCACGGTTTAATGATTTTAAGACTGGAAATAATATCAATGAATTAAAAAATTATTTTTGATTTAATATAATTTTTTTCTACTGATATTGAGGACATTAAGAGGAATTTTTTAATAATTATATGTTTTATTCATTTTTTTGATTAATAATGCCATTAAAATTATTCAACTTAGTTTTAAAGGTATGGATAACCTTTAGGGTTAATATGATCAGTAATGAAATAGTAATAAAAGTATAATAAGATTATTAGAAATTATATTTAAATAATAAATAATTAAATTTTTGTTGAAAACATTAATATAAATATTATATAATTATTAAAGATATTCCAAAGATGTCTACCATATTTTTGTGAATTTTATATTAAATATATAATTATATTATATAAAATGGGAAATCCATATATAGGATAGAAGACCATAAATTCTAAAAGATATTGGGGATTGATCCCATGATCGAAGGATGCTAAGGGTTTCTAGCCTACCACTGGCGTATGTGATGGCCTAGTTAATGTATCACTGTTTTCAGTAAAAAAAATTGATAAATAAATATTAATAAAGAACAAGTAGTGATAAATTTTAGGTTTATCGAAAATAAATATTATTCAAATTAGTTTTTGTAAAATATTTAGATATAGACAAATAGACTTGTCACTCATTTATCGATCATAAGATCCATTAAAGTGTATTTTAGTGGTGAGTCATAAAACTTTTATTTTTAGATATTTATTTCAATGAATGATTGATAAATTTAAAACTGGTAAAATCAAACCATATGTATTATATTTTTATTATTGAATATAAATATATTATGTAAGTATATTTTATTATATTGTTATTATGTAAACTAATTCTTCAAATATATTAAAAAGATCTTGAAATAAAAATTTATCCTATTAGCATAATTTATAATAAAATCAATAACCATTATAGACCTATTAAATTTATGGTTTTTAGCCCCACAACATTCCATTAATAATTAATTTTTTTGATCAATTACATCAATCCATCCACATCAATATTTACTTTTTTCTTCCTTGTCCACATCTTCACTTTCCATCAATGTTATCCTACATAGAATCGGAGTCATGTGTTATTCCAAATGACAATTGTACTTCCCTATCTATATTATTAAGAGGATATTTTGTTAACCCTTTTACAATTTGGGTGTTTAAACAATGCTATTTACAAATGTAAAACCCTTGATTACTAAGATGAAGTTTAAATTGCGAGGACACAATTAATTTAATGTGGTGAAAATGTAGCACTCTGAAATTCTTAAATATGAACATCATATCTGATAGTATATATTACTGGAAACAACTATCACGACCCGTTCTCAGGGCCCATGTCGTGACTACCCCAAACACGCCTTCAATAGCCCAGGGGCTAGTGACTAGCACCAAATGCATAATCCCAATAAAATGGAAGTCATTGCCTTTTTAAACTGTACCACACACACACAGTCTGAACACAAGTGGTAGAGGAAACAACTAAAAATAAACGCTAAGTAGAACTTAATACAAAAGTAAGTGCATAAAGGAAAGGGGATGTAAATACAAGACCAATAGTAATGTACAACTGTAGAAAAGTAAACCGCAACTAATGAGTCTTCCTCCAGGAACCACACCTGAAGGGTGGGTATATATGGCCTACTCAGCACCTCAGGTCCATCTGTCCGCTCCGTGTACGTCTCGCCAAGTGGTTCTCCTCCAGGTACCATCCAGCACCACAACACTCTGCCTCAATCAATTTTGTCTATCGTCTGTAACCAACACAATGACGTGCGGGTGTAGGCCGTGTAGGGGTGAGTATAACGATATTCAGTAGGGACCCCAAGACCCCTCAAGGTCACCCAGATTCCACAAAAGATAAACCACAGAAGAAAGATATAGCCACGAAGTATCATCCAAACCTAATTAGATATATGCCCACACATATTCCTAAGTTATCAATCTCAGTTTGGCTCCAATTCTCAAGCCCAAGCATAACCCATTCCAGACAGAAAGTAAATTCAAACACATCAATGATAATGATTTAATGTCAAGACTCAACTCACACAGGTATACACCTTTTGTAAATGGATAAAGATGATCAGATGGAGTCACTGATTAATCTATGCTATCATACCCACACAGTATAATAGACCAGCTATGCTATCGGACGCACACATGATAAATGACCAGCTACTCTGTCAGACCCACATTGGATACAAGAACAAAGGTCAAAACTATCGGACCCACACATAATAAAAGAACAATAGTAATCGTTGTCGATCCCAAAGAGGATCCGAGTATAGTAGTCATCACTGTCGAACCAAAGGAGTATCCCCGTAGAGTATTCATCTCTGTCGAACCCAGAGTGGATCACAGTATAGTAGTCATCACTGTCAAACCCATAGAAGATCCCAGTACAGTAGTCGTCGAAGTCGCAGCCAGCTCTAGGGTTCCCACACACAGCACGCTTGATTACAGGATGGTCCAATCCTCGAACCAAGTGTTGATACATCAACTATAATGAAGTCCTGAGTTAATGTATCATGTAGTTTAGTATCATCATAAGGAACCCTACACGACAGACAACGCATCAATTGGATGCCTGATCTGAGAGTTATTAGCATTTTCGTTCCAAGGGCATGGTTGGAATTATGCTCGTTACACACATGGATGTTTTCCAATGTTGTCCAAAACTCACTTAGAGTATCACAAAAATACTACCTCATCGCAAGGGTCCCATTGCGATAGACAGCGCGTCATTCGGACACGCGGTCAAGAAGATATTCGCTTTTGGGCGAATCAGGCCCGGGCCGTCAAGCCTAGTGGGATGGCAGGTCGTCCCACCCAGTTTGGTGGGTCCAACCCGACTGGGGGTCAGCCTGACCCAAAGGAGTACGGCCCACACCGGGAACCAGCTCGGCTGGTCCGACCCGGTTAGGGGGTCGGCCCAGCCCGGTGCCCGGTTCGGCTCGCCCGGCGGCGCCGCCTTTCCCTACTACCCGGCTGGCCGAAGCCGGACGGTTTTTTCTTCCACGAGTGGCGCCCATAGCGGGCCATGGTTCCTTCACAGGACGACGCTAAGACGATTCGGGGTCTTCCTAGCCCGTCTGGTTCGTCCTACAAATCGTCCCGCACAACAGGCTGCGGTCTTCCCGCAGCGTCGCGCCAAGGAGGAGCGGCGGTCCTCCACCCCGGACGGCTATAGCCGGCCGGTTCGCTTCGTCCGAGTGGCCCTCATCGCGGGCTATAGTTTCCTCCAAGCGGTCAGCTTGATGGTTCCAGTCCTCCACTACCACGGCCTGGCCTAGCCGCGGCCTTCGGTTTCCACCTCATTCATTCACCGTAGCCTCATGGTCGTGGCCTCTTCCTACAGCATTGGTGTGATGTCACCACACCCTTCTGTCTCTTCCCCCGTCGCCAAATAAACCCAAAAGCAACGGAGGAACTTCAGGCCATGTTGGTTCAGCCTGCGCCCTCCGTATTAGATGATAACATTTAGCCATTGGCGAACCATGTTTTTCAACGAAGAATGAGGTAAAATTTTATACAATTAAAATTAATCATATCCTACTACCTCGTATTTGATGTTGCACGTCGACGAGCTACTGAATACGTGTATCGCGGATGTTGGGCGTCATAGAAGAAGGCGTCTCGTAAGACGGATATTGTTTCGTCAACATCGGAGGAAAAAGTCGTTAGTATTTTTCAATGTTCTCTACGGTCGGCGTCTTCTGCCTTGAAGTGGAAGAAGAGAAAAGAAGATGGGAATTCTTCATGGGTGTCATTGTTCTTTGTTGAGAGAGGATTTCCTTCTTCGTTGAGAGATTTCTCTCCCCCTTCTCCTTCTTCTCCTTATCTCTCCACCAAATGTTAAACAAAAAAATAATAGAGAATAATCTCTATTATTTTTGTGGAACAGATCTCAGGAGTTATCCATCATAAAATGTGACAACACATTATATTAAATTTGGAGAGATGGATTCAAAAATATTTGAATTAAAATTGAATCAATTCTCTTTATTAATGGAGGAGTGTTGGAAAAAATTAAAACATGGAATTCCAAGAGTTCAAGGGGGTTCAAGGGAGTTAAAAGGGCTAGTGTTTGTGTGGACCCCACCACACATTATCCTCTCATGAGATGTTATGTGGAAGTGGGAGCCACCACCAACCTCCCTTTGGAGATAAAAACTACCAACTAAAAAAAAATCTGTAAAACCTAACTTTTATTAGTTTAATATGAAACCCAGAAATTAACTGTCATCCTGTATAAAACACAACTGTGTAAAGGACCCCTTAAGAGAATACCAGCATTACGAGTTCATTGGTGTCCTCAGATTTTAATTCTGATCACCAGTTCAAAATATAGAAAAACCCACATGTACATTTACTAAACGTACCCAAAAAAAACTTCAGAAATTGATTTTGGGAACACTAGGCCTAAAAATCAGGTGCCGTTAGAAACTGCGAACTCATAAAATTCCAAAAAAATTAAAAAAAAAATCTTCAGATTTATGGGTCTTTAAATTACCCCCACAACAGGGCTTTAGATCCCAGTAAAGCTAAAAACACACACTATGGAAACAATGGGGGGTACTGAGCATGCTTCTGAGCCTCCCGCTCCAATGTGCTCTCTAGGAGGTTTTCGTGCTGCCAACGAATGCACACTAGAGGAATCGACAGTCCTCATAGGACTTGCTTCTGTCGATCCCCAATCTCTACTAGGACCTTTGTGAAAGTCTCCCCATCATCGACGTCAAGATCCCCGTGGTTGATGATATGGGATGGGTCATGCATATATCTCGTCACTATGATACGTGAAAGACGTCATGCACCGGATGCAACTGAGGTTGAAGGGCTAGGTGGTAAGCCACCTCGCCTACTCTGCTAAGGAAGTATAAATGTCTTATGAATCACAGAGATAACTTTCCTTTTTTTTCCAAATCTCTATAGACCACGTCAAGGTGAGACCCGTAGAAAGATGTGGTCACCATCCTCGAATTCCAGTTGTCTCCATATCTTATCAACATATGACTTCTGCCTGCTCTATGCAGTCTTAATTTGCTTCTGGATGATCTTCACCCTATCCATTGTATCTTGTACCATCTCTGGTCCTACAAGTGCTAACTCCCTTAGGTCAGTCCAGCACAGAGGTGATCTGCAAGGTCAACCGTATAGTGCCTCGTAAGGGGCCATCCTGATGGTGGAGTGGTAACTATTGTTGTGCGAAAACTCCACGAAGGGTAAGTGATCCTCCCAGCTATGACCAAATTCGATGACACTTGCATGGAGCATTTCCTCGAGAGTCTGAATGATCTTCTCAGTCTGACCATCTGTCTGAGGATGGAACGCGGTGCTCAAGTGAAGCTGCGTTCCAAAAGACTCATGTAACACCTTCCATAGCCGGGAAGTGAAACGAGCATCTCGATCAAAGACGATAGTCGATGGAACACCATAAATCCGTACGATATCCTAAACATAGAGGCATCCCAAGCTCTCTACTGGGCCCAGATCTCTGATCGGTATGAAGTTGGCCGACTTGGTGAGTCGTTCTACGATCACCGAGATAGAGTTGTACCCTATGGATGTATTTGGAAGTCCCATCATGAAATCCATGGATATCCCGTCCCACTTCCACTATGGAACCTCTAAGGGTGAAACCAAGCCTGCTGGAACTTGGTGCTCCGCCTTCACTTGATGAAAATTGTGGCATCGATAGACAAACTCATCTACTGGTTTCCTCACACTCGACCACCAATGATATTATCTGAGGTCTTGATACATATTTTCCACTCCTGGATGTACCGCTATAAGGGATGTGTGAAACTCCCTCAACACCTCCTCCTGTAGTGCAACTGGTATCATGTTACGTCCACTGAAAAGGATGATGTGTTCCCCAACTTTAGAAAATCTATCAAATGCCTGCCATGTAGGTATCTGAGAACATTCCGTCTCACAGTCAGTGTCTCCACGTTGTGCCACCCTGACATGCTAATTAAGGGGAGGAGTGACTGTAAGAGACTGTAGAAAGGCTGATCCATCCCTATCCATAAAGGATATCTATAAGGAAGCCAGCTACTCTATCGTCTTACCTAGTAGCTGTATACTGTCCTCCTGTTAATCACATCCACAACAACTTTCTCCTTCACAGGAGTATAGACTATCTTCAAGTCATAGTCTTAGAAGAACTAAAAACTGAAAACTCATGATGCCACGAGGGTAAGGCTGGCCGACTCAAGAGTGATCGGTTACACCCTTCTATGCATGAATTTCACAGCTGCTTCCTGGTTTTCCTTTTTCTCCGACTAAGGAAAACCTCATCCCAATGTTTTAGATAAACTACAACCTCATTTCCTAATACAGTCAATCTGAGTGTGAACTATGGAGGTCAAGTCCAAACCCAAACTAACGTCGTAAGTCCTCGACACTGCCACCAAAAGGTTCCAACTGAATCTCTCGCCTCTAGTGTCTGATCACACCATAATCATAAGTTTGATTATCAAGTCACCTTCTAAAGGAATCTCCACACATGAGGGTCAAGTCAACAGTTTAACATGAAACTCTAGGTTTTGGAAAAGATTCGTGGAAGGAATGAATGATTGGTACTTATGTCTATTGATACAGAATCCAGTAGTAAACACAATTCGTACCTCAAATCATTCTTAGATCCCATGTATCACACTCTTTGACCGCATGCTGCTATTCTCTTCCTCTACCCTCCAGCTCCCTGAACCTGACAGGGACTAAAAAGGTGGGTGGTTAGAACATATAAAAAATTACACCACCCATGCTTCTCATTTAGCTCTGCTTCCACGTCTGTACCTCCTCAAATTCATCTACCCTTAACAGTTCCACTTCCTAAAACATCTCACATGCCCAAGTGTCTGAGACTGATGCTAGTTTCATGCTTTCCAACTGTTAACATTCAATGGTCGTATCCGCTCATCCAATGAACATTCAACCACAAAGGTTCTTTCTAGAACCCTAACATAAGTAGGAATGCATTGAGGAAAAAGTGTTGGCTCAAATATCCTTAAACACACCTCACTCATAGTTCCAAGCACTAAATTACAGATCGATTCATATTCATCGAGTACCAGGAATGATCGGTATGCCTCAATGAATACTCAGCTACCGACATGTCATCCTGCCAAAGCTGTATAAGCTCTAGAAAAGTCTATGCCACCTCCTTAAGCCAGTCCTTAGCCGCATGTGGTTTAGGCTCACCTCAGAAAATTAGCGATATCTTGTTCATAAACACATGTAAGGCACTAAGCCTACATATTTCCTCTATCGGTACCACCAGTAGTGTCTGCTGACCAACAGGCAGTGATATAGTTGGCACACTACCCGAAGGTACCATCTTGGAAAACGGTCCAAGTACCGAGTCATCATCATTATGCGAACCATCCTCATGGTCACTCGCTGAAAAAGATTAGTAGATAAGATCAACATCTGCTCTACTAGTGACTCCACTAGGTTGAAAACTCCAGTAATCATCTCTATCAATTTCACTGCTACCTGGGAATCTATCTTGCCTCGGAACCTCAGAGGCCTCTTCCGCTGGAAGTCGAGCAACGTGCCCATCGGCGTGCACCGCCTGCTAGTGCGACTGGATGAATCTGCTTCCCAATGGGTGGTGGTGCTTCTGGTACACCACCCGAAGGTGCCAACATAGTAAGAGGTCCCTACACTAGAGCCTCGTTTCTCTGTGGGCCATCATCATATACTCTCTATATGGAACCCTACCTGGTTTTCTGCATAGTGGAATCCTGATAAGGAACAGGTGTGCGACGGTCAAAATTTTATACCTAGTGAGATGACATAAAGAGACCACAATGGAAGCTATTGAAACACCCGAACAATCTGTGTTTCCATTCACAAAGATGGAAATCAATGTTTAGGGTCCTGGTGTATGGATACGTTGACTGCTGCACCAACACTTGACTCCATGGACTGAAAACCACACTCAATACTCTTAACACTATTTCATCTTTGAAAATAATGATCATAGTCCTATGTTCTATGGTAGAACTGAATTCTCTGATTCCAATTTGTCACAAACTGTTCTCGGGGCCTGTGATGTGACTACCCCATGCCTGCCTTCCATAGTCTAGGGGCTGGCGACTAGCACCAAAGGCGTAATCCTAATGAAAGGGAAGGAATTGCCTTTTTAACCTGTAATACACACACAGTCTGAACCCAAGCGGCAGATGCAACAACTAAAAATATACACTAAGTAGAACTAAATACAAAAGTAAGTGTTGAAAGGAAAGGGGCCAAAAATACAATCCCAACAGTAATGTAAAACTGCAGAAAAGTAAACCGCAACTACTGAGTCATCCTTCGGTAATGCCACCTAAAGGGTGGGAACAGATAGCATACTCAGCACCTCAGGTCCGTCCATCCGCTCTGTGTACATCGGGTCAAGTGGTCCCCCTCCGGGTACCATCCAGCTCCACAACACTCTTCCTCAATCAGTGTTGTCTATCATCCGCAACCAACAAAACGAATTGCGAGCATAGCCCATGCATGGGTGAGTATAACGATACTCAGTAGGGACCCTGAGACCCCAGAAGGTCTCCCAGAATCCACAAAGGATAAATCATAGAAGAATGATACAATCAGGAAGTCTCATCAAACACTACATAGGTATATGACCATACAAATACCTATGTTATCAATATCATTTCGGCTCCAACTCTCGATCCAAAGCACAACCCAGTCCACACAGGATGTAAATTCAATCACATCGATGCTAATGATTGAAAGTCAAGACTCTGCTCACACAGGTATACATCTTGTTTAAAGAGATAGAAATGATCATATGCAGACACTGATTCATCTAAGGTGTCTGACCCACATAGGATAATAGACCAGCTAAGTTGTCAGACCTATACAGGATACAAGACCAGCTACTCTGTCAGACCCACACAGGATAGAAGAACAGAGGTCAAAACTGTCAGACCCACACAGGATACAAGAACAGTAGTCATCGTTGTCGAACCCATGGAAGACCCCAGTACAGTAGTCATCATTGTCAATCCCATGGAGGATCCCATTACAATAGTCGTCCCAGTCAAACCCACAGAGGATCCCAGTAGAGTAGTCATCGTTGTCGAACCTACGAAGGTTCCCAGTATAGTAGTCATCGCAGTCCTTGCCAGCTCTAGGGTCCCCACACAAAGAACACTCGATTACGAGAGGTTTCGCTCCTCGAACCAAGTTTTGATACATCAAATATCATGAAGTCCTGAGTATATGTATCCCGTAGTTCCTCCTCATCATATATAACCCAATGTGATAGACGGTGTGTCAATCGGATGCCCGGTCTGAGAGTTATTAGCATTTCTGTTTTAGGGGCCCGGTTGGAATTAAGATCGTTCCAAACCCGGCCGTTTTCCAAAGTTTTCCAAACTCACATAGAGTATCGCAAAAGGACCACCTTTTCTCAAGGGTCCCAGTTCCAAAGACGGTGCATCAATCGGATGCGCGTTCTAGAAGTTATTCATGTTTGAGCGAATCGAGCCCGGACCGTCAAGCCTAGTGGGATGGGGGGTCGACCCGACCCGGTTTGGAGGGTCCGACCTGACTGGGGGTTGGCTCGGCCCGGAGGGATTCCCCCCCCCCCCCCATGGACCCAGCACGATGGTGCACAGTCCACTCGGAGACCCGGCACGCGGTTGCAGTCAGATTCGGCTCGCCCGATGGCGCCGAACAGTGGTGCCTTTCCCCAGCCCGCAAACGCGGGCCAGGTCCGCTGGTGGGTCGCGCCGCACGAGGTCGGCTAACCCCCTAACCGGGTTGGACCCACTGATCTACGTCCTTGGGTGGGCTGTGCTCCACTAGGCCGGCCGACCCCTAGTCGGGTCGGACCCGCCGAACCGGGTCGGGCCGACCCTCCAGCCCAATGGGCTTGATAGGCCAATCCCTATTTTCTCAAACGCGAATAGCATCTAAACCACACGTCCGATTGATGCGCCATCTATGGAACTGATACCCTTGATATGAGGTGGAATGTTTTCGCTACTCTAAGTGAGTTTTGAACAAATTTAGAAAATTTCCGGGTTTTGAACGAGCGTAATTCCAACCGGGCCCCTGGAACCGAAATTCTAATAACTCTCAGACCAGGCGTCTGATTGATGCATCATCTGTCGCATTGGGTTCTTTATGATGAGTCGGAACTACGAGATACATCAACTCCTGACTTCATGATAGTTGATGTATCGACACTTAGTTAGAGGAGCGGACCCTCCGGTAATCAAGTGTGTTGTGTGCGGGAACCCTAGAGCTGGCTGCGACTGTGATGACAACTGTACTGGGATCCTCCGTGGGTTCAACAACGATGAATACTGTAATGGGATCCTTCGTGGGTTCAATAATGATGAATACTATACTGGGATACTCTGTGGGTTCTTCAACAATGACTACATTATTGTAATCCTATGTGGGTTCGACAATGATGACTACTGTTCTTGTATCATGAGTGGGTCTGACAGTTTTTACCTCTGTTCTTGTTTACTGTGTGGGTCTGACAGAGTAGCTGGTCCTGTATCCTGTGTGGGTCGGGCAAAATAGGTGGTCTAGTATCCTGTGTGGGTCCAATATCTTAGATGAATTAGTGACTACATCTGATCATATCTATCGCTTTACGAAATATGTATACCTGTGTGAGCATAGTCTTGACATTCAATCATTATCATCGATGTGTTTGAGTTTACTTATTATGTGGAATGGGTTGTGATTGGGAATGAGAGTTGGAGCCGAACTAAGATTGATAACTTAGTTATATGTATGGTCATATACCTAAGTAGGACTAGATTATACTTGGTGGTTTTATCTTTCATCTATGGTTTATCCTTCTTAGATTCTGGGAGACCTTCGGGGGTCTCGGGGTCCCTACTGAGTATCATTATACTCATCCCTGGACAGGCTTTGCCCGCACATCTTTATGTTGGTTGCAGAAAATGGACAACACTATTCGAGGAAAAGTGTTGTCGAGCTGGGAGGTACTCAAAGGTGGACCACTTGTCGAGACATACACAGAGCGGATGGATGGACCTAAGGTGATGAGGAGGCCATCTGTACCCACCCTTCAGGTGGGGTTCTGGAGTATGACTCAGTAGCTGTGGTTTACTTTTCTGTAGTTGTACTTTAATGTTGGGCTTTATATTTCCGGTCCCTCTACTTTTAGCACTTACTTTTTTATTCAGTTCTAATTAGTGTTTATTTTTAGTTGTTGCCTATACCACTTGTGTTCAGACTGTGTGTGTGATACAAGTTAAAAACACAATGCCTTCCCTTTTATCGGGATTACGCCTTTGGTGATAATCACCATCCCCTGGCCTATGGAAGGCGGGCTTGGGTTAGTCATGGCACGGGCCCCAATAACGGGTCGTGACAATAACAATAACATAAAACACATAAAATAATGAATGTTTATTATATATTTTCTGTATTAAATACATTCAATATACTCTAATGATTGAAATGCTTTCAATACTGAGATAGATTTCATTTCACTCCCTAAAGAGTGCATTCAACATCCTGTGTTACATACAAGACTATGTTTTACCAAGTACTATTAATATTTTTATTTAAAATGAAAATTAAAACCTTAAAATTAAATTTATAGTTTTGAATATTATTTACATACTTATGAAAATATATGGTCGAATTTTTTAGTTACCAATTAATTGTAAATGAATATAAAATCCAATTGAATATACAAGAAATGTTTTTATAGAAAAACTACTATTATGAACCAATGGTGTTTTTTATTAATGAACTCAATTAATTACTATTAGAGAATGATATTAATTGAATTTTTTTTCATATATTCAATATTATTTTATATAAATCCAATACATTTGATTGGAATAAGTTATAAAAAATCCAATTTTATGCATAAAAAGTTGTATTTTTCTAAAGGTAGTTTCAACATATTTTAACGGAGAACATGATTTAAAACTAAAAATATACACATTTATAAATTTTATTTTGATTAATAAACACCAATTTTTAATTATTATTATAAAAATTATATTATAGTGAAATTTTGGTATTTTTATGAGACATTTAATTTTTGATTAATAGTGGAAAAATACATAATTTTAATTGAAAACGGCCATTTATTATAAAAAATTTTAATGATTAATAATATTTTAGATTTATTTTAAAGTAAAAATAGTAAAATAATACATCTATAAATCCAATTTATGTCATTGGAATTATTTTTAAATTTAAGTTTTATATAAAAACATTGTAAACTTTTGAACATTTTCATTTTAAAAACTCATGTTCTCTCCATGTCTACCAGCTAAATTCTAAATCAGTTTTTAAAATTATGTGAATTTAGTTTTCAAAATAAGTTCCATATTTGTAATATCTATAATTTAATAATTATAAGTTAAAATTAATTTTTTTACCAATTTTATTATAGAAAAAATTTAAAAATAATTACAATAAATATGGAGAAAAAGAGTTCACTTGTTAGAAAAACATAGAATATAATGTGTAAAAATGAAAGAAAATATGTCCAAAAACTATTATCTAGTCATATAGAGACCTTATGTATTACATTGTAGATATATTACCATTATTGGGCCCCATTGACATGGACAAAACATGGTTGGAATTCTCTATTTTATGAAAATACTATTGTGGCACTCACCCCACTTATAAAAGGCCACCACTATCCTCTCTAAATGACACCTTCAAACCCCATTGATTTAGAAAGTACCAAACCAAATAAATTACCAAATTCCATTTAATAGTATTATAATACATAACTTAGGCATAAATATAAACTAGGAAGGATTTAGTTCA
Organism: Viscum album; assembly: GCA_963277665.1. Taxonomy (NCBI): domain Eukaryota; kingdom Viridiplantae; phylum Streptophyta; class Magnoliopsida; order Santalales; family Viscaceae; genus Viscum; species Viscum album. Next base: position 423,565,242 of record OY728139.1, on the reverse strand, counting down.
AACCTATGAAGGATACCCGCAGAAGATGTAATGTTCTTCTAAAAAAATTATTTTATTTATTTATCCACATCAATCAGTTATTATTAGACAATGATTATATAATAACCTCATTATATTAAAAATTATGCTGTGTTTTTTATGTTTTGGAGCGTTATCTAAAAATTCACACACATTCATCAAATGGATTATGAAATCATTATTCATGTATACAACGGACTACCACCACACAAACTGATTTCATTTGATTTTCCATCAACAACATTCATGGATGTAATAATAATCAATTTAGAGATTATATACGGTATATATTATCTTATTATTATTCATATAAAATTATTATATCCCTCATACCTTCATGCTTTCTATTTTGTAGGAACACAATGTCATGACTCGTGTGTGTGGCAGATTACCACCTCATGAAGTGATCTAATTTATTCATACATTATATAGATCATATAAAAGATGGTTTTATTAAAAATGTGTGATATTTATTACATATGAATTGTACTATAATAATAATAATATATTTCATTTTCTTTTATTTCTTTCAAAATGAAAATAAAATGGAATCAACGTTCATGCGTATGTAGGACCTACCGTCTCTATGAACGGTGTATCTCATTTCATACCACCACATTTTATAGAGTAACATAAATAAATATGTACTGAATATATATAATATTTAAATCTTGTTTTATGTCATAGATGTTATGAAATCATTGTCAAATTAAGAGTAATATGAAATAAAAAATCAAAATAAACTCGATAGACAAGGCAATTAACACCTGAAACGATGAAAATAATGAACGATTATTGATGAAAACTTAATAATATGTTATTAAAGGATAATATATGTTATCAAAAATAATAATTTCATTTTTAATAAGTTAGTAACATTTTTAAAACCATTATATTTGAGTATAAAGAAAGTTCACTAAAAAAGAAGCATATGGTAAGGTATTTAATTTCAATTTTATTTTATTAAGGCATATAATAATTATTTGAACCTAATTACTTTTTTCAAGGTTATATACTACCCCTTCAAATGTAGTATATTTAAAACTATATTATTAATGGTATTTTTTATTTTAATTTTTTTTATTTAATTTATGGGCTTATGAATTAAATATTACTATATTATAAAGAATTTAAAAACACAATTCATTTTAATATGGTTATATTAATTACACATTGTCATTAATATTCTATGTTTATATGTGTAATTAATTTTTATTATCTTTTTTTATTTTAACTTATTTTTTTGACTTAATTTTGATTAACATAAAAAATTTATTGGATTATTATCACTTCAATGTTATGTTATTTGTAAGGGTTTACTTCAAAATCTCATTTTATTCGAGATAGTTTACATTTGAATTTCAATTGATAAATAATTATTTTATTATAATTTAATAAAGCCTTCCAGTTTCATCGATTATTGTTATTCATGATTATTTTCATTTAATTGTACCATTATCTCAACCTATGGAAGGTAATTTAAAAAAAACCAGACATCATTTATCACTTTTGTGCGAAACATGTTTTCATCTAAAACAAATTTCCAATTTTTATCATGAATGTTTTTAATGTTTTAAAAAACATTTATTAAATAAATTATTATCTATATTCAAATTTTACCAAATTCTATGAAAAGAATATTATGGACATGTATTTATAAAGTCACTTTTATATCGTTTTTATAATGCGAAAGTCGGGTTCCTTGTACCATGTATGACATATACAGAATGAACCACTATTATTTCCCTGAAGTTTCCTTTACAAGTAGAAAACATAATTTCTAGAGAAAATTATTGTGAATATTATATTTAAAGAAAAATATTTCTCATATGTTTGATGATTTAAAAAAGGGATTTTACAAAGGAAAATGTTATTTTGATCCAGAATTTTTTTAATAGTCTTTTTTTATTTCAAAAATGGAACCCAAAATTATTCTTACTCCAGTGTGTATATGTTTTATTGATATGATACTTATTCTAACTATGGAAGTATTATGATTATTTTATCCTAAGATATTATAAACATTTACTTCCTTGAATTATTTTTTAGTCATTAAAATCCCCATCTGCAATTCATGTCACGCCCCATCCTCGAGACTCGTGTCGTGACTACCCCAAACCCACCTTCCATAGGCCAGGGGCTGGCGACTAGAACCGAGGCGTAATTCCCAGTCAAAAGGGAAGTCATTTCCTTTGTAAAGTAACAAACACCACAGAGCAAGCAAGTAGAAGTAAACACTAAGTAAAAACTGGGTACAACAGTAGCTGTGGAAAAGTAAGTGGGCCAGAATACAAACCCAAACTGAAATTAAAGTACAACTGGAAAGGGAAAACAACAACTGAATGTAAAGCCAGAAGGTCGAACCGTCCACTAGAAGTCCCACATAAAGGGTGGGTACAGATATCCTCCACATCTCCTCGGGGCCAGCTGTCCGCTCTGAGTACGCCCCGCCCTGTGATCCACCTTCGGATACCGACCTGCTCCTCATGCCTCAACTAGGAGCAGTGTTGTCCATCGTCTGCATCCAACACAACGTAGTGCGGGAATATCTCGTGCATGGGTGAGTATAAGCTACTCAATATGGACCCCGAGACCCCCGAAAGTCTCCCATAATCCACAGAGGATAATCCACAAAGGAAAGATACAATCATGAGGTAACATCCAAAACTACTTAGGTATATGCCCATACATATACCTAAGTCATCAATTCTTGTTCGGCTCCAACATCCGAGCCCAAGTACAACCTAGTCCACACAGGAAAACACAACAAAATCCACACAGGAAAGCATAATGTAATCCACACCAGATATCAAGTCAAACTTATTGAAGATAAGGATTGAAAATCTAGACTCAGCTCACACAGGTATACTACTTCATATGACGATAGAGATGATCAGATATAGCCATTGATTCATCTAATCCATTGGACCCACAAAGGATTGATAGGTACTAACCCCCGCAATGACCCACAAAGGATCGATACGTACTAACCCCCACAATGACCCACACAGGATCAGACTCACACAGGATCTGTAGGCACTGGCCCACACAGGACCGCTGAGCACTGACCCACACAAGATCTGACCCACACAGGATTAGTAACAATGATCCACGTAGGATCACTGAGTGATGTAGTCGTCATCGTCGAATCCAAAGAGGATTTCTACACAGTCGTCATCGTCATCGCAGTCGCAGCCAGCTCTAGGGTTCTCGCACACAGCAAGATCGTTCGGGAGGGTTTACTCCATGAGCCAAGGGGATGATACATCAAATTACACGTAGTCAAAAGATGATGTATCCAAAAGTTCTGCATCGTCAACAGGAAATCAACTTCACAGACGATGCGTCAATCGGACGCCCGGTCTGAGAGTTATTGGTTTTTTCGTCCCAGGGGTCCTGTTGGTTTTTAAGTCAAAACCAACCCAGCCATACTCCAACTACACCCAAACCTCGAGCGGAGTAAGCCAGAAGGTCCTTCTGACTAAGAGGAATCCCTAAAAGTCGATGAAACATCAATCGGACGTCCGGAGCTCAAGTTATAAGCATTTCCGCTCCGAGGGCCCGGTTGGTTTCGTGTACGGACCAACACGGCCAATCCCGAAGTACTCCAAAACCATGAGTGTAATAAATCCAAACGACCATCTCGTTCTAAGGATCGCATCACCGCTGAAGGTGCGTCGATCAGAGGTCTGCAACCCTAGTTATGGGTAAAAGACCGTGAGAGGTTCGGAAGTGGGGGTTTCGGGCCCGGACCGACCCGACCCAACACGCTGGCCAGGGCAAGGTGACACGACCGTTTCTGCCGAGCGGGTGCGCAAGGGGGGCGCCTCCCCCTTAAATGATACTGCGGCCCCGCGTGGGGGCCGCCCCCTGCTAGCGGACACGGCCGAGCGCTGTGTCCCGCCTCCCTCGGTCCCGCGCGGTCGCAGGACCTGCGGCATGCCGTCGTGGCTTCAGCCGTGGCGGCCCCTCCTAGCGGCACCCCGGGCGCCGTATCCTCCTGGCGGCCGGCCGGTGCAGGCCGCCAACTCCGGCCGCCGGCGCCCCGACAGAGGGTTCCGCAAACCACCGGACGAGCTCTGGTGGTCAGTTTTGCCTACCGTCTTCGCCAATGGCCCTCTCGGGACTGGTTTTTTCACTGTGAAGTCCTCACAACACCTGTGCGGCCTGCTTCATCATCACCCGCCAATCCACACACCACGAACGAAGAGACGGTGGGTTCGGACTTGTTCGTTGGTCCGCACCCACCGCGTTAGCGGTTTAAAAAGGCTTCTGAGAAATTTTAAACGCATGCAGATGATATAAATCACATAGATTTAATTGAAACAAAACCCCTAGCTCAAGCGTCGTCGAGTGAGGGTTCTTTGCGAAAAATAACTTCACGGAATAAGGCGTCGTGGTAGGGGGATCATCGCATCGCGGAGAAGGAACGTCCTGGAAAAAGCATCACGGAAGAAGCGTCACGGAAGAAGGATCGTCGTGTCATGGAGAAATGATTTGTCGGTGTCGCCTCGTCGATCTCCAAGGATCTGACGTTCTTGTTGACCTTCGTCGGAGGTCAGCGTTCTTCATGTTCTTCGCGTTCTTTGCGTTCTTCGATGAGGATGAAGAACTTCACGGCTTGAGAGAATTCTCCCAATTCCTCTCACACAACCAACCTCTAATAAAATAAGAGTTGTCTTATTTTATTAACACAGGCCAACGTTTTAATTTCAAAAAGAATTGAAACAAACAATTAAATGAATTTATTGCAACGTTTAAACCGCCCAAATTAATGAGGCATTTATTAACCAGATTAAACGCAAGGGTTGACTTCATTAAAAAGGGGGTGCAGGTGCGTTTCATAATTAAAGGAGGGGGCTTGAAAAAGGTGGGGCTTGTGTGGGACCCACCCAACAAATATCCTACCTAGTGGTGTAGGATATTGTGGGTCCCACTTTAACCCCTTACCTTTGTTTAAACAACTTAAAATAAAATAAATGGTGCGACCAATTTATTTTATTTATTTACATAACCTGAAAATTTAAAAACCACAACTGAGAAACCGCAACTCCAAAAAAGGTGTTTCTAAGCAATTATCAGCACTGCGATTCCATCGGTGCCCTTGGAATTTGATTCCGAGCAGCAGTTCAAAAGTTAGAAAAAACCCGCTCATTCGTTCACTGAACGTACCCGAGATAAATTTCGGAAGAAGATTATGGGCAAACCGGGCCTCAGAATTAGGTTCCGTCAGAAACTATTTTTCTTGTGAAATTCCCAAGAAAATTAAGAAAAAAAGTTTCCTTGAATTTTACAGGTAAGTACTGCACTCCCACCTTAGTTCTTTACGTCCCCATAATGATATATCAAAAACTAGGGAAACAAATGTGGGTACTGAGCACACATCTAAGCCTCCCGCTCCCAAGTGCTCTACTATAGGTTCCCATGCTGCCATCTGATGCACACTAGAGGAATCGACCATCCACATCGGACCCGCTATTTTCGATCCTCGATCTCCATCGGGACCTCCGCAAACGTCTCCCCATCATCAATGTCCAGCTCCCAATGGTCAATGATATGCGTCGGGTCGTGCACGTATCTCCTCAACTAGGATACGTGGAAGACGTCGTGCACCCAGTACAACTGAGGTGGTAGAGCCAAGAGATAAGCCACCTCACCTATCCTGCTGAGGACCTAGGATGGTCCGATGAAGCGTGGAGACAACATGCCGCCTCGGCCAAATCTATGTAATCCACATCGAGGTGAGACCCGCAAGAAGACGTGGTCGCCATCCTCGAACTCCAGTGGCCTCTACCTCCTGACAGCATAAGACTTCTGCCGGCTCTGAGCTATCCTCATCCTCTCTTGGATGACCTGGACCTTCACTATCGTGGCCTGGACCATCTCTGGTCCCACATGTGCTGAATCCCCAAGGTCTGTCCAGCACAGCGGAGATCTGTAAGGTCAGTCGTACAACGCCTCGTATGGTGCAATCTCAATGGTGGAGTGGTAGCTGGTTTTGTACGTGAACTCCACCAAGGGTAGGTGGTCCTCCCAGCTGTGACCAAAGTCAAGGACACATGCACGGAGCATGTCCTCAAGGGTCTGAATGGTCCTCTCCATCTGACCATCTGTCTGAGGGTGAAAGGCAGTGGTCAGACGTAACTGCATCCTGAATGCCTCCTGCAACCCCTTCCAATGTCGGGAAGAAAAGCGAGCATCTCAATCGGAGAAGATATATGATGGCACACCATGAAGCCGTACAATCTCATGAACATAGAGACATCTCAAGCTCTCCACTAAGCCCCTCTCTCTGATGGGTAAGAAGTCGGCCAACTTGGTGAGTTGGTCGACAATCACCCAAATAGAGTCGTGACCCATGGAAGTGCGTGGAAGTCTAGTCACGAATTCCATATATATCTCGTCCCACTTCCACTCCGAGACCTCCAAGGGCTGTACCAAGCCTGTTGGAACCTGGTGCTCTGCCTTCACCTGCTGGCAGGTGAGGCATTGAGAAACGAACATTGCCACAACCTTTTTTATGCCCGGCCACCGTTGTTGTTGTCTGAGATCCTGGAACATCTTCGCCACGCCAGGATATACCGCCAAAGGGGAAGTGTGAAACTCTCTCAGAAACTCCTCCTGTAAATCAACTGGTACCAAGGTACATCTTATGAAAAGGACGTCGTGTTCTCCTCCTATAGAGAAACCATCAGGTTCCTGTCCTGAGGATATCTGCGCATGCCGCCTCTCACAGTCAGCATCCCCACGATGTGCCCCTTTGACCTGCTTTAGTAGTGGAGGAGTGACTTTGAGTGACTGAAGGAAGGTTTCTCCATCTCTATCCATGAAAGATATTTGCAAAGCGGCTAGCAGCACTATCTCCTCCCCAAGTAGTTGAATTCATGTCCTCATGCTGAGAGCATCGGCTACTACGTTCCCCTTCCCAGGAGTATAGACTATCTCAAAGTCATAATCCTGGAGGAACTCGAGCCATCACTGTTGTCTTTAGAGCGAAGACCACTTCTGATAACTCGAGGTCATGGTTAGCGTAGTTCTTCTCATGCTACCTCAACTGACGTGATCTATAGGCGATCACAGCCCGCTCCTTCATCAGGACACATCTGAGTCTAGTCCCTAATGCATCGCAGTAAACTACGTACCCAACTCCCTCCTCTCATAGCTTCAAGATAGGCACACTGGTCAATCTCTGTCTCAGCTCATGGAAGCTCTACTGACATCTGTCTAATCACACAAATGGTTTCCCCTTCTTCTTCAAAGCTGAGAGTGGTGCCTCAACACTGGAGAAGACTAGCACAAATCTCCGATAGTATCCAGCTAGTCCCATGAAACTCCGCACCTCTGTCATGCTCCTGGGTGGATCCCAAGCTAGAACTACCTCGATCTTCGCAGGATACACCACAAATCCCGCCTCAGAGTTGATGTGTCCCAAAAATTGGATCTCGCGTATCCATAACTAACACTTCGCGAGTTTTCTCTAAAGATGGTGCTCTCGGAGTGTGTCTTCTACAACCCGTAAGTGGTAGGCGTGTTCCACCTCAGTGGTCGAGTATATCAAAATGTCGTCAATGAAAATCACAACAAATCGATCAAGGTATGGCTGAAAGATGTTGTTCATGAAGCCCATGAACACTTCCGGAGCATTGGTTAAACTGAATGGAATAACCAAGAACTCGTAGTGGCCATACCGACATCTGAAGGACGTCTTCTGCACGTCCTCATCCCAAACTCTGAGCTGATGATAGCCTGATCTAAGGTCTATCTTCGAGAACCACCATGATCCCTTGAGCTGATCGAAGAGTTTAATAATCCTCGGTTTCGAATACTTGTTCCTCATTGTCACCCGGTTCAAGAGACAATAGTCGACACAAAGTCGCAAGCTCCCTTCCACCTTCTTGGCGAACAATATCGGTGAAGCCCGGGGTGAAACAATGGGCCAGATGAATCCCTTGCCCTGAAAGTCCTCCAACTGTACCCGTAGCTCTCGTAGCTCAGCGGGGGCCATCCGATATGCTGGGATGGATATAGGGGTTGTCCCAGGGTACAAATCAATATAAAATTCTACCTCTCTGTGAGGAGGTAGTCCTGGAACATTTTCTGGAAAAACATCAGCATACTGATCCACCACTTTAAGAAAACCAGGACTCCACACGTCAACTGCTCCTAGGATGAGGCTAGCAAACTGATGAGTGATGGGCTATCCTCTCCTCTGTGAGAGTCAATCCTATGCTGCAAAGGCTACCTTCTTGTCGATGAAGGTGAACCTGATCCCGTCGGTGCGTACACACTGCACCTTGAATCTAATACAGTCTTTATGAGAATGGACTATAGATAACCAATCCGTGCCCAAGATGATGTCGTAAGGCCTCAACGCCGCTACAAGAAGATCACAGCCGAAGCTCTCGCCTCCTAGAGTAATATCACACTGCCGGCACTAGTGCGTAATCATCGAGTCTGCTCCTATAGGAGTCTCTAGCCGTAAGGATCGAGGCAATGGCTCTGTCGGAATCTCCGAGCTCCAAACAAGGGAAGCGGATATGAAATAATTACTCGCTCTTGTGTCTATAAAAACTGCAGCAAAGGTGGAATAGACACAGATTGTACCTCGAATCATCTCAGGCGTGCCGTGGTCGTAGGCCTCCGTTGCATGAAGTTGTGCTTGTCTCTGCCCGCCTTCTCCCTGTGGTCGGGGTGGACCTCCTGGTGGTGGTGGTGGTAGAGCCTCAAAGTGTCTCCCACCACCTTCTGCTCCGCCAACTCCTCTGCCTCATCTGCCTACTCCCTGCGGACCGCCACGTTTTACCCTCTTCCTCTGCCTAGGTGGACCCTCAACCGTCTCCTGCTCCTCGCCAGGGCGGGTCAGGCAGTCACGAGCCATGTGGCCCTACCCTCCACATGCATAGCACTTTCTACCTCTCGAAAGACTGGCTCCGCGCTATGTTCCCCGCACTACTGAGCCAGTGTCCTGAGGTCATCTGCCTGAGGGTATGGTCTACCTGGACCCATTAGTCATCCTTCAACTGCCTTCTGCAGAAGACTTCACTACGTGCCACCCTGCGGTAGGTCTCGCTACTGAAGTAGGCACAACAAAGAAGCTCTCGATGAGAAGGGCTCGCTCGAGTACCCATGCCTGTGTCGGAATGCTGAGGGAGATCAGTGATGACATGATCTCATCCCTCAATCCCGTCTCAAAGGTCCGGGACTGGAAGAATGGGTCTCGTACCATGTCTGTCATGTAGTGCGATAGATCGGTAAATCTCGCCGAGTACTGGGCGACCGACAAGCTTCCCTACTATAGATATAGAAGCTCCTGGATGTGCATTGCACAGAGGGTGGCTGGGATGAACTCCGAGCGGAAGAGGCTCTCAAAGTCCGTCCATAGGAGAGATACCTCATCGTGCACCTGTAGCATAAAGCTCCACCATCTGCCTGTTGTCCCGTGCAGGAGGATTGCTGCAAGGACCACCATGAGGTCTGATGGTGTCCTCACTAACCTGAAAACCCATACAACTGCCTCCATCAAATCCTCGGCTGCCTAAGGGTCCATCTCCTCGTGGAACCTGGGTTGTTGATGGTTCTGAAACTCATGTAGTGCACTAAGGATATGTGCATTGTCAGTGGTTGGGGCTTGTAGCATCGGTGGCTTGGCGGGTAGATGTACCACCAGTGCCTATACTGTCAAAGGGCCCGGTACCGAGGCCTTGTCACTCGGTGGGCTGTCGTCATGTACAACGCTCAGAACCCTAGCTGGCTGCCATCATGGGGACATCCTGAAAAGAAACAGGTGCGTAACGGTCAAATATTATACCTGGGGAGCTGACATAAGTAATCACAAATAAAACTTGAAATATACATTCAATCAATGTTTTCGTGCATGAAGTCGGAAATCAGGATTCAGGGTCCTAGTGTATGGATACGTCAGCCGCCGCACCAACACTGGACTCCCTGGAATGATAAACACACTCAATACTCTAAAAACTGTTTCTTAACAATGAAAAAGATTAGAGTCTTGAGTTCTGTGGTAGAACTGAACTCCTATGATACCAATTTGTCACGACCCGTCCTTACGACACGTGTCGTGACTACCCCAAGCACGCCTTCCATAGGCCATGGGCTGGCGACTAGCACCAAGGCGTAATTCCCGGTAAAAAGGGAAGGCATTGCCTTTGTAAAGTAACAAACACCACAGATCAAGCAAGAAGAAGTAAACATGAAGTAAAAACTGGGTACAACAGTAACTTCAGAAAAGTAAGTGGGCAAGAATACAAACCCAAACTGAAAGTAAAGTACAACTGGAAAGGGAAAATAGCAACTGAAAGTAAAACCGCAACGTCAAGCCGTCCACTGGAAGTCCCACATGAAGGTGGGTACAGATAGCCTCCACAGCTCCTCGGGTCCAGCCGTCTGCTCCGAGTACTCCCCGCCCAGTGGTCCACCTCCGGGTACCGACCTCCTCCTTGTGCCTCAACCACTATCATCACTGTCTGTCGTCTGCATCCAACACAATGTAGTGTGGGCATAACCCCTGTAGGGGTGAGTATAAGCTACTCAATAGGGACCCCGAGACCCCCGAATGTCTCCATGAATCCACAGAGGATAATACATAAAGTAAAAATACAATCACGAAGTAACATCCAACACTACTTAGGTATAGGCCCATACATATACCTATGTCATCAATTCTCATTCGTCTCCAACATCCGAGCCCAAGTACAACCCAGTCCACACAGGAAAACACATCCAAATCCACACAGGAAATCATTACGTAATCCAGACAGGATATCAAGTCAAACTTATCAAAGATAAGGATTGAAAATGAAGACTCAGCTCACACATGTATACTTATTCGTATGATGACAGAGATGATCAGATGTATCCACTGATTCATCTAAGCCATCGGACCCACACAGGATCGATAGGTACTAACCCCTGCATTGACCCACAAAGGATCGATAGGTACTAACCCCCACAATGAACCACACAAGATCAGACCCACACAAGATCTGTAGGCGCTGGACTACCCAAAACCGCTGAGTTCTGACCCACAGAGAATTGGTAGCACTGATCCACGTAGGATCGCTGAATTCTGTAGTCGTCGCCGTTGAATCCACGGAGGATTTCTGTACAGTCGGCATCGTCGTCGCAGTCGCAACCAGCTCTAGGGTTCCCGCACACAGCAAGCTCATTCGAGAGGGTCCGCTCCACGAGCTGAGGGTATGATACATCAACTAACCTGTAGTCTGATTTTGATGTATCCAAAAGTTCCGTATCGTCAACATGAACTCAACGTCACAGACGGCGCGTCAATCGGACGCCCGGTCTGAGAGTTATTGGCTTTTTCGTCCCAAGTGCCCGGTTGGTTTTTAAGTCAAAACCAACTCGGACGTACTCCAACTGTGTCCAAACCTCTAGAGGAGTAAGACAAATGGTCTTTATCACTAAGATGAATCCAACAAAGTCGATGGCACGTCAATTGGACGTTCAAAACTTATGTTATAAGCGTTTCTGCTCCGAGGGCCCGGTTGATTTCGTGTACGATCGAACCCACCCGAACCCAAAGTACTCTGAAACCTTGAGTGTAATATATAAAAACAATCGTCTCATTCTAAGGATCCAATCTCCACTAACGGTGCGTCGATCAGAGGTCTGCAGACCTAGTTATGGTCAAAAGACCATGAGAGGTCCATAAGTGGGGGTTTCGGGCCCGGACCGACCCGACCCGAGACCCCCCGAGTCAACCCGACCCGGGTCCGGGTCCGGCCCAGCCTGCTTCATCGTTGTCCGCCGATCCGCACACCAAGAACGAAGAGACGGTGGGTTCGGACTTGTTTGTTGGTCCGCACCCACTGCGCTAGAAGTTTAAAAAGACTTCCGACAATATTTAACCCATGACGATGATATAAATCACATAGATTTAATTGAACCAAAACCCCTACCACAAGCGTCGTCGAGCAAGGGTTCATCACGGAAAATCACGTTGCGGAAGAAGGCGTCGTGGAAGGGGGATCATCGTGTCGCGGAGAAGGAACGTCACAGAAGAAGCGTCACGGAAGAAGCGTCGCAGAAGAAGGATCGCCGCGTCGCGGAGAAAGGATTCGTCGGCGTCGCGTCGTCAATCTCCAAGGCTCCGGTGTTCTTGTCGACCTTAATCGGAGGATGGCGTTATTCGCTTTCATCGCATTCTACATCGAGGAGGAAGAACTTCAAGGCTTGAGAGAATTCTCCCAATTCCTCTCGCATAATCATCCTCTAAAATAATAAGAGTTTTCTTATTTTATTAACACAATCCAACGTTTGAATTTCACAAAGAATTGAAACAAACAATTAAATGAATTAATTGCAACGTTTAAACCGCCCAAATTAATGATGCGTTTATTAACCAAATTAAACGCAATGGTTAAATTCATTACTCAATATGGATATTTATAAATTCATATCCATTACTCAATATGGATATTTTATAAGGCACATTATTCAGAAATTAAATCAACTATTAAATATATGAAAATATATTTGAACAGGTAAGACATGAGATGGGGATTAGTTAATTCAAGCTTCTTGATCCATCAGTCGTCTCATGGGATGGATAATTTTTCTAAACCCATATAAATGAGTTTTAACACATTCTTTTTTAGACTAACTTGATGATTGATCTTTTTGAAAAAGTTATAATGTTCATGGGAAACATGATGAAAAATAATTATGAACTTCAATCATTTTATTTATCATTATTATCCATGATATTCCCACAATGATAAAATATATAGATGAATTTAATTTTCAGTTTATTGATTAAATGGAATGTATTTTTATTTATTTACCATGAGATATTTATTTTTTTAATTATTTTATCATGATAGTAATGTTATTTTAATGGAATGAGTTTTCAGTTTTTAACCATGACATATTATTTATGCACATCTTTCTCAGTTTGCTGATTACATGGAATACATGTTTAATTATTTACTTCACCATATTTATTATTCCAATTAATTCATTATATATTATCTTATACATAACCCTTACTGAGAATTTTGGATCACACTTATTTTATTTCCTTTCCCTATGATTCCACGATGATTATTTTGACAGATATGATGGGATATGCTAGACAAAATAAAGTTATTTTAAAAAACATTATGTTGTAATTTAATTTTTCCAAAGTAATGTAAGACTAATATATGTATATAGTTTAACAAAAAAACATATCGGTCCTTTTATATATGATTCCATGAATCTTATACTAATGTAATTCTCATAAGAAATGATTGCGGACTTCTTGATTTTTGGTTTCTATAAATAGCTTATACAACCATCCCAAAACATTATTATAATATCAACTAAAGTACATATATCATCAACACCATAGTAAATATCATTTAGTGGGGATATCAAAATCATATCAATATGATCACCCTCCTAATAAACATTTTTATTTAATTTAAATTGAACTATTATCTACATGAAATTTGAATCAGAATGTTCACCATAAAAAAATTTAAATTGTGTTATGAAAGAATATGAAAAAAATTATTCATAAGGTCACAAGAGAGGACACATGAACTATCTAACCACATCATTTATTCCCCTATTATCCATAATATAGATATGTCTCCCAATAGCGGGACTGATAAATGCAGTAGATACTTATTCTAAATGATTGATATTTTAAATATGAAGAGACTAATTTTGATTTGGTGGTTATTTACATCTTCCAATTTTTATAGTTTTTATTGGTAGCTGAATAAAAATCCATATCATAGCTTTATATTTCACACCACTAAAATGATTTTTTTTAGCTTACCATTCCAAGGAAACTAATATAGATAATACCAATGTATTATTCCCTATATAGTGTGGACCAAAAAATTGTAAAAAAAGATCCTTCAAAAAATAATGCCTGAGATATAAAATTTTGTACAACTGGGTTCTCACCTATCTAATGCTTGAATCAAATAAAAATATAGTGGACACTATCCAATTGTTTTTAATTGTGTTTAAATATAATTCAATTTCATTACAATCCTTATTCCATGAAACATTATTAAAAATACTCCCGATTGGTTTATGTGTTTTTGTTACTTAGTCGATGAGATTAAAACATCATAATCCTACCAAAAATTAATATGTCTCTCCTACCATGATTTATATATATAATTACACTTACCTTTTCCCCAAAAATATTCTTATATCATGAATAAAAATAAAAAATTTCTTACGGAGAATCTAAGTATTGGTAAGGGAAGATCCAAACGTATAAATAGTACCTCTTCCAATATTATAATAAAATATCACTATAGAACTAGTTGGATTTTGGACAATCATTACACTCTGATATGACCATTATATACAAGGTTCTATATTTTACTCCATGTTTTTCTTTCTCATTAATACCAATAGGTGTTCACACATTCCTCAACTATTTTTAATCATTGAAGTTCGATATCATATTTCTAAAACAATCAAAGATATATCGGATGTGATGAGAATGCACAATTCTACATCATCTAAAACATGTGGCCATACATACAACTCTAGAGGCTTATTTTCATTCACTAACACCAACTATAGTAAGTAATGAAAAATCACCACCATAAAATCATCATCCTTCTAAAATTTTGTATTATAATCCATGGTATCTTCCACTAACACACATTCAATAAATCTGAGCAGCTCTTCTTTGAGAGGTGTGTAGGTGAACTCATCCTTAGTTCCCATCAATATTATAAAAATGTTCATTTATAACTAGAATAAAATTTCATTCCATTGGTACCATTAAATTTTTTCTAGAGTTTTAAGTATCAAAAAATAAATATCATTTCTCATTATACTTGTTTCAGGATGTTTTCCAAAATAATTTTAATAATCATTTTTCTAGAGAACTCATACAAACATATTTATAGCCTATCTAAAAATGTCCGAATCTCTTACAATTGAAAATATATTTTCATATCCATGTTCATTACCACATTGGATATCAGATGATCCGTTTTGGAATTGTATTCACCAATAAAATATGAATTAGTCACTATTTCTTATGTCACACAATATAATAAAATAAAAATCAAGAACCTACTCTGTCTATTTTATCATGACAAATAACTCGTCTTTATAAATTCACCCAATCTTAAATTTCCTTCTAGAATGAGATAAAATCAATTTTTATAATCACTTTCTCAAGAATTAATATGCATAATCATGACATTATCTCAACAAAAGCACCAATTGAATGGTTTTCTGGTGTGAGAGAGATAAAATAATGTTTCAATTAATTTATTTAAATTCATTATACATTAATTATTGGAATAGTGAGTTCATAAGAAATTAAAGAAGTGGATGAATAATTTCCCAAGGATAAATTTAACCCAAGGATGATGCAGAACCATTAAAACAAAATCTTTTAGAAGTCAACCGAATAAAAATTCATAATTTCTAACTACTAAGGAACCTCTCCATTATCCCCTAACATAACCAATAATTTTGAAAAAATAAAATTACCTGAGTCATTATGAGATTTAAATTCCCATTGTATTTTGATCTTTTCATTGTGTGGTAGTTTCATTTAGATAATCAGTACTCAAAATGGGTATCCTAGCATTTCAACATTCATAAAATGTGTTTTGAGGCATACATAAGAGCCCAAGGGATGTCCTAGGTGTTCAAGAGGATGCCGGACAAGGCATGTGGTGGCAAGGGCTAGTAAAAAATAATAGAATCCACTGACAAGTTGGTGGGATTCCACTAGCAATACAGTGGACAAAATAACATAATTTTCCACTAGATGGGACCACTAACTTACATGTGAACAAAAATCGTACAAGCAAAGGAGCCCCAGCTGACCAGAGAAACCTAATGGCTAGATATTGTGGGATTTTATTGGATTTTTACCAGTTTAAATTTCATATTTTACAGGATAGGGGTGTTAATTATTTATGTGGTTTGGTTTATCAGGGGATCCTTTTTCAGTAATGTACCCCCACCTGTCTTCGCTCCATAAATCCCCAATGTAACGGGGTGGTTCATGGATGTTTCATTATGTACTTTTTGAGGTAGGATATTATCCTTATTATACAATATATATTCTCTCTATTTTTCTTTTATTTACATCCAAATGTCTCGTGTTTCTAATGATATATTTCAACGAAGCATTAACAAATCTATGCACCTAAAGGTGATTTCATATTTGGCTTATAGGGGATTTTTGAGACAACAAAACAAGTTCGTATTGTTCATTTTAGAGAATTTATTCCTCTTTCTCAATTTATTTAGCATTTTTAGTTATTTTGGGGGGAATCATCATTCAAATTAGTTTTATAATTTCATTATTTTTTGTGGAATATATCCAAGGGTGTGTTGGGAATGGAAAGTATAATGTTTCTTAATATTACAATGACCTTAATCTTCCTGATGGGTCAAGAACCTATTATTATAATTATGGTTTTTGGTTTAAATTAATTAATTAATTTATTTAATTATATTTTTGGATAAGGTGTGTTATTAAAGTCTTTTAGTGGTTTGAATGGAATTAGGATGGATTTAATAAATCCCTGAGGGTTCCATAATGGAGGTAGAGCTTAGGCGAGCCCTGAAAATGATAACAAGGCTACGAAATAAAAGGAGAATGGACATAACTATGGTAAGGGGACTTGAAATTTCTATATATCTTGGTTATTGAGTAATTTTATGTTCATGTTGTATCATTAATTTTTTATCCTATAGGTTGAATGTTGTCTGTTTTTTAATGGTTGGGGCTAAAGCCTCAATTTATTATTAAAGCAATGACCTCTTTAGACTGGGTAGAGGTTGACCCATTACATAGACAGAAGTCCCAAGGCCAAATGGCCTTAATACTAGGCTAGAATGCCAATTTTTTTGGCACAATGGACCCCTCAGTGAACAGTACTGAAACAGTACCCACGCTACTACAATACCACCGCTGCTACAGTACCAGGTACAGTCCCTCCCCCGCTATAGTGTTAACACTACTACAGCCCTCCGCTGCTACAGTGGTTCATGTATATCAATCTCTTGGGATCGAGGTTGGTGGATTGTACGTTTCTGTTGATAGTCCATGAGTATTTTGTTCAAATTCTACAAATTCCCTTGGGTGGGGAATTGTGGGTATCCTGTTTTTCCCCTACTGTTTCCTTGTTTACTTGATTTCTATAGTATAGGTTTATGCTTGTGAGTAGAGTAATTTATTTTGTGGTCAGGTTGCATTGACATGCTTGTTGTACTGTATAGTGTTTCCCAGTTTCCATTCCTAGTTGTAGGATAGTGGAAAAAGTTTCTTTGCGTTGCTGTTGAGCCTTAGACTGATAGCCAAGAAGTTCATGAGGTTTACTTGGATGATGTATGTGCGCTGAGCATGTTTATTTCCACACAGGACTGTGAGTACCTAGTGTAGCAGACCATAGGGAGAATTGACCTAAGGGGTTCTCTAGAGTGTCTTTTAATACGATTTGAGACCACATGGGGAATTGACGATGAGTACTTCCTCAGAGAGTATGTAGTTCCTCGATGTAGGCCACATGGGGAATGAGATGTTGAGTGCTTCCCCAGAGGGCCTTTAGTATGATACGAGACTATAGGGGGAATTTACAGTGAGTGCTTCCTCAAAGAGTTTATTAATTTCATAGTTGAACCAAAGGGGTTAGACTGTGTGTGCCTCCTAGAGGGTTGCTAGTGCTTTGGTTGAACCATAAGTGTTAGGCTGAGAGAGCTAACCAGAGATTTACCTGTTTTATTCCTGTTGCTGGTTGCTTACTTGTGTACTTTATTTGTACGAACTGTGGATTGTAGTTGTTGCGTGCATTACTGTTTACTGCTTTCTACACTTTTAATTTCCTTGTATAGATTGACTATTGGCCACAAATATTTGGGTGATTTCCTAATGGGATTGCATCTCACACTCTGTTTGGGCCACGATTTTGGGCCCAATCAGACTATGTTGCTGCAGGTATAGATAAGGGCAAGCGCCCTTCTACTCTAGGTTCTTGATGGCACTCGAGCTGGAGAGCATGAGACCAAGCCGGGGCTCATGATTCTGAGGAGTTTATCTTGTTTTCCATTGTAATTTGTTTTCAGTTGTACTTCAGCACGTTGGATTGTTTGCTGCTTTCCATAGACATATATACCATCACTACGAGAAAAATGGGCATTTGCGACGGGGATAAATCACTTCGCAAATAGTCCCGTTAGAAACTTATTTGCGACAGAGGAATTTGCCCGTTGCAAATAAGTAGGTATTTGCGATGGGTTAGCTTTCCCCGTCGCAAAAGGACTGGCGCGCTTTGCAGGCCAAATCGCGGGAAAGTTATTTGCGACGGGAATATACCCCCGTCGCAAATAGTATGTCGGCAGGTTATTATTTGCGACGGGTACCATCACAAATAACTATTTAACCGTTGACCGTAATAATTGAGGGCCAAGTTATTTGCGACAGGTACTGTCGTAAATAGAACTATTTGCGAGGGGTATCCCGTCGCAAATAGTCCCGTCGCAAATAATCTAACCTATAAATACCCCCCCCCCATCCGTTTTTTTCATTCATTCTCAAACTCCATCTTTTCCTTCCTCAAAACTCTATTTTTAGAGTTCAGCGTTTCTTAAGTTTACATTTTTTTTCTTAGTTGATATTGAAGTTTTCAACAACGCTCAGAGATCATGTTCAGATCAATTTAATTGTATTTATGTTTATTTTATTTTAATATTTATTTTCAATTTTTTATTAGTCTCAATTGTTTTTAATTAGTTGTAATTTAATTATGTTTACATTGTTTTGTTACTTAATAAATTTAAATTATTAGTATTCATTGTTCATAGTTAATGGTAATTAGGAATAATTAGTAATAATTTCCAATAATTAAGAATAAATGATAAAAATTAGTAATAAATACCAATAATTAGGAATAATTAGTAATAATTAGTAATAATTAGTAATAATTAGTAATAATTACCAATAATTAGTAATAATTTCCAATAATTACCAATAATTTGTAATAATTAGTAATAATTACTAATAATTACTAATAATTAACAATAATTAGTAATAATTACTAATAATTTGCAATAATTAGTAATAATTACCCATAATTAGTAATAATTACCAATAATTACCAATATTTAGTACTAAATAGTAATAATTACTAATAATTACCAATAATTAGTAATAATTAGTAATAATTACCAATAATTACCAATAATTTCTAATAATTAGTTATAATTAATAATAATTAACAATAATTAGCAATAATTAGTAATAATTACCAATAATTAGTAATAATTACCAATAATTAGTAATAATTACAAATAATTATCAATAATTAATAATAATTACCAATAATTATCCATAATTAGTAATAATTACCAATAATTATCCATAATTAGTAATAATTACCAATAATTACCAAGAATAACCAATAATTAGTAATAATTTACTAATTATCAATAATTATCCATAATTAGTAATAATTACCAATAATTAGTAATAATTACCAATAATTATCCATAGTTAGTAATAATTACTGACAATTATCCATAATTAGTAATAATTACCAATAATTACCAATAATTATCTCTAATTAGTAATAATTGGTAATAATTAGTAATAATTACCAATAATTACCACTAATTAGTAATAATTAATAATAATTACCAATAATTAGTAATAATTCGTAATAATTACCAATAATTAGTAATAATTACCAATAATTAGTAATAATTACCAATAATTAGTAACAATTACCAATAATTAGTAATAATTGCCAATAATTAGTAATAATTACAAATAATTTCCAATAATTACCATTAGTTATAAATAATTACCAATAATTATCCATAATTAGTAACAATTACTGATAATTATCCATAATTAGTAATAATTACCAATAATTACCAATAATTAGTAATAATTGGTAATAATTAGTAATAATTACCAATAATTACCACTAATTAGTAATAATTAATAATAATTACCAATAATTACCTACAATTAGTAATAATTACCAATAATTAGTAATAATTACCAATAATTAGTAATAATTATCAATAATTAATAATAAATTATAATAATTGCCAATAATTGCCAATAATTACCAATAATTTCCAATAATTAAGAATAATTACCAATAATTAGGAATAATTACCAATAATTAGGAATAATTATCAATAATTAGGAATAATTACCAATAATTATGAATAATTACCAATAATTAGGAATAATTACCAATAATTAGGAATGATTCGTAACGATTACCAGTAATTAGTAATAATTATCAATAATTAGTAAGAATTACCAATAATTAGGAATAATTACCAATAATTAGGAATAATAACATTATTACATTATTAGTATATTTTATTATTAATATTAAAATGATATAATTTTTTATATTATATACAATTCTCCTTTCTTCTATGTGTTTTCTGTCTCCACATGTAATATTTGTATGTGGAGATAGAAAACACATAGATGAAAGGAGAATTATATATAATATAGATAATTATATTATTTTAATATTAATAATAAAATATACTAATAATGTTGTTATTTCTAATTTTTGGTAATTATTCCTAATTTTTGGTAATTATATGAATAATTACCAATAATTAGGAATAATTACCAATAATTACGAATAATTAGGAATAATTACCAATAATTAGGAATAATTACCAATAATTAGGAATAATTACCAATAATTAGGAATAATTATCAATAATTAGGAATAATTACCAATAATTAAGAATAATTACCAATAATTAGAAATAATTACCAATAATTAGGAATAATTACCAATAATTATGAATAATAACATTATTACATTATAAGTATATTTTATTATTAATATTAAAATAATATAATTTTCTATATTATATACATTTCTCCTTTCTTCTGTGTGTTTTCTGTCTCCACATGTAATATTTGCATTCGTTTTCAAAATTATCAACCTACTCACTAATGGAGAGGTGAAAGTGAATGCAAATATTACATGTGGAGACAGAATTTTAAACACATAGATTAAAGGAGAATTGTATATAAAATAGAAAATTATATTATTTTAATATTAATAATAAAATATATTAATAATGTAATAATGTTATTATTATATAATTAATATTTATGAAAAAATAATATTAGTACTACGAAAATAATAAAAAATTTATATAATATTAAAATTATCAATATTTGTAACAGGTTTTTCTTTATTCTCAACATATTCAATTATTAAAGGGTCAATTTTTAGGTCTATCTCAATAAAAAATTTGCGTCAGTCATGTATGATGTAAACTCTATAATTTTCCTCGCTTGAGTGTTTTTTCTAACAAATTATTCAAAACCAGTAATACTTTTATATTTTATAGAAAAATATGGAACAACGAGGTCATCAACAATCATTATTAGGTGACCGCATTTGGATAAATCAACGTAGAAATCCAAACGGTTCTGGTTTAAATCCAGTATATGTAGAGGGTGTGGAGACTTTTTTATCATTTGCGGCATCAAATCCAGAATTTGTTTCAGAAGGCAAAATAAAATTCCCTTGTAGAAAATGTGCATTGAGAACGTTTGACATGTTTGAAAAAGTGGGGGGACATCTCTTGCATTTTGGTTCTCAACCAGATTATGTTTTTTGGTATCAACACGGTGAACGCAGTTCCATAGCAGGTGATGCCAACATGATTCCAGATCCATCCTGGTTTCAAGATTTAGTACATGATGTTGCAGGTTCATCTGTTCAACGTACAAAAACTCCGGCTGATATAGCTTCAAATCCTGAGTTGGCACCGTCTAAATTTTATGAGTTGTTGAGGTCTGCTAAGGATGCATTATATCCTGGCTGCAAGATGAGCAAATTAGAAGTAGTTGAAAAATTTATGGCTATCAAATCAGATAACGCAATGTCAAACACCTTTTTTGACCAGATATTTTCTTTTCTTAAAGAATTTTTACCCAAAGGAAATGTTTTTCCTGCAAATTACTATGAGAGTAAGAGGCTGGTTTGAAATTTGGGACTTACTTGTCAGAATATTCATGCATGTTCAAATGACTGCATTTTATATTCTAGGGAAAATGAGTCATTGGATTGTTGTCCCACATGTGGGCAACTGAGATATAAAGAAGGACAACATGGGAAGTCTGGTTTGACTCCTGTAAAACAGTTGAGATATTTTCCACTTACATCCATACTTCAACGTTTATTCATGTCAAAGAATACAATGACAATGATGTCATGGCATAAAGAAAATATTTCAACCGATAAAATCTTGAATCATCCAGCCGTTGGTGATTCATGGAAACATTTTGATAGAGTGCATCTATCCTTTTCTTTAGAAGCTAGAAATGTTCGACTGGGCCTTTCCACTGATGGTTTCTGTCCGTTCGGATCTTATGGTAGTCAATATTCATGTTGGCCTATTTTTTTAACTCCGTACAATTTACCTCCATGGATGTTGATGAAGGATCCATATATCTTTTTTTACTTTACTAATTCCAGGACATCCTAAGAAAAATATTGATGTTTTTTTGAAACCATTGATTGATTAATTATGTTTATTATGGAGTACTATTGTCAGTACATATGATGTGGCAACAAAACAGAATTTTATACTGAGAGCAGCATTGAAGTGGACAATTAGTGACTTCCCGGCTTATGGGATGTTATCTGGCTGGAGTACACATGGTCATAAATCATGTCCTTACTGTATGGGAGAGGAAAAAGTATTTATGCTCATTCATGGAATGAAACCTTGTTATTTTGACTGTCATCGCATATTTCTTCCAGCCGATCATCCTTTTCACAGAAACAGATCTCATTTCAGAAAAGGAACAGTTGAAAGGGATGGACCTCCAAAAATACTATCAGGTTCGGAGTTAAAATCAGTTGTATTTTCATTACCTCCCATCACTTTTGGTCCCACAATAAACCAACAGAAAATTTATGGTTTTGGAAAAGAACACAATTGGATTAAACGTAGCATATTTTGGGATTTTCCATATTGGTCTCATTTGTTGGTCCGACACATGTTAGATGTCATGCATATTGAGAAGAACTGTTTTGATAATTTGTTTCATACAGTTTTGGATATGCCAAGAAAGATCAAAGACAATGTAAATGCATGTTTAGATCTTGCCCAAATTTGCAGGCGTCCTGTACTGGAACTATTTGAGAATGTCAGAACAGAAAGGTTACTGAAACCAAAAGCAGCTTATACATTGTCTAAATAAAACCGTTTATTATTTTGTCAGTGGATTGTAGATTTGGGACCTCCAGATGGTTGTGCTTCCAATTTGGTTAGATGTGTAAAGAATGGTCATATTACTGGATTAAAAGGCCATGATTGTCATGTTATAATGGAAATACTTCTACCCATTGGATTAAGAGGTCTGTTGAATTCTGTGATTTGGGATTCCATAACTGACATGTCTCATTTTTTTGGGGAAATTTGTGCAGCTACAGCAGATTATGATGCTCTATACAAACTTGAAGAAGATGTTGTTGTAATTATATGTAAACTGGAAAAAATATTTCCACCGTCTTTCTTTGACTCAATGGAACATTTGATGTTACATTTTCCATATGAAGCCAAATTTGGAGATCCAGTATAGTTTCTATGGATGTACCCATTTGAAAGATGCATGCAAAAATTGAAAAAAAAATTACGTAACAAAACATCTGTTGAAGGATCTATTGCAGAAGCTTATTTGCAAGAGAAAATATCTTTTTTCTCCTCCCATTATTTTGAATTTGAGTATCCTTCAAAACACAACCGAATGGGATGGAACGAGAGGAATATTGATGAAATCGACAATCAAATATCTGTTTTCAACCAGCCAGATCTTGGTTTTGGTGGAGTTTATGAACGCTGGCTTCCGGATGATGAACATCACAGAGCTCATATGTATGTTCTACTCAACTGTGAAGAGATGACATCAGTTGTATTGTAAGTGTTTATATCACATATTAAATCATTTATTTTATAGTAAATAAATTTTGTTTTTATAGGTTGTATGATAATCATATCAAGAAAAAAAATCCACAAATTACAGCAGCTGCTCTTAAAGAACGCTGACTGAAAAATTTCTCTCAGTGGTTTCAAAGACTAGTAATATAAATTCTTTATCTTTTAGCAACTCATTCAATGTATAGTTTACTATATTGATAATTATTTCATAAATTTTCAGGTGTCTCAACATGCTGATAAAATTGACAAACGGCTATGTATATTCAGTAACCCACCTTCCAAACTTGTTAAAACTTATAATGAATATGTGGTGAATGGATTTCGATTTCACACACATGCATATGGGGAATCGAAAAAAATAGTGAATAATGGAGTTATCTTGAGAGGATCTCATCATCAAGAAAATGAATTTGACTTTTATGGCATACTTGATGAAATCATTGAACTCTGTTATCTTGGACAACATTACATAACCATGTTCAAATGTCGGTGGTTGGATACAGAGAGAGGCGTGCGTGTTCATCCGACTCATGGAATCATCGATATTAAATGTAAAAGTGTTCTTGCTGTAAATGAACCATTCTTATTGGCTCAACAGGCACATCAAGTTTATTATGCAATGTACTGTGCTACATCAAGAGAATTGATTGATTGGTGTAGTGTTATAAAAATCAAAATTCGAGACAATCAGTTTAGTCAAAGTGAATGTGCTTTCAAGGATGTGCAAAGAATTGAAGTTTTTCAAGAGTGTAATCAAAATAAATCTTTTTTACAAAGAGACATGAGTATCGATGATGAAACCCTACATTTAAGAGTCGGTGATGACGATGATGTTAATGATGTCACATATGAATTTGAAATTGTAAGAGATGAAGCTACTGGAACTCGAATGGATATCGATGATGTTGAGGAGGAATATGAAGAAGACATTGACATATATGAAGATGATGATGAAGATGAACACTGATAGAATTCCATTGTTTTTATATACAATAATATATATATATATATATATATATAATAGTAATTATCAATTATTTTCTAACAACATTAACATTTTCTGTTTCAGATGGATGACGACACATTTCGTGAGTTGGCAGATGCTGACCTGACTTTCGATGCGGATGAGTTGCTGGTAGATGACCCTCAGGCTGAAGGCGCTCCAGGGAGTACGCAGAGGGGGCGCGGTCTTGCACGATTGATAATTCCTAACCCCGTCCCCGAGTGACGTCCACGTCTTGGGTTTGATCCACGCACACAGAGGTGTGATAACCCATGTGATAATCTGTGGATTTGACTAAGATTTCATTAATCTATTCACATAATAAATGTTTATTATTTTTACAGTTTTCTGCATATAGCAGTCAGACAGGGCAGCGCTATTTTGCGCAACTATTTCTCTCAGCCGTGGACCACAAAGGAGCAGATTCCCATTGATGTGTAGCAGGCCATGTTCGACCATTGGTTGGTACGTACAAAAATAAATAATTTTTATTTTGAAAATTATTTCATTTCTAACTTGATATTTTGATTTATTTGTAGGGTTTATGGTATCCGATTGAGGATACCATGCGTGACACCATCCACAAGGCATGGGAGGTGGCCATGTCTGATCGCTTTCGTCAGTTTTTGCACAATTTAAGAAAAGAGGCCACGAAGAAAGCAAGAGTGTCAGATTTTGACGAGTCGTGTAGAGGACACCGACCAGAGTACATTTCATCCCATGTATGGGATGGATTATGTGCGCACTAGTTGAGTGGTGCCTTTCAGAGGAGATCATCGGTGGGGAGGCAGAATCGGGGGAGACAGGAGGTGACTCATCAAGCTGGGAGTCATTCTTTCAGTACTCACTGATATCATCTGGTACATACATTATTTATAAATATTTTATATAACTATAAATATTAACAATTTATTTATTATTCTTATAGGCTGTTGAGCACCCTGATATTACGGAGTACGACGTATATCAGAGGATGTATAGTGATCCTGCTACTGGGGAGCTCAGAGGTGATTGTCAGCATCACATCGTGGTAAGTATTATTTGTTTTCATGTTTAAAAATTAACTGCATATAATATATTCACAATTTTAATTTTAAATTGAAACTACAGGAGTCATATGAGGCCACAACGTCACAGACCCGGCCTGAGAGTCAGGCCGAGTCATCAGATCAGACCACTGGCTGTCAGTTTGATGAGGCGGCATGGATGCAGGCCACCCATTATGCCTTCGATAAGGTCCGGGTAGTTTGTATTAGCTCTCGACTGACTCCCAGAGATTATTATGGCAGTGATGCGATGTCGGCGTCCAGCTCGAGAGGAGCTCGTGCATCTTATTCTGCTACACAGTATGAGGATCAGTTGCGATCTCAGACTGCACTGATTTAGAGTCTCCGACAGGAGCAGGAGCAGATGCGTCAGCAGTAGCAGTAGCATGAGGAGGAGCGTCGACGCCAGCAACAGCTATATGAGGAGCAGAAGAGTTGGTGGCAGCAGCAGCACCAAGAGCAGATGGAGTACATGCACCGACTCACTCATGCTTTAGGGATGGAGTTTCCTCCACCAGCATCTACAGATCCCCCCCTCCCCCTCCTTCAGATTAGATTTTGTTTTTATATTATAAAGTTTGTTAAATCAAAATATGAATTTTTTTTCTATTCGTAGTTTCTATCTCATTATAAAATAGTATTAATATTATATTTTTAAATAAAAATATTAATATGAATAATAATATTATTTATATTTTATAATATTAAAATTTATATATATATTAAAATTTTATAATATTATAATTTAATTATATTTTTTTGTAATATTGGAATTATTTTAATATTTGAATGTAAAATAATTCTACTATTTTTATATTAATTAAAATAACTTATTAATATTTTTTTTATTTATGAATTATAATTCTAATATTATTATATTAATTAAATCATTTATTAATATTCTGTTATTTTATATTTTTGAATTATAATTCTATTATTATTATATTAATTAAAATAATTTATTAATTATTTATTATTTTTATTTGTGAATTATAATTATATTATTATATTAATTAAAATCATTTATTAATATTTTATTATTTTTAATTTTTGAATTATAATTGGATTATTATTATATTAAATAAAATAATTTATTAATAATATATTTTTTTATTTTTTTATAGTATTTGCGATGAGATACTATGCCCGTCGCAAATAGTATTAATATGATATTCATTAAAACAATTTAATAATAGTTTTTTTTACAAATAGTATTTGCGATGGGCCCCATCGCAATTACTATTTTAAAAGTTTTTACAAATATATGGAGTAATATTTGCGACGGGAAGGATCACTGTCGCAAATAATATCATTAGCGACGGGCCCGTCTAAATAATTGTTCTTGTGACGGCGTTTTCTGCAACGGGCGATTTGTGACGGGCCCCCGTCGCAAAGGGCCATTTCCGACGGGATCCCATCGCAAATGACCTTTCAAAAATTCATGTTTTTCTAGTAGTGCATGTTGCATTATTATTATTTTATCCATTGCTTCCGCTGTTCAGTTCAGTTGTGTATGCAGTTTATTGTTTCCGCTATTATGTTTGGTTTTTCTTCCACTGTATACTTTACCGAATGAGGGCATAGATTCCCCACCAACTAACCAAGTCCCTCGCTGCTAGTCATAAGCCTCGGGCATTTGGGGAAACGTGATTGAGGTCATATGGTGAACCGGGTGCGGGGCACCAGTGGAGGGGCTCCGAATTCGGGTCGTTACATAGTAGTATCAAAGGATTTCTTTTCTCTTTCATTAATATTTGGAGACTTTATCTAGGGATAGGAAAGAATCAGTACTTGGTATTTAGTTGTTCTTGGGAGTAGCTAACCCGTGTATAGGGAAAATACATACTAACTTGTTAATTGCAGTTTGCTTATTTTGAGATTTTATGGAAGATATGACTTCACCTAGACTGATTCACATGACTTGTACTATTATTGATTCGATATTTCGGTTCTATTTCTATCGCAAACCGATGATATGAGGTTATTCAATCTCATGCAACATATATGCACTTGTATAATCACATTCCATGCATTCTTTCCATGCCATCTAGGGTGCATTAGCAAATGCATGTTGTTGTGATAAACATCGTGTAGATTATGCATGTTGTTGTGATAGATGCTTCATAGAATCCTTGCTGTTATGTTAGAGAGCCGTTTTTTCCTTTTATGTGACTGTAGGATATTCCAATATTTGATTCATGGGGAGTATGGGCCCTCACGAATTGGAATTTGGCACCTCTTTGCCTTGTTTTTGTGTTTCTGGGGTTCTATGCAGTTTCTGAGCTACTGCCCAGAAAAACCCAGAATACACGGACTGCACTTTTTGAATACACGCCGTGTAGTTTTTAGGGTGTTTCACTGACCGTGTGAGCCGAACACGGTGTCATGAATGTAACTTTAGGAACACACCGTGTATGGTAGGTACACGCCATGTAGTAATGAGCCGTGTACGCGGCCGTGTCAGTAATACCACGGGTCGTGGAAGCTCGAGTAGAACACGCCGTGTTGTAATGGAAAAGCTGTGTAGTAACTTCTAGGTACCCAGTGGTGTCACGAACAACATGGGTCGGTGTGACCTTCTCTCAGACACACCGTGTTTCTTTTTTTGCACGTCGTGTAGTCTTAGAAATTACCCGGTCGTGTCACGAACAACACATGATGGTGTCACCTTTCCTATACACGTTATGTCTATTCGGAGCACTAAATGTAATGATCATTCGTGTATACTGCCATGTGTTTAACAACACGGGCTGCCGAAGCCTTGTCCACTACATGTCTTGTCCGCAGGGAACGCGCCATGAAGTCTCAGTTTAAGAAAACCGTGTGGGTTAGCCGTGTAAGGGACTTAGGCAGGGGAACAGTTTTCAAGTACACGTCGTGTGTGATTTCAACATGCCATGTGGTTTGAGGTTTACATGACTTTTAGGGAAGGAGTACACGCCCATGTCAGTGGCTTAAGAAGACACGTTGTGTCATTTTTATACACGACGTGTAGTCGTGTTTTCTAAACTTGTGTGTTTTCCTTCCCTAGTTTCCATTTTGTAGTCTTGTGTTCTCTGTCCTTATTTTCATGATCTATGGTGTACTCTTGATATTACCGAGTTATGCCTATGAGACGTCCTATGGTCGTACATCTGTTGTCAGGAAGTGCTCAGATGCCAGAAAGGGATGATCAGGGACTTCCTGCCGATCCTCCAGTCAGGCCATCCTTGGCACCGGATGTTGTACCAGTTGCAGGCGTTGGTGTGCAGTTCAGGGAATGTTTTATGAGGATGATGCAGACCTCCCAGGGAGTGCCGCCTCCTGCCAAAACTATGGCAGAACTGACACGAGTTTTTCAGCCGCAAAATCCTCCCACGTTCTCGGGGGAAGGGGGACCATAGGCTGTAGAGTCATGGCTGGAAGCCATGTTGACTATCTTTGAGCATCGGGAGACCCCTCCAGAGAGTCGGGTCAATCTCACTACCTACATACTACGAGACTCCACCAAGAGGTGGTGGGACGTGATCTCATAGGTGGGTCATCAACAGGCTTTGTTTTCGGAGGAGTTCCAGTGCGTATTCTATGACTACTTCTACCTGAAGTCCCTGAGGGCCGACCGAGCCCGGGAGTTCATGAGCTTAGAGCAGGGTACTCTTTCTGTCATTGATTAGTCCTCCCGTTTCACCAAGCTGCAACATTTTACACCCCCCCAGTATAGGAGTGGGGTGTTCATAGCAAGGAAGTTGGAAGATAGTCTCAGGCGTGAGAGCCGCTCGTAGGTGAATATCTTCCAGTTGACTACCATCACTTCCATAGTCAACCAGGCATTGCTTGCGGAGCGAAACCTGAGAGACTCTGGAGTTGCGTGCTAGAGAGGTTCTGCTTCCAGAGCAATTTTTCTTCCATATTATATCCAGAAGCATCGTAGGGAGTCTACAAGTAGTGATATGAGGAAGCAAAATGCATCGTCAGACAGCCATGTGACAAGCTACCAGTGTGGTCAGTCAGGGCACACGAGGCTGCAGTGCCATAGGTACCTCGTAGAGTACGGATCTTGTGGCAAGTTGTGTCACCTTCAGCTTTTCAGCCTGGTTTCTCACCAGCAGCTGGTGGCCTGGGTTCTTCCACGACACCTTGTTTAGGAGAGGCACCACTATTTTCTCACTAGTCGGGGAACTGGAGTTCTTCTGGCCGTTCGGGTCGAGGTGGAGGTCAAGGCCATGGTGGTCAACCACTAGTCCCTCAGCACTAGAAGGGAGGTTCAGCTCAGAGTGGACAACTAGGGGCATAGGGCCGCGGTGCAGGTCAGTCTTTCTCCATGGAGAATAATTATCAGGACCAGGATCCTGGACCTTCTATAGTTCGAGATACGATTTTAGTAGCCTCAGTTTTATCTTCAGCCCTTTTTCCATAGTGGTGTTACACATATCTATATCATTGTTGATGTCATAGAGAGCCTTGGGATTTGCATCTTTTCTTCTGCCGACTCATTGACACTAGACACACCATTGGGGAAGAGGACATCTAGTGTACACCAGTGTAGACAGTGCCCTCTCGAGTTTGCAGGGTATTGTTTCTTATGGGATCTCTATGTCTTAGAGATGACAGGATATGATGTCAACCTCGAGATGGACTGGTTGGTTCTCTTCCATGCAGTTGTCGACTGTTTTCACCACAGAGTGAGTTTTGATTCACTAAAGGGTGAGTCTTTTCTTCATAGAGGTGAATGGGACGTTCGGGAAAGTCGAGAAGGACTCGAGCATCATGGGTTAGGAAGGGTGATGACCCAGATTTCTAGTCTTTATCTGGATGATCAGGGGAATTCGCAGTTGGACTTTCCTCCAGTGGTGGATCGTTTCCAGGATGTCTTTATAGAGTACATTTCGGGTTTTCCACCAGAGCGTGAGGTAGATGTTTCTATTTATCTCATACCAGGAGCAGCACCAGTGTCCATTCCTCCTTATATGATGGAAACACCTGAGTTGCAGGAGATCAAGAAGTAGTTAGAGGAGTTGCAGGAAAAGGGTTTCATCCAACCCAGTACATATCCTTGGGGTTCACCTGTGCTGTTTCAAAAGAAGGCAGACAATATCCTTTGGCCTTGTGTGGATTATCGGAAGCTGAACCTATTGATGATCAAGAACCGATATCCCTTACCAAGGATCAATGACCTCTTTGACCAGTATCGAGTAGCCAGGTTGTTCTCGTAGATTTACATGAGGTCCGGTTATCATCAGTTGCGTGTTAGACCATCAGATATAACTCTGACAGCCTTCAGGAGCCGGTATGGTCTATACGAGTACATAGTCACTCTGTTCGGTCTCACAAACGCACCTGTAGTTTTCATGGTGATGATTAACTGAGTGTTTCATCCTTATTTTGAGTCATTCATCGTGGTCTTCATGGGTGATATCTTGGTGTAATCTCACACTCGACACGACCATACCACACATATTGAGATCGTTCTGAGTACACTGAGAGAGCATCATCTTTATGCTAAACACTCGAAGTGCCACTTTTGGATGGATCAGATTCACTTCTTAGGTCACATCATCTCAGAGGATGAAGTATTTATGGACCCAGAGAATGTGAGGGCTATAGTTTCCTGGGAGTATCCGAATAACGTCTTTGAGGTACAGAGCTTCCTAGGGCTGGCTGGATAATAAAGATGCATCATTCATGACTTTTCTCATCTAGTAGAACCTTTGACAAGTCTGACCAAGAAGGGTTCCAAGTTCTTATGGTCAGATTCATGTTAGTCATCCTTTTAGGAGCTGAAAGGGAGGTTGACGTCAGCACCGATACTAGTCTTTCCAGTTCCAGGAAAGAGCTACAATGTTTACAGTGATGCTTCAGGTATCGTGCTAAGAGATGTGCTTATGCCAGGAGATGGAGTCGTTGCGTACGGGTTTGGATAGTTAAGCCCACATGAGAGGAACTACCCTACGCACGATCTAGATTTGGCAGCTGTTGTTCCTTCCTTACGCTGTTGGAGACATTATCTTCTGGGAGGGAAATTTATGGCCTTCACTGGACACAGAGTCTCAAGTATATCTTTACTCAGCAGGATCTGAATCTGACGCAACGCAGGTGGGTCGTTTATCATCAGACATTCGATTTTGAGCTTGCCTATATGCCAAGAATGGGAAATGCAGTGGCAGACACATTGAGTAGGAGAACTCAGGTTCATGCGGTTTAGGAGGCCAGCAGTGAGTGGAAGCTGATGGATCTGTTCTTTGAGATGTATCTAGAAGTGCACTGAAGATAGAGACGGACTTTACTTTCTTCTGTAGATGTTACCTCTAGACTTCTTGATCGAGTACGGATGAGGTATCTATCAGACTCAGAAGGCTTAGTCATGTGGGAGAGTGTGTCAGGAGAGGACCCTCATCCTGGATGGACAGTGGGTGAAGATGAGATATTGTGTTTCCAGGGACGCGTATGGGTGGCAGCAGACATATGCGAGGAGATTATACGGGATTTTCATTTCTCTGTTTGGGCATTTCATCCTGGCGTCACCAATATGTAACAGGATCTTCATTTCTAGTACTGGTGGCCAAGTATGAAGAAGAATGTTGCTGGTTTTGTCATGAGATGTCCTACCTGTCAGCAGTTGAAAGTAGAGAACCAACGACCAGCACGCCTTCTACAGTAGTTACCTGTTCCAGAGTGGAAGTGGAACGATGTTGCGATAGACTTCGTGACTGTATTATCGAGATCGCCTCGAGGGAATGATGTTGTTTGGTTTGTCGTCAACATGCATACGAAGGTTGCCCACTTCTTGCTGATCAAGGAGACCTTTAGTGTCCATGGTCTGGGATGACTTTACATCCGAGAGATTGTTCATCTGCATGGAGTTCCACACTTCATTGTTTCAGAGAGGGATGCACGCTTTACTTCTCATTTCTAGCAGGGACATTAAAAGGCCTTGGGTACACAGTTTCTTTTAAGTACAACATACCATCCCAGACTGATGGCTAGTCTGAGCGCACGATCTAGGTGCTTGAGGATATGCTCCGAGCATGAATTCTAGACTTTTGTAGTTCTTGGGAGAAGCATATACCTCTAGTGTAGTTTTCCTACAATAAAATTTACCAGGCGACCATTTATATGGCACCATAAGAGGCTTTGTACTCTAGGCCATGCCAATCACCCTTGTGCGAGCTAGACGCAGGAGAGGCAACTTTGTTGGGACCTCGTCTCGTTCAGGGGACCTCAGAGCAGATAGAGCTGATTCAGATGAGGATGGCTACATCACATTCTTGAAAAAAGTCTTATGCTGATCAGTGGAGATGACCTATAGAGTTTGAGGTTGGGGATCAGGTTTTTCTACGTGTCACACCGAGGTTGGGGCACAAGAGGATTCAGAGACAGGGTAAGCTTTCACCGCAGTACGTTGGTCCGTTTGAGTTCTTGGAGAGGGTGGGATCCGTTGCTCATTGGCTACATTTACCTCAGCGGTACCGGGCCATGCACGACGTCTTCCACGTCTCTCATCTCCGACGCTACTTTTCAGACCCGTATAATCTCTTTCAACTTGAGGAGGTTGATCTTGAAGCGGATGCATATTTTGAAGAGCATCCTATCCAGATTGTCGATCACAGTACGAAGGTTCTCTGCAGGCGGTATCTTCCTCTGGTATGGGTGTTATGGAAGGACGGGCAAGTACATGATGAGACTTGGGAGTGCGAGGCCGATGTACGATCACAGTGGCCGGAGCTGTTCGGGGATTCAAATTTTACTCCATGTTAGGGAAATTCAGGGACAACTTTCATTAAGTGGGGAAGATTGTAAGAACCCGGATCTTCGTTTCATGTATGTTTTTCCTTTTTATAGTGTTTTTAATAAAAAAAACTTTCTATAAATTATCAGAGTACACGCCGTGTACTTTCTGATAACATGTCATGTACTCTTCTCTAGCTCAAAGCTGTGTGCTGGTCGTTCCTAGGCCACACACACATTGTGTAGGGGTGACGTGGAGGCCGATTTTGGCGGAGTATGGAAATGACCCAGTACACACTGTGTACTCTAATAGTACACACCATGTACAATCTTTATTTTTCACTAAATGAACCGTGGTCACGCCTGAGGCACAGAAACACCTCCTTCTAGGTTCCGTTCGT
This sequence comes from Viscum album, assembly GCA_963277665.1. Lineage (NCBI taxonomy): Eukaryota > Viridiplantae > Streptophyta > Magnoliopsida > Santalales > Viscaceae > Viscum > Viscum album. Next base: position 423,531,106 of record OY728139.1, on the reverse strand, counting down.
CCGAGAGTGACCCGTACAACCGAATCTTCGACGATCTCCCGCCTCTTCATCCATTCTCCAATTTGAGCACGGTCGATTGAATTGGAATTGTAGTGGTGAGTTCTTCCTTTTGATTGAGATTTTTTTTCCGATTCCTCCTTGTTTTCGAGTTATCGTGGGTTGAGTGTTTTGTGCATTTTCTCAGATCAACAACTTTCTAAGGGGAATCAATCGTTGTGGTTCACTAATATCAATCTCTTAGGATCAAGGTACGTGGTTTCTGCCTTTCTGTTGAAATTCAGTGAGTATTTTGTGAAAATTCCACAATTTACCTTGGGTGGGGAATTTTGGGTTTTCAGTTTTGCTCATACTGTTTCATGGTTTACTTGATTGCTGTAGTAGAGGTTTATGCTTGTGAGTAGAGTACTTTATTTTGTGCTCAGGTTTCCTTGCCTTTCTTGTTGTACTATATATCGTTTCCCAGTTTCCATGCCTAGTTTTAGGATAGTGGAACAGTTGCTTTGTGTTGCTAGTGAGCCATAGACTGATAGCCAAGTAGTTCTTGAGGTTTATATGGACGATGTACGCACGCTGAGAATGTTTATTTCCACACACGACTGTGAGTACCTAGTGTAGTAGACCATAGAGATAATTGATGTAAGGGCTTCTCCAGAGTGTCTTTTAATACGATGCGAGACCATAGGGGGAATTGAAAATGAGTTCTTCCACAGAGAGTCTATAGTTCCTCAACGTGGGCCACATGGGGAATGAGACGTTGAGTGCGTTCCCAGAGAGCCTTTGGTATGATACGAGGCTATAGGGGGAATTGATGGTGAGTTCTTTCTCAGAGAGTCTATTAATATCATATCTAAACCAAAGGGGTGAGATTGTGTGTGCCTCCTAGAGGGTTGATAGTGCTTGGGTTGAACCATAAGGGTTAGGATAAGAGAGATAACTAAAGGGTTACCTATTTTCTTCCGGTGGCTGATTTCTTACTGGTGTACCTTATTTGTAAGAACTGTGGATTGTAGCTTTTGCATGCATTACTATTTACTTCTTTCTGCACTTTTACTTTCCTTGTATTCATTGACTGTTAGGCACAAATATTTGGGTGATTGCCTACTGGGATTGTATCTCACACCATGTTTGGCCAATGCTTTTGGGCCCAAGTAGACTATGTTGCTTTAGATATAGATAAAGGAAATAGACCTTCTACTTCAGGTTCTTGATTGCCCTGGAGCTGGAGAGCATGGGAACGAGCCAGGGCTCGTGATGCAGAGGAGATTATCTTGTTTTACTTTGCACTTTGTTTTAAGTTTTACTTCAGCACGTTGGTTTATTTTCTGTTTTCCATAGACATATGTACCATGCTGCATAATTATTATTTTATCCATTGATTTTGTTGTTCACATTAGTTGTTTATGCGGTTTATTATTTCTACTATTGTGTTTGGTTGTTCTTCCGTTGTATACTTTAGCGAATGAGGGCATAGTTTCCCCACCGACTCACCAAGGCCCTCACTGCAAGTTGGCAGCCTATGGCGTTTGGGGAAATGCGCTTGAGTCATGTGGTGAACCGGTTGCAGGGCACCAGTGGAGGGGATACAGATTCGGGTTGTTACACCACTGGGCCTAGGGCCGTGTATTAAATAAATAAGGATTGATTGGTGGGTTATCCCCTAGGGGGTTACGACCCTCCTTGTAGCCTGCGTGTGTGTGTTGTGTGTGTTTTAATATCATTATACACCCATGAAACATATATATATATATATATGTATATATAATGGGTTATTATATTAATATGGATATGTGGGGTTGTTGGATGATTAATTCTGAGATTTTTTTAGTGTAATAGGATACTGTTTTTTGGGAATTTTGGTTTTTCTGAAAACATTGGTTATAGAAAAAAAAATTTGGTCGGTGGCATGAGATTTGTGTATAATAGTTTAAATGGTTGATTTTATAGAAAAATATTGATGTTTCCTTGATTTTAAAATGGATGAGATATTAATGTTTTTAATAAATTTAAGGAAAAAGTGTTTTGTATTTTTATTCTAATGTTATTTGAATATTTTAAATACATCCTTGGGTCATATGACAGGTTATCTAAAAAGGATCAGATAGAATAGGAATTATGAGATTTTGGTTTTAGTGAAAACTCATAGATTCTATGTGGTTTTATGAAAAAATACTTTGAGTTTTTTTGTGTGTAAAAAGTTATTTGAATTTGCTTTGAAAATCATTTAACGATTCCTGTGATAATTTTTTTTCTTATATTTTGGGTGTTTTACTATGGTGATTTGAATGTTTAAATTGTGTACTAATCCCATGTTTTGAGTTTTTTTGGAAACCACCTAGTGAAGTTGGTGTTTTTTTTGTGATTTTTCTTGGTCTGGTGAGTAGTATGTTGTTAGAACCCATGTTGACAATTTTATGGTATTTTATTTGGATTACTATGGGAGACCTATATGTTGATTTTTGATTTTGTAGGGAGTGTTCTGGAATTTTAGGGGTGTCTCTTATAGTAGTCTTTTTGAGATTATGTTTTGTGTGCATTACCTAAGGTGGGATATGGCGATGGATATTTTGTTGGATCCTCTTGTAGGAGGTGTCGGGACCTTGATGTGTGATTGAGTAGTAAGTTATTCATTTTGGTGTTCAAACATAGAATCATGTCAGTTATTATGTAGTTATTTTTTAGGTTGGAACACATTATTTGTATCTGATTTGGATACAAGGTGAGACCAATTTATATGTGTTTTTTTGGGTGATTCGTATGGTGGGGAGAACAACTAGTTGTAATCAGCCATTGTCAGTGGTGTCATATGGTGGAAAGTTCCATAATACATATGATGAATAAATTGTTGAAAATTTGGTGTTTTTCTCCTTGTTTACAGATATGATTGGGAACTATAATAGAATTGGTGATTGATATGATCAGGAAGGTTTTCATTTGATTGTTGAATATTGGGAGTGATTGTGTATAGTGATGAAATAATAAAGAAACTCCTATGGATGATAGAATCAATTAGTAATGGGTATATGGCCATTTCATTAGAAGGGTATTTGAGAATAATGAAAATAGTTGGTCACCTGTTAATGATACATTGAGATTAATGTGGGTAGATAAACCTAGTTGGAGATTCAAGAGTTCAATTAGTATTTTTTATTGCTTGATCATCAAGACCAGGATGGTAGAAGGGTGATCCGGGGATGAGTTGGATTGGAGGTGTGTTGGTGCATAGGGTGAAGAGAGACATTGAGTGTGGTTTATTGTATTAATGATCAAGGAAATATGTTGAGTATTAGTTTTTACCTTAGTGTGGGTGTTTTGATGGTGTATATATGACACTTAGAGTAAGGTGTCATGTTTGGGTGGTGTAATTGCATGTCAACGAGTGCTGCTAAGCTCTTTTGGGGAAAGATAGTTGGGGTGATAATAACTAATGATGTTAAGAATAATTAGATTTTATTATTTTAAATCCACTATGGAACTATAATTTGGGAATAAGTGGATGTTTTTTATTGAATAAATTGGTATGTTTTGTTAATATTTGAAGAATTCATGCATGAATTTTGAATTGTATAACAAAATAATATTGGGTGTTGTTGATGAAATTCATATCATTATCACTATTTTAATGACCATGGTTGTTAATTATTTTTTTATTTTAGGAACACCACAGTTTCATAAAAATGAGAAGCATTATGGTGGGGAGTTTTTAATATTCCTAATTTTTATGTGTTGGAAACTCAAAATGTATTCTTATTACTTCATTTTTTGGTAGGTTTGTTTGGTCAAATATGACTCACAAAGGGTCTCTTAGCATTTTAGAATTCATAATGTGTGTTTTGATAGATTCATAGGGTATTAGGGGTTTTCTTGGATCTCCAACAGGATGAAAGAGAAGGATCGTGGTAGCTAGGGATGCTAAAATAATATTATATCCCTTGGAAATCTTGTGACCAAAATAGGACATCCACCCATACCACGGATCACCATCCATCCAACATGTTAGCACAGGTTGGCCAAATGAGCCGTCAAATAGATAGTGAGGCCCAACAGTTAGTCGGTGAGGCCTATAATGGGGTGTTTTAGCTGGGTATATCCTATCATTTCTTGTTTGGGTTCTTGGGTTTGAGGGGGTTTGAATAATGGGTAGGGGTGGGGTGGGGTGGGGTTATTTCATAAGACCTCTGCCTCTATATTGACCCTATCAATACCCTATGATGTGGGTGGTTTATAGATGTTTTATTTTTTATTTTTGATGTTGAGATAGCATCTTATTATTCATCAAACATTCTTCTTGTCACTATTCTCTTTTGATATGAGTTCGAATGTAAAGAGTTTAAAGGGATGGTTTCATTAGGAATGGTGAAATAATTGCGTCTAAAGGGGTTTTTCTATTCTATCTCATAGAGGATGTCTCGATATGCTATAAAGTAATAGTTCATCATCAATTTATATAAGTTATGCCACCATATTGATTTATTCAGGTTTTATAGTAATTATTTGTGGATGTTAGTTGTTATTTAATGTTTGTAATTTGGGGTTCTTTCTTGTTGTAATTTTAGGGGCGCATCAAGAGTCTAATACACTTTATTTCTCATGATTTTGATGTCATTAGACTATTTGATGAGTTTATATCATATTATTCCATATTATGTGTTTGGGTTAAATTAATTATGTTGGATGATATTTTTAGAGAATTTATTTTCTAAAGGAATTATTGGAGGTTTGAACCAACGTATGATTGATTTATTGGAATATTGAGGCCTCATCTATTGATATGAGGATTATATGATCTGAGGTAATAATATCTAAATGTGTAATAAAAGGGGAATGACCTTTCTTGAGGAAGGGGGCCTAGATTTTTCATTTTATATTGGTTATTTCGTTAGTTTTTATTAATTTTTCATCTTTATTTTGTCTACCAAAATGTTTCATGATTTGTGTGATCTCACCATGAGGCTGGGATGTGATTACATCAGCATAGTAGTTATCTTGGACTGTATATCTTGTTAAATTGATCAATTGTTGTACTCTAGTTAAAAAAGTGATGATAGACCTATTTATTGATTATTTATTAGAATGTTATTAATTGTAAGGAAAAAAATTATTCCTTTTTAAAATTTGATTTTAAAAATACGTTTTGGATGAATGAAATTGCAAATGAAAATAGTGATTTTAAAAATGGGGTTTAAATGTTATTATAAAAATGTAATTGAGAGTTTTCAAAATATCATTTAAGGGGATTTCAGCCAAGGGTCTAGTATGAGTAATATGGATTGTGATTACTTTATAAATGAGTTTAAAAAGTTTATTTGAATTTGTTTTCAGAGGAAATTTGGAAGGATTTGGTGTATGCTTTTAGTTCAATTGAAACTGTATAGGAGATGTCATGTTTTCCCAAGCTTGTGAGCTTTAGGTGATTCTTGATTTTTGCTTCCTAGTTTCATGATGCTGTGTGAGGTGTGTATATTCCCATGATAACTTGATTTACTGGATGATTGATGTGTTCTTCTGGGATTCCCATGATATCATTTCATGTGGTATCATTATGTTGGATGGTTCTTTTTTGACATGAAAGACACCTTGTTGGGTTGAGGTGGGTCCCAAATGTGCTTGATAAATGACACTGATCCTTGAGGAGATAGTTCCCTGTGGAAGAGTGGTTCATCTATGATGTGGCCTACGAGAAACCTATAGGGATGGGATTGTGGGATTGACTATGACCTCCCTAGATCCCATAGATATGGGCAGAAGTTTTTGGTTTTGGACTCCCTATAACCTACAGAGATGGGCCCACATGACTGATTATAGCCTCCCTAGAAAAAGATGGGATAGGCTGTTGGGATATAATATGGACTCTCTATATACTATAGTGATGGTCCATTGTGATATATTATGAACTCCCTAGAACATGCATGGATGTGTCAGTGTTTTTTTGACCTCCCAATACTCTATAAGAATGGGAATGGGTAACTAGATGATACTATTAAAGCATACAGGGATGGATTATGGTGCATGACAAGGTCTTGACTCGAGTGAAAATTTTTTGTTCATGGGATTCATGTGTTTATGAGTTCCTGATAGACCTCCCTTCCATTATGATGATAAAGTAGGTATTTTATAGATTATTGTATGACATAGATCCTAGGCTCTAAAGCAGGTATTGTATGGATTTTGGATCCTGACATGGGGACTAAGTATGTTTTCTTGTGTGAGAATATTTGATATGATTCTAGGTTGGTGGTTTACATGGATATGAAAACACTCTATATCTAAATTTAATTCAAATCTAATTGATCAAAGATAATTTAAAATCATTGAGGTGTTGGGGATACCATTACGGTCAATAGACTGAACACCTACATGCATTCAAGGAATGGGTTCTAATTTACCTTGCCAGACTCTCCAATTTTCACTTAAGATAGATGTATCATTAGGATCTAGGAAGAAGTTATAATTTAGAAGGATGCGGAGTTCATGGATATGACAAGATAGTATATGAGTTGGGTCGGAGGCCATGTATTATTTTCAGTTATCATTCCGCATGTTTCCTGAAAAATTTCACATTTTATTTATAAGATTCAATGTATCTATAGTCGTTCAATTTTATTAATACTTTATATTTTGGACTGGGGTGTAATGGGATCCCCATTTTAATTTTACAGGTTGGTGTGATATCCTCAATATATATGAGACATGAAAAATTTTCATTAGATTTATGTATGGTCCCTAAGAATTTTATTGAATATAATTGTCTCCCCTTGATGGTGTTAATATTTTCAACTAATTGGCAGCCTCTATTGTATGGGGTGGAATTCCTGAGGTCATAAAACATCCCCACTCTATAATTATTTCGATGATATGAGATTTGGATTAAAAAATATATTAATAATACCAGCCATGAATGTTATAAAACAATCCCAACAACCTCTAATAACAACACCCTTACACAATATCTCAATCATACTAACTAACACCCTTATGAAGGGCTCTAGTGAGACCATTACATTGGTAGTCCTTTAGAATTAACAACAACCAACTCCCATGAACCATACAAAGTGCTTATAGCAAGACCCGTATAAAATAATGAAAACCCATGTCCATATCTCCTGTTATTTATTGCTCATAATATATTATTTATTCAGTATCGTTATTCCTCTTTTTATAAGTCATTATGATACTTCATTAAGGGTTCCAATTTTCATTTCTTCATTTTATAAATTGATTCATTTTTAGTATTCACTATTTAGATTTCATGTCATATATTGATATGATTATATTTCAAAATTTCTATCATCATTTTAATTTATTTTATTTGATATGTTATCCATTCTCCCTCATTAATCTCCTTTTTCTATATTGTTACCATGTGGAAGTAAGAGTTCATTTTGTGCCTCTTTTCAATTAAAATTTAAATTTCCAATGACCATACTTTAATATATACAAATAATTATTCCAATATCCTTATGAGAACATATTATGTTCTATCCTTATGATATCTTAATCTCATGAGACCCGATTACACTTACATTATACTATTTTTAAAATTCTTCTAATGTTGAAATTCTCCGATTTGGAAAGAAATTCTATTTTATTTTATGATAAAAAAAACCTATATATGATATAATTTTTTTTATTATGGATAAATTATTTCTAATAAATGAAATTTTTAGGAATATTTGTGTTTATACATATAGTGGACTCTTTATTAGGTCCCTAGTTGATAAAAATAGATTTCAACAAATGACTACCTTTATCCTAAAAATATGCCTACCAAGAGGGTTATCCTTGAGAATATTTTATATTCATAATGTGTATCACATATGTGTGAAAAATAATATTATTTTTTATATAATATTTATCTATAATGTCATTATATTTCCACTATTTTAAATATATGTATTCAATTGTCTAAAAAATTTGATAATTTTAATCTTTATAAAAACGCATCAAATATATTTTCACATTTTCCACTTAATATGGCTGATTATTTGAACATTTCAGTTACATAATTATTACTAGTAATCTTTAAGATAATTGATCAAATCCTTATAATTCATTATTATGGGAAATCTATTAACATTTTTGTATTGTCCTTTTTTATATATGGGATAATCTTATAAAATAAGATATATTATGATATAATGCTAGGTAATTTTAAGTTGTTCATTATTGAATATAACAACATGTATTTACTAAGATATTTTATTATATGGTGGAATGAATTGTAATTTTATGTGACATGTGGAGATCAAAATTACATATCCCCATGATGCACTGGTTTGTCTCATGACACCACTATCTTGCGTATTTGTTTTAGGTATAACCTTCTATGTATGATTTAATAGGACAATGTCTTCATGGTATGATTTTCAGATCTAGTACTATGTATTTTTTATAGAATGCATTGGAATAGAATAAGTTATGGGTGGTGCCAAAAATAGCTACTCAATGAACTTGTAAGTATCATGAGATAACTAGTCAGAGTATTTAGTGAAAACCTACCCCACATATATAATGTTTTAGAACAAGGCCTTAAAAATATATTTATGATGTTAAAAATTTTTTATTCTCATAATATCCGTAATTTCGATATCATTTAATATCAACCTTGTGATTATTTATTTCCATTGAAATTAAGGGATTTTTGTAATTCTTATGTGTTTTTTGGTATTTCATCATTTATTATATATTATTATTATGTTTTTTATTCCATTATTATTCCAATATAATTTTTATTTTACATTATCTGTTAATGGGAATTTGACTTCACGCTTTTCTCATGTATCCCATTTCAAGGTTTAAAAAGTGGGAAAATATGAACAATAATTTCTATGGATAACATTAATGGAAAATTATATGTATTTTAATGATGTGAAAAAATTGTTTGCAATGTAATGTAAATTTAATGTATCTTGTCTTTTAAGGACCACAAAATGATGATCATGGGTATGTGATCACATGTAATCTAATAACCATATAATAAATAACCCAATGGTTCTGGATGACTAGGTTTTGGGGGTGTTACATTAACATAATTCAAATAATGGATATCTCCTTCTATGAAATAAAAAATATATATATGGACCCCACATCATAAAACCAATAAAAATTGAGAATTAATAATGAAAAAACTAAATGAAAAAGGTAGAATAATATATATTTTGACACTATTCCTCGTGAAGGATACCCAAACTCGATGACCCACAATGGATTTTGTAAGGTTAGATTATCAAAGATATGATTTATTTAAGTTCCTTCCCATCAGAAGGATGAAATAATTGAACTACATTCTTTTAATGTCTTGCCATGATCACTTATTCATCAACTACAGTTTCTACCTAGAGTACTTAGTACTACATTATCATGGTCTACTCAGTCACATGGGAAATGGATTGGCCTCTCTATAAACACTATAAATTTTTGGTGAAAACCCAATCCCATAACATTTTCCTCAAAAAATAGATGCTCTCCCATCATTTTAGATGTAATTTACTCCAATCACATAGGGGTTTTTGGTTGAAACCCCAATATGGATTGTTTATTGGAGTTTGAAGGAATGGTTTATTGAGGAACCTCCCATAATAACTGGTATCAGAGAAATGATGTTTCCTAGGTATGATGTGTATGGAACTAAAAATGTTTGAGAATGATAATAGTGGATTGGGATTGGGCATTTGGATCTATAGTGGTTTATTATATTAAATGTGTTCCAAATAATAGTTCAATTTGGGGTTGCAATAGACACCATAAAGTCTTCCACCATGTTACCCTCCCTCCAGGTATGAGTGATATCCATGGACACCCCCCATTAAATCCTTGAATCACCTGACTGTATAAATTATGCTCCATGGAATCTTTCCGGTGTTTTTCAGCACATTTAAGAGCACCGGGAAATCAGTTTCCACCAAAGACACCACCAGATTTCTGCACACACACATCTGCAGACCTGCTGCCATGGCCCGAGATTCTGCTCGAAGTGTATCGCCTCACCAAACGAGATCAACGTGAAGTATGAAATATGGTTCTTATTGAAATCCCAGATGAATGGTTTATAACTAATTTTTTTTAACTTTTCTCAATGTTAGTGAATTCGGATTTCGGTAACCATCTATTTGAGTTCTCAAAATTTTTGAAGGATATATATTTAGTAGTGGTCAATATCAATTTTAAAGGTAAGATTATACTAATTGAAATGGAGGAATATTATAAATCATTACTGATCATGGCTTGATTACTAGATTCATATGATAATCGCATCACCATAATACATTTATGGAAAGAACATCTTATGTTGGATGACTTGATTTCATCCGTAATAATGAAAACGTTTCTATTAAAGACAATTATAGGGATTATTTAGGTAATAATTGAATTATATTTATGATAGATGGATTCCATAATCTAAGTGGTTGGTCAAATATATGAAGGAAGTTCAAGTGTTTCATTTGTAATATGGATGGTCATGTGCAGAAAATTTACACTTTAAAAAATATTAAAGAAGAAAATAATATTCATGAGGAAAATTACTAGGATACTATAATATGTAGTATACAATGTTGACGGTGATTCTATTTTAGTTTTTGTTGATTTTTTCAATCTAGCTCTATATAATGAATGGGTAGTAGATTAAATAAAGTCGTACAATATTTCACTAAAGAGTGTAATATACTATTTATAAAAATTAAGTGTCTTTGGTAGATGTAAAATGGTTATTATACTTATGTCAATATTTTTTGTGATATTATCATCACAACGAATTATGGATATGGGCTAACATTGAGGGATGTGAATCATGTTCCACTTATACACCATAATTTTATAATTTCTTTTACTCTTGATGTTGATAGGTGTAAGATTTTATTTGGAAATTTAAAATGGATATTATCCGGAGGATTGATGTTATATGTGTATGCATAATGGTTGATAAAATTTATAAGAGTGATGTAAAGGAATAAAGTGATGTGATAAATATATTTTTGAATATGAATTTATCAGATTTGCTGTAAAGATAATATGTGAATGAGTCAATGATTGTAAAATATGATAAAGAGATTATATAAGCGAAAACAGTTCATTTCAGGTGCTTCTATTCTAACACCTAATTCCTTGTTTTTAGAGAGATCATATAGTGAATACAAAATTGAAATAAAATATTGATGTGATGTGAAAATATTTATATACTATTTAAAGGATGCAGAGTAGTGAAAAAATTATTCTCTATAGTTACCCTTGATTATGGGGAGATAACTATTATAGGGGATCCAAGCGTTGTAAGATATATTCTTATTCAACATGGTATTACAAACATTTGTATGATGAATTATTCTACATTTCTACTTCTTTTACTAGGTAGATATTAGGTTTCTATCAAAAATTAAAAATTTAATTTCCATATTTTCTACACAGGTTGATGTTTTGTGTGATACCAACCGATTTTCATTCCAATTATGTTTTTTGGATGATGTATTCTTCTTTTATGGGATGGAGGGGGATATTGTTGAGGTCCAACCATAGGTTTTCAAATTTAATAAAGTTTTTCTAATTTTAAATGAGGTCCATCATTTGAAAATAATTCATGTTTAAAAATGAGGATATATTGATATACATATATGTTTGAATTTAAAACCAATCCTAGAGAGATTTGGGGGGTCTTTTTTCTATAAAAGTGATAGGAGCATTATAACAAAAGTATTGGTGTGTAATGATATATAAAGAAGGGTTGAGAATTTTTTTTAAGAATAGGTTGCAATGAGAATTGGGTAATTATGTTCGGAAATGGATTATTAAATGTATTGCAATGAAGATGCATTTTTTTATCTCTAAATGATGATTTCTTATCACGGGAAATTTTTCAGAGAGAATATAAGGGCTTATATGGGTCTTTATTCTCACACAAGTTTTCTACACTATATATTCAATTCCGATTTCAAGCTTTTACTTTAACCATACACTATAATATATAATAGAATATTTCATAGTTGCTCATTGATTTAAAATTTTCTACATTAGAAGGGTTTTCCACATTAAAATATTCATCGAAATTTATTTATTGGTATTTATAATTTTTCATATAATTTTTTTAAATTCAAATACTTTTTTATCACTGTCGAGTTATAATTATGGGACATATTAATTTCCTCCCTAATTGATATTTCAGGGTCTTTAGATAACACATTAAGAGTTAAAGGATAAAAATTAGAATACAGTATAGATCATATGATGTGATATTGATATATTTTCATTAAAAATGGATTTCATGCCCGGAAAAACATGGTATCAATGCTGCTACTAGGATTTTTTCACTACCTATGACATGAATTGACATTATGATATAAGGATGTCACTGCATTCAAAATGAATCCTTATCTATGATTGAAGTATATGGGTAGATGTATATTACCATATGAAAGGTAGGAAGATCTTATTTAATTAAATAAGGGTTATGGTTTTCTCCAATTGGATCATACATTATGAAGAAGAGATATTGTAAAATGATTTTAATACTCTATTTTAAGGAGGTCATGAAATAGTTCTTTATACTACTCAAGGATATTTTTTTATCAGTGAAAATAATAGATTATACTAAAATTATATAATCTATGAAATTTTCTGTTACCCTCTAAGAATTTTATCACATATTGTAATATATAAATTGGTGGCATAACGTGATAGTTATTTTTTTCAAAAATAATCATTCTTCTTTAAATCTATAAGACATCAGATGTCATAATTCTAAGATATATTCATTACAAAAAAATGATATGTGTAAATGAAATATAATGGAATTTTGAACTGAATCATTTTATTTGAGACAATCACCATGAATACAAGACTATAATTATTTTGGATGATAACTATACACACATTTCGTTGTTTGTGGCTTTGAGAAAAATGTTATTTTCTTAAAAATTCAAGGTATCTTAATACTGATAATTGAATCATAAAAATAATTTTTATCAATAGTATATCATATAAAATTTGTTTGAAGATCTAATAACTCTATATATGATCTTTAAAGTTTTTAATATACAATCAAGGGATTAAATGTAATATCTTTGATTTATTGATAGTTTATAGGAAGGACATTGAATCCCTTTATAGTGAGAAATATATTTTATGTACTATATAACCAAATTAGAAAACCCCACCACTATATTGACACATGCAGCCTAATATAAATAGAGTGGATTTGGAATGGGATCATAGGAAGAGTTACCACATTGAATGAAAATTGTGGAATAAATGTTAAACATTAATTTTAATGGTCCATGTGGAAGGAATCCAACATCAACTTTCACACTTGGAGTCGTCACTAAATGATTGAGGAAGCTCGAGGAAGATGAAGAAAATATATTTAATGAGTTAGACATACATTGTTTGGGTACATTTAGATAATTATATTTTGTTTTAGTTTATGTTATTTTTTGAAATCATTATCACATTATTTAGATTCTTCACATAGATGGTTAAACCTATTATGGTGATTGATTCAATGGGTTGATATACATAATTATGCTGAATCCTTTATATATTTTCATAAATATATTCTTTATCATTTTTTAGAAGTTTAAATTTAGTTGAGTGGTTGAGTGATATATTTTTTTTCTTAAATTAATAACTTATTTTATCTTTTTTTATTCTTGATATTTTTAATCACAATTCACTAAAATTTCTTCATCATATAAACAATTAAATTTGTTTCAAAACTATTAACTACATAGAAATTAGCAGTTTTTGTGTGGAAAAATTTCTCCCCCATTCTTAGTGGCATAAAACCACTTTCTGTAGATTAGGATTTATTAAAATAATAATATATTAGTTCATTACAGAAGGAAATCGTGATTATTAAACACCTCCCCCATAAATATAGGTTAGGGGACCAAATTATGTGGATTATAGCTATATTGGGAATCATATTTCAACTCATCCTAGGGCGATATGTTTTTTTATTATATACATTATAAGTATAACATAGAATTTATCTTTTATTCTCAAGTTACACCATATTCTAAAAAAATCAACAATAAAATAGAAACATGAATTTTTATACTCATAAAATAGAAAATACATAAGAATGACACAACAAATTAAATTTGATGGACTATTTTAGAGATAATCTAATTATTCTTCTTAATTATTTTTAAATAATCCATCATATTGATTTTTTAATTCCCTATGCTATTTGGTTTCATTAGGTTGATTGTGAAAATATTCTCCAGTTTGTACTTCACCAATGTGGATTTGATTTGGACATATAAAATCATCATAAATAATTCATTGCCATCCAATTACTAATATTTTTCATCCTCTACTCATGTATATTTTTATGATAATGTATTTTGAATAAATATATTGGAGCATCACTTCCATATCTATATCACACCACAAACAAGAGTGTACACCTCATATTTTATACTTTTTTTACATCAAAATAATAAATAAACAAAATGATTTCATATTTCTTTTAAAAAATACGTAGAAAATGATTGAACTTGTTGTTTTACATCAACTGTGGGTTGAAAAATAATCATATTGTCACTCCATATATGCACCAGACAAGGTTCAATGATAATAACCATTGAATATTTGTACATAAATAAATAGTTTCACTGAATGTTTCACTATTCAATCAATCGATTATCTCAATAGTGGATCATTATTCACAAACACAACAATAATTTCTATAAACCCAATAGATTGAGTGTAAACAATCAATGAATAGAATTTATAAGTAAGGTTGCTGTAAGGGTCATACACATTATGAATAATTATAGATGATCATTAAAATTTATATAATATAATTATAACCACTTCAAAATATTTAGGTTTGATGAAACAATTAATTATAGTATTGGGGATTTGCATATAATTTCACACTAGTGATAATATTCACACACTCAACTAGGATTTTTTTTTATTCATCACATTTTACAATCATAATAATTGAAAAAACAGTCTAAAGATTTATTGATGGAATACTACCTATATCAATACTATAGAAACATCAATGATAATGAAAAAATGATATATATTAGTAGTGAGAGATAGAGTCATTAACCTAGATAATCATTACATAGATAAAAAAAAGATCAACTAGAAATGTATCTATGAGTATTTTAAGTACGTGGGTGATTGATAAAAGTTTCACAATCGACATTGGAAATATTAAATAATCCTCTCATTGAATGATTTAGTTAATATAAGATGCATATCATAATCCCGTTTATAGTTATACTATACAATTTCTTAGTCACTATTTCTAATGTCCCTACACGCTTGGCAGGGATGGCGACTTTTGTACATGGCTAGGTCAAATATAGAACCCCCACTACTTTACAATAAATTGAGGATAGATTATTATAATATATTATCTTAGGATTAATCAATTTCCAACTCCATTCTTAGTTTTCTTCCACCACACCATCTGTTTATATATTGTTTTATAGAGATCTCCATCCCTTAGTGAATATGAATTCATGTTGGATATGAATAAAATCATTGATTACAAATATAAGTCATAAGATACATTTAATTATTGATACTTTTTATGATTTTCCATTCCTCTACGAATATTTTTTGATCTATTCAAGGAATATATTCACTAATATATTGATTTCCAAACAAAATTATGAATCTCTTCAAGAATATCCTCCAGGATTCTTCTAAGTAAACTGATATACTCTAACAACATGTTCCCATTAATGATGCTATAATTTATAATTCTCTTTCTACAAGAAAAAATACTCAATTATTCTAACATCACTATGAAATTATCTTACTCTGAATCAATATTCTCCAAAATTCATACATGGAATTTGAAAAAAATATCTCAATGCATTTCTAATAAAATATTATTGAATATTTTTGTAAATTAATAATTAAAAATATAACACTACATAAAAATTTATCCATATAATTTATATTCATGACATGGATGGTTACATTATCATGAATTATTATATAATGAGGATCTAATTCAGATTCCTGATATGAGATGGAATGTGATGTGAAAATGGATGACTCAAATATTGAAAATTATTTAAAGAATTCACTAAATGGATGAGGTAACATGGAAGCATGGGGAAGATATGATAAATTATCATCCTAATTTTTTTATGTATTGATTTTCAATTTTGAGGATTAAATTATTATAAGGGGGATAATGTAATATCTGATAATTTTTATCAAAAAATAAATATATTTTATTATAAAAATGATGTAGTAAAAATTGATGAAATACGATTATTATGATTTTTATAGCTAATCATAGAAAATATAAGAAATCACATAATGTGAGTACAATGTAATGGACTAATAGATTGTATTATATGATAAATATCATTTTTATATCTAGAGTAATAAAAAAGATAAATAATTAAATCCATGAAATTGATATGTTGAATGAAATAAATATGTTATGTATTATTTGATAAGTTGATATGAATGAATTTATAGGAAATAAGAGCAACAATTATCATTATATGATCATTTTCCATGTGACAATTTTAGATATTTCTATTTTAATGTGATCATTAGAACTTTTTAATATAAAGGGTAATGACTAGGTATAAGAATAAAATCAATAATTATGATATGAAAAGACTAAATTATGGGAGAAATTTATGTTATTGTAAATCATTACAAGATAAATGTTGGTTGAACAAACTCATGAAAGTGACACTATTTCACACATTATCCTTAGGTATTATATTGATGTACTAATGGGTTATGTATATAGGGGTTATATAATGTATATTGTATTATTGAATGGTAATTATGTTCTAATCATGGATCAATTTTGAGATTTAGGACCCTATAGATGTGTCACAGGTGTCATTATAGGCTGAAAAATAAACCCTGGGAGTTGACCTACACTTAGGATTATAGTTTCTGTTATTTACATCTCAAGGTAGTTTTTGGAAAAGTTAAAAAGGTTTGAATTAATTGTTTACATAATTTAATAAAAAATATATCCCTTTGTTATTTTGGTATGATTTTGATTGAGTTTTAAATATTCATAAAAATTATAAAAATTAGGTTTTTTGTAGTAAGGATCTCCTATGGTATGTTTTAGTCTAGGAATTATTTTGGGGTTGCGAATTTTAAGTCATAAAAAAGTAATTATTTTTGAACTAGACATCCACCTGAAAACTATTTTATAGTTTAGTGTATAAACTATAGAAAGTAGGGAATCTAGAGGTTCAATTTCAAATTATATATGATGATAGTTGAGTTCCAAAATAAAGATACTAAAATCTATATATAGATCTACGAGAGTATATCCATCATATGACAATCTATTAGATTTTTTTTTAAGAATGAATTTGAAATTGTTTAAGTGTATACAAAACCAATGATAATAAATATTATATTCTAATTAAATTTAATAGTAACCTTGGATATCTCATAATAACTCTATAATAATAGAAATACATGAGATAAACATCTCTAGATATGTAATGGAACCCGAGGTGATGCATTAGGTTTAAAATTTATTAAAGTTCATAGATGGTTTTAGAAAAATAATGGTGATATGTCTAATATTTAATACCAAAATCTTGTTACTTAATGGTCCATAACATAACTTGTGATACATATGAGTGGTTTGAAAAAATTATAAATGTTGTTCTGAAATATAATTTCATGAATGATAGAATGCTATGAAAATATAGAATATTATTTCTATAAGTAAAGGTGGATATTATAAGGATGAGTTTTAGATGTTTAATTATAAACATAGAAATTAATTTGGACATAGATTATATGTGAGGGTTTTTATAAGGAGATACATATGGGTCACCCTAGTATAAGGGTCATATGTTAGGGTCCCAATGTTGGTCAAAAACTTTTGTATGATGAATTTTTTATGATATTTATAAAATATTAATTATTTGATCTATTAAGTATGAAATGGGAACAATAGGGGAATTTTTACTAGAAAAATGAGTTTATTCCTTACTTGACAACCCTCATCTATTACTATTTCATAGGATATCCTTATTGATTATTTATAGTTTTTATAATATTTATTTTAGGGAGTATACAAGGGTATATCTAGTAGTACGCAGAAGTTTTTTTCATATTTCTAACTATTATCATGTCTCTTGATGGGAAAATTTATTATAAAACATATTTTATATTTTTTTGAAAATAATTTGTGTAATCAAATCAGAATATTATGTTTAATGATTGGAATCCAAATTACAATATATAGGTGGTTCCTTTCTAATTTTTATGTTATACATGTGACATGCATCGTGTAAAAAATGGGTAATAGTAAGTTAATATAAGTGATACCGAGAAAAAAGAAAATTATGTTATCTATTTTTTATAATGGATTCTCAAGAGTATTATTATCTAGAAATGATGGGTTTTACATAGTATAGTTGGTTTTTTGGTTCTAAAGATTGCTTGGCATTTTGTTTTTTATTATAAATTGGTGATTTGTTTATTTGGATGATTGATTTGATTTTTAGGTATGTTGAAGATGGTTTTGAACTTTACTAGGTGATGATAGAGGTTCACCGATGTGTTCCCTTAAATATTATGATAGCCACTCACTATGGGGTGTAGTCTGTTGGGGTCTTGTGAAAGAAGGTAGGCCCCAGAAGGTGGTTATGACCACTAATCAAGAGTGGTATACTCCATTGATTGATCGGATTATGGGTGATACTATTGACCAATGATATAGAGGAGGGATGGAAAATAGATGGAAATATAAATTAATGGAGATCTCTAGTTGAAAGTGAGATTAACATCAGTATAGTAAGTGTTCATTGAGATGTTAAACCATATGTTATTAAAGTGTTCATATTCCCATGGGACCTAGGATGTGAGTTTTGGTGAAGCCATTTGGGGAATCAAGGTTAACGGAGAATGGTTGAAGATTATAAGATGATGTGTGATTCTATATTATATGAAGTTAGTGAGAATGATGATATTGCTTCATGTATGATAGACTATGTATGTTTCGTTCCACTCTAACTCTAACGAAAGAAGCTGAAGGGTATCTTAGGGATGTTTGAGTGTGATTGGACTTGGTTGGGTGGGGTGCATAAATTTTTTGTTTATTTATAATCACATAGTCCTATATATAAATGGATACTATCTATGTAAAAAATTAAGGGTGGACTATTATGTTCATACTCACACTTTTCAGGGGCCATCTATGATATATACAAATTTACATCAGATGTTATATGAAAGGGCAATGTCTCATATTCTATATCCTAGTAGAAATAGATGTACTAATGGTTCATGGGATGGATAATTCCATTTCTTAGATGGTATAGGGGCTTCCTCGATGTCATGATGGTTATTTATTTTGATTAATTTGTGAATATAGATTTATATTATATTGACATGTTGGTGACATTGAAGATTTTTATAGATGATTATTCATTGTATATGCTTATATGGATTATCATATGCTTGTTTTGTTTAACTACTAATTTTTATTTAATGGTTATTTTACAGATTATGTGTTATAATAATTTTTTATATTTAGTGGGTAAAATCACCCCCATAAGACCTCATATATCCTCAATTCTAGTTGGCATCCTTTGGAATATCGGTATGGTCACCTATGTTCAATTGGTTCTTTAATTTTATTAATGATGACTGATCCCGCTAAGGATATTACATAGTGATATCATAATAGGGTGATTAAAAAGATGTATGTATGTGAGTGTTATTTTATTTTTATGCTCTAGTTGACTGGAGACTTCGGAAAATTTCAGAACATTGTAAGAATGTTATAGTATATTCCTGGATAAAAATGGTTTAAACTGAAGTCCAATTTACCAGGGGATATTGTCTTGTTTTTTTCTTATGGTTACAGTTAGTTCATTTTATTTTTCCTAAAATGATATTTTATTCTAATGAATTATTCTTAATACTCACTACACCAAGAGGCAATATGTGGTACTCGAGAAACATTTCATCTTGTTGAGATCATATGACATGCATGTGCTAATTGTGATTTTCAATTGGGTTTTGGAATGTAAAGGGGTTTGACTTTTTAAAGTGTAAAAAACAACATATATGGTCTTTTTCTATATTTTCATATTTGAAATTATACCATATCATCATGTGTGTTTTATTCATGATGTGAATAATTTGGTCGATTTACATGTGTATCATGGGTGGTGATTGTCCTTGGCATGCATAGGTGGGGTTGATAGGCTGGATATTGTGTGACATGGATGCTATGGGGATGCGTGTGTGCAAGTGGATAATGATTCCTATTACATTTTCCAAATTTTGAAAAAATAAAATATTATAAATATATATTGATCCTGGATTTTTTTGAGGTGGTGAACCAGTTCCCCTATGGAAGTGGTTATATTAGAATCATAGGTAAATCTTGGTATGTTTTATAAAATCATTGACCCAAGATCCTTGGAAAATGATCTACCTATAATATAAATGACATAATAGTTTTAGAAACATCATCGTACAATTTTCCAAGTAGAGGGTTGGGGTTTGATTATTGGAGTACTATATTGAGTAAGTGAAGATTCTTTTTGCCATATTGAGACACCATAAGGGTTTAGAGAAATGTTGTCTGTGTATACATATATATACTAATATTACTAGAAAAAACATGGCAGGATGTATATGTACAATTTAATAGACAAGATGATTTGATGTTGATGGAATTTGAGGTGTTTTTATTCAAGATTTTCTTCCCATATACATTGAGTTAAAATGTTACATAAATTTTTATGCACATAGTATAGGGGGGGTAATCAATCATGGATTATAGTATGAGGTTTATATATATAGTTTTGAGTTAAATAATTGCGGGAGAGAAGACATATAGCTAAGGTATGATGATTCATGGATGGTTTACAACATGGAATAAAGGTATAGGTAAAGATATTCACCTTACCTCATTTTATAACGTGGTGAATCAAGTACTAATAATAGAGAAGAACATAGTGGATAAAAGTATACAGATCTAAAAAATATTATAACATGTGATAGGTGGTGGATCTCTATCTAGAAAAATTTAGGGACATGAGGAGACCAAATAGGGTGGTTAGAGAAGATGATAAATGATGCCACAATAAAAAGGGTTATCACAGAGGTGATTTTAGTCTGTAAAGAGATAGAAAGACCAATCCCAATATGATAAGACATTGAAGGAGTGTTTATGATTTTTCTATTTGGTTAATCTAGAGTGTTTTTGTCAAATGACCCCACAACTAGCTAGGGGTCACATATTAATAAAGACTATTGAATTTGAGTTAATTCGTTGAGAAATAATATATAATTAATATCTAAGACCTGTAATTTAGAATTATCTATGTATTGGGTCAAGGTAGTGTATGGGATACCCAAAAATGGAATATGTGGTTGATGATGTGTGAGACTCTTCAGGTAGAAACGTTATCAGGTAGTCTATCTTTAATTTAGATGGATTTGATTGATCTAAATCTCCATGATTAAGATAGGGATCCAATAATAATACATTTTATTCAACGATAATGTTAGTTATTGGTTTGATATTATGAATACTAGTGTATGATATGAATATGTGATAAATGAAATGAGAATATGTTGATTTAGTTCTGTGCATTTGATGTGATGTGTCATAAGTGTGGGATACATAAAGCATCAAGAAAAATGTTGCCACTATGTTTTATTCATGATAGTATTGGAATTTATATGATTTTGTATCATGCTAATTGATGATTGATATATATTTGTAGATAACTGGTGTATAAAAACTTTACGATGACTGACATGTATAACACTGTCATCATATTGGGTATTTTTGTCAAAATGATAATGGGTGGGTGATTTTTATGGTGGGGAGTGCCATTAATAGGGATCAGTCAATTTGAATTTTTTTAATGGAGTGACCAAGGATTATTTTAATGTTCACATAATCTTCTTAGTGTTTTGGGGTGATAGTGAGGGGGACACTCAATCCATAGAGAGAGTTGGTTAGTTTATGTAATAAGATATTTGGGGAATAATATATTATATGATGGGGAGGTTTTAATGTTATGTTTATTAGGAATTGTGATTTGGGTCAGATCATGGATTGATGGTGAGAATTTATATCTATTTAAGTGTTAGTCATATTGAAATTTGTCTCAGAAAACATTATATGAGTTATCATAGGCTCAAGGGTTTATTTTTTATAAAATTATAATTTTACATTTTTAGAAGAGTTAAAAATATTATTAGTGAGTTTTGGACATCACATACTAAAAATTGTAGGTATATATTATTTTGGATTATTCTATAATTTTACACAATATTTTAGAATATTTGGTTTTTTAGTTATAGAGTATGACTAGGGTATGTTGTAGTTTGTGATTGAATAGATTTTTATAGATGATAATTATTTTTGAAGTTACATTTTTTGAACATCTTAATCCTGTAAAAAATAATTTTTGTTCAGTTGTGGGAACTACCAAAAATATGAAATCTAAAGGTCTAATTTTTGAGTTTGGATGATTCTTAGGGATCAGGAAGACCAAATTCAAGATGTTAAAAATTATAGAAAGTAGATATATCAAATATACATCCATCAAAAATAGATATATTGGATGTTGAGTTTGGTAGGATGGGAATATAAATAGTATAACTTTTGTGCAACCCTATCATATTAAAGGGTTAGTTATCTTGAAATATAATAGTAATCATTGATACATGAGAGTAAGTCTAAAAAAAGAAATATATGAGGGTAACTTCCCCTGATTCATAAAGGTGAATAATTAAATATGTATGATTCAGAGATTAATAAAATGGTGGGAGGATTTTTGAAGCATATGTATAGGATATAGAAGGGTGAATACACACCATGTGAAATGTAAGGGTCCCAAAATTTGTGATTTTTATGGTGGATGATACATAAATTAAAATGACACATATTATACATACATGGTTAGTATATTTTTTAGATAAATATCATAATACAAACATTTCTATAAACAAAAGGTCTAGTATCTTGGAAAAATTAGCCCCATATAGAACATATATATTAAATATATAAATACTATTTCAAAAACTAATATCCTACTAAAATATTTCATGTTATCCATTATAAATATAATCACCTGAGGATATACATCAAAAAACGTGGTGTGCAAAAATCCTTGTATGGGGAGGTATAATTTATAAGGAAAATGTGACAAGAATCAATTGTAAATGAGTGAGAATAATCATCATAATCATATCATAAACATTGGATGATCATCACAAACATTAGGGATACATTTTAAATTTCATGGAATGAGGTATATGAATAATTGTGAATCATCATAGTGGTCATGTACCACACATATTTGTGAAAAAATATTGCATTATGTTCACACATAAGATGTATACATAACTAATATAATTATTATTGTGAAAGAATAAAACATCATGATCACACATAATCAATATAATATTGTGATATATATCAATTTACAAAATTCATTAGGTGAATATACAATCCCAATACAATATTTCACATTGTTAAATGGTCATCATCATTCATGACATGTGGAAAGAGAACATATAAAAATCATAAATATAATATAAACCCATATAAAGGAATGAATTTTATAAGGATTGTGTAACGAATATTTACATGAATTACCATTGGGGTTCCCAAATGAATATGGTAAATCATGTTTTGGAAAAAACATCATCATTATTCATATTAGAATAATCGTGTTAGGAGGAGTTTAGGAGATGTTTTTAGAAAATAAATTCATACTAAAAAACTATGAAATTAGATTATAAATCATTACCACATTATAGAAAAATGTACTAACCTTGAAAGAAAATAAAAATATTCCTGAAATAAAATTTTAATAACATTATATGAATGCACATATAGAAAATAAATTTAAAGTAGGAGTTAACTAGAAAAATAAGTAGTTTGGATTCAAAACAACCTTACCTTAAACCAGATTATATGTTGTCCTATTTTATCCTTATGTATAATAAAATTACATTTTTTAAAGCATGAAACCATATGTAAATTATATTACCTTATGTATCCATTTATATATTTTAATTGTTTTGTTCTATTATA
Source organism: Viscum album (assembly GCA_963277665.1). Taxonomy (NCBI): domain Eukaryota; kingdom Viridiplantae; phylum Streptophyta; class Magnoliopsida; order Santalales; family Viscaceae; genus Viscum; species Viscum album. The sequence continues at coordinate 423,507,069 of OY728139.1, read as the reverse complement.
TAAAAATATTATTCAAACATGATTGTTTTGATGTCATGTTTTGTTTAAATGTTCGCAACCTATTTTGATTTCACCATTTTGGATTAAGAGAATTTATAAAAAATTAAAATAAAATTTATTATATAAAAGTAAATTTAACTTAATATTTATATATTATTTATAAATCATATTATCCATCCATGAAGGTGTTGATAAACAGAGATTTGGCAAAGTCCTCATTAGTGGTTAACCAACGATTGACATGACGTTATTGAAAGAGGATGAATATAAGTATGTCATAAAAAATGACATAAATTTAACCTCAATATAGGTTAACATGATTAATATAATGTTAAAATAATAAAAAAATGAATCTTATAAAATTTGGGAATAGTGAAAAAAGGGGAAGAGAAGAAGAAAATGAGAAGATAAATTGATGAAACCTTACCCTCTTTCAGTTTTTCATCTTTTCAATGGAACAAAAGTCGTTGAGTACTTGGAGTTTAATTACTATATTATATGAATAAGGATGATAAGGATATTAAGAGAGGCAATATTTTATGATATTATTCTTTATTAAGTTAGATAAGAGTAGTTTTCCATTGTGAGGGAGATGGGTGTTTTATAGTTGTGGAGAGGGGTATTGTTATATTATAATATGAATAAACTATTATATTGAAGTTAAACCTTTAAATCATAATATTTTTTACATTATAAAACATATGTGAATAAAATAACAAAATTTTAGTATTTTAATGATCATTATTATTATAATATATTATATTCATTGAAATGAAATGTTGAAAATGATGAAAAAATATTAGATAAAGGGACACTATGGAGTTTTAATCGATGGAAATTAATTTTTATGTTTATAAAATAATTTTATTATTTTTAAATAATACATTTATATTATTAAACTTATTATAAGTTGACATAAAAAAATTAATATTTATTAATTCCTCATTTTATACTTATTGTGTCACAAAGCATGTAGTATGTCAAATATATTAATTTTTATTATTCAAGTAAAAATTGACGTTTCTTTGAAAATTATCAAAAATTCACCCTTGAAAATTTTCAATGTGATTAATCTAAACATTATAATTATTTTATATTTTTTAGAAAAAATTATTTCTGTTATTTAAATAAAAACTATTATTTTCAAAATATACATTAAAAGAATATTTATTAAAACAGTGTTTATAATTTCATTGAGTTTTTACTCTTCATGTAATTTTTATGGTATTAAAAATTTTACATTTCCTAAATTTTCTTAGGATAAATATTCTTTAAATTCCATTTTATTATTTTCATATTGAAATATTTTTATAATGGGCTGGTTATTATTCTAATATTTCAATATTATTCTAATGGTCACATTACTATTTTAATGGTCATATTGCCTTCTATAAATACCATTTAATTTCATCATCTATAATTCATTAAAATTAATCCCAATGTTTTCTTTTTTAATTTTCATGAAATTTTGATTAGTTTACTAATATTTTGTCTCTTCCATAGTTTTTTTCTTGGGGTGATTATTTTAAAAGTTCCAGATGATCAAAATTTCCGCATTCTAGTTTTTTTATTTAATATTTTTTTCCATTATAATATTTTTAAATTTCATTGGATTAGTTTTCAAAAAATATAATGATATAATTTAATGAATTAAAGTATAATTTGGTTTTATATGTGTTATATGTGTATAATAATATACAATATAAAATATCAAACATTTATTCCGGAAATAATGGTGATTTATAAATTATATGTCATTATATTTGTCCCTAGTTTAGAAATATCATCCTAAAAATTTCTACCCATATTCTTAGTTGAGAATATACGCGGGCACTTCTGCTGAATTGTTTCATCATGTTCCCATATCACCTCATCATATTTGATGTTCCACCACAACACTTTCGGAAGGTGGTTTGTCATTTTGTATAGAAATTTCTCTCTATGGTCTGAGAGCTTTATTGAATAATCCTCATAAAAAGATAATTATTTATTGGTATTAACATCAAACTTAGTAAATATGAGGGAATAGATATTTACTTACATGAGAGATACACAAAACACATCATGAGCATCAGCCATGTTTTTTGGAATTGCATGTCGATTAGAAAAAAATCATATGAAAAAAGGGTTTCAAAGGGTCCAATGTACCTAGGATTGATACTTTTTTTATATTCCACAATAATGTTTTACGTGGTGTAATTTATAGGAAAATTTTATCTCTAAATTCATACTCGATGTCCCTTTACTAATGCCTCCATAGCTCTAATGTCAAATATATGAATCTATTATATTTTATAATATTATTTGAAAAAATTATATAATTTCATTAGAAAAATACATTACAATTAATTTAAATTAACAATATTTTTCCTAACATGTAGGATTTCTATATCACCTTCCATATTGAGATTCAAATGTGGCTGTTTGAATACGATAGTTGGAGAAGTTATTGTATGAGAACTCATACTTTGGAAGATACTGATTCCCACATTCTTTATATTTTATTGATAAGGATACCATCTTTTACACAAGTATATAAACTATCATTTCAGATTGGAAATCATTTTGGATGTGATTGTAAATACTGAAATTCAATTTAGTATTCGGATCATGATAAAGAATTCTCCAGAATTTACAGGTGAAACATTGATCTTGAACAGATGAGGTTGAAATTGGTTCACCATATAGTCATACCCCCTCATATATATATATATATATATCATATAAATTTGTTCAACGGAGAAACCTTCCAAAATAGTGATGAAGTGGGAAGGCTTTTTGATTCAATCCACCAATAACGATATCACATTACCTCCTTTGGTTCTCTTTAGAAGATTAGTGAAAAATTCCATGATATTGTTCTCCCATTTCCATGTTGTTATGGAAAATGGATTAAATATCTCCTAGGACTTATATATCTATAATATAACTTTATGACATACCAATAACTTTGAGGTTTACTTAGAAATTGAAATTTTCATGTTATCCCCCCATATGTGTGCTCGAAGATCATGGTTCATCACAATACTACAAGGATGGATATAAAAAGATTATATTTGTTTAATATCCAATATATATTTATTTATATCATTTGATGAATACACCCTAAGTCTTGTTCTAAACTGAATGAAACCATTTTTATAAATTTCTATATCATGAAATATCCCTACCATTTTTTGGTATCAAAATGTTTTGATCCTATATATCATTTATTTGTTCCTCCTTGATCTTCTCTTAGATAGATGTTTGGTAAGTCATTTTTATAAATTAGGATGAATTAAATTCCATTATAATTTCATGAACCATGTTTTAAATATACATGAATATAATATCATTCTCAATCCTTATCAAGGATAGTGTACTATGTTTTTTACTAATTAGAGCATCGTATAACATATCTATATTTCTTGGACGGTAGAGAATATGGAGATAATATTACATAATATACTCCAACCATTTTCATTGATGTATTTGGATCTATCTCTACGTGAATAGATGATTTAGACTATTTTCATCCACATTTATCTCACATTTATCACTATAGAGGTGGTTCTTCCAAATCATTAATGAAAATATAAAAAATTTTAACACCATATTGTGCATCAAGTATATTTTCTCATGGATCATCAATTTTCATGTTGTGTATTCTATCAACATATCATTTTTTAGGATTATAAAACCCATTAATTCCTTTTGAATCGTAACTATATATCATAAATCCTCATACACATTATGGTTGTTTCAGTTTCAGTGCATTGCTTTTGGTCTTCTTGATGTCTCTAAAAATCTCCTCACATTCATCCATCTAGGAAAACTTTACCCTTTTCCTTGTTAGATTAGTTTCTGGGATATAAAATCATTAAAAATTAAAAAAAAAATAAGTTGTAACTATATGTTCCATAAAAGATTGTTATTTTTTTTACACATGAAAGTCTGGTCCATTCCTCAATTACACTTTTCTTTGGAGGGTCCACAAAAAAATCCTTCATTTTGATCATGTTACCCATGAATGAAAGTTGTTTCATCCCAAGGTAACACATGATAAACATATTATACATTTTTTTAATTTAATAATATATGTGAAATGATCCTGAAATTCTATACATGCTACTAATTTCTCTTATATTAGATGATAATATCATCAATAAACACTACAAAAAAATTTCAAGGTAGTCACTAAATACTCTATTTATGAAATACATTAAGGATATATTGTAATTAGTATTTACAAAGAGAATAATTTCAAATTTATTGTATCCATACATTATATAGAAGCTTTAATTCTAAATATCTTCATTATAGACATTTATATAATTAAATCTTTAGAAAACATCCACCTTTGAGAAGTACAGATCTTATAGAAGTTGATAGAATAAAGAATCAATCAATTGTAGGGGATACTTTTTATTTGTTGTGGTATTATTGAGAACTTGGTAGTCAATTAAGTTTCTTCATTGACCCATCCTTTACCATTACGTGGACTACTATTTCACCCCAAGGTGAATCACTAGGGTGTATGAATCCAATTTTCAAATGAATATTATTCTTCTTCTTTAACCACTCTATTTCTATCTGGTACATCCTATCGGTGAATTTGGAGATATAATTAGCTCAATATATAAGATATATAGAGAACTATACCTCGTTATCTATTTTAACCCATGTAAATATTTTGGAAATACCTAAGTATATTCTCTCAAAATAGTCATATCATCATGTTTGATATATTCCTTTAACACAAAAAAGTGGGAATGCTATAATTCATAACATTATATCATCATCGACACCATTGATATAGATGGATAATATTGACCACAACCATCAAGAGTGTCATTGTAGTGAATATGGATAGTGTGGGTAAGTGATTGTATGTTCATACTTCCCAATATTTGGGAGAGAGCAAGTAGTGTAGAGAAAATGGTAGTTGGTGTGAAAAATCCATGAGAGGCAATGGATAATGCTAGAAGTGACTAATATAATAATTCATTATTAATCCAATTGAAATTTTTAAGTGGGTTGATACATTTTTTTGGAATTTTTCACACATTGAATAAATTCATATGTGTTTTAGTGAGAAGAAAAAGTTCTTTTTTCTTCTTAATTATTTCAATGGTTTCATGTGTGGGATGTTTTCATCATGCCTTCCAAACATCAATACAAAATAGGTTACTTTTATAGGATCACATTGAATGAGAGTTATAATGTCATGGAATCTTTACACATCATTTAAAAACATCCATCAGGATTATTGATTGAGGAATTCTATTGATGTATGAGATAAAGTTTGATGAAGCCATTATGATATTAGGAATCTATATAGGATCTATAGGATGCATCAGTAAAGGGTAAAATATACTCTGGGAATCCTTGAAATAAGGTGGTGTGCATAGTGATGTTGTGCCATGTACTTATAGTTTGGTAATGGACACACTTGGAGAAGTTTATACAAAGGTGGTAGTCATGACACTACTAATTTAGTATAAAACTGTAATGATTAATATGAATAGTGTAAGTGAAGAGTGGTTTTCAAGAAGTTTGAACTCTATTGTGGTTTATGATTCCCATGACTATGTCAATGTACATAAATCATGTCACATTAGTGTCAATGATCTTTTTGGATTATATAGAGTATATAGAATGAGACAACATCATGATGAAGGTTAAGGGGTTCATGTTCATATCATGGTTGAAAATTATCACATCATAACCAATCCAAAAACCCTAATGCATGAATGGTGAATCATTTTACACTCTGTGTTAAATGGCTATATTGGAATAATAATTAAAATATGATAAATAAATTAGTTATATTTATGTATGCTTCACTGGGGGTTAATAGTATCATGTTGCATGCATGAGTGGGTATACTAAAACAGTTTATGAGAATAAATGATTCATGAACATTACTAACCATACACATCATGACATTGTAGTTTATAATATTAAATAGATTGCTTCATCGCAAATAATTTTTAATATTTCATGCATGTTTATGAGTGAGCTTCATGTTTTAATTGAGATAATTTCAAATGTAAAAAACAATATGGATAATGTGTGATTAACCTATAAATAAAACTTTATTCTCATATAATGGGTTTGGATATTGTTGTATACATCTATTAGGATGGTTTGATAGGGTTTTAATTTTATTCTTCTCCCTATCATGTTTAGCACGAGAGGGTAGGTCTTGTGCCATGTTTTTTTCAAGAGAGGTTAATTTATATATTGAGTTATGATATTTTTTATGGCATTAATATTGTTCTTGTTTATTATTATATTTTCTAAAATATATCATTTAATTATTTATCATGAACATTGTATCATGACTTAGGAGTGTTATTCTCATGAAATAACAAGTGTGTAGTTCACTCTATATCCATTAGGTGAATTTTATATTAATTTTATAAATTATATTTTTCAAATTTTCTTCTGAACAAATGAGATAACATGACAATAAGAAAATAGAAATATTAGAGAGAGAGATAGTGTTTGTTTTTGTGTGTGATAACCCAAACCAACATGTAGAACCAATTATGAAAACTAAATTTGTGTTCAATTAATCTTTTATGCCTCATCTATTTATGAACTATGATTTTCAATTGCATGGTACCATTCTCATAATGATATATATTCTCCAAAAACATTATTACTTTATATTCTTATTAGAATAGTTTATATTAACTTTTATTTTAAAATTTTCCCCATTCCATGCTTATATGAGTTACAATTCTGAGATTTCATTTCATATACTACTTATTTTTATTTATTTTGGTTTCCATTCAAATTATAATAATTTAATAAACATGTTAGGCCATGGATAATTAATGAAACCCTAAAAATTGCTCAATTTATTATGTGCCACACACATCAAATCCTTATTTTCTTCAAGAATAAAAGAGATACTAAATCATAAATATATCTTATCCTATTGATGTTTAAGTATCACACATAGAATAATCAAATAATTCATCACAAGTGAAAAAATCTAAGCATCATAAATGAAAATACATTAAACTATTAATTTTTTCATAAAACTCATCAACCGTGTATTTTACATTATCACTTGAAATTGTGATTCTATTATTAACCTTAATTCACATTTCTCTATTAATTATGAGTACACATGCTACTTTGTGATCCACTTGTATATGAAAACAATTTCCCTCATAACACAAGCTATATTTTTTCTAGAGTTATTTTCATACCTCAATTACATGAATCCAAACTATATGATTGTCAATAATATCAAATATCTACCACATAAAAACGAATATTAACATTAATAATGTGGACTTTAATGTAAGTATAAAATGTATTTAAGGGTAAGGGTTGGTAGATAATTTATGTCAAAAATATAAGGCTCTAAAAAGGTTATATAAGATTTGTTGTTTTATTACCCAAGGTGGAACCCATTCTTTGTAATTTTTATTTTTTAAGGGGATATAATTAAATACAAAAAATAAAAGTGTTTTAATGCCCCAACATCCAATAAATACACTGTAAATATCTACATAAATTCATATAATCTTATTTACACAATGTAAATCTACTTCCCGAACACTTAAACAATTTTATATCAATAAAAATTAACTAGATTATGGTTAAGAAGGATAAATTGGGATGGTAATGTTGTTCTACCTGTCAAGGACAATCATGAATTTTATGGGAATGAAGAAATATTGAATTTAAAGGTGGGTATCTATGGAATAAATGGATCAAATAAAAAAATTATTCAAACATTTTAATAAGTGTTTTTCATTTATTGCATTGAAAATATATAATCCATGTTCCAATAATACTATATGTTTCATGTATCTCTCATGAAACGGATATCAGAATGAATAAATAAAATTTGTCTTATAACCCCCTACAAAATAGAAAACATATTATTAGGAAATAACTAATGTCATGAATCCTAATAAAAATAAGAATATTTATTTTAGAAAATAAACAGCAAAAATTAATCATGTTAATTTCATTTATATAAATCAGCTAGTCCTCCAAAATATCGGATAATCAAATTTATATCCCCATACTTATATCTACAAATTTATACCCCATATTACTTATAATATATTATTAAAAAAATATAATACTGCTAATGATGTTATTTGAATGTAGTTTTTTTGTATCTTTGATTAAAAATAATCAAAAACCTTATGAAAATTATGAAGAATTCCTAAAAAGGAAAAAATAAAATAAAATGTAGAATAGTAAAAAAGGAATATTTATTAAAAAAAATCCACTTTCCTCAATATATTCATGTAATTTAATAATTAAAACAGTCATCTTAAAGTGCATGGTGCATGTCATTTGTGCTAAAAACATAGGGGGTTGAAATAGTCTCCAAAATTAAATTTTAAAAGTTCATAAAATATTAAAATAAAATAAATTCCTATAAATCTATAATATCATAGGTTTCCACCTATAAGAACATGTTTTAGGTATTTATTTTATACCTTACCCATTGAATAACATAATAGAAGTATGAAATAATGTTAGTGGGCCTAGATTAATTGATGTCTGAATTTTTTGCTATTTTTTTTAGATATTAATCAACTCCTATATAAAATCATATTTTCAACTATTTAAAGATAAAAAAATTGGAGAGACTTATAGATACTAGAATTAGCTCATTTTGTAGTTAATTCTAATAATAATCTTAAATATTTTCTTCTTCTCACTACTTTACTTGAAAATAATCCACATTCTTATTTATTCAAATAAATTTCACCTCTTTCGTATATTTTTATTTTTATTATTTCTCCCCTTCTGGTTGATTTTTTTGATGAGGAAATATTCCTTGGGTTTTTATTCAATGAAAATTTATCTTATGGGAATTTACTTTTATAAAATCTTATCCAAGTTAGAACTTTTAGATGCAAAATCAAATTCTTCATTGAAGTGGCCTTTCTCTTTGGGTGGTCTGTTTAATTTCTCAGCTTCCTTGGACATCATCTCAAATTCATGAAACAAATATTTTAATGAAACATTGAGGCCACAAATAAGGAAAACATCATCACTATGGTTTTTTATACATATGAATCCTAATTTTATTTGAAAATTTACTTTTTGTTAATCATGTAAATGAGAAAGTGATACCCATTAAATGGAGATGTAGATGCGCTATGTCAATATGAAGGTTAGTATTTATATTTCAAGATGAAAATAAAAATAGTGTAAGAAATAAAACCAAGAAAACTATGATAGAATCAAAAAACAAAAATATTGGTGAAAAATATTTTATCTTGACTATCAGATTAAAACTATAAAAAATGTCACTAATAATGGATCCAAAAATCTGGTCGGGCATTGAGGCATCACTAATTCTACACAACATAAACTATTTAGAAATTTATATTTCAAGAACACAAACTGAAAAGAAAAAATTATGTAGAATTTTAAATGAATGTTTTAATTTCAAACACACATAGGAAGGGAGTATGAAATACCTTAACTCAATAGTTAAAATAGAATATTCTAATATTAAAGAAAACTACTTCCACATTGGGGTAATAAAGAAGCATTGAAATCGAACCATGAAATTTCAAATCTAGATTCATGAAGTAGTTTTTATAAAAAAACGAATTGAACACTCATTTAGTAATCAGAATCAATTATATGATAATCCATTCGTTTGGTGAATCACTATATCTCTCTTTCCCAAAATCTCTTTTTCTCATCGTTAGGTACATTGGTTTCTTAAGGATATTGGGGACCCCAAATTTTTTAAACATCGACTGAAATTATCCAAATTGTCATTCAGAGAACCACACACTAGTTAATATATGAATGGTTCAAACCGTTCCTAAAGATATGATAGTCATTATCATGAATTGAAGGATGTATTTTAGACAAACAAACAAGGAAAAAACCAACAATAATTCCATTAAAAATATAATTCCTCAATAAACAAATTTTATTTCCTTATAACCACCATGAAATATGAAATTTTATCTCATTCAATCCATGAGTGGAAGAAAAAAATAAAAATTTAAAATAACCATTAGAGATATAGAAAACCCCATATTCCACCTCCCATTTGTGTGAGTCTCATTTAATTTATAGGACATTCCCCATTCCCCATTCTTCATTTATTGTTTTCCTTTAAAAATAATTATATATAACTCATTTTGATTTACAATTAATATTCATGAAATATTCCTAAATTTCCAAGAATATATTATCTCAATAATTGGATTGAATGCACATGTTATGTCACAAAAGGGTTGTCATGGCCATGAATCATCTCTTATCATAAACCAGTATTGAATGCCAATTCATGTATGTAACACAATTTTATTAATTAACAACAGAATTTATTTATATATGTTTAATGTATATATCATATCATCATCATTAGTCTAAATAGTATTTGAACACGGTGAAAAAATTTCATCCCCTAAATTGCTTTGCTACTTAAACACCCTCTATAGATTCAACATTCTCAGCCACATTACGAATTCAAACCCCTATAAATTAAGATTTCTTCAATCTCATTATGAATGCACCATCATGGAAAATGACATAATAAACCAAAGAATTCATAGGTTCCATATATGGAAATTTATCCATGAGATTCATAGACCAGAACTAGATGCAAACATTCTAAAAATCACTGACCACTTCTTCCATTCATCATTATCATTTTATCTACGAACTCATGTAGTAGTGATGTTACCACCACCTTCGTATCTTCTCCTACTAGAGTTATCTAGGACAATCTCTATATATGTGGTGCAATATAATCATATGAAAACCCTTTATGTAGGGATTCCTTCGTTTTTTATACCACATATATATATGTAGAATAAATATCTAATGGAAGGTCCCAACATTATTGTGGCTTTATCATCCTTCAACTTGTACAAGCATAGTGTTTTTAAAGACAAAATCATGATGTACATGGAGATTACATTAATTTTAAGGAATACGTAACACATTAAAAAAAAGGCACCCAAATAATATATTAGTTTAGTTCCTTTGGAAACATGGTACTCATTCTTCAAATTTGGTGAAAGTTATTTATCATCTCTAATAAAGATATTTCAATTTAGTTTTCCATCCAAAAACCATTGTTTATATCCTTGTGAAAACAAAAGAGATGAAATGGGTGAGCTCAAATAATCAGTAACGGTAAACATGGAAAATATAAAACAAAAAATAATCATAAGAATGTAAAAAAAGAGCATAAATTATTAAAATAATACCATGTATATAAAATATAAAAACCACGGGTCGTGAAATAAATATTGGATGTTCGTAATGCATAATCAATTAAGTAAATAAAATAATGATAAAATTCAATTTGTATAAGAGATGGAATTGTGGAAAACACATAAGAAAAGAAAAACATTCCCATATTAGCCAACTTTGATTACCAAGACCATCATAACAGACAATGTTTGGTACAAAAATGAGTTTACTCCTCGTTTCATCCATTTATTACTGAACTAGATTTACATGTCTTTAAATCCTTGTATTACTGAACCAGATTTACTTATTGTTCCATTACAGTATTTCTCATGAGATTTAAATATATACCCAATGCATTAGATAGAGATATGGGTCCCAACCATTACACAATTAATCCATTCATACATGTTCCCTGAAATAAAAAATTATTCATTATATAATCACCCAAGGAATAAAATGGGTTTCCTAAACATCGTTACATCATAAAAAAATCCATAAAAACCAATGGATTTATGAAATAACATTCCATCATATAAATAATAAATCTATTAGAATCATAGGGATAGTATACTTGTAACATATCATTATTAAATAAATTCATCTTATATAGAAAATTATTTTGATAAAACACTTGAATTTAATTATTTAGAAAAATATCCTTTCTACTTCAAAAACATTTTTTCTATTAAAATTCCGCTCAATATTAAAATTAAATTAATTCTTTAATAAAAACCTTAAATAAATTTAAGATAAGATACATATAAATAAGGAAATATTAATGCATAATAATTTATCCATTCTGTATAAATAAAAAAACATTCTTCTCAAACTTTTTTCAGAAATTTATAAAGTACCTCATGTAAAGAACAAAAAATTCCTTTCATACTGTTTCATCAAAATTCTCCGATAGTTAAAATTGGATATAAAAATTTTTAGAATAATAGATATAAAATCTTAAAATTAATACATATATATAAAACATGGATAGAGATAACAAATATACCCCCAATCAATACTTTTGTGTAAATAGTGTTGGATAAAAATAAGATTTCAAATATTATCCTATAACAATTTATAATCAGTTTTATCTTATGACTCATAAAATTAAAAAAAAATTAATTTCATATTATGATATCATAACCTTCATTACAGGAGTAACAAAAACATAAATTTTTAGTATAAATCGTAGTTAAAGTAAATAGTTTTTGTTTACGGAATATGTCTTAAAGAAATAAAATTGTGAAAAAATAATCCCTTACCTTAGGATAGATATAATTTTTATTTATATAATACTAATGTATAATTGACTAAATAATTCCATTAACTTATTCTTTAACCACACTTAAATTTATGACATCATATGTGATCATATGAACATAAGTTTAATAATATTTCATTATTACTCATCTTTTGCGGCTAACAACTTTATTTTCTCTAGCATGTTTTTTTATATAAGTCTCTAATATTTAAATATGAAATAATTAAACCATTTATAGAGTTATATTAAGTTAAAATATATCATATATATTCATTATAAACATTTATATAATCATTCATAAATAGTGGACATGGATATGAATCACATCACGTCGTGGAGACGGTAGGTCGTACATATGCACGGGTGATGAAATAATTCCCATGATTGTGAAATGGTATCAAAGTGGATGGTATATAATTTTTTAAATAATATATATTATATTATAATAAATAAATATAGTTAAAATTTCTATCATTATACATATCCAGGTAATGTGGTGTTGAATTTTTGTTTACAACACGATGTAGAGAGGTTAAGTTGTACGTACACACATGTGGTGATTTTGTTTTTCATATTGGGTAGATAAAAAGTAAAATAAGGTTGTTCCATAACCATAATAACATCTTATTATATAGGTGATATTTTTTTATTACTTAATAATGTAAACAACAATGGTTGAGGAGGAAGAAGAAGAAATGACCTAGAGAGGCTCAGTAATGGTGATTACCTCTTCTTTGGTGAGCTCCCTCTAGATCTCCTCTTAAAGGCACTAAAGTTTGTATTTTGAGAATAAAATATCCTATAGAATGTGACTAATGAATATGATAAGGTAAATGAGAATGGGATAGCCGAGCCCGATGGCACAAAGTGAAGTAATGTTGTGAGGTAGGATGTTCCCTTTTATAATTGAGTTGAGGGACACATTTTGAATCTCCAAAAATATTAATTTATAATAAATCAAAACACATTGAAAAATCTACAAAATTTATTATTTTAGATTATTTTATGAGATAATTTTGTAATACCATCAAATAATAAATTTTAATCAATTTTTTCTGTCCATTTAAGCATTAGCATTTTAATAAATCCTTAGTTATTCTATTTTAGTTTTTTATTAATGTTTCACATGATTAAATATTAAAAATGGTTAATTTTTTTATTATGTCAATTAGAATATAAATAAAAAATATATATAATTTTATACCATATAAAAAAATTTAGTTTTAAAAATTCGTTATGATTTTTGAAAAATTTTATAAAACATTATTTTTACCAAATATCGATAGTGTCAATTTGGAAACTATTTATTTCTTGGATATTTAGAAATATAAAGTTAAGATGTTATCTTAAAAAACATTTTTTTATATACATATGTGGTCATTGGAATCTATAAAATTAATTTTATATATTAATTATCTAGAATTATATATATATTAATATTTTTAATAACATTAATTTTATATACTCATTTTTAAATTAATTACTAAATCAGTTTTCTCTAATTGTTTGATATATTTATTTGTTGAAAAAATAAAAAAGAAAATAATATGATGTATATAAATATTATATATTTAATATAAATACATCTATTCAAATATAACTTCTATATAATATTACATTAAAAATGTAATATATATTAAAACATGAATGTGCCAACTCTAACATCACTATAAATAAAATATAAGAAGTGTCATAAAATTTTTCATGTGGCTCAAAATGGCCAATAACTCAACCCTTTTATAATTAAGGTTTGTATATCATTTAAAAATAATATTATTTATGTTTTTTATTGTTATTATCATTTTATTTAAAATTATTTTATTGAATTTTCACTTATTAGATAATTTCGGAATCATCGTAGTATAAGATTTTAAAGTAATTCTTTATTCTATAAATCTTATAAATAACATACCATGTTGAATATTATTTCATTATATTTCTGTATTCAATTTATTTTCTATGTTATCTCATATTTATCACTACATTAAAATTGGTATACTTATAAGAAATAAGAAAGTGACTTGTTGTCACTTTATTTTATGTTATTAGTATATATAGCATTTTCATAAATAATAGTCCATTAAATAAGTTAATTCCAATATATAAGTGTTAAGAATATAATTTCATTCATCCAATAGGATGTTGGAAGCTTTTACGGTATTTTTACTGTTTTTATCATACTATGTGTTACGGTAATTTAAATGATTTAACTATAACCACATTAAATCAAAATTACCAATGTTACTATTCATAAAATCCAAAAAAATAAAAGGAGACTATTTAAATAATTTGGACCCAATTATTCCAAATATGGATTTCATTTTTCAAAAATTGAAACACATATTTTATTTTATTTCAATTAAAATTAATCCTGTTGAGGGAACAAGAAAATAAGTTATTAAAAATTAAAGAAGCACCAAAAAATTGGCATGTGTTTATTTCCAATTTTAATATGAAATTACTTCTAATGACATAAATTTAATTAAATGAAAAAATTAATCTAATTATAATTTATAACCAATAAAAAAGAAAATCTACTAATATAAATAAATTTGACAATAAAGCAATTTTGAATTGAATGTTAGTATTGTTAACAATTCATTAAAAAATGCAATTTATTTGAAAAATACCAAGAATTACAAAGAGAAATATTTATATCATGATTCAAAATAATAATTTTATAAGGTCAAATAGAATATAAAACTGTGTAAAAAATATATTTATAATTGACACACAATCAAATAATTTGAGACAATATTTTTTTAAGAAATACTTATTTTATTCGAAAAATAGAATGTGTTCAAATATCATGTTTTGAAAACAAATAAGATGAATTTTAAACATTATATTTAATATATTACATATATATTTCATTAAAAACCCAAAAAGAGTGATTTTATTAATTTACAAACTCAATTATTTTAATTGAAATTGTTTTTCGAAATAAAATCATTTTACCAAAAAAGGGTTCTGTTTTTATTTATAATTAATCACTCAAAAAAGAATAAAATATATATATAAATTTGTAAATCATATTTTAATAATTTTTTTAATACATTTCATATTATTCATTTTAATGGCTATGTTATAAGGTAATATGATAATATTTTTTTGCTCACATAAACTCGATATGGCGTGAAATAAATTCAATCAAAAGAACCCTATATTGTCTGTAACACAAGCCAAGCACAGTTTTGTTTATACTACAAGCAAATATGGTGTTTCATGTTTTGTACACTTATCATAGTGTAGCGTACACATGAAATCAAATTAATTTAAAAGAAACTGTATAATAAAAATCTCATGCTGTTACATTATACCACCCATTAAAATGACATTCACCATTGAAATTCATCCGGGTTGTAAATGGATTAATACATGAATGATTATTTAATAGAAAACCACATCGTAAAAAATTACTAACACATCCTTTTAAAAATGAATTTTTTGAAAAATAGTTACCCAAAGTAAATCATGACTAGGTATCTATGTTTTTGAACATAGGTTTAAATTGGGCATGGAGGAAAATTGTAAATAATCAATGAGATTGTTAAAGATCAATGATCAAAATAAAGTGGGTTATCTAGAAAATGTTAATAATCACAATATTATAAAATAAATAAGCATGAAATATTCATTGATATCATAATGAATAATGATAATCAGACACCCTTTTACACCATGATCCCTTTTACCAACGTTAAATAATTTTTATTAGATGATATACCTATATGATTTCAGTAAAATATCACCCTTGTAATTACATTGAAAAACATTACACATCATCTCTTATTCAAATAAATGAATTTGAATTTTTCATTTCTGATGTGTTATTAGATCATTCAATATATATATATATAGAATTATATGTCATTCCATATGTTTCTATCCAAACAAATAGTTTTCACATGTTATCAAATATACATAAGTCTACCTATGTTTAGATAATAAATTATTACAACAAAAATCATCCAATGTTTAACATATACTATCCATAAAATGATGACCTAATAATCCTTATGAAATATAAATATCAAAAACATTAGAAAGAGGTGCACTAGATCATATTAAAATTTATCCCCCATATATAATAAGATATATCTTTTTGGTCACATTCAAAACATGTGAACAACTTCATCTTGAATTTCCTTCATTCATGGTAATATCCAAAATTACCAAATAAGCTTACTGAAAACTTGCTTGTTTTCTTATTCCAAAACTTATGGGATGTATTACATATGTCCAAAAAAGATGAATAATTCATTCATGATATCATAACCAACATGTTAACAAATCCATAAATTTTATCATCCAATAAATCATATCCAGTATATCTTTATCCAAGATAAACACAATTTTATCCACATCTTGAACAATGTAATGGTTACATTACCTTAATAAAAGTATTACCTTTCCCTTAAATCGCATATCTAAGTCTTCATCACCATTCAAACATATACTTTTCAATCTCAATGAAAACATTCTATGGAAAATACTTATTATAACCATTGAATTCCAAAACATATACACAACAATTGTCCAAATTTATTCTCAACCCATTACTCAGGCATCATTATTTTATTCATATCAGGAATATGAAACGTGTAATATGTATTAATGCAACATAACCTTAAACTAATCCTGATTTATATGTTCATGTTAATATATATGATTAGATCATCTCATACTTTTCACATCTTAGTTTTAGTCTCTTTATCCACATTTTTATAACAAATACACGTACCACCTTCTGGATTCTCTTCATGATATTTCCACTTAGGATATATAATTCCCAATCCTTCCAGATCTAGATTTTGTATATTTCTAGAATCTAATGTGTGAGAAATAAATATCAAATATTAAAAAGAAATAAGAGAGGTAAATTAATTATAATATTTCCATCTATAATATCATAGGTTTAATCCTTGGTTATTCATGAATATAATAAAAACTCTAGGATTAGAACCTATAATTAATAATATCATTAGTACATTTCTAAAAATATACATAGAAATATATCTAGGGATCTCACTAAAGGTTAAAAATACTATTTTACTATGGTTATCTAATCCTTCACTCTTATAGACATTATAATGTCCTAATCTTGATGTAGATGTATGTTACACTAATTTTTCATAATACTTAATGCATTAAACAAATAAACACCCAAAGATCATATTAGTTTAGTCCCATTGAAAAATTGGAGAATATACTTCTATTTTGTGGAAATATATTTGACATATCCCATAAATATATTCCCCTTTAATTTTCCTACCTAAATATTTTCTTTATATCCAGGGGAAAAACATGAATAGGGTGAGATCAAATAATCAATAACGGTAAACATTTAAAATATCAAAAAAAAAATAAGAATATAAAGCATGAACATAAATTTTAAAAATCATACCATTTATAAAAAATATCAAAATCATGAGTCATGAAATAAATCTTGGATGTTTATAATGAATAAATAATTTTGGAACATAATCCATGATAAAATAGAATTGATATAAAACATGGAATTTGGGAAAACACATAAGAATAGAAAATAATTTTTATATTATCCAACACTCATTTCCAAGAACAAACTAGTGGAAAAATTCAATTACATAAGGGAGTTCAACCCTCGTTATAGTTCTCTATTACTAAACCATATTTAATTTTCATTCCATACCATTATTATTGAACCGGATTTACATTTTATTCTAGTATATTCTATCTCATGAGATATAAATATTTAACAAATTCATTAGAGGGAGATATACATCCCACCCCTCTAATACTGAAATCATTCTTACATGTTACACAAAAGCATAAATAATTCATCATATCATATTCAAAGGAATAAAATAGGTTTATTTAAAATTGTTAAATCATAACATAATCCATAATAAAACAAATGGATTCTATGAATAAAATTCCATAATAAACATAATAAGAACATATGAATAATATGTTTTTTATAATTAAACAGATCCTTATTAAATAATTTCATATTATATGGAAATAAATTTTGATCAAAAACATTAATATAATTGTTGAAGAAAATATCATTTCTTCTTCCAAAACGTTTTCTCTTCTTAAAATACATCATAATTTTAAATGAATAGAATTTATTTTAATATATACTTTATAACATGTAATGGAAGATTCAATGAAATTAGGGGTTATAAAATAATAAAAATAAATTCATGTTGTATAATTTAAAAAAAAACATTTGTATTGTGCTTTTTCTGGAAAGAAAAATGTACCTCCTATCAAAAACAAAAAAATATTCCATTCATAACATTTCATAAAAATTAACCAACAAGTAAAATTGAATTTAAACTATTTATATGAATATGAAAAATATTTTATAATAAATATTTTTAAAACATGTACATGGATTATAAATATACTTTGATAAATACTTACGCATAAATAATCTTGGATAAAAATGAGATTGGTTATATTATCCCTCACCAATTTACAATCAGTCAAATCATATGCCACATAAAATAAATAAAATTAAATGTATTAAAAAATATCATAACATTCATAATAAGAATCATAAAAATATACATGGGAAGAATAAACACCATAAAAAAGGAATATGTTTCGTGCAAGTCATATGTCCCAAATAAATAAAAGTGAGACCAAATAATCCATTACTATATGTATGATTTCATTTGAACGTATCTGAAATAGCTATATAATTTTTTAAATACGGTAATTAACTAATTTGAAAACCATATTTAAATTTATTATATTATAGGTGAACATATTAATACCTTTTTAATAATATTTCATTATCACTCATCTTTTGGTGTTAATTGCATTATTTTATCATCTGTGTTTTTTCATATAAGCCTCAATTAAGGTAAATACGATATAGTTAATCATTTGAATAACTATATAATAATTTTTTTATTATATATCATATTTTTAATGATATCATATTTTTCATTATATATCATATTTTTTATCATATATATTTATACAACCATGCATAAATGGCGGAGATAGATATGAATCGCATCGAGTTGTAGAGATAGTTTGTAGTGCGTACACACGAGCAACGATATCATTCCCACAATTGAGAAATGGTATAGAATTTATTGTTATATAAATTTTCAAAAATTAATATCATGTTATAATAATCATATATAGTTATTATTTCCATCATTATACCCATCTATGTATTGTGGTGGTGAAAAATAGATTACACCATAGTGTGGAGACGGTAATTAGTGTGTACGCATGCGCGGTGATATTGATTTTCATAGGATGGAAATAAGCTTTAAAAAGGATTTTCTATAACCATAATAACATCTCATAAAATAGTTTATACTTTATTTATTACTTAATACTCGAAGAAATAGTAAGTAGAAGAAGAAATGATCTTGAGAGAGTCGTTAATGGGGATTACCAATTCTTCGGTGAAGTCCCCCTACATCTCTTCTTAATGGAACTAAAGTAGGACTTCTAAGAATATAATAAACTATATAATGTGAATAAGTATGTTTAGAAGGTAAATGGGATAGATATATATGAAATTTATGTCTCAAAGTTATGTGAAGTTATGAGGGAGGGTGTGACCTTTTATAATTGTGGCGAGGGTTATATTTTGAATCTCCAAAAATATTAATTTATACTAAAATAAAAGAACATAAAGAACCTTTCAAAGGTCATATTATGAATTATAATATGTTATATGGTTTTAATATCCTCAAAAAATAAATTTTAGACATTCTTTTCTAACAATTTAAACATTATCATTTAAATTAGCTCATAGTTATTCAATTTTAATTTTACCTAAATTAAATAATGATTTAATATTAAAATAGTGTTATATTTACTTATTTTATTTAAATTAGAACATAAAATAATAATTCAAAACATTTTATACCATCTAATAAATATTTTTTACTATTTAAAATTTTATATGATTTTTAAATAATTTTATAAAACATTATTTTGATATAATATCTATAGTGTCAATTTTGACACTATTTATTTCATGGATTTTTAAAAATATCAAGATAATATGTTATACTAAAAAATATTTATTAAATTCCTAATGGGTCATGACCTTCTAAAAAATTAATTAGATATATTAATTATTAAGAAAGTTATTTGTTTTTAAATTTTTAATAACATTAATTATATATTCTCATTAATAATATATTTACTACATCAATTTTGTGTAATGGATTAATATACATATATGTTAAAAAGAAATTAATAATATAATACTATGATTAATAAAAATTTCCTATATTTTATTTAAATACTTATAGTAGAATATATATCCTATATAATCATACATTAAAAATGTTATATTTATTAAAAATGAAGGTGACAACTTTAACATCACATTAAATAAAATATTATAAGATTTGTAATCATTTTCATATCGATCGAAATTGTAAATAACTAAAACCGTTGATTTATATGGTCGATATATACTCTACCAATAATATTTGGTCAGGTGTTTTGGACTCTTAATAGTTATTATAATTTTATTTTAAATTATTTTATTTATTTTTCAAAAATTAATTTTTTTTCAACAGCATAGTATAAAGATTTTAGTTAATTATATAATCCCTTAAAATTATCAATAAATTGCCATGATGTAGATAACATCATTATATTTCTATATACTTTTTAGTTTTTGAGTTATCTCATATTTTTCATATATCAAAATTATTTTACTTATAAGAAATAAGGGGTGACAAGTTGTAACATTCTTTCTATTAATAATATAAATATCATTTTCATGGATAAGAATCCATTAAATTAGTTAATTCTGATACTTAGGTATTAAGGTTAGGGTTTTATTCAACAAATTGGATTTTGGTAGGTATTAGGATAATTATATTGTCCTTATCATATTATTTGTTACCATAATTTACCCCATTTAACTTTTACAATGGTAACTAAATAATACCAATGTTACTATTCATAAAATTCCAAAAAATAAAAAGAGACTATTTATAAAATTTAGACATAATGATCCCCAAATATGGAATCATTTTTCAAAAAATTTGACAAAATAGAAATTTTTGTAATTAAATTACTATTAATCCCATAGACCGAATGATAAAATGGGTTTTTAAAAAGTAAAAACCATCCAAAGATAGACGTGGGATTATATCGAATTTCTATGTGAAATTATTTCAAATTAACTCAATTGGATTAATTTATAAAAACATAATCTAATTATACTTTAAAACCGATTAAAATATTAAACTATAAAAATAATGATATTTTACAAAAAAGGAGTATTGAATTAAGATGAAGCATTTTTATGTATTCAATAAAATATGAAATTTATCATTAAAAAATTCATAAATTCACCCTAACAAAAGATTTATTTAATTAATGAAAATAATAAGTTTATTTGGTCTAATAAAAAATAAAAAATTTACAAAACCAGTTTTAAAACTGGTGGGCCATCAAATCGTAGAAACAAATTATTTTTTTAATAAATAATTGTTTTTTAAAAAAAGGAATTTGGTCATATATAATGTCATGAAAGCATATAAGATGAATTTTAAACATTAAATTGAATATTATATATATATATCATTAAAAAAATTCATATATAACAAATCAATAATTTCATAAACTTAAAATTTTTCATTTAAATAGTTTTTTTAGAAATTCATTTCCTTTTATTTAATAAGTGTCTTATTTTATTTATAATTACTTACTAATTAATGGATTAATTATTTATACATATATAAACATTTTTTAATCATATTTTCATAATTTAGTTAACATTTTTCAAATCTACCATTATAATGGATGTGTTTTAAGGTAATATAATAATATTTAGTTTTTTCCTTATACTCAGCTTTGCATGAATTGAATTCTATCAAACGAACTATAAATTGTGTGGAACAGAAGACAAGAATTTTGTTTCTTATACTTCAGGATAATCCAATTTTTTGTGTATTGGATTTTTATCTTATTGTAGTGTACAACATAAGAGATCAAATAAATTTTAAAAAATTATACCTCAGAAAAATCATAGGGTGTTAAAGTGTTATTTTATTATAATTAACAAGAAAATATAATTTAATGTGGTGTGATGCTTCCTTGGAGTTATAACCCCCATCCATGTTACTACAATATCATTAGTTTCACAATTATTTGAGCTTTTAAGTTGTAGAAAATTTTCCAACAACTTCAACCCTCAAAACAACAAAGAAGAAAACCCTAAAATGTAGTCAAGCTGCTCGAACCCTCATGAATTTGGTTGATGTGAAAATAATGAACGCTAATTAGGTACACCAAATTTAATTTTTATTATTTTACCACTATCTTATTACCCTTATAATACCATGTTATTTTAAGACAACATTATGTTCGATAGTGTATGCAACACGCAACCCTATGTTTATCCAAACAATGATATACTGTTAAAATATTGTTATATAAATGTGATTAATAACAACTTGTAATTAAAATATGTGGTATTAACAGAATTGAAAACATTATCAAAATAAATATAATGGTTCAAATTTATATAAGTTTATTGAAAAATTATTTGGAAATAAGAACACAGATGTTGATAATGAACTCTTATTCATCAAAACATATGATTCCATCAAAAAAATATTTATTTATTTTTGTGAGAAAAAATTATAATTATTTTATGTAAATTTTTTAAAATTAATTTTATAAAATTAATATCATTTTGAAATATTCATATCAAAATAATGATATGGTGAAATTTTTATATTTTTCATAAATATTTTATTTTTCATTGACTAGGAAAAATTACATGTTTTTCAAACACTGTCATTTCATTTCTGCAAATAAATAAAATTATCAGCAAACGTTATTTAAGTGCATAATTCATATCAAATTTAATTAATTAAAATAACCCTATATAATAAAAAATATAATAGAAATTTATATATTATATTTCATGTTAAATTAATTTAAATTAATTTAATAATGATAACTAGTATTATTGTTAATGTAAAATCATCTTATGCTTGAAAAAATATATTTAATGAAAAAACATTTTTCGAAACGTTTTCTAGAATTAATTTTAAAATAAAATTTGGAAAATCTTTGAATTTAATAAAATATAATTAATTAAATATTTTGAATAATAATAATTAAAATTATATAATAATGTCAACAGATTTTTATCTATAAAGAATAGTGAAACTGGAACAAATATTTTTACACGGTTATTATTAAAACATGTTCATTGGAGGTTAATATAAGATGATAATTACAGCAATATATCTGAATCATGTTAATTTTTTGAAAATTTGGTGGCTTGGATATGAAATATCAAACCTCAATTCCAATATTTAAAAATTTTGGATTCACATGGCCGGAGAGTGACTTCCCATTATCGAATAGGTTTGAGTATTTACTAAAATGACATTTCTTATCACTTATGAAAGGGATCATCCTCTCCTCCAATTTACATAATATAAAAAAATTGGTTCTACCAATAAATACTGAAATACCTTCATTAATTCCTTCACCATTTCATGAAATACTTATTTTGATCAGAAATAAAATCTAGGAAGACCATATGTATAATTTAAATAAGGTGGTCTAAAGAAAAGGTATCAATCTTAACATGAAATATTTGTTTTATTTATTATTAAAGATCAATAAAATATTAAAAAATCATGATTATATAAAAACATAATTTTTATTATCAAATATATTTATGTTATTATGCTAATTTAATAACCATAATCTATATCTTCTTCTTTCAAATGGGACAAAATCCATTGTTCATGTGTATATAAGACAGTCACCTCATGAAAGGATGTAATTTTCTTTCCATTATACACCATCAAAGATATTTATGTTGATGGATGTAATGTTTATATATTATATTCAGGAAATATTAATAATTATTTAAATTTAATATACCATATTTATTCTTACATTAAAATCCATTCAAAAATGATAATGATGTTGCTGTGTATGAAAGTCTACCTCATCACGAAGTGATGTGATTCATTTTTTATTACCACGTCATATTGATGTTTTATATAAATGTATTTAAAAAATATTATATTTATGGTATTATGTACATTATATAATGATAAAATATAACTTACCTTCAAAATATATATTACTGATATTCCTAAGAGATGTAAGAATAGTTTTAAATGTTGTGGTTAATGTCTAGAGAACTCGGGATGTATTATGATGAGACAGTAGATAGATTCTTCACAATGGTAAATGATCATGTGAGTATGATAAAATTATTTCATGAGAAAATATTAAAGTTTATAATTTTAGAGAAGTTATTTCACATCCTAATTATAATGTTTGGTGAAAAATTTTCAACGTCAAAAGATAAAGATTAAGTCACTATTACTCTTGATGAATTATATAGATTTTTAATATCTTGTGAGATATGAAAATATAATGTTGTTAATAAAAGTTACATTATAATAAAAAGATTTCTCTAATCATTAAATCCTAAAAAGTTAAATAAGGATGTTATTGAAGAAGAATCAAACTATTTAGATTTTTATTCATACATATATATGAAGTCTTATAAAATAATGTCTCGTACATATAAAAATTTGAAAAGAGGAAATGGACATTTCAAGGGAAATATCCCATTAAATTGTTTTTGGAGTGTATATGTCTATAATTTCACAGAAGGTGATAAATTATCAAAATATGATGAAGTAACTGACTGAGAATTTGAAATTCCATAGATATCTATAAATAAGGATATAAAATAAAAATATACATTTAAAAGGTATGATAAGATGTAATTTCAAATCAAAAATTAAAAAAAAAAATTGTTTAAGAAGAATGTATTAAGGTAATGAATACATAGAGGAAGTTGGGGCTTCTAATGATGATCACTATGAAAAAAATATCATTACTAATGTGAATAATACAATTATAACTATGGATGAAAGAAATAGTTCTATAATTAAAGAGGAAGATAGATATATATTGATTAAGATGAATTTATAACCTAAATTATTTCACTAAAACATCTCTAAATTTGAATATGTGATTAGAATATTGGAGATGAATAATTATTTTTGCAATATCAATGAATCTATTTTTGAAGGGTAAAAATAAAAATAGATAAATTAGATTTATGATATAATGAAATTTATTTATGATGAGATGAATTACAAAAAAAATGTAAAAAAATGGTAAAATAGAAGGAGAAGGATACTGATCATATTCAATAGAAATGAGTCAAAACCTAAAACAATTGAACACGTATCAATGTAGATTTTATAATTATATTTTAGAAGTTGGAGAATGATAAAAGTAGTTGAGGCATTATAATACAAAATAATCATCCTAAAATAGAAAATAAATCTAAAAATGTTGATGTGATGTTTTAGAAGAGAAATATTGTCATGAAGAACTTGATTTTAGAAAAATCTGGGGACACTAAAAAATCAAGAAATTATTTGAGCGAAACTTTTAGGTTAAAAGGATATATATAGTGACAATAGAAATGAAATTTGAATCCCAATATGAACAATAAGAAAATTATTCTATTTGACCAAAAATAATTCATCAAAGAGGAAAAAATGGCAACAAAAAGATGCTAAGAAGACATGTATAATATTATTGATAATATGAAATTTAACAACGTAAGTATGATTTAAATAGAATATTTTGGTATTATATAATATTTAGAAATATATGAAAGATATATTTGATTAATAAAAATGTTATAGCATGACTTGGAGTCATAAGAGTCATTTTTATGGGTGTTTAACCCTCTCAAACGAGAAAAGTTTTGAAGACGATTGAAAATTGTCAATAGAAATTTGAAAAATGTTTTCAATTGATTGAGGAAGTCTATGGAAGATGTGACTAGTCAAGTCATCACGAAATCTCATGACCCCCTCACCAAAATGTATACCCATATTTGCTGGAAATAATAGAAGGGAAATAATTACCCCCAACTCCCGACTCCAGTAGGCCATGTGATGGTGACTTGCACCGAGGGTATATTAAACACATAAATGGGAGGCATTACCCTCTAAGAGGACACATGCATAAGAGAGAGATAAGATAGACACCACCAAAATATGAATCAAACTGAAATATAAATGAAATCCCAAGTAAAAATATGTAATGTCATGCAAATATACTATAATTGGAAGGGAAAAAATGCAAGTACCCAAAAAAAATTTAAAAACAACAGAAACCATAGGCCCGAATAGCTCCTACAACCCCAAGCTAGAAGAAAATAACTTGATCTCCAACCTAATCCAAGTGACCTGAAATAATGTACATATATACATAGGGTGAGTATAACAGTATACTTAGTAGGATCCTCCCTTGAGCCTCTCATGCAAAAGTAATTAAAGCATGCTAAAACACAGTGAACTACAAGATAAACTAACAGTTCACCTAAACATGTATACTAAGTCCCCTGCCTCACCAATTCTACTCTCACCAAGTAACACATAAAAGATTATATAATATAGTAATGATTGTCAAATGTACCCCACTAATACTTCACGCCTAGTTTTCGGCTTTTCCCCAACGTTGCACGTCCTAATCATATCTCCCCAAAAAGGCTTAACCACAAAAACTTGGGCGAATAACCAAAATATGCACCACATGAAAAAAACCACCACATACATGTAATAATGTAACTAGGTAGATTCCAGGAGCCACCATTTCTCTCATAATAGGTATCATAAGTCATGTATTAAACCCCAAGCCATTATAGCCTATACACCGAGTAAGGATCATCAAGCCATCATAGCCTATACATGTTACATCTATATTAGTCCATAGGTTACTATATATAGAATATATGTTAGTGAATAACCACAATCCATTACAACTCTCTACACACATATATGGGGAAAACTAACCGCTATATCTACCAGCACAAGTAACTACCATTAGAAGAGAGTGGGGCCAAAGGGGGTAGTCAACAATCCATCCTCCCACCGAAATGTTTGGGAAAACACCCCTAGGGATTAGAATCCCCAAGGTTTCAGTTTTCCTAACTGATTGGGTGTATTAGCATATAAAAACACAAAAAGTACAGAATATACTATATCTTACAACCACACTATGACAATAACCTATTCTTGGACTCAACTGCAGCTAACATCTCTCAGACTCCCAGCTGCCACATATAAGACTATGTATCCTATGGGAACACAACCATATTAAGTGCTTTATTACATTACTGTAATCCCTTTTTATCAGTTCCACTTTACGTTAATTAATTCTTTAATCATTAATTAACCATTATCAATTAAATATTAAATTTCATTATCATCACAACCAATGCCCATTGTCCCTTTAAAATTTTATACTCAACATTTCATTCTTGCAAGATCCAACCCCATTGGTTAACATCTTTAATTAAATTATTTATTTACATCATTACATTCCCATATTACATGACATTCTCTAAAAACATTCTATGAAACTAAACATAAGGGGGCTTTACACAGTGAGTAGATAACTACCCATTGATTATTTACTACATATAGTAAGAGCGTAGACCCATCCTTTATTGAGAAATTAGACACAGAAAGCTCCTGGAATACCCCGCGTGTCTTCACCCCTTTCGGAAGAATGGAAAGAAATTACACCTGCCTTGAGAAGTGTGGAATGTAAATCACATTAATAACTAATAAGAATCAGTTTGCATCAAAACATTCACATACAACCCATTCCATTATCCACATTGTCCTCCCTGACACACACATGCATAAACTAATGCATCTCGCTACTCTTGGTGTCAAATGCATCCACAACCAATGAGACTCCCTTTCCCCACATATCACAACAGAAATCCCAGATCACATCACAAAACAAGCATCACGAAACGAATATCATACCAATTGAGCTATTGGCACTTAAACAAGAAAGTGTGTAACACAGAACCTTCCAAAGAATTATCTTTTTCCAAGAAACCAGTTCTTTTAATCCATATTGTTTTAACAGATTTATTATTTGTCGGTTCCAAATTCGATAAACCTTACCAGTAAGAAATCATAAATAATTAATCATACATACGGCACCAATATGATTAACATCAAATTACAACAAGAAGAACAGATTCATTTACTAGCCTCGTTGTCTTTAAACAAACAATTATTGATTAATTCCAAATTTACATTATATACTAATTTCCATCAAGAAGTAAAAGCTAAAAAAAACAAGAATATATATCACACTATCTAGAAAAACTAGATGAAATAACATACAATTGATATTAATTTATTTATCCAGTTCAAATATTTACTATATCAATTCCATTGGGATCTAGTGGGATAAAACCTGCTAACTATACAATTGCACATAAACGAAATGAGAAGCAATGGATCCCCTACCTCAAATAGTTCTTGATGTTATTTATATGATAATGAGACACACAACAGTTTAGCATCTCATCCCCTGTGAAAATTGTATCCACCCAAGGATGCAGAGACCCCACCATATCAGCCAACACCCAAGAAAATCACATTAGGAATAAAGGGTAAAAATTTAATAAATAGGGAAAGGAGAAAGATGGAGAGGAACAGTAAATAATGAAGATAGATCATACATTATATCAAAGATTGATCGATATTTATTGGTTGCATCAAAATAGAGAAGAACAAATCCTAGGAGGAATGATTGATTGTATAACTCATATGAGAAGAAATGGGATGTTTGAGCATATTACACCCAAGAACAAGGAAAAAGAACCAGGGAGGAAGATATATCGTCCCTTTATATAATTTTATGGAGTAGTGTTTTAAGATACACTATGTTTTCCCTTAAAATAAGATCACATTAAACCACATGGTTTGACCAATTAAAAACATTTCGAGCCTTAGGAGAAATTAATATTAGAGTTATAGACATGGAGTCAGACTTATAGTCCTTAAGAAAAGGATTTAAATTAATTTTACATCAAAGGAAACGTCGTAGGGGAAAAACTATTGGAAGCTAGAAAAACTGTTCACAGACTCAAAATTTGGAAAAGAAAAAACACAATTCAGGAACCTTAGCATTGGAACCTCACAGTTCTAGAAACATTGAAATCAAATTTTAGAAAAGAGAAAAGGTCACCGTTGGAAGCTCACCATTTTGGAAGGACTATTCATAAACTCAAAATTTGGAAAATGAATGGGGTAACTATTGGAACCTCACTATTCTCAAAACAGTTTACATGAACTCAAAATTTTGAAAAGGAAAAAGGTCGTCGTTGGAAGCTCACCATTCTGAAGACACTGTTCATGAACTCAAAATTTGGAAACGGAAAGAAGCCACCATTGGAACATCACCATTGAACTATTCACATATGGTTACTGATGGCACTATTCATAGAAGGTCATAGATGACACTGTTCACATAAGGTCACCAATGACACTATTTATATAAGGTCACCATTACACTATTCACATAATGTTACCGATGACGTTGTTCACATAAGGTCAATGATGAAACTATTCACACAAGGTCACCGATGCCACTGTTCACATAAGGTCACCGTTGCACTATTCACATAAGGTTGCCAATGACATTGTTTACTGAAGTTCACCAATGACACTATTCTCAAAAGGTCGTCGATATCACTATTCATACAAGGTCACCGTTGCACTGTTCACATAAGGTTACCAAGGACACCGTTCACAAAATGTAATCGATGGCACTGTTCACATAAGGTCATTGATGTCACTGTTCAAATAAAGTCACCATTGCAATGGTCACATAAGGTTACCGATTAAATTGTTCACATGAAGTCTCTGATGACACTGTTCACATATAGTTACCAATGGACTCTTAAAAATGGTCCACCGTTGGAACTTTTTACCAATGGAACTATTCACAGGAATGGAAATTTGGAAAAGTTCTGGGGATAAGTCATCTTGACCTCCCGAAGCACCTCATACAAATGATTTTCGCTAAGGAATGGACCAGAGAGGTCCGAACCATTACATTAGAACCTCTCAAAACATTTTCGTCCTCGATAATTCAAAACCAACCTAATGGTAGAACATTTTAAGGTCTGAACAACCACCCAACGAGATACTACTCAAAAGAGAGAAATCCACAAGAATCTAGAGAATAAATCCATATTATACACATGAAATGTCTATAACTAAAGGGTTATATAGATACATGAAAAGATTTAAACATCAAAAAACTCTAGGTACTAGCACATATATTTGACTCATGTTCCCATGCACTGACCTTCATGACATCGTGTCGCCACAAGACAAGAACCAAGAGGATAGAACACCTACGAAAAACCATCTATTTGCGGCGTTAGATCTCCATAGGTCGCTTCTCAAAGGTTTCATCATCACCTACATCGATCTCTCCCCAATAGATGATGTGAGATTCATCAAAAAGATAATGAAAGAGTTGTGATACATGGAAATCATCATGTATCTGACTCATCGGCAGGGGAAGTGCTACTCGATACGCCACAACCCCAATAGGAGCCAATACCTCGAAAGGCCCAAAAACTGGGGGGAAATCTTACTCCAATGACCAAACCTTCGCTACCCATTATGGGGAGTCACCAATAGAAACATTTGATCCCCAAAATCAAACACTAAGTGTCTCCTCCTTTAGTCCCCATATGATTTATTACAATCATTCAATGTCTTCATCCTCTCACGAATCACCTGAACCGTATCTGTTGTTTTCTGCAATAGTTCTTGTCTGATAATTGAGGAATCTCAAACCCTAGAGTAGCACAATGGATAATGGAATGATTGTACATAAAAGGGTTCAAATGGTTCTATAATGATAGTGTAGTGAAAAATATTGTTGTAAGAAAACTCCACTAAGGGTAACTGCCTCATTCCCGAACCCCCAAAATCCAGGACACAAGAGTGTAACATGTCTTCTAGAGTATAGATGGTTCACTCTGTCTAACTGTCCGTTTGAGGATGAAAGGAAGTAATAAGGCTTAGATGAGAACCAAAACTATGCTGGAGACCTCTACACAACCTACAGGTAAAAAGAGGATCGCGATAAAAAATGATCATCCTTGGGACTCCATGAAGTCTCGCCATCTCTTCCAAATACTTCCTTAACTAAACTATAAGGCCCCAGCCTTAAAACTTACGTAATCTTGAGTTATTACAAGATTACACATTGAGGATATTTTCAGGTTTAGAGTTGTAGAGAATTAGATCATGAAACTTGCATTACATTCCATATTTTAACAAAGTGGTTACAAAAAGACAGTATTCATTCTTCCCATCAACGGAAAAATATTTAAAATAAAACACGGATTCTTTCTTGACACATCCTTGACACTATCGTCACATCATGTACCTTTCCCTTGACCTGTGAAAAGCATTTCAAAAAACTTGGGATGAGCATAAAAAACTCAGTAAGGGTTATAGAAATATGGAAAGGAAACATGAGTTCATATATACATAAGAATGAAATCATACTTTACCCATAAAACATAGGCATATCAAATCATGAATAAATCATAGAAGACATAAGACATAAAGGTAACTTGAGGCATTCATAACATTCTTACGTAGGGAGTAACCCTCTTGGTTACGTTTGTAATACCCATCACATCATTTTCCCTAAAATCTCTTCGGAGAAACCTTAACGTTTCACTCCTTCGCGTTACCCAATGCATTGGAGAGCTATATCGGGCTCACCCGCCCTTAGTTTATCACGGAACCACCCGTTCTTCATAACAATGCCCATGAACCATAACATAATCGTATCACATAAAACATGAATAAAGGAAACATAACATTTCCACATTTCAATCACAATATAACATTTTAGGATATTGAAATAATGAATCCATTCAAAAAGAAACCATATCCAAAACCATTTAAAACATTTAATAAAGAGATTTTTGAATCAAAGTGTCACATACCACCTTGAAGATTTTAACATTTTAAAACATTAATATCCATATAAATAAATCCTTAAAACCATTTTGAAAACATGGATATTAATAAGAACAAATAATTAAAACATTTAAAATGATATTCTGGTAAAAGGGGTTTTACCAAAATTAGAGACACTTGAATACAATAATTGAGGAATAACATTTAGTCAGAACTTTATAATATCATTAGAAGAAAATGATTCATGATATAATACTCCAAAGGACAGTATATACACCATATAAGAGTGAATTTGTGCATAACAACAATGAACCCTCAATAGAAATGTCAAATGTGATGAAATCCCTTATAAAGAAGGTATCCTTAAATT
Source organism: Viscum album (assembly GCA_963277665.1). Taxonomy (NCBI): domain Eukaryota; kingdom Viridiplantae; phylum Streptophyta; class Magnoliopsida; order Santalales; family Viscaceae; genus Viscum; species Viscum album. Next base: position 423,474,425 of record OY728139.1, on the reverse strand, counting down.
AAGGACAAATCAATCTCAAAATATGTGTGAAAAATATAAATACACCCAATATAAGTGGATATTATGTGGAAAACAATAAACGGTCATTCACACATATTCAATGGATGACATATTCAATGACTACATGTTGAACCCAAAGAAATCGAAATTGGGTTAAAAAGTTCCCTTGACAGCCTAACGGCATCACATCAAAATGAGTTGATGAGAGATAAAAAGTGTATCTCATCACTTGGACATAAAATTTACATCAATAAGGATATATGAGAACATATCCCAACATAACAATATGTAAATTAAAAGACCAAACAAAATAAGTCTTTTAAAAAAGAGGAGGGTGAAAGGTTACCTTACCGACTTGGGTATCTTTCAAAACATACACCCCATGAAAGAAGGACAATAGATCATTGATGTAAATACTAATAAACGAAATTATATTACACAAAGAGTATAATAATGGGCAGTACATACACCACTCAAACGAATTTGTGGCAAATGTAGCATAAATCTCACGGGAATAAAAGTGAGATGAAAAATCCCTTACGAAAATTCGGCAGCCTAACGGAACCACTCAAAACTTCCAAAATGGATTGATGAGAGAGAATAGGGTATCTACTCATATGAACATAATAATTACAGTAGGAGTAATATAAAATAACATCCCAATCATAAGAAATATGAGCTTAAAAAGGAATGACATGAAAGAGTGTACTTAAAAAGAAAGAGAGGAGTAGGATCCCTTACCTTGGGTCCGACTTGACTCGATCGTTCTTTAACATCCTGAATAATAAACTTGAGTTAATTTCCACTTTATTAAGAACCCTTTTTATAGTTCATTATTCCTTTTAGATCACTTATTTCAATGTTATAAAAATTATTTAATCATTTAAGTTAATAATGTTTGTTTTGTCGATATTTGGTTCTTAAGTCGAAAGTGGGCTTCTTACAATTACATGTTGTTCGTGTGGCCAAATGTTTATTATATCAAGAATTGTATTCATGATGTAGATATCATATATGTCATATATATCCAGTACATGCATGCATTTACAAAATTACATAATCATTTAGAGGTAAGAAATGAAATGCACCGTTCATGGAGATGGTAAGCCGTACGTACACATGAACGCTACTTTCATTTCTATCTCATACTTTAATGGAAAGAAATAATAATTATATAGAGGTATATATTAATTCCAGTATAATATCATATATAATATCATATTTCCATCCTTTATACATCCCACATATGGTATTTAACGAATCAAATCACTTTGAGGGGGCGGTAGTCCGCACTTCCTTAAATGAAGATATCGCGTATACCCATAATGGAATCCATAAAGGTAAGACAAAAATGAAAAATACAGAAGCATAAATAAAACATAAACATATTATATATCATATATAAAAATAGTGACATCATAATGGCCACCTTTGAAGGTGTTAAATGAGTATTGAACAATCATCGTTTCGGGAGGCAGAATTTCACCATCCACGGAAACCGTATGTTCTTTAACCATTTGATGTAGTTGTGTGAGAGTGTAGCTCGAATAAATATTATAAAAACATCCTAGTATATTGAGGATACTGGTGTTGTTACAAAAGAAGTAAATAAAAAGAGTTTAGGGGGTTGTAGAAGCAAAATAAAACAAATGAACATGAGAGAATGAATTACCTTTAAAAGTGTAACTCCTTTTGATTTAAGCCTAGAGGCTTCCTTTGAAAGGATTCTGCCCAAAGGTAGTCCTCTAGGATGAGGAGAGGGATGTGGAGAGAGTAAATGGGCAGGGGTTGGCCGAGCCAAAGGCTTGAGGAGTGTGGGAAAAGAGGTAGAGGTGGGGGCCTTTTATAAGAGGAGAGGAGGGGTACTTTTGGAACGTAAGAAATATTACATTATTTGAAAATGTGTTTCGGTTTCAAAAGGTCCCACATTGATAAAATTCGTGGATAAGGTGATAAGTCTTCGAAATAAACTCATCCAATTTGATTTTTCCATGTTTAGTTCATAGATGTTACATTATCTTTCTATTTTATTTAAATCGTCAAATAATGATGTCATCGCTGCATCATTATTATGTCATAAATAATTAAATTTATTTAATGTCTAAAAATTATAAAAAAACTACTATGATATAGTAAATCTTTTTATCTTTCCAATGACTATTTATAATCAAAATTGGGACTTGTATAACCCCACTTAAAAATTGTTTTTGTAAAACATATTATGTTTGTGTCATTTTCACTCTAACATTAAATAAAAAGTAATTTATGTCATTTCACAACAAAAGTGGATCCATGGGGTCCCCAAGTTGACCCATGGCATGTCATGGTCTGCCATGACAGAACCAATGAGGTTGGGACATGTGTCTAGGTCATTTCATTTCATTAAAGTATAATTTATACCTTAAACTACCCTAATTACCACTAATCGCGATTAAAAACTTAATAAGTTACTATTCACCAAAAAATTATTTTAATCTCATTGAACCACATTTTACTTCTTAATGACAACCATGTATGTCGGATTTTTAAAAATCAAAACACAATGATGGAAAAATTTCATTTAAACGGAAAATCAGTTTTTATAAGTACCACTTAGTGGTTTCACTATTCATCAAAAATTGAAGTTTTTCAGAAAAATCCCAAAAATTCACCCTAAGATATATTTGATATTCTGAATTCAAAAATGAAGTCAGTTTTACAAAATTCAAAACAAATAAGTCACATTAATTAATTTAATGATTAATTCCCGCTGTCAGAGAAAATAGCGTGTTTTTATAAAACAATAAGTATCAAAAGATTGACACAAGTTTAAGTCTGATTTCAAAGTGAAATTAATTCCAACGACCACTATTGGATTTAATGGTAAAAATATTTTCTAATTTCACTTTAAATCCAATTCAAAATATAATCTAATCATATAAATAAATTAGATTAAAAATAGGTTTTGAATTAAAATACAACATTTTACATTATTCATTAAAAAATGAACATTATCGGAAAGATACCAAAAATTTACACAAAGTAAATTTTGATGTCCCGATTCTTAAGAAGAGTTTTATTTGTTCCAAAAGAATGTTTAAGAGTGAGCAAAACTATATTTAATGACAATTCTCCATTAAAAGGTGATAAGTGACCTTTAGTGAAAACTAGGGCATATACGCCAAAAATTGAATTCTTTCCGTATTTTAAGCCTTTATCTTTTATTGTATAAATGTAAAAATATTTAAGAACATATATAATCATATTTTAGTTATTTATATCCATTCCCGCCAATACAATGGCTACATATTAACTACCATTTAAAATAATATTATTTTATTATTAGAGTGCAACGTAAGATTCCTAAGAAACTCGTTGTTGCGTATTGGGTACGCCATCGAGCATAGCTTCCACTTTAAAGTCATTTCAATATTTTATTCATAAATATAGATAAATATATAATGTCATATTCTTTATTTACCTGGGGTGTTACATCCTTCCCCCCTTTTGGGAATTGCATCCTCACAATTTTAAAATTGCGCTTGGAAACATCCTTGAAAGTCCCACATCGGAACAAAAGTCGGTAAAACAAACACTTTAAAATAAAGAAAGATAAGTACAAAGGTCACCCGAGTTAACCCATACTAGGATTCCAAGTATGAAAATATGGACATGGAGGAAAAAACAAAGGGTCATGTTCTGATGGAGAGTGATAGAAAACATGTTTAGGAGAAAGTTAACCACGAGAAAATCACAAACTTGTGATGGGTTAAACGGTGTTCGATTCCCCAGTAGGAAAAGTTAATAGACAAAATTTTTGTTTTAAGATACTTTTTATTGAGTAATTTATTCATAAGGAAACATAATCATTTATCATATTGACTTTCAACCTTTATTATATTCCTTACACAAACTCATATTTTCTCCAAAAGATGAGTATTTAGGAAGACTTGTTCACATTAAGAGTACTATAATCAACTTATAGAGAATCACCTAATCCACAAAAGAGAACTATATACTTCCCATATCATTAGGCCTTAACCATAACCAAAACCAAAAAGGTTAGTACAAGGTCAGATAATCCAGAAAAGGATAACCCTTTATAAAAAGAAAATCTATTCTTAATCTCCAAAATTTGTCCAACAAAACCCAAAGTTCAACGAGGACCATTCTATAATCAATTTGTCCATAAAATTCTTCAAAGTAAACCAATATAGGATTGAAACCCGAATATTTGAAGGATTTAGTCGCATAGTCTTCCAAAATAAATCGTAACATTTATCTCCAAACAATATCAGTTGCTCCTAAAGTCTCGTTTTGAAATGTAATTAACCTAATCACATATCCTCCATGATAGGTTAATCATTTTCAAAAATAACCCAAAATCAACTTACTCTTAATTCATAAAATCATATAAATAGAATGAATCAGTCAAACTAACCAGGGAATTCACGTAGTCTAGTGGTAGGCGATAAATACCAGTCGCACATTGGTTATGGGTTCGATTCCCGCAGCTTTGTCCGACGCGACGGATGTCACACGGTCTGCGTGTTGTCCTTTTTACAAAACTATATAATTCATAAAACATTCCCCAAAATGAGATAAAATCTTCAAGAATAATCATAACATATTTTAACCTCAAGTTTATCTCATTCCTTTCATTTTCCATCATATCATAGAGTAACCCATAATTACCTAAAAATTAAGTATCATATAAACCCTAATGGTTACCTTAATAATTATTACCTGAATTTCTACATCGAATTGGCCATCTCGTACCTGATGCATTAGAGAACTCACCAAGGTTGAAGTGGTTGATCATGACTCCTTGATATTTGGTTTAGAACAACCACGAGTTTCCTCATTGAATCCTTCATTTTATCTACTATCTTAATCAGAGAACCACCACAGTTTCCTTCAAACTTGTTGTCTCTTTGGTGCCTGCTAGATCCATCCATTCACTAAAAATAGAAATGTCAGTGTGAGTATATCAACAAAACCATCATGTACTAATGAGTAAGATAGAAAATAAGATATACTTACTCATTCACTTTATCTAAAACTAAGACTCTTTCTGAAATCCTAACCATTATGGTAATTGTCACTTATGCTTAAAGAATACCCTAACCTCTAAAGTTATCTAAACCGACCTTTGATACCAACTATAAGGCCCCAGCCTTAAACCTTACGTAATCTTGAGTTATTACAAGATTACACATTGAGGATCTTTTCAGGTTTAGAGTTTTAGAGAATTAGATCATGAAACTTGCATTACATTCCACATTTTAACAAAGTGGTTACAAAAAGACAGTATTCCTTCTTCCCATCAACGGAAACATATTTAAAATAAAACACGGATTCTTTCTTGACACATCCTTGACACTATCGTCACATCATGTACCTTTCCCTTCACCTGTGAAAAGCATTTCAAAAAACTTGGGATGAGCATAAAAAGCTCAGTAAGGGTTATAGAAATATGGAAAGGAAACATGAGTTCATATATACATAATAATGAAATCATACTTTACCCATAAAACATAGGCATATCAAATCATGAATAAATCATAGAAGACATAAGACATAAAGGTAACTTGAGGCATTCATAACATTCTTACATAGGGAGTAACCCTCTTGGTTACGTTTGGAATACCCATCACAGTATATTCCCTAAAATCTCTTCGGAGAAACCTTAACGTTTCACTCCTTCGCGTTACCCAATGCATTGGAGAGCTATATCGGGCTCACCCGCCCTTAGTTTATCACGGAACCACCCGTTCTTCATAACAATGCCCAAGAACCATAACATAATCTTATCACATAAAACATGAATAAAGGAAACATAACATTTCCACATTTCAATCACAATATAACATTTTAGGATATTGAAATAATGAATCCATTAAAAAAGAAACCATTTCCAAAACCATTTAAAACATTTAATAAAGAGATTTTTGAATCAATGTGTCCCATACCACCTTGAAGCTTTTAACATTTTAAACCATTAATATCCATATAAATAAATCCTTATAACCATTTTGAAAACATCGATATTAATAAGAACAAATAATTAAAACATTTAAAACGATATTCCGGTAAAAGGGGTTTTACCAAAATTAGAGACACTTGAATACAATAATTGAGGAATAACATTTATTCATAACTTTATAATATAATGAGAATTAAAGGATTCATGATATAATACTCCAAAGGACAGTATATACCCCATATAAGAGTGAATTAGTGCATAACAACAATGAACCCTCAATAGAAATGTCAAATGTGATGAAATCCCTTATAAAGAAGGTATCCTTAAATTAAGGACAAATCAATCTCAAAATATGTGTGACAAATATAAATACACCCAATATAAGTGGATATTAAGTGTAAAACAATAAAAGGTCATTCACACATATTCAATGGATGACATATTCAATGACTACATGTTGAACCCAAAGAAATCGAAATTGGGTTAAAAAGTTCCCTTGACAGCCTAACGGCATCACATCAAAATGAGTTGATGAGAGATAAAAAGTGTATCTCATCACTTGGACATAAAATTTACATCAATAAGGATATATGAGAACATATCCCAACATAACAATATGTAAATTAAAAGACCAAACAAAATAAGTCTTTTAAAAAAGAGGAGGGTGAAAGGTTCCCTTACCGACTTGGGTATCTTTCAAAACATACACCCCATGAAAGAAGGACAATAGATGATTGATGTAAATACTCATAAACGAAATTATATTTCACAAATAGTATAATAATGGGCAGTACATACACCACTCAAAGGAATTTGTGGAAAATGTTGCATAAATCTCACGGGAATAAAAGTGAGATGAAAAATCCCTTACGAAAATTCGGCATCCTAACGGCGCCACTCAAAACTTCCAAAATGGTTTGATGAGAGAGAATAGGGTATCTCATCATATGAACATAATAATTACAGTAGGAGTAATATAAAAGAACATCCCAATCATAAGAAATATGAGCTTAAAAAGGAATGACATGAAAGAGTGTACTTAAAAAGAAAGAGAGGAGTAGGATCCCTTACCTTGGGTCCGACTTGACTCGATCGTTCTTTAACGTCCTGAATAATAAACTTGAGTTAATTTCCACTTTATTAAGAACCCTTTTTATAGTTTATTATTCCTTTTAGATCACTTATTTCAATGTTATAAACATTATTTAATCATTTAATTTAATAATGTTTGTTTTGTCGATATTTGGTTCTTAAGTCGAAAGTGGACTTCTTACAATTACATGTTGTTCGTGTGGCCAAATGTTTATTATAACAAGAATTGTATTCATGATGTAGATATAATATATGTCATATATATCCAGTACATTCATGCATTTATAACATTACATAATCATTTAGAGGTAAGAAATGAAATGCACCGTTCATGGAGACGGTAAGCCGTACGTACGCATGAACGCTACTTTCATTTCTATCTCATACTTTAATGGGAAGAAATAATAATTATATAGAGGTATATAATAATTCCAGTATTATATCATATATAATATCATATTTCCATCCTTTATACATCCCACATATGGTATTTAACGAACCAAATCACTTTGAGGGGGCGGTAGTCCGCACTTCCTTAAATGAAGATATCGCGTATACCCATAATGGAAGCCATAAATGTAAGACAAAAATGAAAAATACAGAAGTATAAATAAAACATAAACATATTATATATCATATATAAAAATAGTGACATCATAATGGCCACCTTTGAAGGTGTTAAATGAGTATTGAACAATCATCATTTCGGGAGGCAGAATTTCACCATCCACGGAAACCGTATGTTCTTTAACCATTTGATGTAGTTGTGTGAGATTTTATCTCGAATAAATCTTATAACAACATCCTAGTATATTGAGGATACTGTTTTCGTTACAAAAGAAGTAAATAAAAAGAGTTTAGGGGGTTGGAGAATCAAAATAAAACAAATGAACATGAGAGAATGAATTACCTTTAAAAGTGTAACTCTTTTTGATTTAAGTCTAAAGGCTTCCTTTGAAAGGATTATGCCCAAAGGGAGTCCTCTAGGATTAGGATAGGGATGTGGAGGGAGTAAATGGGCAGGGTTTGGCCGAGCCAAAGGCTTGAGGAGTGTGGGTAAAGAGGTAGAGGTGGGGGCCTTTTATAAGAGGAGAGGAGGGGTACTTTTGGAAATTAAGAAATATTACATTATTTGAAAATGTGTCTCGGTTTCAAAAGGTCCCACATTGATACAATTCGTGTATAAGGTGATAATTCTTCGAAATCCACTCATCCAATTGGATTTTTCCATGTGTAGTTCATAGATTTTACATTATCTTTCTATTTTATTTAAATCGTCAAATAATGATGTCATCGCTGCATCATTATTATGTCATAAATAATTAAATTTATTTTATGTCTAAAAATTATAAAACAAATACTATGATATAGGAAATCTTTTTATCTTTCCAATTACTATTTATAATCAAAATTTGGACTTGTATAACCCCACTTAAAAATTGTTTTTGTAAAACATATTATGTTTGTGTCATTTTCACTTTAACATTAAATAAAAAGTAATTTATGTCATTTCCCAACAAAAGTGGATCCATGGGGTCCCCAAGTTGACCCATGGCATGTCATGGTCGGCCATGACACAACCAATGAGGTTGGGACATGTGTCTAGGTCATTTCATTTTATTAAAGTATTATTTATACCTTAAACTACCGTAATTACCACTAATCGCGATTAAAAACTTAATAAGTTACTATTCACCAAAAAATTATTTTAATCTCATTGAACCACATTTTACTTCTTAATGACAACCATGTATGTCGGATTTTTAAAAATCAAAACACAATGATGGCAAAATTTCATTTAAACGGAAAATCAGTTTTTATAAGTACCACTTAGTGGTTTCACTATTCATAAAAAATTGAAGTTTTTCAGAAAAATCCCAAAAATTCACCGTAAGCTATATTTGATATTCTGAATTCAAAAATGAAGTCCGTTTTACAAAATTCAAAACATATAATTCACATTAATTAATTTAATGATTAATTCCCGTTGTCAGAGCAAATAGCGTGTTTTTATAAAACAATAAGTATCAAAAGATTGACACTAGTTTAAGTCTGATTTCAAAGTGAAATTAATTCCAACGACCACTATTGGATTTAATGGTAAAAATATTTTCTAATTTCACTTTAAATCCAATTCAAAATATAATCTAATCATATAAATAAATTAGATTAAAAAGAGGTTTTGAATTAAAATACAACATTTTACATTATTCATTAAAAAATGAACATTATCGGAAAGATACCAAAAATTTACACAAAGTAAATTTTGATGTCCCGATTCTTAAGAAGAGTTTTATTTGTTCCAAAAGAATGTTTAAGAGTGAGAAAAACTATATTTAATGAAAATTCTCCTTTAAAAGGTGATAAGTGAACCTTTAGTGAAAACTAGCGCATATAAGCCAAAAATTGAATTCTTTCCGTATTTTAAGCCTTTATCTTTTATTGTATAAATGTAAAAATATTTAAGAACATATATAATCATATTTTAGTTATTTCAGTCCATTCCCTCCAATACAATGGCTACATATTAACTACCATTTAAAATAATATTATTTTATTATTAGAGTGCAACGTAAGATTCCCAAGAAACTCGTTGTTGCGTGTTGGGTACGCCATCGAGCATAGCTTCCCCTTTAAAGTCATTTCAATATTTTATTCATAAATATAGATAAATATATAATGTCATATTCTTTATTTACCTGGTGTGTTACATAAACATCCACTAATTTTGTCTCCTTGATTGATATGAAGAGGGATAATTATGTAAAATGATCCAATACCACCCAAATAGCCTCATGTCCTCTGTATGATAGAGGTAAACCTATAAAAAATACCGTTGACATGTCCTCCCACTTCCACTGCGGAACATCTAACGTGTGTATAAGACCACTAGGAACACGATGTTTGACCTTAACCTTCTGGTAGGCCAAACATTGATACACAAAATCCACAACATCATGCTTTAGCCTAGGATACCAAAATTGGATCCTCAAGGCTCGAGACATCAATGTCATGCCATGATGAACCACTAAATGAGAACAGTGGAACTCTTTGAGAACCGTCTCACACATTGTCAATGGAACAAAAATCCTTCCATGATACAACACTCAGTTTTGATCATCCTACGAACAACCATAAGGGGTATCACCATAAACAACGCTGTATCTCTAAGCCTTAACCTCTATATCCCCAAATTGGGACTTTTCCACATTCTTCCCTAGATATGACTTCACTGTCATCTAAAAAAGACACCCTTTGCCCCCAAATTCTCCCATATCTAGATGTAATGCTGACAGTTCTTCCATTACTCTCTAGGAGTCACCTGATTCACACACTACATCACTATGTGAATTCCGACTCAATTCATCAGTAATAACATTCCCCTTACCAGGTGTATACGATATTTCAATGTCGTATTCCGGTAAGAACTCCATCAACCGACATTGTCGTCTGGTTAAGTCGCATTTGGAGAATACATACCATAGGCTCCTATGATCGATGAAAACCACTATGCGATCACCAATGAGGTATTGTCTAAAAGTCATCAGAGAATATAGCACAACTACAAACTGAAGACCATGGGTGGCATAATTACATTCATGAGGATGAAACTACTGAGACCCATAAAAAAAATTGATCTCTGCTGCATCAGGACACAACCTAACCCCAGATTCGAATCATCACAGAAAACATAAAACTGAACCCCCTCTACTAGAATAAAATGAATTGGAGCACTTAATAACTTCTCTTTAAGATACTCAAAAGCTACCTGACACTGATCAATCCATATGAAGGATGGATACTTCCATGTCAATGTTGTTAAAGGTGTTGCAACTCGAGAGAAATCAGCTATGAACCTCCTGTAGTAGCCAGTGAGACCATGTAAGCTTTGCACCTTTGACATAGTCTTGGGGGTTTCCCAAGACAAAACCACTTCTATCTTCGATCTATCCATAGCTACTCCCTATGTGGAGGCCACATGATTTTTGAAACAGACTTCTGAAGCCCAAAAATCACAGTTCGAAAACTTCCCAAATAGCTCATATTAATGAAGAACTCCCAAAATAATGTGTAGATGATCTTCATGCTCTTCATAAGACATGGAGTACACAAGGTTTTCATTGATGAAAACTACAATGACGTTTTCTAGGAACTCACGGAATACAGCATTCATCAATCCCATGAACACTTCTAGATCATTTTTCATTATAAATGAAAATACAATGAACTCATAATGCACATGATGACATCAGAAAGTCATCGTCAGGATATCCTCATCCTTCACACGGATATAATTATATCCTGACTGCAAGTCAATATTTGAGAACCAATTTTCACCCTTCAGTTGATCGAATAAATCATCAATACATTGTATAGGATAAAAATTCATTATTGTAACTTTTTTCAAGTGACGCTAATAGACACACAACCACCAACTGTCATCATCCTTCTTCAGGATCAAAACTGGTGCAGCCCACGGTGACACACTGGGATAAAAAAACTAGCACTGTAATAGATCGTCAAACTTTATACATATATCTCTTAACACAGAGGGGGAAATATTATATAGATACATAGAGATAAGAGATTCTCCTAGTTATAGATTTATCCCAAACTAGATCTCTCGTAAAAGTGGTAATGCTACAACCTCTTTATGAAAGAAATCAGTGTACTTTTCTTTTATCCTAGGAAATGCCAACTGTTGTTCCTCTGAAGAACTTAATATCAGATTATCCATCATGGATGATAAGGACAGAACCTGCCTCTGACCGATCTGTGAGTCTCACTCTCTAATGAATACCACTAGCTCTCCATCCGCATCGAAGAACATAACCTAACTCTTAATGAAATCCATTATATCCTACACCAAGTAAAACCAATCTCTATTGAGGATTACGTCATATGGTTTCATTTGTAAAAAAGGAAATCTCCCCAAGAGCGGTGCTACCCCTACACTAGTTCACTGTCGATACATACTTCAAAAATGATAGCTCGGCGTCCAACTGATGTATCAATGCCATGGGCACTGGAAGCCTCTTTACCTCAAGTCCCAAAGCATGGACAAGGGCAGGAGATATGAAGGAGTGTGTTGATCATGAATCAAACAAGGAACAAACGATGGTAGAAAACAGGAAACGGTTACCTCCAATGATGTATGACTTGCCTGTTGCTGGGAATGATAAAGCATAAAGCTGAAGAGAACCTCCTCCATGACCTCTCTAACACAGATCATGACCACCACCATTTCCACACTCTAATCTCTCAGGACGGGAAGCATCACGAGGATATCCTCTACCTACCATATCTACCCTCTACTAACCTAAAGCAGGCGCAACTTGTTCCTACTGCCTCTACAGGAACTGCCATAATAGAGGAATCTGAAGAAAAAAACCCAGAGCAAGATGACTGATCTGAAAGGTCGGGAACTGTTGCTACTGATGACTTCAATCACCACATAAAAAACAAGCAGCTGATCCCCTGAAAAAGGCCTGAGATCTGCTACCACTAGAGAAACAAGACGTGGGGTGTTGGGACCTACCCCCGGCTGAATAGAAACTCTTTAGACTTGAAAACCCTGAACCCCGAACCACATCTCATCTTCATGAGTAATCAAGACGACTCCCCTCTCGTGATGATCTGGTTATGTCCAACGTCTTCTCGATGACCTCTACCCTCGACATCACCTCATGATATGTCTTCTGCCAAAATGAGGTCACTAGGAACAGGATCTCCAGATGAAAAGCCTCCTCTAAATACCATTAGCTTGCCACCTCCTCTGGAAATAGGTCCAAAGCATATCACAAAAGGCTCTTGAAATGGATTCCAAACACTCACACATTGTAGCACCCCTGTTGAAGGGTAAGAAGATCATGGTGACTGGATGCCTTCATTGTCGAGGAAAAAAACTCGACTCTAAACATTTCTCGGAACTCCTCCAATGAGATTGATGAAACCTCACGATCCCTGGGGAACAAGAACCACCACTACCTCATTGCACCATAAAACATCATCACAACCATGGAATCCCAGTGATCCTTCCGAGCATGGATCGAACTAAATCTTATATAGAACTCCTCCAACAAGTATTTTGTGACTGCATCTAAAATATATCCCTCATACATCATCATAATCTGGTGTTGAAACACATGGAGTGTCCTCTTCCAAGTGATGTGGTCATCAACTTCTAACCAGCGACGATATGCTAGTACAACATGTTGGATATCTTCTATACGATTCAGACGTGGACATCGATCTAGAGCCAAAAATGACAAATATAAAATTGTAAGAGCACCTAAACCACGAATATGGAATACTAATCATTAATTATTTAATTATTTAATTTCTTTTATTCATTTTAGGTTAACAAATCCCAAGGTCTACCCCTTCAAACACAGACTCAAAGAAGACTGATGCATGATCCTTTCCTAGGTATATACCCTATAACTAGTATCACCTTGTTTAGTATCCATTGTAAACATAAAGGTCCATACATCAGATAAAAGGGGCCCTAAATGACTAAGTCTTAGCAAGTCTCCAGTGATTAAATCACTTTCTAAACTTGACTGACATTGTTTCCCTATACACCCAGGCATCCTCACATGGGCCTACCTTTAAATCCATTATATCCCTCAACCAATTCTATGATACCACTCGGTCATGACCCCCTCCACACAAAGTGTACCCCTCTAGGCCAGAACTATTAGGAGGTATATAATGACCCCCCACGTCCCACCCCTAGTAGGCCCTGGGTTGGAAACTAGCACTGATGGTATAGTAAACACACATATAATAAGCATTACCCTCTAAGTTAACACATGGAAATGAGAGAGAGATAAGATATAATCCAACATAATTTAACTCATATTGAAACAAAAAATAAATACCAAGAACAAATATGTATTTTCATGCAAAAATACTACAATTGGAAGTGGAAAAATGCAAATACCCAAAAAAAAAGTAAAAACAGAAGCAACTACAAGTCCGAACAACTCCTGTAACCCCATTCTAGTTGAAACCATTTTGATCTCAACCTACTCCATGTGACATGAAAATAGTTTATATATACATAGGGGGAGTATAACAGTATACTGAGTAGGATCCTCCTCGGATACTATCGTGCAAAAGTAAAGAAAGCATGCTAAAGAACATTGAACAATAAGTAAAACTAACTCACCACCGAAACTAGTATACTAAGTTCCTAGCCTCACCATGGCTACTCTCACCAAGTAACACATAAAAGAGTATATAATATAATAAATATTATCAAAGGTACCCTGCTACTACATCCCCATAGGTTTTCTGCTTTTCCCCAACGTTGCACGTCCTAAGCATCTCTCCCCATAAAGAAATTCCCGCAGACACCTATGCGAAGCACTATAATATGTACCTTGTGCAACAAAACCTCCACATCAATGCAAGAAATTAACTAGGTAGTTTTTGAGATCCACCATACCTCTCATAACAGATATCATACGTCAGGTTTTAAACATCATGCCATTATAGCCAATACACCGAGTAAGGATCCCCAAACAATCATAGCTAATACATGTTACACATTTAGTAGTCCATAAGAAAATCTATCTAGAATATATTTGAGTGAATAACCTCCAGTCATTACATTCTTCTACAAACATATATTGCAAAAAACTAATCATTGTGCCTACTATCACGAGTAACTACTAATAGAAGAGAGTGGGCCCAAAGGGGGTAGTCAGCCATCCATACAAATGCCGGAATGTTAGGGAAAAATCCCCTTGGGATTAGAATTAGTAGGGTGTCAGTTTCCCTAAATAATAGGGTGTATTAGCGTATAGATACAAAAAAAGAATAGAATATACTATATATCACAACCACACTATGGGCATAACCAAGTATTGTACTCAACGGCACATAACGTCTCTCTGACTCCTAACTGTCACTTCTAAGACTAGGCATCATATAACTATACAACCATTTTAAGAGATTTTTCACATTACATCATTCCCTTTTTATCTATTCCACCTTATGTTAACTTATTATGTAAAAATTAATTAACCATTAACAATTCCACAATAAATTTCCTTAGAATCTAACCCAAATTCCGTTGTCCCTTTAAAAATTTAACCTCAAAATTTCAATCTAGAAATCTCCCACCCAATTGTTTAACATCATTTATTCAATTATTATTTACAGTATTACATTCCCAAATTCTCAGGCATTCTATAAAAATATTCTATGCTAATAAACACAAGGGGGCTCAACACAGTGATTAGATGACTACCTGTCTAGTCTTTACCACCTATAGTAAGAGCATATACCCATCCATCACTAACATGCTAGACACGGAAAGCACGTGGCATGCCCCACACATCTTTTCCCATTTCGAAATAATGGTAAAAAAGACTATTTGCCTTGTGTAGTGGGGAATGTAAAGTCGATGAAATAATAATAATAATTAGCTAGCATCCAAACATTCACATCCAATAGGTTCCATCATTCATGCTGTCCTCCCCAACACCCACATGCATAAATCGATGCATTTATCCACTCTTTGAGTTAACAATTGCCACAAACAATAGGCCTCTATACCCCCACATATCACAACAACCATCTCGTCTCACATCACTACATAAGAAGCATGAAAATAAACATCATAACAAATAGTCTCTTTAACTTATACAAGAAAGCAGGTAACCCAGAACCCGATAAGGAATTATATTTAATCAAACAACCAGTTATTTTAATCCATCTTGAATGAACTGATTTATTATTCATGGGATCCAAATTCGGGAAACCTAACTAGTTGGCTATCACAACTAATTAATCATTCTTACTACACCAATTTGATTAACATAAAATTAAAAAAAGAAGTACTGGATTCATTTACATGCCTCTTTATCTTAATCCTAACATTTATTGATAAATTACGTCTTTACATTATATACAAATTTCCATCAATATTGAAAAGCTAAACAATGAAATCATAGATATCACACTATATTGGAAAAAAGTGTCCATAAAATACAATTGATATTAGTTTATTTATCCCATTAAAATATTAATTATGTCAATTCCATTATGATCCAGTGGGTTAAAACATGCAAACTATATAGTTGCATGTAAAGGAAAAGAGAAGCAACAAATCCCCTGCCTCAAACAGTTCGTGACGTTCTTTACATGAGAACGAGCCACACAACGATTTAGGATCTCATCCCCTGTGACAACAGTATCCACCTGAGGATGCAGAGACACCACCACATCAGCCAACAACCAAGAAAATCCCATTAGGAACATGGGATAAAAAAATAAATAATAAGGTCATGGAGAAATAAATAGATGAACTAGAAATAATGAATATAGAACACAACTAATATCGAAGACTGATCGATATTTCTTGGTTGAATCAAAAAAGATTGGAAAAATCCTAGGAGGAATGTTGGATTGCACAACTTCTATGGGAATAAATGGGATATTAGAGCATCACACACCTAAGAATAAAGAGGAAGATATCTCATCCCTTTAGATAATTTAATGGAGAAGTGGTTTAAGGTATGCTGGGTTTTCCAATAAAAGATCATCACATTAAACTATGTGGTTTGACCAAGTAAAAACATGTCAACACTTCGGAGAAATTAATATAGGAGTTATGGATTTTGAAAATTCCTTAGAGTCATTAAAACAAGACTTTAAATGCATTTTTTTAAAGGTAATGTTAAAGGGGTGAAACTGTAGGAAGCTGGAAACACTGTTCATGAACTCAAAATTTGGAAAAGAAAAATAATGTTCAGGAACCTCACTATTGGAACCTCACAATTCTGGAAGCACTATCCATGAACACAAAATTTAGAAATGGATTAATGTCACCATTGAAACATCACCATTCTGGAATCACATTTAATGAACTGAATATTTGGAAAAGGAAAGAGGTCACTGCTGGAACCTCACCGTTCGGGAGACCCTGTTCATGAACACAAAATTTGGTAATGGAAAAAGATCACCATTGAAACCTCACTGTTCTGGAAATGATGTTCATGAAAAAAAAAATCGCAAAGGAAAAAGGTCACCGTTGGTACCTCGCCATTTTGGAAACACTATTCATGAACTAAAAATTTGGCAATGGAAAGTGGTCACCATTTGAACCTCACCATTTCACTATTCACATAAGGTTACCAATAACACTATTCACAAAAGGTCATCAATGGCATTGTTCACATAAGGTCACTGATGTCATTGTTCACAAAAGGTCATCCAATGATACTTGATGTGTTTTACAATAGATAATATTTATAGAAAAGTTATATCTTCTTACATATATATATATATCATGTTTCTTTTTTATTAAAGCACAAAAAATATTACATAACATTATTAACATCATTATATATGTATCCGTATGATACATACTTTTTTATTTTTGATGGTATAACTATTTTCCTCCTTTTCATCCAATACCAAATAGAAGGGTTCTCATGTGTATGTTTGGACTGCCACTCTACTAAGTGATGTATTTCATTTTTCATTACCTCTTATTAAGATGGTTATATAGATATATTTAATGAATATATATGATTTTTATCACATAATATTTATTCTAGAAATATAAATTTTTATATTTCATTAATTACATCTATTTAAAATTGATAACATCCCTCATGCATATGTATGGACTACCATCACCACGAAGTGATGTAATTTATAATTTCACCACCACCATAAATTTATAGTTTTAAAATAGTATTTAATTAATAAATATTACATTTATTAGATGATAAATATTTTATAAATGATAAAACAATGACCAAGGTGAAGGTATGGAATCGGTAAATCGAAACATACGTGAAAAAAAATAATTGACACTTTAATATTGACATTAATGAATAATTGTTAATAAATAGGTGATTTAAAATTATTATTTCATGATATATAACATTATAATTATTAATACATATTTTTTTTATATTTATAATAATTATAAATTTATAATGTAGGACGTTAGATAATGTACAAAGAAATTTTAAAATTGAGGTCAGAGTTTATGTTAAAATATCATTTTAACAAATATGTTATGTTTCAATTTTTATTTTAGGAAATAATATTTTATATCCATATTGACCCACATACATTTTCATATACAGTATTTATTTGTGGGGTGATATTATTTCAGTTTCACTCTCTTTGGTATTGAACAATATCAATAGAACTTTTTTGAGAAAAGTTTACATTATTTCTCCATCACGGATTGGAATATTGTTTCCCGTAAACATGTTCTAATTTTTTTTATGTATGTAATTAAATTATTTTAAAATAGTTTTAAATGTTTTTTATACTCTATATGATTCTATTTTAAAAAATTCTAAAGTAATTTTCTTATCGAATTCTAAAATGGTCATTTTTTGCATCCTTTAAAAAAGTATAAAAAGAATGATTTATAAAATATAAAAAATAAAACATATTACTTCAATCATGTACTTTATTCATCATTAAACACAAATTCCTTACATCAAAAATTTTTCAAAGAAAATAATATTCCCATTTTTTGAATTTCTATTTTTATAATTTACCAACATAAATGGATTTTTTTGTTATTTTTTAAATCATACAATACATCGATGAAAAAAATATAATTCTATGTTGATATACTTTAAGTTTTTTAATGATTCATTGAGGATATAATATTATAATATCATCAACTTCCTTAATATGGGTTTCTTATGATGAGGAGGTTTTAATAATTTTTCAAGAAAATCATTTCTTTATCAAAGGTCAATTATTTTATTATAAAAAGATGAATTCTATTATATTTTTGTGGAATATATATGAATTATTTATTGTGTGACCAATGGGTCCCTTATAGACCTACAATGTACTGGGTAATGATTTATATCACATTAACATAAATAAGTACATGAGAGCTTTTCCTAATCCCAAGAGGGTACACTGGTGATTAACCAAAACCCAAGATATTACAATGACAGTAGGTCGAATCCTCATATGTTGAATTAGTTGTTAACCCAATGCCATATTGTGATTAATTTCATGGTGAGTATAATTGACATTTTATCATCTAGGTTTATGAAAATTGGGGGGTATACAATGAGTGAAATTTCCCACTACTTTAGTCTTGGTATTGAACCATAACTACAGAAATCATTTTATATTCATAATTTTATGAAGAAAATTTCAGCCACAAAATTATGTCATTTGATCAAGATATTATTTAATGTATCATGATTTATTATTGATTATTTCACACAGTTATGACTCTTGTCAATTAATATAAAAATACTTATAAAATAACTCTTATCTTATGCGTTATGAATTTTTTTGGATCTCATATGCTGTGATAATATTCACATACCTATAAGAACAACTTATGCTCACTTATGATCATTGATTAAAATCTCCCAGGTTTTCCCTAATATATAATTTGAGCTCACCATTTCTTATGATTCATTTCCCTAGGTTTTTTAGAATGTGTTTTAAGTAGAAAATTTATAATAAGGGTATAATGTGGGGAGAAATTTTTGGGAGATGTTGAATCACATTCATGAAATAACTTTATTATGTATCTACTCTCCAATAGAAAAAAACTGTTATAGTCATTGGGAATTTATTAAGATAAGATGCACTGAATATTCATCTAAAATGATATTATATTAGTGTAATTTATTCGTGGGTTAGTATATTTGGTTTCCGATTAGAGTTTAGTTATTTTGGGAGATTAATTTAAGAGAAATGTGAGGAGAAAAACTTTTAAAACCAATGATAAACCAAAGTGATAAATAAAAAACCTCATGTGTCAAAATTTATAAAATGGTTTTATAAAATAATACATATTAATATTTAATTTCAATTTTATATAATTTTTAACTTCGATTAATGATTCTTGATTATTAAACAAAGATTATAAGTTTTAGTAAATAGTTATAACCTGGTGGATTTTTGTTAGAAACCATTATGGTGGGAAATGTAATGATTTTCTACTAGATCAATTGACTGAAATAGAGTCTACAATGAAAAAATTTATTCCTTTTCAATCCTCTCAATACTTGAATCATGTTGATCTCCCAAAAAATAAAATGAAGGAGAATAATACCATTGATTCATTCTCTAACTAATATATGGCTTCCTTCGATGTGTCCACTGATCCACTAATTATCAAGAAATCAATATGTACCACTAAAAAGATATTTTCTAATATATATATCCCAAATCATGAATAAATTATTTTTGATATTTATTTTGTTAATGGTAATGTAATTCAATAGTTCGCTCTTATTTATAATTTGATGTAAGATGATGAAATTGAAACCTTGGAATGTCGGTGTTTAATAACTTTTTTGAGTAAATACATTCCTCAAAATCATCATGTAAAAACAAAAACAATATTCCTTTATCTAAATTAGAAGTATGACGAGTCAAATAGTAATTATGAGGAAACATTCACCAAATAGACAAAGTATGCTTTTGGATTCATCATCAACCATGAAATCAAATTGATCAATTATTTAGTGGATTAAAACAATATCTCTAAAATACATTGGCTATAAGAGACATTGATATATATACATAAATCCTTTGATGTTCTCTAAAGATATAAATTGAATCTAGAGACTCAAATTAATATTGTGGTTTGGGGAATATGGAGTTTCAAGGAAATTATTATAATAAAATGCATGGAAAAATTAAAATTATCCTTCGTTCATGTAAAAAAGTGTAGAAAGAAGCAAGTGGAAAATTACCTTAAAGATAATTTTATATTTTCTATGTGTGAGAAATAATACCCTATAGAAAATGAATTTTAAAGGAATATGAAGAGACTAGTCAATGAATAAATGGGGGTAAATATCTACTATATTCACCACCAACACTATAATTATTATATTATAAATATTATGAGTGTTATGCCAACCAGGGAATTAATTCAAGTGTTAATCTTGAGATTTTTTATTAGAATAATATTAATCTAAGAGAGAAAGGAAAATATCTTTTGATCAAAAATACCATCTTGGGTCATGAGAATCATGTGGTGAAATTCCCATTTATCATCGACTCTTAAAAGAAAATGTCTTATTTTATCCCGGATCTACACAATCTTTTATATCCGAAGAATATTCTATGAGTATCACATCACCACATCATTGATTTTATAATAAATTATTGGGGAAAATATTAATATAATTATGATCACATATCAAGTCTATATCTCCTATCCAAAATAAGTATGTTTGAATTTACCTCTTGTAAATATTTGCTTCTATCTGTAATTGAATTTGATGAGATTTTGGACCTTAATTAGTTTTCTATATGTATATCCCATGTAAATTTCTATGAAAATGATTTTACATTTTATATTTCTAATCTAAATATTATTTGTCATTAGTTTGATTATTAAGATGAATTTATAATGGAAATTAATGTTATTATATAGATACTAAAACATATTAAAAAGTGGTATTTATCTAAAATGACTTGGGAGAAACTCAACATTTACAATATTCTTATTATTCTGAAACGTGGAATTTTTTTTGTTAAATAATTTCAAGCCTTTTTCCAATTTATGATGTAGTGTTTTCAAAATAATATCTACTTGGTGATACACCTATTTCAAATTCTCCTTAGTGAATGACATTCATTGAGTTACAGGAATTAAAGAAGAAACTTTAAAAGAATATATATAAGGGATTCATTCATCCATGTATTTCCCCATTGGGTGAACATATTATTTTTGTTAAAAATAATGTGTGACAATGTATATATATATATATATATATATGATTTGTAACTAAATAAAATTTCAGTCATGAAGAAATATCATCTACTACATATTGGAGGTTTTTTCATAAACTACTAAAAGCTTAATACTTTTTCATGAATGACCATTAATCTGAATATCATTGATTAGTGGCTCAAAAAGACGAGATAATGAAGATAATATTTTTTATGTTGTATGAAAACTAAAATTTCAAGTGATTCCATTTGGGATTTCTAATTCCCCAATTATCTTTATAGACATATTGAACAGAATAATTAGATATAAACATGATTATTTTATATAAGTATTTATAGATAATATTATTTTATATTCCAAGATCAAGTAAAATAATTAATATAATTTAAGGACTAAATTAAAGATATTGATAAAGGAGAATCTATTTCTAATTAGTGTGAATAATTTAAATAAAATTTTCATTATTCGGTGATGTATTATAATTGAGGGTATATCAATGTAACCTTTAATGATGAAAATTGTTGATTAATGGAATAGAATCATGACTATGAATGAAAGGAATAGTTTTATTATATTTATTAGAAACTATTTTTGGATTTTATGAAATTTATTAGGTCTATCAATACCAATAAATATGTTGAAATGAAAGGGAGACAATTTACTTTGGATAGATGAATGTGAAAAAATTTCATAGATATGAAAGTATGGTTATTATGTGAACCTGTGAGTACACTTACCTAAAGTGGATAGGTGTTTGTGATCTCTATTTATTCATCAAATAAAGTACTCGGTTGTGTTCACATAAAAAATTTCATTGTGTTAGTGTATGCATCACACCGATTAAATGTTTGTGTGAAAATTTATCTGACTCATTATTTGAAGGTGGGAATAATAATTTTTTCTTGGAAGATATAAAGATATTATCATTATAGATAATGGTGTGATATATATATATCTATACTGAAATTAATAATTTAATATTAACATAGAAATAATTAAATATGATCAAAATTATATGGTTAGATTTGATTAAATATTATGACGACTAAATACATTATACCCCTGGAACAGTGTAAGATGTGGCTGCTACTCTCAGTCAAAAATTATGTTCTAGTTTTTCCACAATGGGGATTAAAAGATATCAATTAATTATGGATTTAAAAATAATTGACCTAGTAATCATGTCGGAAGGGTAGAGATCCTCTCTTCCTCCATTGAATGTCTATCCATCCATCTATGTGAATAATAAATAGTATTAAAAGGAAAATTTAAATGTGAAAAAGATGATTCTAAATATATCATAATTGTTTGTGACTATGGTGGAATGATATGATCTATCAACTAAATATGTATCCCATAATTATAGTAATTAAATATAGATCTACTATTTTAATCACATAGCTCATCATTCCCTATTCATCCTGGATGTACAAAGATGTATATAGATCATAAAAAGAATTTATGGTTTCATAAAATTAAGAGTGGTATTGCGGAGTATATATCTCAATTCATATTTTTTGGGAAAGTTTGGGCATCATGTTATAATTATAAGGGGATGATTCACCTATTACCTATACCTATATTTAAATGAGAATAATATCTATGTATTTTATGGTAGGACTTCCAATGAAATATAAATTCTATAACACTATTTGTTTAGTAGTTAAGCAACATGTAAAGGTAGCATATTTAATTACTATAGGAAAATATTTTTTTATGACCAATTTTCCAGGATATAAATAAATGAGGTTGTAAAATATCATGGAGTGCCACAATTATATTATCTAATTGATATCCAAGATTTTCCTAAATGATTTATAGAACTATTCACTATATTCTGAATATAGGGATGATATTTAGTACCACATAACATCCTCAAGATAAATGATTTTTCTAAGGGGAACATACAAAACCTAGAATATATATACTTATATCTCTCCCTTTGTATTAAAATAGTGTCCTAGATCAATACATTACTATAGTAAAACATTATTTCAAAAATATCTTTCACATGATAATTTGGAAAGATCCTTATGAATCACTATATAGGGATATGTTCCAGAATTCTCCATGTTGAGATGAGGTTGGTGAATGTATGCTATTGTGACATGCGATAGATGATGAATTTGTTGAGAAAATTAGAGTAATTCAATAGCAAATTAGGAAATCTTAGAGTTGATATAAAATTTATATAGAAAAACATTAGAAAAATCAAAAATTTGAAGTGGGTGACAAGGTATTCTTATTAATACCTCATAAGAATAAGGTTATGATATCTGGAAGGAATGGGAATATAATCCTTTGAAATATCTATCCAAACAATATTCACGATCATATAGAGGTGGAATATTAATAATTTTTACTTACACTAACCCTATCCAAAGTTCAAGATGTGTTCAATCTATCAATTATGGGGAACTGCATACTTAATACATCACATTTAATAACCATGGGGGTTATACAATTGGATTTTCATCTTTATTATAAATAATAATGAGTAGATATTATTTAGAGAATAGAAAACATGTTATTGAACAATATAACTCTCTGGTCAGTGTTTTATGGTGAAATCATAAATTTTTGGATGTTTCATGGAAATTGAGGGTATAATGAGTCAGCAGTATCCATATTTATTTTTTTTAAAAGTAATATAATTTTTTGGGTTATGTTATTATAAGGTAGAATAATGTAACACCAGGTGATTTTAAATATATTTTTATTTAATAAATTCATTGTGTTATATATTGTTTGATTCACACAACATGAAACATAAGGGATTAATTCCACATAAAAAATATAAATTGAATGAAATTAATATATAGATATATGAAATTGAAAAAATTAATGTTATAAAATCAGGTAAAGACATTCAATAAATAGTTCATATATGACAGTAAATATAAATCTCTTATTTTTTGGAAGAATGCAAATTTTTTGTTCAAAAAAATAATTTATATATATTTTAATTAAAAATAAATTTATTTTATTTGTAAGTATTTAAATGAAGAATTTTTTTTTAAATTATTATAAATTAATATTGATTAATACATTTAAAATCAAATATTTATTAATTAATATAAAATCTTTTTATGGTAAATAAGGTATATTTCATAGAAAATCAATTTTATGAAGGAAATGTTCTTTTATATAAGTAAATTAAATTAATAATTATTTATGAATTATATAAAACAAGTGTGTATATAATATATCAATGAATAAATTAAAATATATCTAATGTTTTTTTAAATGAAATGAATGAGAATAAAATCATTTTTATTCTTAAAAAATTCCCTTTTCCTAAAAATGTTTTTTTTACATTTTATGTATGTAGATATTAAAATTAATTTATTACACCTCATGGAATTAAATATTGAAACATTTACTCCATATTTGGAATTATAATAATAAATATTTTTTAATGAGACCAATTTAACATTTTCCTATAATTAGTACTTACCATAGTAAAAATATTGTCTGCGCTATATGTGTTAAAAGAGTTGAGAAGGGGGTTAAACCTAGAGATAATGATTTAATTATCATGAAAAAGTTTATAAATATAATTCCATGAGTTTATCTTTCACTTAACATGTATTATATTTTATTTTCTACTAAATTAAACCCACTTGGGATTGAGAGTTTTATTATTATATTTTAATGTTCTTAATATTTTCAAGGGTGTCACTCCTCTCACTGGTTAAAGGGAACCACATCATATGAAATATAAATAGAAGTTGAGAGCCTTTTATAGAAAAATATTTACCAAAATTCCTTCCCAACTCTTCTCCCCACATCCAAGTATATTTTTTAATTCTCAAAATACTTTTCCATGAATCCTTATGGTGTTTTTCAAAGGCGGTTATCTAAGGAAGGGGTATATGTTCTTACATGGCCTTTTCAAATTTAATTCATTATAAAACACCTAAAAATATTCTATAAACATATTAACATTAAAAATAAGTATATTTACTATAATTATTTTTCTTAATTGTAAAACTATTTTTTAACTCATTTCCATCCAATGTAAAATGAAGGTGTTTCAAGTGTTTATGTACAAACAACCTTCTACATGATGTGATGTGTTTCACATAACTCTAGTATATATCAAGGTTATTTATATGTTTTATTTAATAAGTATATATATTATATATATTATATAATTATATTCTATAAATATATATTATTATTTACATTCTTTTATTTCTATCCACTGAAAAACGAAAACACTACTGGTGGGTATGTATGACTTACCATATCCACGAAGTGAAAAAATTAATATTTTTTCACCACTATACATGGATATATAAAAAAATTATATAATGAGAAAATATGATATTTATTACATTATTATGATTTTTTTGATGATTATTCATTTAATAGAGTATGAAATCAAACCACCAAACTGAAACATATAAGAAAAATCGAATCATTGACACCCAAATATTAATTTTAATAACGAATTGATAATAAATGGGTGACTATAAATTAAAAAGGAATGAAATATGGTAAGATAATTATAGATATAGGCAAATTATTGATTTGAAATAATTCTAAATTTAATATTCATCAATTTATTGAAATTATGAAGAAATTTGGAACTTGAGGTTTGGGTTTTTATTGCACTCTCACTTTTTTCAGGATTATATATATTTCAATTTTTATTATGAGAAATTAAATGATTTATCCCTAAAAAATATATATTTTATCCCCCTCTGTATAGTTATATGGTCGTAATGTATTATTTCAATTTTCCATTCTTTGGTACTTAAAAAGATCAAAATACTGTTTTTATGAAATATCAACCTTATTCCTCCCTTTCAGATTGAAATCTTTTCCTTTGTATATATGTTATTAAAACATTATTTTCTTAAAGTTATTATATAAATTTAAATTATTAATCATTGAATTTTTTACTATATTTAACATTATTTAAAAAATTTTCAAAGTAATTTTCTAGTCGTTTTATGAATATTTCATCAATGAAAATCATGAAAAAAGTGTTGAAATATTCTTTTAAATGTTTTCAGTATAAAATGATTTTACCACCATAACATAAATTATTTATCATTAATATTACATAACATATTTTTATTGTTTTATAAAAATTATTATTTTCCATTTTCCATTATTTTCAGACTAATAATGTTACTAAATAAAATAATATTTTCTCTTTTTTCCAAATCATATTACTAATTCTTTTATAAATTTTTCTTCTTCTATGTGATATCCTATAAGGATTGTTATATATCAATGTGGATTTGATCTTATGATACCATCCACATCAATTATTGGGATTTATTATAATTATTTATTAATGATGTTCCATGAATCGAATATCTTTCTCAAAAAATATGAAGGAATAATGAATTATCTTATATTCTTGTGGAATATATATAAAAAATATATGTGAATAGTTTATCATATGATCAGTATGTTGGTTATTTCCCTCAAATTAATTATGTATGTTTTATATTTTATGGCCTTAAAAGTGTACATGAGAGGATATACCAAGCACAAAGGTTATATAATATGTTTTCCTATACTTAAAGGGTATATAGGGTGTTTTCCAAAGTCTAAGAGGGTACATAGGTGAATAACCATTTCCAAAAAGGTGGCATGGGTTGTTATTTGATGCTCAAGAATTTTTATGGTTAGTTCTCTAAATCCTACTTTGTGATAAATTTCATGGTGAGTATCCTTGAAATATTATTTCTATGATTAAGGGGATGATTATTGAACCCAATATATTTGGGGAATTATTCAACTATGATAGTATTGGATGTGTGTCTTGATAAAAAAATGATTTTTTGAGCATTGTTTATGACAAAATTTTATTTGGAAAACTTATATATTATGATTATGATATGATCTAATGGATCAAGATTAATTAATTATTATTTCATAATCATATGGATCTTGTATATTAGTATGATGAAGACTTATTCCATAAATAAGGTTTTATTGTTTATTTTGCAATTATTGTTTTATTATGATTAATTATGATCATCAATTAAAATAACTAATGATTTCACTTATTAATCATCTAACCCTATATTATGTTTTTTCCTGGGTAATAAATAATGGTTTTATCTAGGGAATGTATAGGAAGTGTACTACACGAGTAGATCTTTATGGGAGATATTGAAGAACATTCATGAAATAAGTTAATTATATTTCAAGTATCTAAATTCCCTAAACCATTATAGTTCTAAGAATTTTTTTATACTAATATGTATTTAATATTAATATAAAAATAAGTAATATTAATTTATATTTTTCTTGAGTCTCCTTAGAGATGTTTCATATTATGTAATTTAATCATTAAAAATCATTATATTTTTAGAGATAATCCATTAGACAAGCAGTTCATATACAAAATGAAATATCATATAGCATAGATTGATGTATGACCCTTATATGATATATATTACAAAAAAACCAAATTTGATGAACCTATGAGTGTATTTATGACCAATTCATATTCATATTTAAAGGTGAAAATCAAGGTATGTTTGAAGAGAGAGGTTTTGATGGAATATTTTTTGGTTACCCTCCAAATGGAAAAGGAAACATTCATATAGAAAATTGATATAAAATATTATTAAAAGTATAGATGTAACGGTGTTATATCATTTACTCAAGTAATACACAATTAAATAAACAGTTCTATAAGGGATGAAGAATCAATTTTTATCAAAAAGTATAAAGTAGTATCTAAAAAAGTTTTACTTATAGAATATTTGAATGAAGGATAAGAAAATTCATCCATATCATGTATTTATGAACAACACATTATCATTATATAAGGATAAAATTATAGTTGGAGGTCCAAAACGTCATTATATATCATGTAGAAAATTTTTAAATTAGGAAAAATTTCTTCATAAAAACAAACACCTCACTGTTTTCATAGGTTAAACCAAGAAATCGGGATGATGCTTTGGAGAATCAAGAGTTGTTTTATAACATGAATAAAAAATAGAACCATATTGAGAATTTTTAATCATGGGGGTTTATACAAATTTTAAAGAACAAAAAATATATTGAATCTAAATTATTTTTCTAAAAAATGCTGACTAAAAATGAATAAGTTGCAAGAAAAAAATGACATGTTTGTAGGGTTATTATCACGTTAAATGGGTGGAATTTTATGAGGAATTTTCACACATTTTAGAACATTGAATCATTATGATATTTCATAACATTATGTCCCAATTACAATTTAATATTTTTGAAATGGATGTCAAGTAATCATTCTTCAATGGTGAGTTAGAAGAGTATGTATTCATTGAGAAGCCTTATGCTATCATACGTAAATAAAATTAAATCTATTTTTTAAGTTTGAATATGAAATATATTGGCTGAATAAATCCCCAATATCATGTTATTCTATGATAGAAAATTTATTGAGAAAATTGTAATTTAAATAATGAATAGAGGAAATTAATTTCCACATTAAAGATGATAATGTTGTATAAGGAAAATAAATGAGAATTATCAATGTAATAATACTAGTGGTGATAATAATTATGTAGATTCAAGGGATATTATTATGTCTTGAGACTTTTCTGGTTTAAATGAACCATTCCCTCTATGTTAGGGGTGTCCCAACCAACATCAAATATCAATTACAATTAATAAGCAACACTTTTTTCTCTACTTTGAATAGAAATGGAACGAAAAATTCTAACCATGATCGATGGAAGACATACATTACAAGATGGAAATGAAAAAGGGTTTGGTTAAGGCATTTAGAAGAGAATAAGATAAGTGAAAAGGGATAAAACTCCCATCCAATGACATATAATATATAGGATTTCAAAGGGATCATGATGAATGGGTCTAGCTCTAATAAGGGAAATCAAGGTAATCTTTTATTGGTAAATTTCCCGGTCCATAATTTGGGTATCAAGTCCTAACAAAGATTACCTGAACATTCCTAAAACCATTATAACTAGATCATTAGATAAAGAAAAAATTGGGATATAAGCAAGACCTAGAGAATTAAAAATGGTTGATGGTTTCAAACATATCTTTGTAAAGCGAAGAAAGTATACAATAAGAGTGGAAAGTAAGGTCGTGAAGTTGAATTAAATATACATGACTAGGAAATAGTTTCTTTCAATTTCATGTAAATTATTTTAGGATATGTGGGAGTGGATAACATCAAATACATGAAACTTTTTCTTCATTATAAGGAGGGGATATTATAAGAATCATTCATTATAAATATTTTGAAGGAGTATGTAAATAGAATCTATGAGAGAATTATTCGGGTAAACAATAATATAGAAAAAGGATGTGGATCAAAACAATTATGATCACTTTTGGTGTGGGGTTTCAATGAGAGGAATATAAGATAGATTTAATATATCCAATCTTAGGACAAGATGACCAATTATTTTGATGTTCTTATAAATAATGATCTGGATACCCAAGTAATTTCACTCTAATGGGGATTATATAAGTAAGTTTAGTACAATATTATTATATTTTTCTATAATAATTTTGGGAAATCATTATGTAGGTAGATCTATTGTGTTGGAATTATATGGTTTCAAAATTTTCCCACAAAAATTTAATTTAAATTAAAAAAAATACTTTTATGTCAAAATGAAATCTCTCGTTATAATTGTTTATATAGATGACATCATCATTTCTAGAAATGAAAAAATAATTTTATAAAGAACTCTACAAATAGGTTAATAATCTATCTAAAATTTCTATTCCAACTGAGATGAGTTACTTTTTTGGATTACTAATTTGTATGGAATGTGATCATATTTATCATTCCCAAGAGAAGTCTGTAAGGGAGAATCTTAGATAATTTGTTATAAAGCATACAAGCGTGATTTATGCTACGATTTTAGTGGGAAATATGTTATGTAATGATGAAAAAATTAAAATATGTAAAGCCTAGAGAATTATGTGAGTTTATTATAAGTTCTTTTTATATGACAACTTTTTTAATGGTTAATTTCTATGTTATCGCATATTGTTCCATGTATCGAAGAGAACCAAAAGAGTCTTATTTTTGTGATATAAATCATATTATAAGGTAAATCATAGGTACAATAGATATATTATTTAAATATAATAGTAAATTAAAGCATTATCTTTGGGATTTTATATATTCAAATTTCGAAAAAATAGTTGATGATATAAAATCTATATCCAATAGATTTTTATTTCATAGTGAAATGTTCTATTATGGGAACACTATGAACAAATTTCTAGTCACGTTGAGCATTGATGAATCTGAGTATATGCATGTAACCCATTCCAAAAATCATTTGATGCAGTTGAAAACATTATTTATATATCTCATGGTTGAAGAGAAGTTTCTTCATTCCGTTTGATATGAAAATCATAGTTATATCAACTTGTAAAGAAATTCGGTTCAACATACAATGTCTAAATACATTATTATAATCTATCATTTCATCATAAATCATTGGTATGTAAAAATATTGAATCAGTAATTTTTTCCTAAACTAGAGAAAGTGGAAGATATTTTTACTAAAAAATTTCTAAATGATTGTTATCAAATTTGTAGGTAGATTAAGTGAGATCATCCCCCTTCCACTCAAGTATAAAATTGGTTATTAAATCTATATCATCTTTTTCATTTGATTCATGTTATTAAAGGGGGATAAAATAATCCTCATCATAAATATATTTATTCCTATGTGCATTTACCCATGGGGAGTGAACTATTTTAAAAATAAATCCATTGATATGTTTTTTTCCAAAGGAGGATTGATATCTTATGTCACACCATGGTTTATAAAATTAGGTATAAATCCTCTATATTTTTCAGCTTCATTTTATTTTTCGTTGAAAAGTGTCTTTAAAATGATTTTATATATTTTTTAGTTCCAAACGGATAAGTCCAATTTTGTTGTGATGGTATTGGTGTGATGTTGTGCCTCCTGGGTGAAATATCATTCACTATGAATAGCCTTCTGTGGAACATTCTGGTTGTTTCCCTATTTTCTATGAACATAAATCTGTACCAGATGAATCTTAGAGGCTATTCCCAGTCCTAAATTTCGTGGGTTTTAGGGATAGGGTGTGGTTGGTTCCTATAATCATTCTCCTAGATGAGATATTCATTCCATGGGGGTAAGAACTAGGGCATGGTGTTAGGGGTTTTAGAATTTGAAAGACTAAATCTATCACCTCATCTTCATGGGATGGTTACTACAAAAGTGTGCAACATTAATGATATATTTTAATACATATCTTATCTATATTTTCCTCTATTAAATTTATCTTTGATCTCCCTTTTTATTCGATTCTACAACATTAATTTTAGGATGGTTTTTTGGGAACTCTTCTCTCTTCCAGTTGTGGATATGTTTGTTTCTTTTATTCTGTATTGTTCTCCATATAGATCTAGTCATTTGTGAACTAGACCAACTCATTACCATAACTTGTGTTTAATAAAACATGGCTCTCTTTATTATCAATGTGTGAGTTTCTATATTATAGTTTATCACATACCATGCCTTGTGTTATTTTGATTTTCATTGGTTGTGGTTTTTTAACTAATTATATTAAATCCATGACATCTGAATTTGATCTTTGTTAGCTATAAAATTGGTTAGAAAAAGTATTTTAATTTAAAAACTAATATAGATTTCAGGGAATTCATGAAATATTGTTTTAAAATGGAAATTATATTTCACTCAAGAAAGTAGAGTATATATATATATAAAATGATTAATAAAAATTTGGTCATGGTAATGAAGGAGGATTTTCCTTGGAGAGGGTATTATAAAACATGAATTTGGTTTCATGAATAGAATGATATTATTTTAGAACATCAATAGATTCTTGTGGTATATGGGAAAACTATATATATGTGCGATCTTTAGTAGAGTTGGATATCACTAGGGTAGGTGATCATGATGATATGGTTTCTCAACGACATCCTTTTTGAGGAATATATGTTTCAGGAATATGGATGACACTTATGCTTACAAGTTTTTGTTATTTTTTGTCGTTATATATACCCTTGAATTTTGACTATCCCTTCGGTTCATTGAGGATACATTATGCACATATATATTTATATTTTAATTAACCACATGTTATGGATATTAATATGTGAAACATTTTTATCTCATCTTCTTATGATGCATGTAAATATTTAATATCATATTTCATTGTTTATTATAATATTTCATGTTTTTTAAAATAAAACTGAATGATCATTTTGTATGGGGAGGTGATTTCTTCAAGAAATGTTTTCTAAATCAATTATATATATAAAATTAATGACTTCATAGGCATATACATTACATATATTTGTGTTTTTGTTATATTAATATTTAGTTCTCACACCCTAATTCACCCTTTCAGAATATATAACCATAGTTCAGTAAGATAAAAGTAAAAGAGATAGAATAATGCAGAGGGAAACTCTCTTTATTGTAGTTTCCCTTCTAATGGGTAGGTATGGTGGTGGTATATAGTCACATTGAAATGGAACCATGGGTTTATTTGAGTTCTATGTTGATTTCCTACTTATTTGTTTGTTTATACCTTAATATATTGTTATTTCAAATACAGTTTTGGTTTGGTTGTTTTTTTATATGATGTATATTTGATATCTTTTTTGATACTCTAGTAATTTTTTTTATTATCATATATTTATTGTGGATGAAATCGTTCCTATATTTCTTTTTATGATATCCTAGTTCTGCTTTCCATCCTATGTAGGTACTCACTCTAGGCATTTTGGTGGGAAAATTTGTGTGAAATTATTTGTAGACACTGGTTGGATTGTTTTAAATTTTTATAAAATATTATAGTGGTTGTTAATTCTTTAACTCATTCTATTTTTACCATCTTTTGTATGGGTTTTTTATATATTAGAGGCATGTCACTCAAAAACCAATACATATTGTGTGAGCATTCCTAGCCATATTACATTCCTTAAAAGTCTTGAGTTACCATGTAATGTCTACATTTATCTAGCATCCTTTTTTGTGGGATTATATTCTATGGAATTTTTTTATAAATTTTATATATGATAAATGAATAAAATTTTATTTTATATGGTTCCTATCTTCTTTTTTATAGATAATGGATCCTTAAAGAATAAATACTATGACTGTTATTAAGGATGCTACAATGTGACCCCCATATGAGAATCCTCTAACATACCTGGTTTCCCTAGAAATCATATCTTAAATGATATATTCCATGAACCAATTCAAAAATACTGAAAAATATTCGAGGGTGGACCATGCTTTGTAATTCACTAAGTAGCATCAAAAAAGATTTCATGGTGATATGTACGTGAGGAATCAGGAGAATGGATCGAGTTTATTGAGAGGGTTTTCCACTTCCTAAAAACTGTGAAAGAATCAGAGGTGGGTTTTACCAATTATATAATTGATAGTTTGAGAATTAAGTTTCGGGGATTTATTTTTTAATCCATGTTTCACAAAGATATAACTTAGAAAAATTATAAAAAATCCATTAATCAATAGTTATATCCTAAGAGGTTGAGAGCGACAGATGAATGAGAGTTCATTTCATTAGAGATGGGAGATCATTTAGATATGGAGTATGATACTATATTTTCTAAGATGGTTTACCTATCTATAAATACATTTTTTCTATAAATCTAAAAAATTAGTTAAAATAAAAATATGCTCGATATATTTCCTAAAATGCAACACCAGGCTTAACGCACATTCTGATATATTATAAAAATCATTTTATAACTTAGTCTTTAAATTAGAGGGTATGAATATGGGTAAATAAATTAAAATATAAATTTATATTTTTATTAATAAATAAAAATTATTAATTAATTCTTGGGAAATAAGAACACAATTTTTATTAAACTCATTTTACGGATCAAATATTATTTTCCTCAAAAATAAATTTTTATTATATTTTTTTCATAAAAATTATAATTACTTTTTTAAAAATTAATAAATTTCCATGTATAAAATAAACACAAATTGTTAATTCATCATATAAAAAATAACTTAATATTAAATTTTGGGATTTTTCTGAAATGATTGATTTTTTCGTTGAATAGTAAAAACCCTAATTTTTCATATATTATCATTTACTACCAGTAATTCATGTAATTTAAAATTAACATTATATTTTTTATTTAGTATTAAAGATAAATTTTATTTATTTAATTTTGAATAATATAATTTCTTCATTTTAATTATTAATTTTCATGATTTTTATATAATTTAATTTTTATGCATGAAAAATCATTTTTTTTTCTAAAAACTAGTTTTCATTGAATTTGATGATTTTAAATTAAAATTGATTCCTACCCCTAATATAGAATTTATATTGATAAATGTATACTATATTTTGAATCATAATTTTCAGATTTGGTAAATTGTTCCTTTATTCTTTTCACTATGAATAGTAGTTGTGGTGAATATATGTCACCTTTGTAATGATAAAATGGGTAAAATGAGGTTAAAACTATGATGGTCCAAAAATAAATCCAAAACATGAATTAACTTCATATAATGATATATATTTAAACATATTCACCATATATATTAATATATTGAATTTAGATTCCATTTTCCTTTAATAATGACAACTTGATTATTTTTTGTAAAGAAAATTCCAGCAAGTCACTCTATTGACATTAATATCTCTAATAATTTTTTATATGAAAAAATAGGATAATTTAGTTTATAAATATTTAATCAAAATATATACTATTATTTTTATAATGTTAATTTATTTATAATTTTATGTGATATAATAATTAGTTTATTTTCTTACACCACAACAATACAATATTTATTCTATTATTTGAAAACTAAAAGAAATTATTTTAAAAGTATTAAAAGTATTTAAATTTGGATTAATTACTGATTGAAACTAATTTTTGAGCTAAATGGGACATATTAGTGATGTTCTAAAGGATTATAATTGAATTATATTTTTTAGTGATGTTAATGTCAAATTAAATGAATAGTATAAAATATGAAATTAATGATATTTTATGAAAATAATATTTTATTAAATTATTTAAAACTACTAAAAAATTAAATAAGACTCTTTGGATAATGTATGACAAAACAAATCATACCTTGGCCATCTATGATACAATATTCACATTATAAGTAAAATTATATCCCTTTAAGATTGAAATAGTAATTACTATGATTATGATTAAAAAGGTTAATGATGGTGTTAATAAAAAATATAAGGATTAAAATGAAATAAAATCTTATAAAAATTTAATTTATTACAATATTTTGAACATATCCTATTATTTTGACTTTTCATCCATTTTGAATCATATTTCATGATAATGCCCTAGTTATGTTTTAATCTTATTAGTGATTCCATGTCTGTCATTACCCCTTTGTAAAAGGAACCACATTATCAATTTATTTACACCTACTTGAGATATCTACCTCTAATAAAACCAATTAAAGTGTCTTATAAATGTAACTAGAAATTAATTATAGGTTTTTATTCTTAAAATACAATTATAATGGTCCATTGGAAGGGATCAAAAAGATTTCTATCGAAGAAGATGTAGTCATTTTACATAGCCTCTTTCAAATTATTTCTTATTATACCTCTTATAAATTTGTGTTATTAATAATAAAATAATAAATTAATTATACAAATTATATTTAAATTTTATTTTTATAATTAATCCACCATTTACAAATACTTTCCATAAAATGAAAATTAAAATTATCGATCATGCATTTCTGTGGACTACAACCTCTATGTAGCGATGAATTTCAATTTTGATTAATATATTACATGGAAGGTTAATATTATTGGATAAAAATTTAAATATTATATTTATGAAATAATAATTCTTTAAATGATAACATCAAATATAAATTATAACCTTATAATCGGTTCGAAAAAGATAACATCGCTCGTGCGTACGGGTGGACTTCCACCCCCTTGAAGTAATGTGTTTATTTATTATTTTACAATTTTCATGGATAGTTATATAGATAAATTTAATGAATATATATTAAATATATGATATAATAATCATTATATAAATTTAAATTGTTAATTAACTTTATTTCATTCTATCGTTTGAAAAGTGAGAACATCGTTTATTCGTACGTACAACCTATCGTCTCTATAAATGGAGTAATTCATTTTTCTATATCAACATTTTATAGATGATTATAAATATATCTAATGAATATATATGATATTTATATAATGAATAAAATTAATTACATGATTTATAGGATCCAATTAAAGCGATTATAACTTCCTAAAGTAAATTCTCATTAAAAATTAAGCTGTTAACGCCCACATATGATGATTTTAATATGATATTACTAATAAATTATAGCTGAAATGATAAAAGTGGATCATACATGATATTATATTAAATTTAATGGATCTGTTATGTAATTATAATATGTTTTAATTTATTATACTTGAGGATGAACAACATTCTGATTAATTCAATCTTAATGTGAGGGTTTCTCATCTCAGTCTTATTTTTGTGAGACTTATTCCATATTCATCACTTGTTTTATTTTATGTGGTGAATACACTACCCATGAATTTATTCTAGTATTATTCTCAAAATCATTATGTGTATTTAAATATTCATCTAATTTTATCTCTTACATGAGATTTTAAACTAAATGCTACTAAAATAGTTAAGTATTTATGTTATAATATAATTTTTTATCATGATTTTCTATGTTTATGTTTAAAAAGCATAAATTTAATGATACATCTCTCAAGAAACTCAAGAATTTAACTTCAAATTGTTTATTTCTTTACAATCTAGGGTTTATATTAATTATCCACTCTTTATGAAATCAATATAATGAAATAATAGTTTTAAGGTAAACCAATATTATTTCCTTTTTAAGAAGAAACACTATTTTATTTCATGTACATGTTTTCTATAAATGATTTTAGGATATTTTAAATATTATACTTTGATTTATTAAATTCATTTGTTACGCATGTTGTAATTATAATAATTTTTGAAAGGAATATTTTTTACTTTTTCTAAAGAAATGTTTTCTTTGACTTTTTAGTGAAAATGTGAAATGATTATTTATTTTAACATGACCCAAATGAATGTAATTTTCCATATCAGTGAATACTAAATTATTTGAATCTTAAATTAAATAATTATGTGGATAATTTAAAAAAAATTATTTCGTAAAAATTTGGAGAATTTTTATATTTAAAATAATTGATTTAAATGGGAAAAGTTAGTTTTCCACATTGAATGTTACATAGATATTATAAATGTAATTTTCATGTTTGATAAAATAAATTGGAATTAATTGTTATTTAATAGTGTTTTAAAACAATGATACCATATAATTTTATTCTATGTGTGTCTTATGATGATAGACTAAGCTGGATTTCATAAAACCCATTTCATTTCCACATGTAAATCAAGTTATGTTGAAATTGTTTTTAAAACATATTTCTTCCATGGGTTAATCATATTTTGATGAAATGTTTATGAAAATCATTTACTTTTCGTAGTTTATTATATTATGAATGATTTATGATATTGTGGCACACATTTGTATTATTTTCATTATGTGATGGTTAATCCTATTATTTTATATCCCTCCAATGTATGAGTAAATATGTAACTCTCATAATATAATAAGGTATATAATTTGGATTAAACCAAATTTAGTAAAATATTAATTCATATATGATGGTCTTGGAAGTGAACCCAACTCAGTAAGGGACATTTCCACTATGATATTGTTGGGAGTGAAAAATAATTAAATATTAAACTGTATGGGGGAGTGACCTAATCCACTATGATATTCCTCATTATGTGACTGATTAAGGAAATTAATTTTAATG
Organism: Viscum album; assembly: GCA_963277665.1. NCBI lineage: Eukaryota > Viridiplantae > Streptophyta > Magnoliopsida > Santalales > Viscaceae > Viscum > Viscum album. The sequence goes on along the minus strand of OY728139.1, from coordinate 423,435,810 downwards.
CTTATGTTTGTTACACAAAATTATATATTATACCAGTTTTAGGCTCTCATGGCGTTTGTTTCTTGATTCTTTTGTGATTATTGTATTATAAACTACCATAAATTATTCCCTAACTCAAGATTATGATATTTGATATAAATTATATGTTTATCAAATTCTATGATTATTGTCTCATACCATTACTCTCATGTTATATTTAATTGTTCATTAATATTTTCCTTATTTATCCGTACTGATCATCAACGATCACCAAATCTTATGTTCCCTTTCCAGATGTTATAATGAAAAGTTATATGTATTATATGTCTAAGAAGGGTGATATTTAAAAATAAAATATGGGGAGATGATATATATCTCTTTTGAGAAGGTTTTTTATGTATCTCGGTTTACAAATACACTTGACCAACATTATTATAGTGTGGATCATAATGTTATGTAATGAATATTACTTTAATAAGATGTGATATTTATATATCAAATGTATGGTTCCCTAATATTTTTATCATAGTAGGGTTTAAAAAATATTAATAGATTTCGATTAGAGAACATTATTAAAAACCCAACTGATAGGTCTAAGAATATGATAACATTTTATAGTTTTTATGATTGATATTACAAGGTCTTTTCATGGAAAAAAAATCCTTTTCTAGATATTACAAGATGATAATATTTTGTGACAGATGCATCTAGTGTTAATGACCCCAAAAATAGTTGTTCGAGTATATATCCTCCTTTAGTCTAGTGAATGATCAATGTTCCCTTACTAAATACCTAGATTAACACGAATTGGGGATATTCTAGTGTTTATTAAAAAAATTTATAAACCATCCAGAATTGTTTTAATATATTATGATCCTAGACTTATTAGTTTATAACTAATGTTTCATTTATTTAAATGAATGATCCATGCTATAGATATTAAATAAATCATTTTTCATGATCTATTATTATTATTATTTGTCGCACAATTTTTTTTAGTTTTTGAAAATGGATAAAACTAAGAGAATTCACGTTAATGGTAAATGTGATAGAAAATGGAATGTTTTTCTTAATGAGAAACTAGATTAAATAGGAAAAAAAGTGAAACCATGTGATTATTCATGATAAAATATCATGATATATGATTAAAAATGTAAATTTTGGTGGAATTTTTAAATGAATCAAATAAAAAAAGATGAAATTTTATGAATGTTCAAGTAGTAATGATCATAGAAGAAAATGTTCAATTATTCTTCTTGTAAAAAATATGGGAATTGGAACCAAAGAGAAAATTTCAATGGAAGGGGAGAATGTTTTGTGTGTGTAAATTTAGGTCATAGATAAATAAATTTCCATGAAATTTAATATCTCATGTGTGGGTAGAAAGGGATATATACGAGTCAATGCCCTAATCTAGGGGTTACCTATTCAACCATGTAGGGAATTGTGCTATTAAAATAATCGAAATGAAATTATTCAAGTGTGTATGTATTGGGATTAAAAAATTAATTTTTAGAAGACTTAAGTCCATGGTATTTTTGATATAATAATCACAAAACATATAAGAATTGTTTTTCAGTAGTTTTACAATATGTATTTTATATAGTAGGTTTATTTGTATCGATGACCTAGAAAATTAATTTGATGGAATGATTATATTTTATGAAAAATACATGATAGAATGAAAGATGACATTTAATATATGCCCAATGTTGATATAATAATTTTTATTTGAGATAATGAGATAATTAAGACTGATAAAGTAAATGGAAAATTATTGGTGACATGGGAACTGAATTTTTATTTGATAATCAAGGGATTTAGGTCATTTTGATTATGTATATTGATGTTTTGGATTTATTTAATGTATAGAATAATTTTTTTAGGAATAATTATAGTATTAATTTTTGGTAACATGTATGTATTCATTAATATTTTATGGGGATTCAGTTAATTAGCATATTGTATGTGAATTATAGTATTTTCATTGTCGTTATATAATATTATTAGTATATTTAAGGCGTCATGGGTTATATTTCAATATTTTTTTTAAAAAATGATATCAAATCTCTTATATTTTTTTGTTTCTGATTTTGGTAGGACATATTTTTGTGTATTCTTAAGGTTAACTATTTATGGAATGGATTAATTTGTGGTTTGGTGGTTATTGATGAGGTTTTAGAGATTAATGTATTCCAATTAACAATATTAATGAACATATGGAACCTAATTTGTTTTTTATGATATCTAGTGATTGAAAAATAGATTATAATTAATTTATGGATTATATGATTATATTTAATGTTAATTTTAGTGCTTCATACATGAAATTTACATCTTGAATATTAATTTCATAGAGTAACAGATAAAGTGTTAATTCACAGAAGCATAATTAATATATTAAATTATTCTTATAGTATAGAAAGAACCCCTATAAGATTATTTACTTAGGTTATATATCATTATTTTATAAGATCTATACTATTTAGTCAAAAGATATTAAAATAAAAATGTTAAAATTTTACCTTAATTTACAATGAATGGATGGACTTTTCTCCCCTAACAGATTTATGGGTTTTTATCATTCACTTTCAAATGGGGATGTTATCTTTCACTATATATTAGTCCTTGTATTGTAGTTTTATCCTCTATTAATATCATTTAGCTACCTGAACAAATTCTCTTTATATGCGAACATGATTATGTGCTAAGTAAGGTTGTCTTAAAGTTTCCAACTTTTCATTTTTAAAATAATTTTTGTATCCCTCTATACAGTGTGGGTTTTTAATTAGTAAATGTTAGAACAATTAACCATTAATGATTGAGAAAAAATTTTGAGAGTGAAATTTAATTAATGGTGACTATGTAGCACCATTCAAATTTTGTAAAATGGATAATAATCACTTCCCTAAAACTGGGATTCTTCAGCCCCACCCTTTATCATCCCTAAAAAATAACTAATAATAGGGGTGCCGTAATCACCACTAAAAAAGAGCTGACAATGGAAACTTTAAAGAGAACTAAAATGGCACTGTTAAAAGTGACCCTTTCCCAGCTCTTTTTTAGGGAAGATGAAGGCATAACCCATATCATCGCTTTTTAGCGCTGTTAAAGGGGCCTCTTTATCAGTGATTTTTAGTAGTGTTTATAGGGGTGTTATTAGTGCTTTTTCTTAACACTGATAATGTGAATATTTTGAAAAATTGTTTTTTCTGAAAATAATATACAGATATATAAGTATATTTATATTTATATAAATATAATATATATATATATATATTTAAATATGTTTTATGTAAGTATAAATTAACTATTTCATTTAATATATAAAATATTTAGTGGAAATGAATTTAAAAAATTTAGAAAATGTTATTAATTAATAATTTTTGAATTATCATCAACTAATAATCATTTATTAACAATTAGAAGTCTCAAAAAATCCAAAAATCAATAAAATATCTAAAATAAGTAGAAAATGTAAGATCATATTCAAACGGCCATAACTTTTGATCCAGGTGTCCGTTTAAGCTCTACAATATATCAAATTGAATCCTGCAACAATATCTACGAGCTAGTGACCTTTGAGAACCTTTTGTCACATATTTTGTGGTAAAAATGGCCTAGAAGGCATGCAAAACTTTGTTTTTAGTACGCATAATCAATTTTTTCAACATTCGATGGAATTTTAGAATCATTTAGGTTGTCTTTTTGACCATTATAATTGGGGAATAAATTTATTCTGAGGAATTACATTTATATTGATTAAATGGAATTGATTGTTTTTTAATTTTGAGAAAGTAATGTTACTTATAATAAATTATATAACAATATATACAAAATTTATATATATTCACCTATAAAAATTTAATTTTATAAACAAATAATCATTCAAGTTTACATATAAATTATATTTATCAATATATAAGGATTATATAAATAAGACAATAATATCAATATTATTTAATAGAAAAATATATTAATATTTATATACCGATATGATGTGTTTGTGTGTGTGTGTGTGTGTATTTCTGTGCATTTGTATTGAAAACTGATATATATTATCTATATATTCAAAACATATGTATATACATATTAATATATAATATTTGTAAATATATATAAATATGTACAATTATACTTACAAATAAACTTATATTATGTATGTGTCTGTTGTATATATGTATTTATTTATAAACACAGACAAAAAAGAATATTTTATAAATTTATTTAAAATAGATCTTATTAATATATATTAATATAAGAATAAAAAACCATATATAAATATTAACAAATTAAGAGAATAGAAATATGGTGGAGTGGGAATGTCTTAGGCATGCATACAACCGGTTCTGAGTTCGAATCCTGGGGGATTCAGGTCGCGTGCGCGGGTGGGATAAGCTATAGCATAGTTAAAGGAGGTGGGGCCTCTGTGAAGGGGGGTGTGGTGGATGGGGTGTGTAGGCACATGTGGTGGGTGAGGAAATTTTCAAGGGGGATTGAAGCACTTTTGAATCCCCTACCCAAATTTCAGAAATATGTTTTTAATTTTTTAATATTTTTTATCTTTTATCAGCTCTTTTTTTAGCACGGATAAAAGGGGCCTTTATTAGTGTGTTTCTAAGTGCTGATAAAAGACCACCCTTATCATTGTCTCAATTATCAGAGCATTTCGAGAACTATTAATTCCCTTTTCTAGAGCTAATAATGTCTATATTTGTAGTAGTGAATATCGATTGTTTTCTAAACATATAGCACTGATCTTTAAGAAAATTATGATATATTAAAAATATATTATTATATCTTAATTATTGAATTGGATGGTATGAATATGCCGAAACACATTATGATATAAAAGTTTAATTTCATTAATCAATACACTAATATTGACTAATTATTATTAAATAATCCCATAATTTTTATTGATTTCATTTCATGATTAAAAGTTTGTTTTCTTCAAAAATGATTTTTAGTTCATTTTAAGCATGAAAATTAAAATTAATTTATAAACCTATTATAAATTTTAATATAAAAATTGTGAAGTTTTTTATAAAAAAATATTATCACAGATAACTTAAGTAAAATCTTTTCTATTTTTTGAAATTAATTATTTTTCAGTGAATAATGAAAAATATAGATTTTTCAAATACTACAATTTATTTTCATTTTATAACATAATTTAAGAGCTGAATTATATTTTTTGTATGGTATTTATAGATCATGTGATATATTTAATTAATAATAATATACATTATTCTGTTTGAATAAATTATATTCATGATTTTCATATAATTTATTTTTTATGCCTAAAACACATTTTGTTTTGAAACAATTTGTCGTTGTGTTTTATGCATTTATATTGAAATTTAGTTATAAAACTTCTAGATATTGAATCATGGGAAATGGATACCATATATACAATTCTTAGGTTTAAATTTGGTAATAATTTTCCTTTTATTTTTTGTCATTATGAATAGTTACTATGGTAAATATTTATCACCTCTTTAAGGGTAAAATGGGTAAAAAATGGACAAAAATGAAGTAAGGTCACAAATGTTTCCCATCAAGTTCCTTAATTTAATTATATGTGGTAATATAGACCATATTCTTCCTAAATTATAATATATAGAATTTGTTTCCTTTTTCCCTTGAAAAAGTCATTTAGATTATTTTAAGTAACTGAAATTCCAAAAAAGGAACTCTCTTGAAATTAATATCTCCAAAAAATTTATATATTTAAAAACTGGATTTTTTGTGTTATATATATGTATTTTAAAGATGAAGTAATTTTTTTATCATTGTATTTTATTTGTAATTTTTAATGATAATATAATTACCTTGCATTCTTATTCAATGCTGACACTGTATATATTCGTTTAATAGAAAAATTAAATGATTTTTAAAATATTAAAAGTAACAAAATTTATATAAATTCCCAAATTCCAAGAATTACATCGGTAAATATGACATATTAGTTATGTTTCAATGGGCTATATCTTACTTAAAACATTTTATGGGTGTCATTAATCTCAAATGAAAATATTCGTGTAAAAAATAAAATTAATTATAATTTTGGAAAATAATATTTTGTTAAATGATTTAAAAACCATATAAATATTAAAATATTAAACAATTGATAGTATATAATAAAAACGTACATTCCTTTGAAATTTATGAACCAATTTTCACCTTATTAGTAATATTTTAACCATATATGATTGAAATAGTTGTTACTGTAGTTAATGTAAAAATTGTAAACAAAGGGGTTAATAAAGATGATAAGGATTGGAATGAAACAAAAAAACCATATATAAATATTATTTGATAAGGATATTTGGGTTTATATTAGTTTTAATTTAATCAATTTTGATTTTGAATCACTTTTCATGATAATGACTTTATTACATTTTAATCATTTTAGTAATTCAAAGTGTGTCCATTCCCACTCATATAAAAGGACACACCATTTCTCATTTATTTTAATAAAATTGAGATATCTAGAATAGAAATGACCTACCCAATTATATTTTCAACATTCCTTGATATGATGTTGAGGTACTCTACTTATTAAAGAAATATTCCATGTATCTTTAAGAAGGGATCTAAAGGAGGACTACAAAAGAAGAAGTAATAGTTTTACTTGGACTCTTTGAATTTATATATTCTTATACCACCTGTAAAAAAAATTATTCATTGTAAAATTATAAATTAATTATTCCTAAAATACCAAAATGTTATTATGATCATGAAACCACCATTATCTACCCTCTTTCCTATAAAATGGAATGTTAAAGCATCACATATGAGTATATTTGGAATACCACCTCCATGCAACGATACAATTTATTTTTCATAGTGTGTTTAAATTTAATATATTATATTAATGAAATAATTATTCTTATAGAATTATAAAATTTCATTTACGTTCTTACCTTCCTTCTGTTTAAGAAAAAAGATAATATCTATTCTGTGTAAGTGTGAACTACCACCTCTATGAAGCAATGATATTTTTTAATTTCCATTTTTCAAGGATGGTAATAAAGATATATTTAATCAATATATATATATATGACATATATGATATAATAATGATTATTTAAAGGTTAATTATTATTTAATTTTATTACATTAATTCTGATGAAAAGTAAAAAAAATATTCATGTGTATGTAAAACCTACAGTCACCGTGAATGATGTAATTAAAATTGTATCTATGAATTTTATAGATTATTATAAATACATATATATTTAATATATATAATATTTATTTCATGATTGAAATTTCTTAGTTGATTGAACCATGATCAAATTTCAATGATTAGAACTAAAAAACCAAAATTCTTATGAAGCATGATTCAGTTAACACCCATAAATGATTATTTATTAAGGAATTATTAATAAAAAGGTGTTGAAATATTTATTTATAGACTACATAATATATTATAAGTTTATACATGAATATGGTCTGGAATTATATTAAATTTAAATTTATTATTTCATTGGTTAATCCATTTTTGATGAATTGTTATCTCAAGTTAAGGGTTTCTTATCTCACATTTATTTTTTATGAGACTAATGTCATATTCAACACTTTTTTACATTATGTGGTGCATTTAATACAAATGAATGTATTTTTTTATGATTATCATGAAACGTATTGATCTTTACACATCCAAATAAGGTTATATCTTTTATAATGTTTTTATTTGAAAAATACTAATCTGGTAGGATATTTATATTCTAATCTAATTTTTTATAAGGATTGTATATTATTAAGATTCTGATAATGTAATTTTATTATATATCCTCCATAAAACTCATGATTTTTCATATAATCTGGTTATTTATAGAGATTAATTTTTTTCCTTGTATTTTTCTCCCATTAAGCACACCATATACTAAATTAATATTTTTATGGAAAAGTTAATTTATTTCATTAATGGATCAAATATCAATTTTATTTAATGTAAATGTCTTTAAAACAATTTTCAAAAATATATAACTATTACCCTAGGATTTATTAAACACATTTTTACACATATTTTTTATTTTGAAAAATGGCTTAAATGGAATCTTCTTACTCACTAGTATAGAATAAGAATACATTCTCATTTCTTCTCAAGTTTAGAACTAAATTTTACTATGTTTTTTTTGAAACATTCTTCATATAACCATTATAACGTTATATTCCACCCAACAAAAGTCCAACAATACATCCACAGTTGTTCTCAAATTCATAAATATACACTCTATGTATGACCAATTAATCTTAATATGATATTATTATTTTCTACTCTTCATGAATAATTCTATGATACATCTAGATGAGCATACAATAGATCATACATGATGAATCTATCTTCCGAAGAATATGTAATTTTACTTGTATGCATATATTCTTCTAAATTTGAAAGAATTTGTATCTCCCAAAGAGTATTTCAATTCAATTTTGTGAAAAAAACTATTATATTTTTTGTGTTACAAATTCGTATAACATTACAAATGAATTTATTATAACCAAAAATAAGAACTCATTTAGATCGATCATTATATATCTTTATACCTAGTATATATGATGATTCACCAAAATATTTTATAGAGAAGAAATTTTCTAATCAATTTATCACATATTATACCATTGGGATTTCATTTCTGATGATATGTCTGAAATTTACATACAATTATTGAAATATAACAATTTATCCACTGACCTATATATATACACAAGGTTTAACATCCTTTTTTATAAACATAATCACATTGTTTGATCAAATAAAATAAATAATCTGACACTGAGAAGGATAATTCATACTATAAAAGGATCATTACTTCATAGAATTCTTCTTAGAATTTATTAGATCCTAACATTAATATAGTTTAATATATATATATATATATATTGGAAAAAAATTCCAAAAATTATTGTAGTTTTCATATTCATTTGATATATCTATTTATTATATTATTCTATTACGAATAAAATTATTCCAATAAATTTGATCATAGTAACAAGAGAAAAGGTTTCATCATATAAAATAAAATTAATTTATATAAAACCATTAGCTACCAATCATGATTTATAGATATACACTATACAATCTATGGATGTCTTCACATAAAAGACTCTGTTTTTCCCATTGGTTTTCCCCTTTAAGTGTACATTCAAAGTTATAAACATGTTTAGTGTATATGGATTAAAATTAAAATTACATTACTTTAAACCATTTATTAGAGTTAAGATTCATGATGGCCTCTTGGTATGATGTTTCATTATCTTCTATGATTGTTACATCACATTTGATATAAATTATAAATCCACATCATTCGGTTTCTAGAAACAAATCTACAATAACATCTTATTTCATATGTTCACTAATTCAGTTCATTTTACATAGTCTTTCATGTTTTAGACTCATCCATCATTTGAATAACATTGTATTTTTGTCCATAAACATCAATAATTTCAATTTTACTACCACTAGTTCTTTGGTAAATAATTTATACTTCGAGGAAGATAATATGTTGATCCTTTGACTCTTTTTGATCTGATGGATTATAGATATAATATAACACTTTATTTATAAATTACCTAAAAATATATATTTACTAAATTTAGGTTCTAGTTTACATGAGTTAATATTACTCAAATATTCCCCATAACACCAAATATAGATAAAATAAAAAATTAAATGCTTTTAATTCCATGTATCTTGGTTTATCTTTTGAATAGCAAATAGTGAATCAATTTTCGGTGTAGATGAAGTTGTTTCATGAGAATAACCCCAAAAATAAAATATGAATGTCTACACTAATCATCATTAATCAAATAATTTCTAATATAGTTTATTTAAACTTTTCAAACATACCATTTAACTATTGTGTACCATGTGGAGTGAATTGTGATAATATAACACAATCTCCCATACAGTCATTAAATTTTTAACTCAATTATTCTCTAACATGACTAGATCATAGAGTTATAATAAATTTTCCACATATATGTTTTATAAATCACTTTTAGGAAGTGGAAGATGTTTCGAGAACGTATTATATTTCATCCGAAAGTGTAAACAGATCGTGGGCACTAATACGGAGATCATTCACAGATGGAGAAAAGGAAATATAGTTGTGGAATTCTTAGCATCACCGGCTTCCCCAAAACAAACATCAACATTCTTTATTAACATATCATATTTGACATTTTATTGTATCAAAATTTATATTAATGATTCGTTGGGGATTCATTATTTCATACCTCATTGATGTGTTTCTTATGTGTTCTATTATGCGTTTTCAAAATCAATAAAAATACTTAGTATTCATTCCAAGGATTCATAAGGGTATTTTCATAAATTAAAAAAACCCATAACTATTTAAAGAATCCACGAAGGTAATGATGTCATGAAATCAACTTTAATGTAATTTACTCATTGGACCAAATAAATTAGTATGAATAAGGTATACTAAATCTCTAACACATTTCCCATTACCCTTAAAAGGAAATTTTTGATCATTTTTATGAGAAATATTAAAATATATCAAATGGTTATTAATCATAATAATCAAACAAACCATCATTATGAAGTTATTTAAAGTGATTCTTGTTTATATAACTGAGGCGAAAATGATCAAGAAAGTTGAATTAAAATCATTAGATTTAACCTTCTTATTATATAAATTATAGAACTGATTGTACATATATAATATATATAGTCTATATAACATGTTATCATAACCATAAATGAAATTTATTGATATAAATATAAATATAATTTTTGACTATAACAAATTAAAAATATGTTTCATCTTATAAATATATAGAAATAAAATATATTTTTATTCATTTTAAATTGTAATAGTCTCTTAAAAATAATGAAAATACACCAGAAGCATGATTACTCATTAACACTATGGATAACATAACAACTATTTCTTCATTCCTAACTCAAGGTTATACCACTCTCTTGATCAATTTCCTTGGATCATTGAGATGTTGTGCATTACTAAAAAATTGTGATGCACAACTAGTATGAAATACACGTGATTTGTAGTTGGATAAATTTAACTCTATATTATATAGTTCTCACATATAAGAATATTTTTATACTTAATTATCCATTCAATCACAATGAATGATTCTATGTTATATTTTATTTTCTAATTCAAAGAAATAATTTTATATTGTATAAGATATTTTATGTCAAATACATCCTTTTGATCCTTTTTATAACCATTTTTACCTTTTGTGAGGTAGAATAAAACAACTCATATGGTGTGTGTTTCTCTAGAATATATAATTTCCTTTCTTGTTAAAGAAAAATTATCAAATTATGAATCCAATTGATTAATTTTTTACCACAAATTGTTTTTTCTCATGTGACGATCTTAACGACATATTTGTGTTACCTATTAATTCATTTAATATCTACAACAAAATATGTGTCGCTATTATTATGTTGAATGATATTATTAAATATAGTTTTTTATTTAACATAAACCCACTAAAATATAAGTTTTACTATATTAAATTTAGTATAAAAATGTATATATTTATATACTCCATAACAATGATAAGCTCATCTATTAGATTATTGAGTGAACATGATCATTTCCAATTCATGTCATGAATATTCTCAACACCATGCATCTAGGAACAAATAACATTGAGATACCTAGTCCAGTGTCACCAAAAATTCAAATAAGGATAACTATTACGCTTTTATCCTAATAGAAGATAGATTATTAGTGATCAACTTAGCAGGACCATTCTATTTAGTCAATAAAGGTATTAAAAAATTCGATTCTTATTGGAACAAATCTAACACTTAGATATTTTAAAAGGAATTTTATATTTAGATTCATAGTTAAAATTTTCTGTATCACATACATAACCCTTATAATTATAATTATAGTCATGAAATAGTATGTAACCTATAAGTAATCAATTGATCTCATTTATATTAATTAAAAAATCCATTCTTCTTTGTATCAGGTTGATTTTTTTCAAGATTGTAATCACATTATATAAAAAAATTCAATGTCTCCAAATTAATTTCACTAAGATGTAAGACCCATTATATTTATAGAATAATGAATATGTCATGTGATATTTTTAGTAAGTACTAATTAGAAATAAACTAACTAGAATCACCCTAAATGGGATTAAATATGACATCAAACTTCAATAGATATTTCATGTGAATCTTAAATGAATTTTATATAATGTGAATATATAATCTCATTGTACAATATTATAAAATTTATGATAATAATTTTTTATTTATTGAGCACTGATATGATTCCACTATAGGTTTTCAATTTTTTAATTACCCTAGGTATATTGGTGAAGTAATAATAAAAACGAAGGAATAATATAATATGTAAATGAAAAACAAAATAATAAAATAATAATGTAACAATCCTTTTATAAAATGTTCATAATATTTTTCATCAAAATTGATTTAATGAATTCAAGGATCCAACATTATCCAACAATAATGTTAAACACCATTTCATTGGTAAGACATATTATCGTCCAATCGAAGAAAGTCATGTATATAATGAAAATGATAGAAGAATTTAAGGGAAGGACAAAAACATATCTTGGGTGTGAAAAAATTGAGAACTCTCTCAGAAGAGGAACACTGGAGAACATTAAACACTGGGTTTTCTTTCTCGTTGTGAAATAAATTAGCACATCCCCCAAACATTCTATTTAGTAAGAGATGGTATTTCAATATCCTCCTATGTAACCATGTTCATATAAAACTAAAGGATATTATTTAAATATCCTTAAAATTCATTTGATGCATTAAATATCTTTTAATGGTGGATTCATTCTTAGCCTCCATGGAAAGAATATTAAATAAAAAAATTAAACCCTACAAGTGGGTGTGCATGGAGCATGGGGTCAATCTCTTTGAAACCAGTCATCTAATGCCTACAAGAATGGGACAAATTTTTTGATCCCACTGATGTCCAGAACACAAATGCACAGATTTGGGTAAGTATATATAAGCATAATTTGTTATACATCCATCCAAGGATCCTATGAGATATTGCTTCTTCTGTGGGGATCCCAATTTTATTGCATAAACAAACTGACAACCCACAGTTTGGAAATTATACCAATGTTTTGGTGGAGGTTGATATGTATACCACATTGGATGAAGAATTTGTTTTGACAATAGTAGATTATTGCATGAGGATACATATTTAAAATTAGAGGAATCCCATGTTTTTTCATGTTGATGGTACTTTGGACATCTTCTTGCTGAGATCCAATGGGACAATGAATGCAGTTTTTGTAAGGTAAAATACATGAAATTGCTACATGATGAAGGATGAGAGGGAAAGATATCGCGTGTCTAACCTTAAATGGAAATTCAATCTCTAGTCAGCCTGGGAAGAGGGTTGAGGTCAAAGATTCTTATTTGACTGAGTGTGGAAAGCATGCTAATGTTTGGCGTTCTTGGGAAATTGTGGGCATTGTTAAAGGGCCCAAGGAATTCCCCAATCAACAACATCTTGTTATTATAAAATCAGAACCTATCCAAGGAATCCCACATCCTACTTCTTCCTATCCTGAACAGCCTGGGATTTTGGACCTTCCTCTTCCTGTGGTTCGAATGGTGTGTGATTTCCGCCCCACTCTAGTCATGGGGAGGATTTTACACCAGCCTCTCATGTGAGGATCTTGTTGTTAACCCCATGGTTGCTGGAAATGGGGCCAATCACCAACCAGCAATGATCAGTTTTGTAGGATCAATTGGAAATGTCAAACTTTCTGCTAAAGAGGTGTCCAATTATGATTTTCATTAGATCAGACCCTCTTCCCTTAATGCTACGGAAGGAAAAGATGTATGCATCAAGGATCCCTTTTGAGGGTTCTTTTTTCCAAGGTCTCCCAGAAGGATTCTCCAGGAAGTGAAACTTATGATCACCCATAGGATAGTAATAATTTTACCCCCCTTACTGGGACTTTTTGGTCAGATAAACCTGATGATTCCCACACCTTTGAAGCTAAAAGTCAGGATTAGCATTAGATTGGACCTGAACCAGTTGAACCCGCCAAGTTGGCTACTTTAGTTACGGATGAGGTCATGGCAAGATCTGCTAAAAATAATGCCAAGGGAAGGAATATTATGGGTCATAGTGATGTGGCACAAGGTGTAGGGACATGAAAATGGAGTAAAACTCCCTCCAAGAAGGGTTTCTATTATAATTGTCTAGGTCTTGGGGACCCCCCAATGGCATGATCCCTCAGCAATTTCTTGTGGCCCATAAACCGATGACTATTGGAATTATAGTGCCTATGATGCTTTTAGTTAGTGGAAAGTCTATAAATGGGTGTCTCTTGGATACAGTTTTGTTTCTCACAACCTTCATGAAACCAATAGGGTCCATCTTTGGTTCATTAGGAATAATAGTGTATGCATCTCTTTCGTAGTGCCATGAAGCGATGTATCTCAATCTCCCTTGATGTCCAAGGTTTCAGTTTCATATTTACTTTTATCTATGAAATGACTTCATACATCGATCAAATGGAGTTTTGGAATGATCTACTGAAGATCTCCGGGTCACTTTGACATAAGTGGATTCACTTGGGATACTTTAATATTATTTTGAAGCCTGAGGGGAAAACTAGAATGAGCTTCAACCGCATTTCCTCCCCAGGATACTCTTATTGTATTGACCACTGTAATCATGTGGAAGTTAAATTTTCAGGTGCATCATTCACATGGAGAAGATACACTCTGAATAGTTGACATGCTTGAAAGATTTATCGTTGATTTGTTTACATTGATGATATGAATGACTCTACTAGATTATTAGGACATACCATTCCCAAACACCACTCTGACCATAATCTGATAATTCTGACATTACTTTCCCTATTTATAGGTAATCTCCCCTACTTTTTCTCATTAATAATGGATGGATCACCACTCTAGGGTGCTGGGAGATTATAATGAAGGTTTCAAAAATGGTTTTTTATGGTAGCCCATTACATTTATTTGTGGAGAAGCTGTTGAATGTCAAAAGATATCTAAAAGAGTGTATATGGATATCCTTTTCTAACCTAGATCATGAGATACATATTGCTGAAGAAATACTTTCTTTCTTCCAAATTTGTATCCATCACACTGATATCCCTCCTAAGGATGAAATTCATGCACATTCAAGGCTTGATGACTTCCTAAATGTCAAATAGAGGATTAATCACAATAAATTAAATGTTCAATTATTGAAGGACGGTTTTTGAATCTCATGTATTTTTTATATAATGCATAAGGAAAAAATGTTCGAGTAGGGTTGAAAGCCATTGATTTTAATGGGTTTCTACACAACACGAAATGTGCAATTTCTCATGAGGTGGTGCTTTACATAGAGACTCTAAATTCTGAATATGGGATTGATATCACTTATAAAATTCTTTAAATCATTTTCCATTATATCAATGAGCCTCAAAATCACCTCCTCACAATGGTCCCATTAAAGGAGGGGATTCAGGAGGCTTTTTTCTCGCTTAACAATGAAAGTGCAGCTGGACTAGATTGGTTCTCTTATAGGTTTTTCATGTTCGATTGGTATCTTCTTCAGAATGACATGGCTATTGCAATTATGGAGGTTTTTAGAGGTTTTTATCTCCCTCATGGTTTCTACTTGAATTTTATTGCACTTATACCGAAGAAAGATTATGAAACTAATATCAAGGACTTCTGGCCAATTTCTATTTGTAATAGTATTCCCAAAGTTATCAGCAAGATTTTGGTGAACAGATTGTGTCAGATTATTAAAGTTCATATTACCCCTAACTATTTTTGATTTGTACCAGGTCGAAGCATCAAAAATTGTTTAGATAATTATTTTATAGGTATCAATTCATTGAAGAGAACCTCACCGAATGGGAGATTTTTCCTCAAGATTGATATATCTAAATATTTTGACACATTCATATATAGTTTTCTATTTGATGTCATCAATAGGATTTGATTTTCCAGTGAAATTATTATGTTGATTTTAAACATTCTCAAATATGCACGGGTGTCCGTTCTGGTTAATGGTTCTCCATGGGGAACATCCCATGCAGTAGGGGTGTTCCTCAAGGGGACATTTTTCGACCCTCCTATTTTCTCTTGTTGAGGAATTCATGAGGAGATGCTTCATTGTGATCTGTCATCTTGGGTTTTATAAACAAGTATAAAGTGGTGAGAAAAATCTTATTCCATCTCACATGCTATATGGTGATGATATTCTCTTATTTTGGGCAGCCCACCAAGACCACGATTGATTCCATTAATTCTTTCATTAATCATTATGAAGAATTCTCTGGACCGTACATTAGTTGGGGTAAGTCCTTTATCAATTTTGGTAATGGTCTCACAATTAAAAAAATATAGAATTGTTGATACCCTTTGTGTGCTTAAGGGATCACTCCCCTTTACATACCTTGTGCAACCATTATTCTGGGGAAAAGTACAATGCCACTACCAGGATAATATTTATTCCGTATTCATCAATCAGATTGCTAGCTGGAAGGGAAAGGCCATGTTACATGCTAGGAGGATTTGCCTCATCAACTCAGTCATTCCTTCCATGCTCATGTATTCTTTTTCTCTCCATCGATGGCCCAAAATAATGTTGAATGATCTTCATTGTATGGTCAGAAACATCTTATGGAGAATCACGATGCATGAAATAAAACTCATAATAATTACATGGAGGGATTGTGTCATTAATTTTGAGTTGTGAGTCTTGCGGTTCAAGGACATCAAGAATTTCAATGATAGCTTGATTAACATGTTTACATGGAACCTAAATTTTTCTTGTGAGGCTTCTGATGAATTTTTTTTCTACAGGATCAAACAAACGATGTTTAGTGGATATCCATACTATCTTATTTATACTATCTATCCCTATATTCAATACTCCTTTCATGAAATTACGCAGAACTCTAAGTGGCTTGTTAGTAGATACACTATACTTAATTGCTGGAAAAACTCTTAGCTGGGAAACCCTGTTGATATCACCACAATCCTCTCCACCAAGGCATTGATGACTGTGGATGATGCCATGTGCCAATATTTTTCTATTATTGATCTTATTTCCCATCATGTTGTGCTATAAATCCAAAATTATGTATGCATTGATAGGATACCTTGATCTAGAAGCCCAATTCACATTGTTATTTCGACACCAAAGAGTAGTATACTATGAACCTAGTCAGATCTCAAAGACCACCCAATTGGATGCTTCATTTTAATTCCCCTTTTGTTTAACAATCTATAATGGTTCTTATTTGGAAGCTACAGACTAACTGACTCCCTGCACATGATCAGCTGTAGAAAACAGGGAGCCATCTTGCCTTTGCTTGCCCCTATGTATGCAGGATAAGAATCTGTCAAACACATCTTCCAAAAAAATATATGAAAAGGAGATATGTAAATAAATTGGTTCCATATTCTATTTTTATGTATACCATTTTAAAAATATTGGGGAGCTCATGTCACGACTCCCTGAATATGAAAATAGTTGGAGGTCTACAATCTTCTCATTATGGCTGCTGCATCAGTAATTCGTATTATCTAGTCAACACGTTACCAGGCAATCATTGGGAGCCAACCTACTTTATTCCATAATTATTCCCCTTCCATATAGATGGATATTCATGTTACTTCTATTGTGAAACCTGGCACAAAGAAAGATTCCATTGAGGACCTGTAGACTCTACAGAATCTTGGTGTGGTAGGGAAGCCGAAGTAGCCTCTTTAATTTAGGTTCAGGAGATAGATTCCACCAATACCTCTTGGAATTAATTTTATCATTGATGGTTCTAATTTTTTCTTGCTTAGTCCTTCATGATGTGGTGGTGTGTTTTGTACTTATTGATGATTTATCAAATGTTGCTTCAACCACGTTATTGGGCAAGGTACTGTGTGTGAAGCAAATCATTGTGTCATGATCAATGCGATCAAATATGATGCCTATCATAAGTGGTCACCTCTATAGATTAAATAGGTCTCACAACTTTTTATGAAGGCGTTTGGAACAGTACTATGGATGTGACTTGGAGACTCCTTCATCGTTTGGTACTTCTATCACATAGGCTAGTCAACTTCAAATCTGCGTATATCATGTTAACCAGAAGGAAAATCAGATTGATGAGGCCCTCTCGAAGAGGGCCATTGAGGAGATGATCATCATATTGTATTTCAAGATCCATGAAATCTTTGTAAGCATGTTTGATGATGATATGTGAGGTGTGAAATATTATAATTCTTGTGCTGCCCATAGAAGGCCTAATTTCTTTTACTATATATTTTAATTAATAAATTTAGGCTTGGCTTGCTCAGGCGCTGGATATTCATGTTAAATTATAATATCTCATTATTTATTTAAAAATAGAAATATTATTTATTTAATTAATTCAAATGAACCCAACAAAAATCTCATTTATCATTATAATATACATTAACATTTATATGAATGAATAATCATATTAGTCCAAAAATATCAATTAACATTATATTTTGTGTGACCCCAAGGGTCCTTTGTAATGTAGGACATAGTCATGAATCTCATTCATAATTTTAAACATTGAAGATCATTTAGAAACACATAATTTCAACCATAATTAAAAATGGGGTTTGTGTGATATTCTCTACCTCAGGACCTTTAGAAATGTTATTTTATCCATGTAATTAATATTAAGTAGAATACACGGATATTGTCTATCCCATATAACTTTTCTCTAATTCTAAATTTCCAAACAGGCTAAATCTTATATATTTACATGACATGTAATTCTCTTGGTATCACATTTCATTTTCTAAGTCAAAACATGACTTAGTTCCATGAATTTATATATAGTTATACTTGTGGAAACATCCAATATAATTTTAATAAAACCCCTCCACTAAATTAGTATCAAACCCAATCACATTCTATTAAGAAAAATTATGAAATAACATTAAGTAAGTATTCATTTACGAAACCCCACAAATAGGGAACTTTATTGATAACCAACAGTTAAAGTATCCAGAAAAAAGTTTCATCTATGTAATAGAAATTAAATTAATATGAAAATTAAAGTCATGTAATTTTAGGGGGTCATTGCAAATATAGTTTCGAAAACTTATATCTTATGAGTGATTTCTTGTATCTCTACACAAGAGGTCCTACTCAAACTAATATTAACATATCATCACAAACCTATATAATGATCATCAATTATGGATATCCTAATAATAAATATATACCTGGGGATTTATATAATATCATTTCCCTTGTTTTATTAAACAACCTTAAATGAATGATAATGAGTTTACATTTATATACATTACATGATACAGTATTCCCCTAAGCCAATAACAGTTGATTATCATTAATGAATAAACACTAACACCAATGACACCCATAATCATTGAAGGACTTTCTGAAAACAATATAATAATTCATTATAATTATTATGAAATCATTTCATAAAATTCCATCCAATTTATTATAGAAAAAACATGGTTGGTATTTTATCAAACACTATACAGGCATAAAACTCATGAACATAACTTTTCACATAAACTACTTTGAAACACTATTATAATCACATGAAATTATCTAAATATTATGAAGAAAAATCATAATCCCTTCATAGATTTTTTTTAGAAATGTTACTATGTTAAAATCATTACAAAACACTTATGATCAAGTAATTTTTCCAAGGAAAGGGAGATGTCTAGAAAAACACACTTCGAATAAATGAAACATTAACACCGTAAAAAATGATGTGTAGATTGAGATTATATGAGTGATATATAACCCTTTTACAATAGAATCCCAATGGAAATCATGTTTTTTATTTGATATTTAATAATTACATCATTCAAATAATCTTGGAGTAAAAATATAATATTAATAAAAGTGGATGAGGGAATGGTGAATAAGAAAGTAAGTTGTGCGGGAGGGATTTTTGGAGTTTCTCTATTGAGGATATCATCTTATAGATCAATGATAATATAAAGAGGGAGTTAGATATCCCAATATTTCAGACATGGGAGGAATAATTATGAACAGGGAGAGGCCACCTCTTTATTTTCTAACTACATTAATAATAATAATAATAATAATAATAATAATAATAATAATAATCTGGGATAAATATTACAACACTACACCTATTTAGAATGGTCTACACATAAGAAAAAATTTCCTCCATTATGATTCCCCAATTAATAATAATAATAATAATAATAAATATTTATTTGTGGTTACAATTATTAGAAAACACACATTCCACACGAAGAATTCCATATTAGATTACTACCCCCCAGTATGAGTTTGTAATATATAAAATTTATTTAGATTATTTTATATATAAATATTTAAAATAATTTTTTAGAAGTCTAATATTTAATGGAGAGATGACCCTCTACCAAATATCACCATGGAGTCATTGTATGCATCCTTGATGACTCATCATGGTTTCCCCCATTTTGTTTTCACAATCACCACAATAAGCATTGACATCATAGAATCGTGAAAGAAATGAAAACCATCACACCCCTAAAATTAAGAATAATTGCAATGATAACAACATATTTTATACATAATTGTTAAAATTGAAAATTCGTTACCTTTACTACTTTTTTTGAGTAAGTATATAAACTGTACTGATTATACAAGTAATCAAATTCCAATCCACTCCACTAATATTTACCTATTTAAACACTTTTCAATGATGACATGACCTGCCTCCATCCAAATATTCTCACCCATAGCCACAATTAGATTAAAAATTCACACATTGTACCTATATTTTTTCCCAGATCGACCCTATGTAAATATTCAATCCTATGTTATATTTAATCACAAATAAGATTCAATAACCTTTAAGGGATTATAAAAATTATGAGACTGTAAACCGAATTTTATAAGATAATTGATATAATAATGATAATAATAAAAATTACAACAACAAAAAAAATAACAATAACATTAATTATAATAATAACAATACATTCCTTTCACACCAACATTTTATTATATATAATTTAAATTGTTAATATATATTTTAAAAAATAAATTACCTTATCATTGATAAAATAACATAATTATAATAGTTCATAAATTGATTTTAGTTTTTCTAAAATTCCCGACATGATATTTTAAATTTTAGGAATCATTTAGAGAATAACACAAATAATAAATATAATAAAATAAATAAGGCGAGGTTTAAAAAAATGGAGAAAGATAATATAAAATATTATCATGGTTTTTATCACCTCTAACTTCATTTTACCCCATATTCCATCTATAAAATGCCCTTTCCATCACCAAATCTTATACTATTGTCCCACCATGAAATGAATTGAACATCAATTCTTGCTGCCAATGAACTCCATGTGTACATATGGTCAACCCACTGACATCCCCATTATACAATGCGTCTACCCTCGATGTACCCAAACTCTCTCTAAATTCTCCTCATTATCCTTATATAGTGGTTGGGAGATTCAAAACACCCCATGACTCCCCCACATATCATGTAGAAACTATGATCTGGTTCACTTCCAATATGACTGAATTAGGTGCAGCATGCTTCAACAACACCTTAATAAATACCAAAAGATGTCAACTTGTAGTAAGGGTCTATGTAATAAGTGGGGATAGTGTATGAATTGTGGTATTAATAGTCATAAAACCTAGTGGAAGAAATAATAATGAACAATCATTAGATAAATAAACTAAATGAATTTATACATCATAAAAACATTTCACTGGGAAATAAATAAAAACTCACAAGATATAAAAAATGAGTAGTAGTTATATTACAATGGAAAATATATAAGGGTCAACCATTATCTAGCCATGTATGAAATGAAAAAAATTAATATCAAATAAAAAATCTATAGAAAAAACTGGTCTCAAGCCTCCAAATTATCTTGTATCTATAATTCTGTCAAATTCAATAACTCTGTCATCCCATACAAGGCTCTATCACATTATTTCACGTACAAAAAAGATGTCTTCTCACATAGCATGGTTCTTGAAAAATATTTGAGTATAAATAAGTATTCCACCACCAATGGTGTACATAAATAAGTTCATTATATAATGATTTATGTACATTGTGATATGCATATATATAAAAGAAAATAGAAAAATGTTGTAATAATTTATATGTTATAACTAGGAGTACTGCACAACCACCATGGGGTGAAGATACCATTTTGAGTCAGTGTTTTTTTATCTAATGATATCACATAATAAGATATTGTTAATCCCATATTGAGCCATATATAATGATTATAAAATCCTATCATAAAAAAATGACCATACATTGAAAATATGTCCTGAAAATATATCCATAACAATGGGTACAATGACCCTAATATAACATGATCATTGATAGCTGGGTCATACAACATGATAATACTAACACAACCATGTGAATAATTTCTTCAAACCCAACTTATACAAGAGGTCATCATGTGCTGAAAAAATCATCTAGATTGAGCATAACATCCCTAGCCACATGGTAAATCTCTAGAGGGGAGGGAATCTATAGACCTACCTAGACCAAAACACATGAGAGGATAAATCATGTTTCACTAATAATATTTCTATACGGGAATCAAATCACCTTTCGTATAAGTTTTCCACTAATATTAGTAAACCAAATGTCCTAGACTAATATTAAATAATTAGGAATATTATCCCTAAATTTTGAAATAATCATATGAGATGAAAAAGAAACCCTATCATAAGACCATATCATAAGAGACAGTATATTGTACTACAATGACCACCCTCACATGGGTAACTCAACCCCTTCCTTGAAATCATTATATGATGGTTAATACATACCAATCCCCTTGGTATTAACAAGTTAATGGGAAAATAATACTACACTATATAAATCATCGGTTTAATTTATAATTTTGTCATTTGATCATCCCCGTCATGACCACATCACATCACATTAAACATCCTAGTAAGAATCAAATCTTGTATTAATAAAAAAATCCACTTTTTGGAAATAATCTATATTATTATAGCATCTTAGAGATATTATCATTTTTTTCATTGAATCCCTATCATAACACCAAATAAGGGATTAAAATACGGACCCATGAAAAATCATATAATGGAATGACACTCCTAGTATTTTTCCCTAACCCAAGTGAAAGGAAATAAGAATCAATATGTTTCCATACATACGCACATCATATTCCCTTTTATATAAGCATATCAACAAGGATATAATATCCATCTTTAAGGGTAATATAAAAATATATAGTAAAAATATCCCACCTTGAGTATCAAAAGGCGAATTAGTAGTCTTCCCCACAACATGCAGAGTATCGACACATTGGGAAATTCATCGCACACTATATGAATCATTGATATATGTTTGTAATTTGTCATATTACTTATGTATAACCAATAATGGTAATTATTTCCCTCAACATTAAATATATAATATATTGGAATATCATGACAATCACAAATAGAAATGTTTCAAGGAAATATCATTCTAAAAACATATGAAAAATGTGGTACAAAAACATATTAATGATATAATTTAATCAATTGATTTTATGTTTGGAACACCATAAAATTTACATTAATAAATATATATTTTATTACTCACATGCTCAACATATATAAAATTTAAAACCTTGGAATACATATATGTGTGTGTGTGTGTGTGTCTGTTCAGCTATGTTGTAGGAATACTCACCCATTTTAACTACATAATCAAGAGAAAATTGGTTAATGAAAACGTACGAGGTCCATGTGGGTCAAGTCGTCGGTCACCCACTCATAATTCCTTACATATACTTAGTCTAGGGAGCTTATATGAACTAAAAAAGGTACATAGTGTTATTAAATTACCAAGGGAATCCTCAAATGGGTTCTCAATTATGATGTAAAACAGACATTATGTTAAGATCGTGGCCATAAACAACCAGTACACTAAGGTATAACAACCGAAGGTTACATCGTTGCACAATATATTGTTTTCCAAAACAAGTGGGTCAAGGGAAAACAAATAAATTTTATTTTATGTTAATCACAGATGGTAGAAAGAAAAAATATCAAATGTAACATAAAAATTCACAATTCATTAGGAAAGTTAGTGATCATCTAACCTTAACAGTGTTAAAACCTTGATAAAAGCTTATTGACCCTTTCTGAACATAGTTCATGAATAATAAATATCCATCGCCGATTTTTTAATAACATGAGGCCCTAAATACATAAAATATTAATTTCAAAAATCATAAAACAATAAAAATTAATCAATAAAATTAATCTGTAATTAATTAAATTAGTTTTAATCGTTGCACAGTTCATCAGATGAAATAACAATGCTAAAAACAAAAGTAACCAGATTTATATCGCCCCAAGAACACCCCTGTGGAAATTATGTATGAAATCCCTGAAATAAAACATTGATTCATCAAGAAATTATATTCGAATTTAATTAAAAAATTATTATTTTTAATTATATCAATATAAAACCCAAGAAACCTCTATCATTTTTCATCTTATGTATAATCTGGTGGCATTTGTTTCAAATCCATAATCTTGATCCCTAAAAATTTGAAGAAATAGGGATTTCATGACTAAGCAATCAGTAATGTGAATGATCTCACCTCCTGTGATGAAGAAAACCACCACCAAGCACCAACTATTAGGGGAGAGGAATAGGGAAAGAAGGGAGAGGAAGGGGAAGATTACCATGATCCTTATCTGGCTAAAATAAAAGAAATATAAAGTGGGTATAGAAAAATAGAAACCTCTAAAATGTATTTTTACGCTGATAAAAAACATATATAATGCACCATCAAGTACATAATGTACATTACCTAGTCAATCTATGGCCCTAGGTACTGATCTTGTACCCCAAGAACTCGACCAAGTAACAAATACCACCCTATTGGGTACCCAATGGACCCCTAATACCACTAAACTATACTATCTAGCATATAAATACAACCAAACTTGATCACGACCTACTCCCCTAGGCTAACACCCTAGTGAAATCCACTTATCCATCATAATATTGTATGAAGAAACAATTATTGAATCAAATTAAACAATTAAAATCCTCCCCTAGATTTTCATCCAAAAAAAACTATTTTAATTATACACCTCTACCACAAATTTATAGAGGATTTTACAAACATCACACCATAAAACAACTTATAATAGAGAAATTTATGAACATATCTATCAAAAACCATTTCAAGGATCAAACATTTTTTCAAAAAATTCATCCTTATCTCACAATGGTTATGATCATACCAACAATTCACCCAAACAAGTGAAATATCCAAATACCCTAGACACCCCATACTTTAGTTCATCACATGTATTGGCCATTTACTAAATTATTCATATAGAAAAGATCTAACTAGTACCTCAATACACTAAATTCCCCAAAAATATGAAACAACCAAATCACCATGCCACCATAAAATACACCCACTCTACAATGATGACCCACATATTAGAGAATTCTGGAATTATTGATTCGTGATTGTCATGGATCCATGGATGAAGTCAACAGTTTTTTCGTGACCACCTCATGCTCAGTATCACACCCGAGAATCTTCCAAACATATATACCTTCAAACCACAATCATACACTCAATATAAAATCAAAGTATAATTCCCCATCTAATTTAATAGTGAATAATAGTCTCCATTAGTATTGATTTTATATGATTGAGTCATTGAACACAAAGACTAATCACATAACCAAAATTCAACAATAAAATATAGTTCTCTCCCTCTAACTATATATATACCCACAAATAGGACTTAAATATCAAAGTTCTAATAAAAAACCCGTACCCCCACTAGTGTAGGTTCATTGTCAAGTCAAGGATAATTCTCACTATAAAGAACTTTAAAAAGGGTTGTAATAAAACAAGTTAAATTGTTATCCCCAAAAAATAATTTAAAACCACACCATCCTTGTATAGTAATTCCCTCATATCATATAATTAGTTAAAAACTGATACTCATTATACACATATTGTCACACCTAGACAAACCCCCTATGAACCTTGCTCTGTTGCATATGGAAAAATTGTGATCCATGCATCCAGTATCTAAAATTACAAACAATCCACTACTATATATATTGTTTTGATATACATAACCAAAATAGAAGAATTCACTTGTGCTTCTATGTGATAATTTTGTTCCAACAACCTATAGAATCCATCTTCCATAGACAGTTGGGTCACCACACAATGAATGACTAATTGTTTTAAGCTATAGAAGACCATAGTGTTACTCTAAATTAATTGGTCAAATAAATTATTCCCACATCACGAGAGATATCGTGACTATTACCCATGTGTTTGTATCAAACAATATAACATCAAGGGTCAATACATAAAGAAGATATAAATGTATGTGACACCCCTATGTCACTATGTCGGGAAATTATATATTATTTTAGAGTATTTTTAATATTTTAGGGTTTCTGGATTAAAAATTGTAATTTGGGGGTTTTCTATTTCATTGTAATGTAACATCACTATTTTTTTAAACTATGAATGTTTCAAAGAAAACCATTTCAGGGGATTTAAATTTTCTCTGTTAGAGTTTTACACCTTATGATAATGGTTCTCCTAATCATTTGGAGTCAATAGGTTAGTGTGTAACTCATTCTAGTGTTCAAGTGTGGCTTGTGTGGTTGGTGCAACGTTTGTGGAAACATTGAAGCAATACTGTGAGGATGTACCTTGACTAGTCTTGCGGCAACTGAACGGTTGTTGTATTGTTCTCTTAACTATGATTCCTAACCATCTGGCCTATTCCATTTCTTAATAATGTGAAATTATGGATCTAACCCACTTTAAATATAATGGTTATACATCTCATATCCCCCAATTGACTAGACCGACCTACAAGCACTCAATCCCTTCACATAACCAAATCTCTATGGATTTCCCAATGGATTTTAAAATTTTTTTAGACAAATTATTAAATTTAAGATCCTATAGATCTATTCTTCTCCCTTCCTTCTATATTATCTCTTTGCAAGATCTTATACCATAAAACCAAGGGGTCATGTTGGCTGAATTTAGGGTTTAGGGTGATCCTATTCATGGATCATTTGATGTCCTAGGTTTTTAAACACCATATTTATATTTATTTTGGATTTTTTCAGTAAAAGATACTTGTTCTACTTGGGTTAGTGTAGGTGTTTCTATGTAATTTTGTTATTTGAGATTAATTTGAATGCTTAAGTTTCTCTAAAATCATTTCATATAATTTTACAACTATATATAGTGTCATTAATGGGTTCTGAAATATTTGACATGAATTTCATCACAAATAAATAAGAAATTTTTTATTAAAAAAAATATTTCATCATTTATTTTCATTCCTAAATATATAAGAAATTATGTTGTATACACAACACCAATATTAAAAGAATCATGATATATTATAGAAATATTATTATTAAATATGAACGTTATAGCCTAGATATTTACTTGGTGAATATGAATAATAAGAAATGTTTTATGATATATATATATATAAATTATTTCTTTAATAAAATTAATAAAAAATCAATAATTGATTATCAATAGGATAGAAAGGTACATAAAAAATTTCTTGGTAAAATATATATTTTTTCATAAACTGTTTTTGTGAATAATATATTTTCATCATAAAATATTAAATTATTCACCAATGATAAATTAGTAAAATGAAAATATAAGATTATATAACCAATTAAAATTAAAAACATTCATTTAATTGCGGTTATTAGGCAACTAATGATTGTAATGTTATTTTATTTTTAAAAATTACAATTTCTTAAAAAATGGATTTTCATACATAAGGTATGTAGATAAGGTATTTATTTTATAAAAACGAATATAAATCATTATATGAAAAAATATAAATCATTTATAAAATTATGTTTCAAAAATTATCTTTTTGGGATTTGAGGAATTTTTTTGAAAATATTTATTTTTGAGAGAATTGTGAAAATTATGGTTTTTGAAAAACATCCATTTATTTTCATAATATCATGTAATTTAAAAGTATCAATATTTTTTAATTTTGATTTAAAGAAACAAAATATTAAATTAATTCATCATAATAAAATAATTTTCAAACGTATCAAAACAACATTTATTTTTGCTATAAGTTCAATTATATTCTTAAAAATGAATATTTCAAAAAATTGGTTTTCATTTAAATTTGAACACTTATATTAAATTTATTTTCTTCCAATTATAAAAATTAAAACATGTAAACTTGATTAAATATTTTTAATCTTTAGTTTCATATTTATAATTAAATGAAATTTCATTTTGGTCCTTATAAATTGTAATTACCGTAAAAGTTTATTGCAAGGGTAAAATGTAAAATGAGTTAATGTAGATTTAAATATATGTGATAAAGTCTAAAAAAACAATTTTAAAAATGAAAATATTTAATTTTATTAATGTGTTTCAAAAAACATCACACTATCTTTTAAATTATGTAACAATGGTGTTTTTTTCATTAGATTACGACCTTTAGGTTTTTAAATTTAGGAGATATTAAAAAATATCACTCACTTTTTTTAGTTTCTAAAATATATTTTCATAAGGAGGAAAAGAATATATTAATGGGTAAAAATTGGTATTTTTTACATTTATTATTTATTCTTATGTTGGAAATTTATTTTAAATTTTTAGATATAGTATAATTGACTCGAGTTCTTATGCAACGTCGATGAAGTTCTTTTTAAAGTAGTTAAAAAAATGAAAAAAATGATTTTAAAAACATTAAAAATGAAATATTATGAATTAATTATGGTTAAAAATGAATTTACTGGATATTGGTAATTTATAATATTTTTAGAAATAATTTATATTCTAATTAAATTATTTTTTTAGGTCATTAAAGTTAAAGGTTTTCTATGTAGTCCTAAAAATAAATATATTTTTTAATGGTTTAAAATAATTTTCAAATAATTATCAAATTATTGAAAAATAATATTGAATAAATTTTACATAAAATTGTTTAGAATATATTTCATGGTTCATTTACATGCCACATTACATTATAATAATTAATATAATGACTCTCAATGTGAGAAAGGTTTCTTACAATGGTTATAGTTAAAGAAGACTAATAAAGGGGTTCGTTAAATATAATGCTTGAAATCAAGTCTAAATGTTTATAGATTATATTGGTTTATCTTATTTCAAAATATATATCCTTATATGAAAATATATGTTACCTTTTAGCAATTTTACATGTGTTAGAGAAATATTAGATATAAATATTTTTAGTCTTTTCAATTTAGCAACCCGCCACACTTAAAAAATATAATGACATCGATTATGTTCTCGACACATCATGAAACATTTAGAAAATACAAGATCAAAAAAAATTATATATTCCTTCTCCATTTTATAGGGCTTCTTTTATTCACCAATGTCAATCCTAAAAGGGTTCAGGTGTAAGCCAAAGGAAAATTTCCAAAGTAGTTATATAACTCTAATATATGTTCATTCATATTATTCCTTTTTATACCTATATTAATTATGTATTAAATAAGATAAAACAATATGATAAGTATCTTATATATACTAAAATTTTATTATGATTATAGAATAAACCTTATTTATCTTTTTTTCATAAAATGGGAAATGAAAATATCTTGCATGGGATGTTTTAGTCCACTCACTCCATTTAGCGATACAATTAATTTTCTATCATAACAAAAAATTATAAATATGTTTGTAATGAGTAAAATTATATTTATACAATTATTAATATTTTTTATTTTATGGAACCATGATAATGATTAATTGACCATAAACGTTGAATTGAAACATACCTGAAAAATGAGTCATTTAACACCTAAAATGATGATGATAATGAAATATTATTCCTAAATGAGTGATATTTTATTATAATTACACCACTAATGGTATTATAGTTATGAAAATTATTTTCATATAAAATTATAATAAATTTAAATTTATTATACAGGAGGTTAAAATAACTTATGAAGAATGTTGAACCTAAGGTAAGGGTTTGTCAGCTCACTTTTGTGTCTATGATACATATTCTATATTCACTATATATTTCATTAATGTGGGATATATAATATCCCATTTATATATTGTATTAGTAATATGTTTATATTGATGATATATAATTGTTTATTGGATTTTATTTCTTCCAAGCAGGTCATGATTAAAATGTTACCCAAGCGGTAGGGGTATTATTTTATAATATCACTTTTTACCATGATTTTCTATTATTAAATTCAAAATTTTGAAATTGAATGACTTATATATATATATAATATTATTCAGTTTCTTCTCCTCTGGTTATTTTTTAAAATTACAATTTTTCTATTCCTTTTCCTCTCTCTAGGTACTCAAAAGTCTAAAATAATATATTTATGCAAAATTTTAATTGTTTTTTTATTCAATGGAACTTTTTTCATGTCTATATTTTAAGTAATATATTTTAAATAATTATCTTAATATTATATAATGATTGATTAAATTATTTTTTTACCCAATTTTAATTTCTTCTCAATGTTTAAAGAAGAATATTCTCATCATTTTCTGAATGTTGTATTGTTGACTTTTTATTAAATGAGTGAAAGAAATATTTGTTTTTATATTTACCAAATGAATGAATTTTTCATCATTATAACTAGTCTCCTTTTTTATGATTAATTTATATATTTAATTTTTTATTTTCAAATAAAATCAATTTATCAATATTCTCTAAAAAAATTTCAACAAAATTATAATAAGAGAATGATATTTTTATCATGAATTCAAGGAAAGGTTTAAATTTTCTTTTAAAGATATATGCATCCATGTCAACATTGTTATACTATTTTTACACATTTACTAAGGATATTATCAAATGATATCATCCAACATATTTCATTGGTTAAATTATTATCAAGTAGTTCTATTCATTGACATTGGAAAAATATTAAAATTTCATTTCCTAGTTTTCAATATGAACGTTTGTGTTTTTTATTTATTTAATGGTTAGTTAATTATTTCATATATTTAATTAATTATACATAATATGTTATGGTCATCGTCATTTATAGCCTATAAATTCATCATTAGGTCTCATTATCCACCATATTCACCACACAAAAAATTATGTGAAGGAAAAACTATAAATAATAAAGAGAACCAGATGTTATTGGAAACTAGGAAACCTCTGAAAACAAATCAATTTAACAACCCCTGAAATTCACAGAAATGAATAAATATATTATAAATATAGAAAAAACTCAATCAAAACACTATTCCATCCCACAAACAAACACCTAGGTTAGTTATTAATTTTTTTGGATTTGATATTTGAAACACAATGGGAGAACATATAAAATAAAAATAAAAATAAAAGAGGTATGAAGAAGAAAGTTGATTATATAAAATTATACTACTATTATAGAATTTATGATACTACAAATATACTAAAAATGGGTATTAAATTCTTCCCCCTGATTCCAACCCTTTAAAAAAAAGAGGAAACAATTTTTTCAAGGAAGAGGGGAGATGAATATTCACTCAAAAAAGATCCTTCTAATGTTGTCCATTTTATCACGATTAAATGTTAAAATTGGGAAACTTTGTATTCATGAAGGTTGTTATTATTTTTATATCTCATGTACAATAAAAATTATAACTTTTTCCACCAAATTAAGGATTCATGTATATTTTACTCGGGAAATTTAATCAAGCCAAGTGACTCACTATATTCTCTATATTTATTTTACCATGAATTAATGGCCTTAAAAGAGGTATAATCAAGCAAAGAAACCATTGTAAAATTTTTTCATTAATATTTTTTCCAGAACCATATAAAATTTTACCCCCTTTGGAATGTTAGTTATAGATAAATGGTCCCATAAAAAAGGTATCTTGATTTTTGAATAGATTTGGAAGCCCCTATTCTGATCTGGTTTTGGGCCACCAAATTACTGATTGAAATTTGGGTCTAATTGCATGAAATAAATTTAACATGTATTCAATAATAAAAAATTAATTTCACTAATTAAATCATATTTTAAATGGTTATGATCATAATATGTAATAAAAATAAAAATTTTAAAATCCAAAATTTAGAAAATTTTCCAATTAATCTAACAATACTATCAAAACCTAAAATTATTATAATTACGTACATAATAACAGTAGATACCCAAATATTTACGTACATAGAAATTACATTAATTTTGCGGAATACTTAATACATAAAAAAAATAGACACCAAAGGACCATAATAGTTTAGTGTTTTTGGAACCATAGAACATAATCTTCTAATCACGGTGAATGATCTTCAACATCTGACATAAAGATCTTCCCCTTTAGATTTCATATGTAAAAAATTTCATTATATCTTGGGGAAAAGTAATCATAAAATGGGAGACCTCAAATTCTCATTAACGGTAAACATTGAGAACATAAAACAATATATAAACATTTGAATCAAAAAACATGAACATAAAATCTAAACATCAAAATCTTGAGCAAAGACATAAATCTTGGAAGTACGTAAGGAATATATCATAATGGAAAATCACTCATGATAATATAGCATGGGAAGAAAACATGTAATTTTGGAAAACCATTAAGCACATGATATGATTTCCATAGTAGCCAAGGCATTGCTTCCAAGACCATCTTAGTGGACAAAGTCCCTTTCTAAATTGAATTCATTCCTCGTTTCAGTCTTTTATCACTGAACCGAAATAACTTATCGTTCTAGCAATGTCTATATCAGGAGATATAAATCATTACTCAATGAATTGGAGGGAGATATAGGTCCCACCAATCTCATAATTAAATTATTCTTACGTGTGCCACAACATAAACATAAATCATTCATCATAACCCAAATAATAAAATGGATTTCATAAACATCATCACATCATAACATAATCCATATAAAACAAATGGATATCATTTAATGATAAGAAATGTGAATCCATGTAAATCGTAGAGAAATTATACTTGAAACAAACACATATGAAATAATTTCATCTTATATGTAAAATGGTTTTGATAAAATACTAGAAATTAATTCTTGAGGAAAATATCCTTCCACTTTAAAAATCATTTTCTTTTCAAAAAATGCCAAACAATTTTAAAAGAAAATTATTTTATTGAAAAATAAACATGAAATCTTGTAGAGTAAGCTCCATGAAAATAATGAATTATAAAACCTTAAAAATCCATTCATGTCGTATAAGTAAAAAAACATTCCCCTCATACTTTTGCCGGAAAAGTCAAAAAGTGCATATGGTAATCAAAAGCATGATGCTTTCAAAACAAAAAGTTAATGTCAAATAGGGGTAAAAAATTTAATTAAAAAGACATGGAATAATATTAAACACTTTATGAAAAACATTTTATAGACATGGATGAAAAATACAACCCTAGTAAATACTTACGTATAAGTAATCTCGTATAAAAATGAGATTGCAAAATTATCCCTTACCTTATGTCCAATATGCTTCGTATGTTTCCGAAACTCATGTATAATTATTTAAATAATGACATTTAATTATTATAGAATCATATTCTTTGTTTTGATATCATATATGGTTCACTTATGACTTTATATTACCCATTTTTTTGTAAATTCATGTTAAAGTTGCATTTTGGGTAAAATTCTTTCATTTATCGCCATTGTTTTGACTTGTAATTGTTAATATGATTATTTAAATCATGATTAATTACTTATATAATGTAAAACATGATTTATAAATAATATAATTTTAGAATATACATATATATAATTAATCGGTAAATGAAAAGAATTACACCGTTCATGGAGACGGTATGCCATACGTACGCATGAACACTGTTTTCGTTTCCTTATTAAATTGAATGGAAGTAAGTAAATAAAATATAAATAAGTCTGGTATCATTAATATTTCATATATGTTATGATTTTTTAATATATATAAACTTTATAATCATTCTTTAATGCTTAACTTAGAGATTGAATCTCATCACGTCATGGAGACAGTAATCCGTACGTACGCACGAGCGATGAAATCGTTCCCATAATTATTGAATGTAATTAGTTTGGATGATGTAATATCTCATAATTAGTATCATGTTATAATTACCATATATATATTTAATATTTAAAGCATTATACCCATCCAAGTATGGTGGTGGTGGAAAAATAGATTTCACCACGACGTGGAGATGGTATTCCGTACGTACACACACGCGGTGATTTCATTTTCCGTATGTTGGATAGAAGGTTAAATGGGGTTGTTTCATATTTATAATAACATATAAGTATATTATTTATACATATGTTATTACTTTATAATGAAATACTAAGGAATAAGAAGTTTAGGAAGAAGGAAACTTGTATGAATCGGTAGAAGAGATTACCTCTACTTTGACGCACCTCTTTTATGCTTCCTCTTAAGGCACTAGAGTTTGACTTTTGAGGAGACCAGAACCTCTATAATGTTTCTAGGTAATTTGATAAGGGAAATGGGAAGGGGTTTTCTGATCTTGAAGGATAAAAATAGCGTAAAGAGAAGAGGTAGGAGGTGCCCTTTCATAAGGGGGAGAGAGGCACCTTATGAATAACTTAAAATATTATTTTATAATGAAGTCATATTTGGTTTATAATAGCTCCAAATTTATTTATTAAATAGATAAACTGGGTATGAGTTTAAATCCTCTCAAAAAATAGGTTTTATACTAGTTTAGGTTACTATTTTAATCATATCATTTAGATTTAACTCTAAGTTAAATAATTTAACCTTTACCATGTCTTCTTGTTTTGTTACACTATATGGTTAATAAAATTACAACAAAAATACAAAAGAACCCCAAGTGGTTAATTATTAATATATATAACATTATCTAAGTCATTTCTCCGAACCTTAGATTTTTAGGAATGGAATATAAATTAATAATATAATAAATTTTTAAACACTATTTTATGTCAATATTGAAACTATTTGGTAATTGATTTTTGTGAAAATCATAAAAGCATGATTAGTTCGAAAAAAGTTAATTTAATCAATAATAACATGTCATATTAACCTATAAAATTAGTTTAATTCATAAAAAGTATAAAATCACATTCATTTGGGTATTTATAACATCAATTGTGTTAATATTTCATTAATAAGGAATTTACTGTATCATCACTGTGTCATAAATAAATTATATAATTTAATGTCTAAAAATTATAAATAAAATACCATTATGTAGTAAATATTTTTATCTTTCTAATGAATATTTATAGCTTAATTTATATTATATATAACACTATATTAAAGTTGTTTTGGTTATTAAATTTGATTTTAACTATTTTAACTCTTCTTTAAACAAAATAGTAATAAATGTCCTAATCTAATCCATGTGGACCTAAAGGGTAATATTTTATTCCTAAGGTTGTTTTTGGTCGAATTACACATATCCAATAGAATTATGACATGTGTTAGGGTAATTATAATATTATTTTTACCCTTAATTAACCTATTTGAGTTTAACCGTGGTAAATAAATGTAAAAAGTTATTATTCACAAAAAAATTATTTTTATCTTATTGAACCACATTTTACTCCTTTATATTAATCTTTTCTCTCAGTTTTTCTAAATTCCACTCACATAAGCGATAAAATTATGTTTTATGTATATTTTCAAATTCTCATAGGAGGTGTGTAAGAGACGATGAAAAGTTCAATAAAATTTGTATATATCTAAAATTATTTTAAAATGACTCTATTGAATTAAATTGAACTTATATAGTTATTATGTATCAATTTTTACCTAAAATAAATTTAAAAAAAATAAATAATTATTTAAATAAAAATTCTGTTTTTAAATAGTAACCCAGTGTTTTCACTATTCATCAAAAATTGAATGTTTTTAGAAAAATACAAAAGAAATCACCCTAGGCTAATTTCAATATTCTGAATCCAAAAATGAAGTCAAATTTGAAAGATAAAATTTATAAAATTTTAAAAAGTGGGTATTACTATTCATAATGGCTAGTTCATAATAATATTATAATAATATCTCGTTTAGGGAAACTTAGTATTGCGTACTACACACGCTGTCAAGGAAGGTCTTGATTGCATGTAATGGAAGCCAAGTCAGGGATAAGTGTAGTGAAAGCTCTGTTTGGTGTTGTGTATAACATAATCACTACTTATTTCAATTATACATTAAACAAAATCTATACATAATGTTGCGTATAATAATTTCCACAAAACAAACTTGAAATTGTGTTTAACACGAGCCAAAAATTGTGTTGTGTATACTGGAAGTTAATACTGTGTTGCGTATAATACAAGATAATGTTGGTGTAGTGTATAATAGAAGACATCAATGAAATTGAAAATAATATATCTCATAAAATATCTGGGTGTTACATTCTACCCACCTTTTAATGAATTTCACCGTCGAAATTCATCGGGGTTATAAATCGTTGACTACTTGAATGTTTCATTGAAAGAATCCCACATCGTAAAAAGGAATAATAAATCATCATTTTAAAAAGGTGCGTCAGAAACATAATGCATACCCAATGTAACTCATCACTAAGTTTCCACACATGAGAATATATGTGAAAATATGGATATAGAAGAGAAGTATAACCAACATGTTTAGATGAAGACTGGTAGAGAACATGGCAATGAAAAAGACAAAAATAATAAAGCCATAAATTTGTGATGATCTAAGGTACCATCTGATTCATCAGATATGTGGGAACTAGGAAAACATTTTTGGTTTTCAAGATCATTTCCCCAATGTTGAATAATTTTTGAATTAAAATAAATACTTACTTGATTTTGGTACAATCTTACTGTTGTTTTTTCCTTGAACAATTTCCACTTAATCTCTTAAATAAATGAAGTTGAATTTGTCTTCCATGAAGTATTAGTAGATCATGTGATTGAATGATAGTTCATTTCATCTATCTCAAACATAAGGTTAAAAAAATTAATAAGTCCATCCTATGGTGATATTAATCGTATATGGTTCAAAAAATGGACTTATACTTCATCTATCATAGTGCATAATAAAATAAAACTAGTTTATACTTACCAGGGACGTTCTGTAGGCCAGTGGTAGGTGATAAAGACCTGTCACACTTCAGTTGTGGGTTTGATGTCCACATCCTTGTCCGACGCGATGGGTTGTTTCCCGTCCTACGGGTTATCCTTCTTCTAAAAAAATACTATTATGAAATAACAAAAAGTTCTAGCCTTAAACAATACTATCTGATTTCTAAAAAAATCTATTCCAATATTTAGGTTTATCCATGATACTTTAGTCCAATCTCATAGTATAAATAAAATTATTACTTGAAGGGTCATCTTCCAATCATTGAATACAATCATTTATCGATCGTATATCATAAGATATATATATCTTGTTTGTCACATTTCAAACATGTGAATTTTTTAATCATGTATTCTCATGAAACATGAATACCCATTGAACCATAGTGAAAACATTAATGTTTTCAAAATTTAACTCTTTCCACCTACCAAAATCCCAAAATTTTGTATACTCAAACCATGATATCACTTTGTCCTTATACCAGTCATGAGCTCATTAATACTATTAAACATATCATTATCTCTTTATCCTTTCATTATGCACATATCATCTACCTTCAAAAAATATTTGAATAACCTTCCATGGTTACTAGTACCATTCATTATATTCTTTCAAAAACTCTTGTAAATACAACAATGTAACAATCCTTAGATTTTTCTTTATTCCATAGTACGATACATTAATCTTGATAAACATACAATCATTCCACTACCTTATTAAACCACTGACTGAGCTTCATCATTTCTTTCATCTCATATATCATTTGTAGTCTCATCATTCTCATCCACATAAATACTACCCATATGACCATGCTGATTCTCTTTATGAGATTTTCCCTTAGAGAATTGGTTTGAATAATGCCCGTACATTGCACATTTAAAACATTTAACCGTTGTTGATGTCTTAACAATACCATTATCCTTTCCCATTGTGTTAACTGAACCTTTTCTATTACAATTACTAGCTTTGTGTCTTTATTTTCCACACACAAATCATCTTCCAGTTACATTGAAATATTCTCCCTAATGCCTCGTCCCACATGATTTACATGAGGGGAATTGAACATTCTTTCCTCTATGATCATCATGAATCTCCATATTTATCTTATTAGCTGAGTCGGGATACTTACCAAAGTTTAGATTAGTGATCATATTATGAGATTGCTGATTAGGCATAATAATGATGTTTGGACATCCAAATGTCGTTTCATTTGGTTTCTCATTAATAATATCATTCCATTGTCCATCATATCCTCTACTATCTTGAATCTTCCTTTTTCAATCCATTTTCGAACACCCATAAAGAATAGTGTGAGAGGAAAAAATCATAATCAAGTTGGATTACATTCAATATATAACATCTTAGGTTTAATTCTAATATTGTAACCATAATTATAGGACTATAAACTATAATTATACTTAACATTAGGGAAATCCTTAAAAATACCATTAGCATATCTCTAGGGATCACACTAAAGTTTTCAGATCCTAGTTTCCAATGGTTAACTAAATATTTCCTTTGAAACCAACTATAGAGACCCAGATTTTGATGTTCATAGACATTACATTACTTTTTCAGAATACGTAATACATAACAAAAAACAGACACCAAAAGACCGTAATAGTTTAGTATCATTGGAAACATGGAACACAATCTTCTAATTAAGGTGATATATCTTCAACATCTCCCATAAAGATCTTCCCCTTTTATTCTTACCTAAAACTATCTTTATATCTTAGGTAAATGAAAACATAAAAAGTCTGAGCTCAAATTCTCAGTAAGGGTAAACATAGAGTACATAAAACAATCCATAAACATTTGAATGCAAAATCATGAACCTAAAATCTAAACATCAAAATATTTATCAAATACATAAATCATGGAAGTACATAAGGAATATATCATAATGGAACATAATTCATGATAAAATAGCATGGGAAAAAACAAGTAATTGTGGCAAAACATTAAGGAAATGATATGATTTCTATAGTAGGCAAGGTATTTCTGCCAAGACCTAGTGGACAAAGTCTCTTTCTGAATAGAGTTCATTCCTCATT
The DNA here is from genome assembly GCA_963277665.1 of Viscum album. Lineage (NCBI taxonomy): Eukaryota > Viridiplantae > Streptophyta > Magnoliopsida > Santalales > Viscaceae > Viscum > Viscum album. The sequence continues at coordinate 423,396,643 of OY728139.1, read as the reverse complement.
CCAGTCCTATATCACTGAACCAGATTAACTTACCATTTCGGCCATGTCTATCTCATGAGATATAAATATTTACCCAATGAAATGGAGGGATATATAGGTCCCACCCATATTATAATGCAATCATTCTTACATGTTTCACAATATGAACATAAATCATTCATCATAACCCAAAGAAAAAAATGAGTTTCATAAACATCATCCCATCATAACATAATCCATATAAAATAAATGGATATCATTTCATCATAAGAAAAGTAAAACCATGTAAATCATAGAGACATTATACTTGAAAGATACACATATGAAATAATGTCATCTTACATGGAAAATGATTTTGATAAAATACTTGAGATGAATTCTTGAGGAAAATATCATTTCTCCTTATAAATCATTTTCTTTTCAAAAAATGACACACAATTTTAAAAGAAAATTATTTTACTGAAAATAACCATAAAATCTTTCAGAGTACGCTTTATGAAAATAAGGTGTTATAAAACCGTAAAAATCTGTTCATGCCATATAAGTTAAAAAAACATTCCCCTCGTACTTATTCCAAAAAAGTCAAAAAGTGTGTATGGTAATCAAAAGCACAATTATTCCATAACACAAAGTAAAATTCAAATTGGGGTAAAAATGACTTTAATAATACATGTAAGAATATTAAAAACTTTATGAAAAAACATTTTATGGACATGGATGTAAAATATAACCCAAAAAAATACTTACATATAAGTAATCTCGGATAAAAATGGGATTGAAAAATTATCCCTTAGCTTATGTATGATATGCATCGTATGTATCCAAAACTCCTGTATAATGATTTAAATAATTTCATTGAATTATTATAGAATCATATTTATTTTTATGATATCATATATGGTTCACTTATGACTTTATATTACCCATTCTTTTGTAAATTCATGTTAAAGTAGTGTTTTGGGTAAAATTGTTTCATTTATCGTCTGTGTTTTGACATGTAATTATTAATATGATTACATAGGTCATTATTAAATAATTATACTATATAAAACATGATTTATATATAATATATTTTCTGAAAATACATATATATAATAGATCAATAAATGGAATGAAATACGTCGCTCATGGAGACGGTAGGCCGTACGTACGCATAAACGATATTTTCGTTTCCATATTAAATTGAATAGAAGTAAGTAAATAACATATACATAAGTCCATTATCATTAATATGTCATATATTTAATGATTATTTAATATACATAATTTATAATCATTCTTGAATGGTTAACTTGGAAAATGAATCTCATTGCGTCGTGGAGACCTTAATCCGTACGTACGCACGAGCGATGATATCATTCCTATAATTATTGAATGGAATTAGAGTGGATGATATAATAACTCAGAATTAGAATCATGTTATAATTACCATAAATATAGTTATTATTTACACCATTATACCCATCCAGGTAAGGTGATGGTGGAAAAAAAGATTACGCCACATCGTGGGGATGGTATTCCGTACGTACGCACGCGCGGTGATTTCATATTCCGTAGGATGGATAGAAGGTGAAATGGGGTTGTTTAAAATTTATAATAACATATCTGTATATTATTGATACTTATGTTATTAATTTATAATTAATCAACTAAATAATAAGAAGTTGAAGAAGAAGGAAACTTGAAAGAATCGGTAGAAGAGATTACTCTTCTTCGACCCATCTCTTTTAAGATACCTCTTAAAGCACTAGAGTTGGTCTTTTGAGGAGACTATTACCTCTATAATGTTTATAGGAATTTTTATAAGGAAAATGGGAAGGGGTTTTCCAAGATTTTAGGATTGCAATTTTGTAAAGAGAAGAGGGAGGAGGAGCCATTTTATAAGGGGGGAGAGAGGCACATTAGGAAAAACTTAAAATATTATTTTATAATAAAGTAATATTCGGATTATAATAGCTCTAAATTAATTTATTTATAAGATAAAGTGGGGATGGGTCGAAATACTCCCAACCAATTGGTTTTAGACAAGTTTAGGTTACTATTTTAAACTTATCATTTAGATTTAACTCCAAGTTAAATAATTTAACCTTTACCGTGTCTTCTTTTTTTCTTAAACCATATGGTTAATAAAATTACTATAACAAGACAAAAAAACACCAAGTGGTTAATTATTAAATTATATAACCATATCTAAGTCATTTGGCCGAACCTTAGATTTTTTCAATTGGAATATAAATTAATAATATAATATTTGTTTTAAAAACTATTTTAAGTCAATTTTGACACTATTTGGTAATTGATTTTTTTAAAACTAATAACAGCATTATAAGATCAAAAAAAGATAACTGAATCAATACTAACATGTCATATTAACCTATAACTTCAGTGGAATTCATAAAAAGTCTCAAATTACATTTATTTGGGTATTTATAACATCAATTATGTTAATATTTCATTAATAATGTATTTAATGCATCATCATTGTGTCATAAATAAATTAAATTATTTAATGTCTAAAAATTATAAATATAAGATCATTATATATGAAATAGTTTTATCTTTATAATGAAAATTTATAGTTGAATATATATTTTTTATAACACAATATTAATAATGTTTTAGTTATTATACATTGATTTTAACTATTTTAACTCTTCTTTAAATAAAATAATAATAAATGTCTTAATATAATCCATGTGGACCTAAAGGGTAATATTTTATTCCTAAGGTTGTTTTTGGTCGAGTTACACTTATCCAATAGAAAAATTACATGTTAGGGTAATAATAATACCATTTTTACCCCTAGTTACCCTATTTACTTTTAACCGTGGTAAATAAAAGTAAAACGTTACTATTAAATAAAAACTATTTTAATCTTATTGAACCAAATTTTACTCCTTGATATTAATTTTGTCTCTCGGATTTTTGAAATTCCACTCACGGAAGCGGTAAAATTAAGTATTATGTAAATTTTCAAACTCTCCTAGGAGGTGGGTAAAAGACAGTGAAAAGTTCAATAAAATTTTTATATATCTAAATTTATTTTAAAATGACTCCAATGAATTATATTGAACTTCTATAGGTCTTATGTATCAATTTTTACATAAATTAAATTTAAATAATATAAATAATTATTTGAATAAAAAGTCGGTTTTTAAATAGTAACCCTGTGTTTTCACTATTCATCAAAAATTGAATGTTTTCAGAAAAAATAACAAAACATCACCCTAGTCTAATCTTGATATTTCGAATCCAAAAATGAAGTCCATTTGGAAAGATAAAATTTATAAAATTTTAAAAAGTGGGTATTACTATTCAAAACAGCTAGTTCATAATAATATTATAATAATATCCCGTTTTGTGAATCTCAGTATTCTGTACTACAACCGCTATCGAAAAAGGTATTTATTGCATGTAATTCAAGACAAGTCCTGGAAACGGGTAGTGAATGATTCTTTTGGGGTTGTATATAACATAATCAAAACTTATTTCATTTATACATTAAACAAAATCTATACTTAATGTTGCGTAGAATAATTTTCACAAAACGAACTTGAAATTGTGTGTAACACGAGCCAAGAATAGTGTTGTGCATACTTCAAGCTAATACGGTGTTGCGTATAGTATAAGCTAATGTTGGTGTAGTGTATAATAGAAGAAATCAAAGAAATTAAAAATAATATATTTCATAAAATCTCGGGTTGATAAAATAACAAATGGTGGGATTATAAAAATTTAAATATAATAAAAATTTATGAAATTATTAACTTTAATAATTCTTCTAATTACTATATCTTATACCTTATGCTAATGTAGTGAAATAATGACTAACTCTGCATTAATGGAGATTTGGTGTTAACTTATTCATATTTTTTACATTATTAATTCTTAGTGTATTAAGTTTAAGATTATATGAATTTATAAATCGAATGGGTGGTCAATAGTAGTGTGATTTTTTAGAGGTTGTTTCCAATTATAGATGGGTTTTAATTTTGTTGGAACATTTTAAAACTTTAATTTCCCAATTTCAAAATAGTTCAAGGTTTTAAAAAATTATTACAATGTAATTGTTGGTTTTTAAATAAATTCAACAGTAGTTTTGTTTAATTTATGTTTTTATAATTTAACATTCAATGTTATCTAACATGGAATAGAATAAAATGCTAGTTGTTAAAGGCTCGTTTGGAACATTAAAAATGGGGTTTTAATGTTTTGTGAGATCCTTGTTTTTTTCGCTTGTGAATTCCTTCGATGGAATATTTTATATTAGGGGATGAAATGTATTATTTGAATCTTATATGATAAAAAAATGGATTATTTCATCTGAGGGTGTTAGAGGTGAGATGAGATATATTTATTATGATTTATTAATGTATAAAATACATAATTATTGTTTTTTTAGTCACCTATATATGGTTTATTTCATGGGAACTCAAGGCACTATGTGAGTTGTCTGGATTTATGTCGCACTAGTTTTCTCACACACTAGATAATGTCCCTAGGTTTGATGATTTTTAATAGATATGAGATCTTCCCCGAGGAGGATAGTGTTATTAAATCAATGGATTTTATTGTTTTAGATGTATCTTAGGCCGATATTTAGACTTATGTTATATATTTTATACGTTCATATCCCTTTATAACCATGTGAGTTCCAATGTATCTTTATTATCCCTTAATTTTTCCAAATGTGGGTATTCTTATCATAGTTTTGTTTAATATAATTTTTTACATTTATTATACATCAACATTCATTAGATACATTCATTATGATCATATATTGGACATTTTTGACTGATAGCTTTTTTTTTCAATGTGTGGTTTATGTTTTTAGTGCTACATAACAATGGGATTTCATTTTTATCATGGTCGTGTTAAAGGGAAAAGTGTGTTTGAGGGAATTGAATGAGTTTATAGAGATAATAGGTGGTTTCATTTTTATAGATCAAATGAATTTTCCCTTAAATTTATGTTGTTGATTTACATTCAAATGAAAGTGTATTTTGAAAAATGTATTTTAAAAGGGAATAAATGAAGCTTTTTCTTTCATGTACTCCCATATAGAAGCCTATTTCTATATTTATGTAAAGTAATTATATTTATATTTCATCTATATGGAATTTTAAATAATCCTTTATGAGATCATATATGTAATATTTATCACAAACAATTCATACGCACCCTCATGCATATATAGTACTCATTTTTTCTTTTAGTTGTCCATATTATGCCCCTTATGGATTTATGTTTGTTTTTTTCATTTACGAAGATGTTTAGATGTGGTGAATGGTCATGGGATACATGTAGTTTTTATTTCTATTGTTGGGGTTTTTCTTCTTTGTTTTTTATTAAATTTTGTATATTTTTTATTATTAATTTTTTCATATTGTATTTATATATTTTTTAATTTCTATTGTCACTCTTTATTGTGCACTCAAATTATTCATATTTATGATATTAGTTTGAATGATGATTTTGTTATTCTATATTATTTTCTATTAATTCTTGTTAAACTATTAATATATTATGCATGATGTTATAATATATTTACATACCATGCTAAATTCTTGGTTCACTTTCATTATTTTTTAATCGTTTTTTGAGGGATAAATCATTCCTAGTATAATATTCCTTGACTCCTGGGAACTAGTTTTCTGTTAGTGGGGATCATTAATACCTTTTGGGCCTTGTGGTGGATCATCTCATGTTCTGATCCAGTGCTGTACTATTCTATTTAAATATAAAATGGAATCAGTTCCTAGGTTATCTAAATTTATAGGCCCTTGAATACTATTTAGTGTTATTTTGGGTGTGTCTATGTATTACAGATAATTCAATTATAAGATCTAAATAGGTATGTCATTAGTAAGTGTCAGACAACCCCCTCTCAAGAGTATTATTTAACTTCAAGGGTAACTAGGATTTTATTCGTGGATTTTGAATTTTTATTGACTATAATTTATTTACTTTTATATTAAAAGATGGTATTTGAATCCCCAATGCATTATTCTATTGATTTCACGGGTTATATTGAATTTTTGGGGAGGAAGTGGGTGATGAACCAATGTAAAAATATTCACACACATAGTTTGGTGAACCATGTGGTTCCCATTATAATGGTTCTAAAGACATCATAGATCTTTTTTCATGGTAGGAACATGGTCCAAAAAACCATGTGACAAAACCATCCATAGTTCTATATCCCTATAAACTGTATTGTTTCACTTCAATAAACATTAAAATTTATTATAATGATTTTGTGATTGATTTAATTTGATTAAAGGTAGTTTCTAGTAGTATTAATGGATTTTAATGCAGTGTGTTTAGTAAAATTATATTTTTTTATTTTTTTACAATTTCTAGTGTTTGGAAGAAAATATTTGTTTTTTGGGCTGTTTTGTAGTAAAAATACATGTTTCAGTGGTTTGAAAAAAGGTAATTTCTATTCATATATTGTTTTAAATGGTATTTTTTTCAAAATTATTTATATAAAGTGTTTTAAAAGGAATGTTTTTATGGAAACAGTTTTTAACCCTACGTAGGGGAGTTATGGGTTCATACTAATGAGGGTATATGAAATAATTTATACATGTTATTTAAATGATATTAAATTTTTTTAAGGGATAGTGTATTTTTTAAAATGTGTACAAAAATATAAAATGTTTTTTATTTTGTGCTTTAGTTTTGATAAACTATGCCCCAATTTTCAATCCTTATTTTACATGGGGTTTTCTGTTTTAATTTGTGAGAAATGAATTGATTTAATTCTTGTTTGGTATTATTTAGATTCTACCCTCGGAAAGGTATTTAATAAGATTTAAAGTATTTTCACTATTAATGAAAGGTCATTCATTTTTTCAATTGTACAAAATTATTCAAATTATTTTTCCTATAAAAATCTAAATAGAGTGGTAGAGCCACAAAATGTTGTTTTTTTACCATAGTCACATACATTAAAAAATGTTCAGGATCTGAGTAAGAAATAGAGTAGTTAAAGAGGATTATAGGAAACTATAATTCTATGGATATTCCTAAACTATTAAAGTGGAAGATGTCACAATATTATTTTATAGTGTTATGATTATTTTTATTGATAAATTTGTTTGTGACTCTTTAGAGGAATGATTATCTGATTAGAGACATTCTCTTGAGTATTTTTGGTTTTTTATTTATTGTAAATAACTAATAAATCTCTTCGAATTCAATGATATGAGTTTTTATGGGGGGTCTCAAGTGTGATCTGGACATAAATGAATATCATGATTATTATTTTGGGGATTCCTATTCTATAAATTCTGCTATGTTTTTTGTTTTATGGATTTTATTATGTGATGTGTTCATTGGATATCAATTTACACATAGTTTATAATATGTTTTTTTTTGTGTTTTATATACCTCAATGATGTATTTCTTTTCTTTCTGAGTTTTGTGACTGATTATTAATATGAAGAGGTTTAGTTAATAATGTATGGGATATGGAAACAATTGGGAGTGTGATCTGGGTGACTATGATAGGATTTAAACCAATTTAGGTTATACACTAGCTGGTTTTAGTTTGATTTTTCAAGGATCGCTATGCGTCAACATTCTATGTATGAGGTACTAAAATTAAAATCTTGGTGATTTGTGACCCATGATAAGAAAGCATGATTTCCATTATTAAATAATGTCAGTTGTTTTTATCCTTATTAATTGATTAGAATTGGGTTTTTACTTTTATAATATATTTATTCGTTTGATTTTTTTGGTTACTCATATGGTTGTGTTTTATGTTAGGTTTCATAGTTTCTTTTGGTCAAATGGTAATTTAAGGATGGAGGATTAATATCAGGTCACTGGATAATTCAAGGGAATGCATTGGTTTTATTTATTCCACTCATAGGGGGTGTCTCTTCTATACCTCTCTATTTTTTGATGAATTAAAAATAGATGATATGCCTAATATAGGTCTCTGTCTTATAAGACATTTCTATCATTTTATTGTGATTTTGGTTTTGTTTAAGATGATTATGATATTTGGGAATAAATATAGTGTATGTTAAGGAATTATAATAAATAATTTTTTTTACTATTTGTATTCATATTTTCATTTTATTAGGATCTTTCTGAGTTTTCCATACAACTTAAACTCTCAATTCTAGGTTTTGAGGTTTCCTTTTCATGTTGCTTTCCACTTATATTGAAGACACTCTATGGGAAAACGTGGCATCGTGGGGAGAACTGTGATATACTCATATCAATATGCCAATTTATTTTATATTATTTTATATTATTTTATTATTTTAAGTATTTTGGGTTTGGAATTTAAATTTGTAGTTTATTTTTTCATCTACTACATGATTATCACATTGTTTTATGAATCTATACATGTTTTTTTTATGAAACATTGTGAGGGGGTGAATATGGACTTAAATAGAATTTTACAAGGGTGGTTCATGGGTCCCCAAACCATATATATTCTCTAAGTAATTTTGTGACATATAACAGTTTTTATAGGTGCATCCAAAGGTTAATAATTATTATGTGACCAAACTGTGTGTGACCCTTGTCTACTCAAGTGAAAAATGCATGGCTTCCACATTGTTTTCCTAGTAATGAAACTTAATTGTGAATATTATCCAATTTAAAAAAATATATGAAATTATACATTCAGACCTCTTTTAATTTAATGGTTTTTCTCAACCCTATCCTTCCATTTTACTTTGTCAAATTCTAGTCATATGATCCCAACCCTCCCCTTCTCTATAGATTTTACCTTGGATTTATTTCTTGTTTGTGGTTGATTCATCAAGGTAACCTCCTCTAAATCTCATCATATCTATTACTTACATAATTTATCTTTTTTTATTCTATAATGAAACCTAGAGATCATGGTGGCTAAATATAAGGTTCAATGTGAACCTAATCATGTGTATATTCTTGTATAAGACTGGTAAACATTATCTTGAAATTTGGTTAGTCATCCAACATCGATGGTAACTTGTTATTATAGAGTTAATTTTAGTATTTATATATTATTATTTTATATTAAATGTCCTCAAATAATTTTTTTTATATAAATTAATTTATTATTAAATTATAACCCTTTATAATTATTTTAATTTTTATCGAATTTTATTTCATGGATTTCATCACCTGATATAGAGGGACTTTCCATATATTTTTCATTTTGAAATCATGTAATTTTTTAACATTTCTATGTGAATTTATGAATTCCGTAGGTTATTTTTTAAAATTAATTTGGATATGGAAAGGGTGTTGAACAGTAGTTTTTTTTATTGAGTGGATATTTTAAATTAAAGATCGGTTTGGTTTCAAAAATACTATTTTGAATGAGAAAGTCATTGATTTAAAAAGACTTCTTGATGTTTAAAAAGTTTTCAAAGTGTATCTTTCTTAATTATTTATAAGAGTATTTTATATTAATTAACTTTTAAAAAATTAACTTCTAGAGCATAGTGATATGGATTAGAATATCAATATAGTTTTCAAAGGACCACATGGCACATTATTAAAATATTTTCATGACATTTTGTTAGACCTGTATTTTTTCTCTAGTTTATGCCTTGGATATAATATTAACCATTACGGATGACGAGTATTATTTGATTCATTTATGATATAAATCTTTTTTATGTAATTTGAATGTTTTGGGGTGAGAATATGTTTATTTATTGTAATTTTTAGATACATGTTATTACGATTTTTTGATTGTTTACTCACTTCCACTTGGTTAACAACATGGGAACTCTAGGCACTATGAAATATTTCTAGATTATGTTATGGTAGTAATATCACACATTATAGAGTGTCCCTTAGTTGTATGCTTTACTCTAGGTAGGGGAGTGACCCTGAGGTGCTTGATATGAGAAAATTTGGTGGCTTATCTTATTTTTCATACATTTTAAAATGAAATTTTTCATCATTTTTATATTTTTGAGGTTCACATCCCTTTATGACATATTGAGTTAGAATGTTTTTACCCAATTTTTATGGTTCCAACATGGTGAATTAAATGCTTATTTTTTTCATACCCTCTTTATTTTAATTAGATTTTACATATCATTACATGTATTCATTTTCATCATATCGAGTATCAGTTTGATCAATACCATTTTTTTCTTGGTTTGGTATGTTTTCTAATGGTTTTCATAAAAAATGTGGGTTTTTTATTAATTTTTATTCAAAGTAAAACATGTTTTTGATGGAAAGGTATAGTTTTATAAATAAAACATATAGTTTTATTTTCGTGGATCAAATGTTTTTTCTATGTGGTAAGTCTTTTAAATATAATTTAAATAGGAGTGGATAAAAAATCTTTATTTTAAAAGTCAAAAATGTTACTTTTATCTTTTAAGAACTCCCATGTGGAAGAATATTTTCTATATTTTGTTAAAAATATAATTTTTAGGATATAATTTTTAGGTAATTTCGTAGAATTATTAGAGACATGCCATTGGGAATGTTTAGATCGCATAGTACATACACACCCACACATGTATGCATTCCTCATGTTTTCTTTTGGGTTTCCATGTTATACCTCATATTTAATAATGATAGTCTGGATTTTTGGAAGAGGCTTTAGGAGGTGGTGAGTGGCCACATGCCATCTGGAGTTGGTATTACTATTGTTAGGGTATGTTATTGTTTATTATGGGATGATGTGTATCAGCAGTTATTTCCTACTGTATTTATTTTCTTTTCAGTTTCTCTTGTAACTATTTTTTTGAACTGTATATATATATATTTTTTTATATAATATATAATATATGAGTTTATTTTTTTATATTGGTTATGTTATATTTAGTTTTGTTTTCAGTTTTTAAACAGCTTATTTCTCCCACATGGTTGTCCCATGCATGGACGTGATGTGATTTATTCATGGTGAGTTTCTAACCTTTTTTAACCTTTTATAATGGTTAAATCATTACAACGATCATATTCCTTGATTCGTATGAACTAGTTGATAGCTTGTGAGAATCAGGAATGACTTTCAGGCCTTACAGGAGATCAGATCTGGTATTGTTCAAGTGGTTGCATGGGTTAATTCATTTTAGTGTCTCACACTAGTGCATCTCCATCAGGTACTTGATCACATCCTTGAGTAACCATATTCAACGTCCATTTCACTCATTTACCTAGAATCAAGTACTCGGGAAGGCTAATGTCTATTATTTCTATCACAATATGCATGCTCCACTTAATGTTCTATATCTCATGTAGGTATTAACTGATTTAACATGAATCCTTGAATGGACTAACCAAAAAATGGGAATGCATCACATTTATTCACGATATATCAATACCATCACCATGAGATATCTCCCGGAGTCACATGACCTATAGAAATGCACGTGCACACACACACACAGACACAAATTCCCTAACCAGAATTATTTCTAAAATCCCTCCATTGACAAACCCAACCTGCCATACAAGGCTAATCATACATATACACATAGTAAAACAACCATTATATGGTTGAAATGAACTCATATAAATATAAACCCACATACTTCGGGATTAAAACCATCTTTTTAACCAAAAATAAGAATGGTTACATAAGTTTAAAATTACATATTCCACAATAAATCAAAATAAAAACCCGATAAGGTATAACCCCAAATTCCATTTTATCAAAATCCTGACTAACATCATTGAGATTTAAAGCCCAATAGTCAAATTATAACTAGTCTAATTAATAATATATTATTCTATAAATGCATGTTTTACATGTGATTATAGATATGATCACATATAATTCTATATCAATATACTTCAAGGAATCCCTCATTTTGATATAATAATTATTCAAACATCATTAACATGCCATTAATATCATAAAAAAAATATAAATAATATTACCAATATTGTTATAAAAAAATGAGTCCACATTCCTAGGTTTCTCCCTCTAACGGGATACTATAACACCATCACAACCCATCCCATGTATAAGTTGAAAATTCATTCATGTGCATTGCTAAGACTAATCCCACCACGATCCTTACGATGAAAAATCATGCTTAGGATCTCCATCCTAGTCTATTGAACGTATCAAATGAAGTTTAACACCCACACAACAACATTCATTATTCAGTATTCAATATTTAAGGCAACCCATTGGTTATCACCCCATTCGAGGTCTTTTTAAAATAAAAAATCATTATTCCCACACCGAACCATCCACTCTAGGGTGTAAATACTCACCAATTACTCACATACTAAACTAACCCATTTAGGATTTTTGTAATATAAATATAAATATCAATGATGCTACCCCCAAGAAAAATATCCCATCATTCCTCATTGAATGGAAAATGGTATTAGTTGGAAAAACATATCATTCTCCATACTCACCCTATAATATATGGGTCTCACATCACTAGGGAATAAATCTAGACCATACTATATTACTTGATCATAGATATCATTCATATATAACATTCATCTAATCAATTATTAAAAATTAGTAATATAATAAAAATAAAATCACATTAAATTATAATTACCCAATAAATATATATAGTAAAAATTTATATAATTTATAATTGATACATCAAATAACTAAAATCCATATCATTGTTAAGTAGATAACCCATAAACTAGTACATGAATTTCATGGTAATACTATGATTTGATAAGATACATGAATGATTTCCCTTTTTCTACTTGGTCTTAGAGTAAAATGATTATATAAGTAATATTGAAACATCATATATGGACAAAATTAAATAACTCAATTGTAACTATAAAAGTTTAAAACAATAAACCTTCTCCCTAAAAACATGGATTTCTTCTCATGTTGGTGTTATATATGCATAAATATTTTATCAATTACATGTGTCAGACACCACGATCATACCATCTCATACACTAAGGAATGGAAACTAGTTGATGGGTATTATGTAATATGTTGTGAGACAATACCCTATTTTGTAAATATAACCATAAAATATATAAAAATGCATATTAATGAAATTTAATAATATAAATAAAAGAAATAAATGTATTCATCATAGCTAATTGTAATTAGGAAATTAATTAAAACTCAAACACTATAGAAGAATGTTTAGTAGTAATGTAAAACATCTATACATATATAAAGGTCACACATCGGCTTCCCATGTATAGAATAAAAAATAATCAAAATAATGATATCCCTAAAAAAATTGGACCTTAAGCCTCATCTTCATCACTTCTGAAATCTTAAATTAAACTCGATTTCATAACCATCAAATTCATGGACCTTTCTCATACCTATAGATACAACAAAAAAGTCCACTCGGGTACAAGGGAACCTGAGAAGGGTGTGAGTACAACCATGTAAGCTACCACCAGCGATTCCCCTAATTAAGTCCAACATAAGATGGTTCATGTAAAATGTGATATTATATTATATGAAACTAAATATGGGAATAAAATAAATATGATGAAACTAAAGGTATTATATAGTAACCATGGTTTAATAATATTCTCTTCATGAAATATTTGGGGTATATAAGTATATCACATAATAATTTAATGGGAATCACCTATCAGGTCTTGGATATTGGGAATAACAACATTTCATAACATAATATCCATAAATGGGAAATTGGATTGGATAATATAAATAGATCAATGGGTATGTAACCCTCGTGATAACATGATCCCTAATAAATGTTCAATACTACCTGATAACATCCACTTAGTAATTTTCCATAAATTCTCCAAGACAATATATTCAAGCTGTAATAACATCCCTATAACATTATCAAGAGTGAGAATAATTTCCCTTGCCACAAACATAATTTTTAGATGGAAGGGAATCCATAGAAATTACCAATCCCCAATACAAGTGGGGGAATCATGTCCCCACACTACCATTCTCATATGGGAATAATATCCCTTTTTGTGAATCAAAACACCATTGGATGTAAAATCCACATAAAATATTAATTGTAAATACTTATTAATACCATACCTATCCATGTTCACAATCACAATATAGGGAAACATCCATATGAAATTCCCCTAAGGGACAGTGCAGACACTTGAGATTTGAGGTGAATCTATTGTTTCATATTTTTACCAAATTATAATTTATCCTTTAGTTTTTACCCCATTTTTACATGAAAATCTGTTACATAGTATGGATTTAATTAATCCTTATAACACATACCAAACATGTAATAACCACATGAAATCAATTTAATGTAAGAAAATATGGCATGTGATAATTTTTCAAGGTTCAAACCGTATGTGTGAGACCTAATCCTTATCATGAATGATTTATATCCCCAATAATGCATTCTCAACTATAATAAATATCTTATTATAATGCTTTTAGTTCATCTAGAACATGTATATAGTCTCATTTTGCATAAAATTTTCAAATTCTTGATGGACTTCCATAATATCAACTTCAATCTAAAGTCACAATTTTCCATATGGAAGTCATGCATACCCAAAATCACACATCTTATATAGCTTTCCTCCATATATATGAAATTGTATATTTTATTACCATATGATTTAAATATCTAATAGTATCATAAATGTATTTAAATCCCCATAATAGATCTCATTTCCCTTAGTAATGCGTAACTGAATGCATGAAGTTCATAAGGTGAAATGCATTCAACTCAGTCTATATTTTATATTAACTTCAATGATACACTAAAAAAGTCTACTAAACCAGATATATTAACTCAAATGATCTATTATGAAATATATGAATCCAATAGATCCTAAATCTATGAAAGGCATAAAACATAGATATAAATAGCAGTATCAGAGTCAGTCTCTCTTATAGTTCTTCTTCCTTATTCTGACCATTTATTCATCTTTATCTATTAATTATAATCATGGTAAAATTATTCTATTCCTTGGATTTGTTTCCTATATAATTAATATTATTCCAAAAAATATCAATATAATCTACTTCTACATTTTCTTTGAGCATTATAAGTTCTTCACATTCAGTAATAGCTATCGACTCTAGTTCTCAAACTTATCCTCTTCGTTTTTTTATTTTTTTTCTATCTATAGGTCACTCAAAATAAATTATTTAAATATTTTTTAATATAAAAAATCATTATAAAAAATATTATGATCATATAATTTCTTAATATATTTTACATGGACATACTCCATGATCTAGTAATTATTTTTACCTGAACAATTTCCTCCAAGACAATGACATGAGTGTACATCTCTATTTTTTAAATATCATTTATATCTTATAAAAACATCCATATATATCTTGATAATTAAATAAAATTATTATAAAATGATTCATTCATATAATAAAATTTGTAAATAGAAAATAATAGGGGTTGAGCTCAAACGCTCAGTAAAGAAAATATTATCAATTATGTATAAAATGATTAGATCATATGCATGCCAAAAAAAATAAGAATGGGTGAAATATCTCATTAAAATGACATGGAACAATAATAGTTGTACACAAGTAAATTTATAAGTACATGTAATAAAAAAAGATCAAACATAACCATTGAATTAGTGTGTGGAAACATGACACAATAATAACAATCCATATTGTATAATTGTACACCTATAAAAAACATAATGTGACATGTCATAGAGACATATAATAATAGGTAAATGTTTCATAAATATAAAAATGTGGAATCATTACATTTTTAGAAAACAAAAAATTCTCACCCCTTATGTTGTGAGAAAATCCATTCATGCATACCATTTTACACGTAGACAAACCTAATAAATTATATTCCCTATTATCACATGAAATATAAAATTTTAACCAATAAATTGGAGAATTTTGTATGATCCCACATATCACATATATACTATTCTGTTCCATATAAAATTAATCATATATCGTATCATGAATAAACCATTGAAAAATGGGTGTCATAAAATTTCCAATTGGTATGATATAAAATAGGCTCAATAATTGGATTAAATAATACCAAAAATCATTCACTGGGAGTATTTCATATGATAATTTAAATGGATATTTATTAAAAATAACTCCATGAGAGATAGATCTTTTTTTTAAATAAGATAGTGGAATAAAATCAAAATTTCTTTTTTTATAAAACATTTTTTAATATCTTCATAAAGAAAAAAGTTACGAGTCACTATCAAAATATCATTTTTTAGAAGTTGAAATGAAGGGTTTAAAAAAGTAAAAATAAATCCAAATAAATGGACCCTTTAAAAGTGAATAAGGGTTATATATAGTAATAGTGTATTTTAAGGTGAAAAATATAGTCATGAAAGAAAAATATTTTAAATATTTTAAAATGGATTTATTAAAATCAACTTCTTATATTGGATAATAAAAATATTTTTGGAAATGGAACAGAAAATAAATGAAAATAATATATATTTTTTTATTTAAAAATAATAAAGGAAATTTTTTTTGGAATGAAATAATATGAACAATGATTCTAAAGTGCTAATTTAAGAGGATGATGATTATTCTTACTAATAAATTTTTTTAGTAATGAATGAAATATAAAAAATAAGAATATTTTGATGAGAAAATGTAAATTTAATAGATAGATACATAAATTCACATATGAATTAAATAAATTTAATAATATAATAATCTTATAAAATCATAGTCAGTGAAAAAAAATTATGACTCGATGAAAAAGAGGTTGAGTTGATAAAACCATTACAGACATCCAGTTTTGAATTAAAAATCATTTGAAATAGATTTTATGGTAAATAAATGTAAAATTTCTAAAAAATTAATGATTATAATATAACAAATAATAGATTCTATGAAATGAAACATTTAATAATGATTTTTATGAAGAAATGTTATAACTCAAAGAAAGGAAATTGGGTTGTGAAAATATATTATAGTTATACTATATTCTGAATCAAAAGACCATTAAAGATTTATTTAAGATTTATTTTTAAATACATAGAATTAAATTAAAGGTATGATAAAAACATCCATAAGGTATTATATACACTAAGAAAATATCATTTATGTCTCAAAGAATGAAAATTGAGATAAATAACCCTTTCAAGGGATTTCCACTAGGTCAGAATGATTCTAAACATATATATAATAAAATTAACTATATAAATAATTGATTTAAAACATTACTCACATATATAAACATTTATAATCATAAATTATAATCATTCTCCCACATATGAATGTTTTTTATTGTTAATTTCCATCATCAGATGTTAATAATTTATTTTTATTACTTACGAGCTTCATAATGGTGATATTGATACTCATTCAGTAGTAAAAACCTCATCATTCCCATATTATTTATGGTACTAAAATATATGTTCCGTAATGATTTAATATTTTCAAATTTCATGTAATGAAAATTTTAGTTATGATTTTAAAGCTCCAGTTAGCGACCAGCAAGTTTAATCAATTTTTACGGAACCAAAGGTGTTATGATAACAATGAGTTTAAATATTAAAATTTCATTTGCCGAACCAAAATAATCATTACTATATATTTTTACCTTATATTAAATGTAATTATGTTTCCATATTCTTCAATATTTAAAATTTATATAATTTTTCAAGCAGGTGGTTAAATCGATCTAAACAATATCTTTCTATGATTAGTGGATAAGTAGGTTTATTATGTGAATTATTTATAATATCATCAATCCATAACTAAATAATATTACTGGGGTTTTATTAAACTAATAATTTGTGGTTTATAAGAGCTAAAAAAATAAGGTTATATAATAACTCATTAAGATATAAGGAATGATTTTTTTCCTCTTGTTATGCTCATTTTATGAGGTTAAATTTACAATGATCAATTATTCATAATTCTAATAATCGAATTAATAATTTATCATTATAGATTATTAATCATGTTATAAATAAATTTTTAATTAATTCAATACATTTTTTGAATAATCCATGAAAATTGGTTATGAAAATGAAATACATCCTTTTGGGGGAAGGAAATATGCATGTAACATGAGTGATATTTTCATTCTTCAAAATTGTTGAGATAAATGTAGAAAATGTTATTTTCATTATATTATAATATTTAGTTAAAATATTGATTTAAATTCCATAATTTTATTATGTTTTTTAAAAAAAATTGGATTAAAATAGATGAAAAATTGTTATGGATTGAAAAATACTCACATTTAGGAAATTAATATTCTATTGAATGAATTTACTTAAATGGGGGATTTGGGACACATTCTTTTAAAAAAGGGTTACCAAACGTGGAAGAAAGATATATGGTAGTAAAAATGGAAATTTTTAATATCTCATATTTTTCTTTTATTGTTTATTAAATATTACAAGGAATAATTTTGAAGACGGGCTTTGTGACAGCGTGTGATTCGGACAACCAGAGTGCTGTGATTAAATTTTTGAAATAAATTAAGATTTTAAATATCATTAATGAGATATTTTCCTTCAATAATAGCCTTACATTTAAACAGGTTCATGAATCATAAATATGAGGGAACCATTTGTAACGTCCATGTTCCGGAAGCCACCCAGAGGTGCCCTGTACCCGGTTGGTCACATGAACTCAAGCGCATTTCTCCGAACGCCATAGGATTCCGACTAGTAGCGAGGTCCTTGGGTGTGATAGTGGGTAAAATGTTCCCTCATTGGAAAAGTATTCTGTGGATGTAAAAAATACCTACAATAGTGGAAGTAGTAAATATCCAACAACAGTAAACAACGGAAGACTGGAAGAACAAACAACTTGAACACACACATATATATAAAATGATGAGTGATACATATGTTTAGGAAAGCATTCAAAAAATTCACAATCCATGAAATAAAAACTGTACTAATCCAAATTACAAAAGAAACAAAAAAACAACTCCTCAGCATCGCAATCCTATGATTGGTCCCATGCTCTCTAGCTCCATAGCATGTCAAGTACCTGAGGTAGAAGGGAGCTTTCCTTTATCTATACCTGTAGTAATATAATCTGTTTGGCACCAAAATAATGACCCAAAGAGGGTGTGAGACTAAATAACAGTAGGAAATTACTCAAAGATTTTTGTCTAACTGTCTGTGAATATATGGTAGGTAAAGTACAGAAAGCAGTAAACATGAAATTACTCAGCAATAAATAGTCTACAGTTTCAACATGAAGAAGCAACTAATCAAACTACTAATCACAAATAAGTAACCCTCTGGGAGGTACTCACGACCAACCCCTCTGGTCATACATAACAAGTACAAGAAACCCTATGGTTCGTGGACTCGGCCTAACCCCTCTCGTTTAGTATATAAAGACTCTCTCATGAACCACTTACAGTCAATTCCCCTTATAGTCTAAGGTAGTCAGGAACCATTTGAGGAAGCACTCACAATCAATTACCCTTATAGACCCAAGGTCAAGGAATCTCTGAGGAAGCTCACTGGGTCAATTCCACTTATATCCTAGGTTATTCATAGACTCTCTGATGAATTACTCAACATCAATTCCCCTTATAGTCAAAGGAGTTCAGGAATAAAAATAAAAGAATCTCTGTAGATGCTCACATGGTCTATTCCCCTTATAGTATAAAGTAGACAAAGACTCTCTAAAGAAGCTCACTCGTTCCATTCCACTTATATCCCCAAAGTTGTCCTAGTCACTCTGAGGAAGATCACTCGGTCAATTCCCTGTATTGCCCAAAGTTCTCAATGACTCTCTGAGTAAGCTCATCGATCAATTCCCCTTATAGTCGACTACTCCAGGTTCTCAAGGCCATGTGTAGGTCAACGATCATAACAATACAATATGGCAAATGTTAACCTATAGAACTACTTGGATAATTAGTATACAACATATCAAACAAGTCCGAACACAAACTCTCCATCCTAAAACAAAATTCATGTAACACAAGTAAAGAAGCCAAAGGATAAATATGAAAAAATGGTCGTAAAAAACCATTCATGGGAATAACCCATCGAAATAATATTAATCGACCATATTGATATCCAAATATCCTCTACACAACATGAGCGCATGGCAGACAAACAAACAAGGTAAAACAGTAAACATGCAATACCCAGTTCAAGGGTATTGGTGGAATTTTCACATAATACTCAAAGACATTGAAGAGAAAGGAAAAAACCACCTTCCTTGGAATTGGGAGATTAATATATGTGAACCTAGAAGCTTTATACACCCTAGAACTCGGACGATCTACAAAAACGTCGAAAATGATCAACCTACGATAACATGATAAAGAAGAGGAATCACGAAATGAAGCTCAAGCAGAACAGAGAACTCAATAATGTGATTCCAATGCAAACAACGATGTTCGATTCAAAGGACATACTGTGGCTTGGGGGTTCATCAAAGATCTGTGGCTGTATGGTTCTCTCGGTCAAACATGACCTAAATCAATCGAGTGCTGGAAATTAGATGCGGCCCTTGTGCGTTTAATGAAAAAAAAATTACCCAGCATGTAGTTTTGATGTACATGGTGTGTACTCGCCTTTTCCGCACTCTGCTTTAAGCAGCCTCCATGTCACACCCACACAGCCATGTGTGAAACCATTACATGTCCATCACACAGCCTCTTGCTGCAAAGAAGTACACGATGTGTACTCATAATGTTCACAGTGTGTACGTAGAAAATTTCCACAATTTCCAATTTTTTTAAAAAATGACCAGGAAAGAAAAAACATATGTAAAAAGAAGATATAGGTTCTTAAAAACATTCCCCATTAAAGAAATTCATCCCCAAAGTTCCCTAGTGAGGCATAGAAGAAGAAACCTCGAACAGTTCCGACCACTGTGCTCGTAAATCAGCCTCCCTCTCCCATGTTTTTTCCTGCACCTGCCCATGCTTCCATAGCACTCGTACTAGAGGAACAGACAGCCATAGAGAACCTTTGTACTATGATCCACAACCCAGATAGGATGCTCCTCAAACGATGCATCCACTTCGAACTCAACCTCCTCAGTTTGAAAGACAAGAGATGAGTCTGAAAAGTAATGTTGGAGATGAGAAACATGAGAAACATCACGCACAGCTCGGTACTTCTAAGGTAACTGCAACTGATAGGAAACCGTCCCAACTCTCTCCAACACCTCAAACGGACATATGTAACTCTGTGAAGGCTTACCCTATCTCCTAATTCTTATGTTCCAAAACCTCGGTGTGACATGTAGGAAATCATGATCCCCAGTTGCAAACTCTAGGGGTCATCTCCGCTGATCAACATAAGACTTTTGACGAGAATGTGTAGTAGTAATCCCCTACTGAATCAACTCTATCTGCTCTGTTGTCACCTAAACATGGCTAGGTCCTAGGAAAGATGCCTCTCCTGCCTCCAACCCACATTTGGGTAACTAGAAAGGACTACCATACAAAACATCATAAGGCTACATCTCTATAGATTCTTGAAAACTATTGTTATAGACAAAATCTGTGTGAGGTATATGCTTCTCCCAAAAAACTCCAAAATCTAGGATGCATGATCGGAGCATGTCCCCAAGCACATAAATCGTACACTAGGACTGACCATCTGTTTGAGGGTGGTAGGATGTACTCACAAGTACCTGTGTGCCCAAAGACTTCTGAAGCCCCTTCCAGTCCCGAGAAGTAAAACATACATCCATATCTGAAACGATGGAGTGCATAACTCCATGAAGATGTACAATCTCTCGGATGTAAAACCATCCAAGATCATCAAGACTGAAGGATTCCTTGATCAGAAAGAAGTGTCGTAATCCTGTCAATGAAAAACCAAACTGCCACATTCCCTCGAGGCAACCTCAAAAAACCAGTCACTAAATCCATCACGACTTCATTCCACTTCCACTCGGGAATGTGTAACTACTGTAAAACCCCTATTGTTCGCTGATGCTCCACCTTCAACTGATGAAAAGTGGAACAACTCATAAATAAACCAGCAACACCCCTCTTTATACCTGGCCACCAATACAGATAGTGTAGATCCGGATACATCTTTGTGACTCTAAGATGAACTGCCCTAACTAAGAAATAAATGTCTTACATTAGCACCTCATGTATTTCAACTGGCACCCATACGCACTCCTAGAAATTCAAGATCACATCCTCACCTATGGTCCATCCAAGGATATAGTCCTCTCCTGACACACTCTCCCTTAGGAATCGGCCTTCAGAATCTGATAGATTCCTCATCCGAACTCAATCATAAAGAGTAGAGGTAACAGCTACAAAAGATAGAATGTTCTTCCCCGGTCTGTCGTGCACCACCAAATGCATTTCAGAGAATAGAGCCATAAGCTACCCCTCATTGATGGCCTCCCGAATAGCCTGAATCTGAGTCCTCATGCTCAATGCATCAGCCACTACGTTGCCTTTCCCAGGCGTATAGGCAAGCTCAAAGTCAAAGGACTGTAGGTACTCGACCCACCACTGCTGTCTTAAATTCAGATCACGCTGAGTGATGATGTACTTGATACTTTTGAGGTCGGTGAAAACCACAAAATTCTCTACCAAAAGGTAATGTCTCCAACAGCCTAGGGTATGAACAAAAGCTGTGGACTCAGGATCATGCATCAGTTTTTTCCACTCATGTGGCCTCAACTGCCAAGACCCGTACAAAACAACTCTATCCCCCTGCATAAGCATAGTTCCCAAACCCATACATGATTCATCACAGTAAATAATATAGCTCTTTCCCGGATCTAGAAATCCTAGTATTGGTGCTGAATTCAACCTCCCTTTCAGCTCTTGAAAGGCTAACTCACAAGAATCTGACCATAAGAACTTCACACCGTTCTTAGTCAATCCTGTCAGCTGTGCCACTAAGCATGAAAAGTATGGTATGAAGCATTTGTTGTATCCATCCAGACCAAGAAAACTCCACACCACAAAGACGATATTCAGCTACTCCCAGGTAACTATAGCTCTTACATTCTATAGGTCTGCTGATACTCCTATCTCTGAGATAACATGACCCAAGATGTGAATCTGATCCACCAAAAAGTGGCATTTTGATAGATTAGAATATAACAAATTCTCTCTCGGTGTAATCAAAATGATATCAACGTGGTTATCATGGTCATATAGAGTGTGAGAGTACACCCAGATATCAACCACAAAATCAACCACAACGGAATCCAAGTATAGATGGAACACTCGGTTTATCAGTCCCATAAAAACTGTAGGCTCATTCGTGAGACCAAACGGCAGAACCATATACTCATATAGACCATACATTCTCCAAAAGGATGTGAGAGGAATATTAGATGGTATAACAAGAAAATTATGATAACCATGCCTCATGTCAATTTTTGAAAACACTCGAGCTCCACAAATCTGATCAAATAGATCATCAATCCTTGGCAAGGGATATCTGGTCTTGACTGTCAATTGATTCAGCTTCCGATAATCTACAAAAAGCCTAAGGGTACCGTCTACCTTCTTCGCGAACAGGATATGAAAACACCAAGGAGAAGTACTGAGTCGGATGAAACCCTTTTCCTGTATCTCCTCCAACTATTTCATGAGATCCTTTAACTCTGGTGTAGCCATCCAATATGGTGGAAGGGACACTGGTGCCACCCCTCGCACAAGCTCAATAGAAAATTCTACCTCGTGCTCTAGAGGCAAACCTGAAAATTCCTTTACAAAAGGCATATCTAAAAGGATCCACCACTAGATAAAAGTCTAACTAAGAAGTCCCTTGATCATCCAGATATAAACTGGAAATATGGGTTGTAACTCCTACTAACCCATGATGCTCGGGACCTGATCTGCTCTCCTGGACATCCCACATTCCCTTATGAAGAAACAATATTCCCTCTGGTGATGTGAAACTCACCCTGCGGCGATAGCATTCGATGAATTCCTGGAACGGAACAAGCCAATCCATTCCAAAAATTAAATCATATCATGTCATCTCTTGGACATGGAGGTCCCATTAAATGTGACAGGCCCAACCTCTAGAGAGCAGTACTTACACTAACGTACACTAGCCATTCTAGTCCCCAAAGATGTGTCTAGCATCAAAATAATGGTAGAGGAAAAGATATATAGCCCAAGGTTCTCCATAGAATCCACATATATAATGAAATAGGAAGCCCCTATTTCAAAAAGAGATAATGATAAAACTAAGGTTGATATGATCCTACTTTGAACTGTAGAATGTCCAGGACCCTGCTCCTGCTGGGTCTGCTTTACTACAAATGTATGGCCTACACCACGACCCTAGGACCCAGCCTGACCACATTGAGATAATCCACCATGGTGTCACTGAAAACTGGGTGACTAGTAACCCTGGAGACGACCTCCACCTCGGTCCGAATAGCCGGAAGAACTTCAGTTCCCTGACTGGTGAGAAACTAGTGGTGTTACTCCTAAATGTGGAGTCATAGAAGAAATCTTGTCACCAGTTTTTTGGTGAGTAGAACAGAAAATGGTGCTGAAGATGACCCATCTTGACACAAGATCAGAACTCCACTGGGTCTCTCAGGAAATGTGGCCTCATATGCCTGCTTCTCCCACACTGGTATCTTACCACCTGGCTACCAGAAGATGCATCCCACCTACTCGGATTTCCTCATGAAATATCTCTGTGGAGCTTCTTTCTATCAACTGGTAGAGCACTAACTCTGGATGCCAAGCTGCCATGGCACACAACTCTACAATCCTACAGATTACACTCTGTGTTCAGTGTCTGGTATATGATATAAGATATCAAAGTCAACCTGATGACGTTCACCAGGGATCAGATGTCATGCCTGAGACCATCCTCGAATATCCATCCAAGAAACAACTCATCACCTCTGAGAATAGGCGTGAAACACTACAGATCTATGAATTGAGAGGGAAACTCCAAATTAATAAGATTACCCTTCTCTAGAATTATGAACATTAGGGCTCAATCGGACCTCAAGATCTATAAATAGATGTAATCATAGAAGGTGCACCAAAACTCATCCCAAGCCATATTCTGCTGGCGTCCCACCTGTGAGATCATAACCCACCACCTCTTGGAGGCGTCTCAAATCATATAGGTATCGAGATTCTCCCTCCTCTATGAAGGTGTCTCCAGATGCTTGATGATCATCCGCATGGATTTGAGCCATGAATCTGCAGCCTGAGGTCCTCCATCCCCTTATAAAGTTGGAGGATGCGGCTGCAGAAAGACCCATGTCAAATCTGATATCTACAGAGAAAGGGATGGTTTCCCCTAAAGGGTATGAATCATCATCAAAATAACTCCTTGAACTATGCATCAAAACTTGTTTTAGGTATAATGGTTTGTGCTATGACTGGAATGACAAGAGGATCTGTAGGTGTCCCCTGATCAACCATGATCGGTGTCTGACCACCACCTGGAAACTGGTGTATAACTGGAGGACGTCTCAGTGGCATGAATCTACAAGGTCAAGTACACACCTTAGATAAATATTTTCAAGGACTGAAAGCAAGAAGTGTATGAATGGAATTGGAGAAAGTAATCACTCATGTTTAACAAAACATGACTACACAGCGTGTACATTTCCTACATGGGGGGTTTCCTTAAGTCATTTACATGGTCATGTACTCCTGCCTTAACTGGTCGTGTAACACCCCAAACACATGACGTGTTCTCATAACACATAGACTGCACTTGAATCATCTTCTCCTTCCATATTCCTTCTACATTATTAATCCACAAGGCTCTCTTAAGACAAGACTACACGGCGTGATCATGATAGACACGTCGTGTACTAGAAATGCTTCCCCCGACTCGTGCTGTTAGTGACAAGGCCTAAAACATGGATCACACTACAAGGTGTGTTTAAGTTGGACACATCATGTGTGTGGAAGGATAACATTGAACTACGTTATTGGTTACACGACCAACTACACGGCTGACCCTGCACAGAATGTTCCAGATGGACACAACATGCACAATAGGGAATTACACTGAACCATGTTGTTCGTTACACGGTCGGGTACCAAGGTCACACTACACGGTGTCCTCAACTGGTACACGACATGTTCCTACAAGAATTTCCCTATCCCATGTCTCTTCCCACATGGCCTATGGCACGATTATAGACTACACGGTGTGTACATACAATACCGGTCCTGTACTTAAGAAAAAAAAAATTCTTCCCTAATAGAAGAACACATGGCATGTAGTCAAAAATAAATGAGGTGTATTCTGGGTTATTCTAGAATGTAAGCCTCAGAATCTACATTGGAACCCATAAAAACACTGAAACAAAAATTTTAAGTGGCAAATTTTGATTCATCAGGGCCCATACTCTCCACAAATCAAAGCATGGAATCTTAAACATGTTATAAAAAGATAAAAAAGTCAATGGTCCACTAAATTCTGGTCCATGAGGGCCCATAACACCTCAAAAATCGATTTTTGGCGTTCATTCAGACAAACGTTACACAAAAAATACCCTATCAACCAATAGGTATTTTTATAAAGGAATCTATAACAACATCATTCATATCTAGCACAATATCTATCACCACATCATGCAATCGCTAATGAACCCTAAATGGCAGGTCAAGAATGTCTGACTTGTGATTTATGAAAAGTGACTATATGATGTATGAGATGGAATAACCTCATCAAATTGGGTTATAATAGAAATAGAACCTCAAGAAAATCAACAATAACATCACAAATCATGTGAATCACTCATGGTGAAATCAAATCAACTGTAATAATTGAAAAACCATAAAAATTACAATTAAACGAGGTAGATTGGATTTTCCCTATACACGGGTTAGATACTCCTGGGAACAACTTATTACCAAGAACCAATTTTGTCTTATCCTTGGCTATAGAATCCATACTGTAAGTCAAGAGAAAAGAAATCCTCTGATACCACTTTGTAACATCTTTGTTCCAGAAGCCACCCAGAGGCACCCCGTACACGACTGGTCACATGGCCTCAAGCGCATTTCCTCAAAGGACAGAGGCTACCAACTAGCAGCGAGGGCCTTGAGTGTGATAGTGGAAAACTATCCCCTCATTTAAAATGTATAAAATGAATATATAAAAATAAATACAATACCAGAAGTAGAAAACATCCAATAACAGTAAAAATTGGAATAATGGAAGAATAAACAACTGGAACACACACACATATATAATACTATGCATCATACATATGTGTAGGAAAGTATCCAGACAAGTAACAATGCTAGAAATACAAACACTATTAAACCAAAGCACATAATAAATAGACAAAAAACTCCTCAGCATCGCATGCCTATGCAAGGTCCCATGCTCTCCTACTCTACACCATCTCATGCACCTGAAGTAGAAGAGCGCTTACCCTTATCTATACCTGCATCAACATAATCAGTTTGGGCCCAAAAGCAAGACAAAAATAGGATGTGAGACACTATCCTAGTAGGAAAACACCCAAATATTTGTTCCTAACAATCATTGAATATATTGAAGGTAATATACAGAAAGTAGTAAACATGAATGTTCTCAGCATTTAACAGTCTGCAGTTTAAACATATAGAAACAACTAATCAAACAGTAAACTTTCTTGGAGGTTCTCACGACCACCCCCTATGGTCATACCTAACAAGTAAAAGAAACCCTATGGGAAGTTTAGTCAGCTTAACCCCTCTAGTTCATTATATGAAGACTCTCTGAGAAAGCACTCACAATCAATTCCCCTTGTAGTATAAAGTAGTCAGGAACTCTCTGAAGAACCACTCACAGTCAATTAACCTTATAGCCCCATGTTCAAGAACTCTATAAGGAAGCTCACTCTGTCAATTAACCTTATACCTCAGGTTGTGCAGAGAATATTTGAGGAAGCACTCATTGTCAATTTCCCTTATGGTCTAAGTAGCTCATGAATAAAAATCGAAGACTCGCTAAGGAATCTCACTCAGTCAATTCCCCTTGTAGTCTAACGAAGACAAGGATTCTCTGAGGAATCATACTTAGTACATTCCCATTATATTTCCAAAGTGCACCTAGGATCTATGAAGAAGCTCACTCGGTCAATTCCCCGTGTATCCCAAAGTGAAAAAAGACTCTCTGAAGAAGCTCACTCGGTCAATTCCCCTTATAGTCTACTACACCAGGTTATCACAGCCTTGTGTAGGACAATGATTATAGCAGTAAAATATGGCCAAACTAAACCTACAGAACTACTTGGCTAATTAGTATACAACAAGTCAAACATGTCCAGATACAAACTCTCCATTCTACAGCCATAGGCATGAAAAACAGGAAAAACATCCAAAGGCTAAACATAACCAAACAGTCATACATAGAACATTCATGGGAAAACACATCCAATGTAAAGAAATAAATCCTACTTATATCCAAATAGCCTCTACACAACATGTGATCATGGTATACAAAGAACAACGGTAAAATAGTAAACATGCAATACCCCATTCAAGTGTATTGGTGGAATTTTCACATAATACTCATAGAATTTGAACAGAAAAGCATAAACCACCTACGTTGGAATTGGGAGATCAATATATGTGAACCTAGAAGCTTGATTCACCCTATAATTATGAATATCTATAAAATATGTCCAAAACGATTAACCTACTATAACTTGAGAAAGGAGAGGGACCACGAAACGAGGATCAAGGAAAATAGAGAACTTGCCAATGTGATACCGACGCAACCAATGGTGTTTGATTCGGAGGATGGATGGAGGCTTAGGGGTTCATCAAAGATCCACGACCGTATGGGGCTCTCGATCAAATGAGACCTAAAATAATAGATTTCTAGTGATTAGACGCGACCCCTATGCATTTAAGAAAAAAAACTACATGGTGTATTCTTTTGAAGTACATGGTGTTTACTCTCCTTTTCTGTACTATGCCTTAAGTGGCCTCTAATTAACTTCAACACAGCCGTGTGTGTGGCTAATATAGGGCCAGCACATGACCTTCTATGGAAAATATGTACACGGTGTGTACTCATAATGTACATGGCGTGTACTTTGAAATTTTCCAAAATTTCCTCTTTTTCTCAAAAACAACCATAAAAGGAAAAAATACCCAAAATGAAGATTTGGGTTTTAACTCCATTGCATTTATAGAAGAGAAATTAACCTAGGAAAGGTCTAACATCAACCAGTGTAGGTTGGCTGTAAAAGGTAGTTTTGGACTATTTAGTTGAAATAATATAAATTAATGATTTAATTTATTATTAACATATTTTGGTTAAAGCAACACGTTTTATGGTTTTAAATAACTAGGAGCCCATGTTTAGGCTCATAACCATGGAAAGCTCCCTAGAATCTTCTGGATATTTGGAGATGATCTGCCACTTAGGGGAATCTCGATGAACAACGATGAACGATCAACCTGAGGATCATTGCCCAGTAATGTCAGAGGCTCTCATCGATGACTATAGGGAACCCTATCTTTTTTGATGATCGAGGTAGGGGTTGTTATTTCAAATTCCATTTTTACATGTTCATTGATTTAACAACAATGTTGGATCAACCAATGAACTTATCGACCCGTAGTCTGATCATTCATGCGAGAGGGTTTCCAGTTGTGGTAATTTCAGTGTTATTACATTTATGGGGATTATTATCCTTGGTTTTTATCTTGATCCTTCTAATAATAGTGGATCCACACCTTCACAAACAACTATAGAGAGTTTTCCTTTTTTTTTTGTTTATGATTTTTATTCTCCTGACCCTATGTGATCATTAAATTCCTCATGGGGTAATGAAAAAAATATCATTATGCATCCATCCCATGATGAAATGATCCCAAATCATAGATCTGGCATCACTTTGTCCTAGATGAGGTTTGATGATGATGGTAGAGGATGAATCAACATTATTATGGAGAAACCATTATTTTATTGTTCTTTTTGCGAATGATCGAAACAAGTTTTCAGGGTCCATAGAATAGCTAAATCCTCTAGAACATTGATATCATAGAGGGGCGACCTCAGATCTCCTGTTTCGGGGAAAATGAATGGTTGGATTGAGAATTGGTAGAGAAAATAAGGTGTAGTGATGAAGAACATTGCTTCTAGAAAAATGTGATGAACACAGTGTGTTATCCAAAGAACACAGTGTGTTGGGCCGACTCAGCAGTAGATAAGATACATTTACTACAGGAAGCGATGACATGACAAGTGAACTATATCACAGGGAATGTGGGTCTCTACATGGAACTCAGTGTGTATTTCTAATGATACACGAACACTGGGTGGATTACATTGTGTGTACTCTACCACACAGCTGAACCAGGTCAGTTACGCGGGTTACCCCATGTACTAGTACATGGTTTGGAAAACACAGGTTGAAGCCATATATGAGTTCACGTCCAATGTACATAGAGAGACCCTCGGATAGTATGTCATGATGTGTTACTCTTATACACACCATGTATATGGAGTTCTATAGGACATGTTTTCTAACACAGGTTGTTGTTTACGTGCAGTACTCAGAGTCAATGAACCCTGCATGTGACACTCTTATACATCATGTACACACTTATACATGGATGTATCTCCTTTTCCAATGTACCTTGGATATGTTTTATTTGGGTTACATCCCCTTTAGCTCGTTTACCAGAAGGTCAGGTATCGTTTCCATCCATAGGAGTATGATCCCTTTAGAAGTTCTTTTTCGATAGAGTTAGAGTCAATCCAAGGGGCCCAGAGCGAGATCCTCTACCCATCCATGGCCCTAGGAAGAGTAAGTTATCAAGGTGACCAATCCTACAGGACAAAAATCAACTACTTGTATGGTTAATCCGAATGATTCATGGTATACACTAAGGCCATGGAAGTGATCCTCATCAATGTATCATGATCTTTTCCAGTAGTTTGTTCCCCTAGAATGAGTGTATCAATAATCTCTTTAGATATATCTATGCATCCACCTCACTCATGACACTTCACGAAGAATATTACTTCCCATATGGACTTCATCAGATCTATCAGATTCATGGAGTATGTTCATATGAATGATCACTTCATGGAATCTTCAAACTGAATCCCTAGTCTGGATATATAGGATTTTTGACATACCTCTAGAATACGGGTCTAGGATTAGATTATATCAATATTTTTCTCTTGTTATATGTTCTTTAGACATATACAATTTGGAGAAGATAGTAACTTTACATTTTATATTTAGTTTTTCTTTTTTGGGTACTCTACAATGTATTTATGTACTCACCCTTGCCTGGGCTTTTCCTGTACATGTCGTGTCTTGTACAGACGAGTGGCCTTTTGATGATGTCCAAGGTAGACTAGGACTAGAAGGATCTTTGTGGGCTTCCTTATAGCCTGTGGTGTACCTATGACAACAAGAACTAGTCCCATTACCTATTTCCTGATTTAAGGATGGAATTTTTAGATTGAAAACTCTTTCTTTGGTGGGATTGTATTCTATCCATGTTTAAATTACAACACATTACATTCTATTGTAATCTAATTGTGGGTTTATATTATATTCATACATTTTTTCTTGAGTGATTTTTTACATTTTTGTATTTGGGGCATGGAGATGTGTGTGAGAGTAAAGGTACTTTGGAAATTCATCCCATGTTCGTCCAATGCCTACTAAATACTTTTCACCAGCCCATGGCCTTATGGAGTCGTGTTTGGGGAGTCACAGTGTGGGGCCCACTAGGATGGGTCTTGATAGAATATTTTTAATGGAATCTCCAAAGATATGTGTGTCTTGACAAGGGTGTATGTGATGTCCTTTTGAAGGTGGTAAAGAGGGACTTTTCCATTGAACCTAATGTTTATTGAGGGGTAATGATCGAATAAAATGGGAGTTAAGTCGGTTCGATGATGGAATATTTTTGAGAAATTTGGGTATTAATTTAAAAACGAAAGAAGGTTTTATAAAAGGTCAATTTTTAAAGTTGATTTAGAAAAATTCAAGCCACATTGAGTTAAATATTTT
Source organism: Viscum album (assembly GCA_963277665.1). Classification (NCBI taxonomy): domain Eukaryota; kingdom Viridiplantae; phylum Streptophyta; class Magnoliopsida; order Santalales; family Viscaceae; genus Viscum; species Viscum album. The sequence continues at coordinate 423,364,836 of OY728139.1, read as the reverse complement.
TACCCCTATTAACCATCATTAAATTTTTACCATGGTAACTAATATTTTACTGAAAATATACGCTGAACCTTATTACAAAATACTTCCATGAAGAATATGAATTTGGACTCCTATATTATCTAATTAAATTTATAAATATGATAAAAGTAACATTTAAAATAAAACATAAGATATAAATAACCATTCTTGAAGAGAAATGAAAATTTTATATTAATGTTTTTGGTCAAATTACCTATTAATTAAAAATAATATTAATGTTAGTATATTTGTTTAAGTTACTAATAAACATATAGGATTCATCACAAAATATATCAATTTAATTAATTTTAAAAAAAAATTAAAAAAACATATAAAAATATTTCTTTGAGGATAACCCCTTATCTTAACCATGGTAATTAACATTAAAATTAGTAATTTATTTATCTGTCTAAAAAATAAATTTACCTTATTGAATAATTAATAAAATATTTATTTCAAAAATGAGAATCATTTTATTATTCTCAAATAATAGTGGTGATAAAAAATTTATTTTAACATTGGAACACATAACACATAAAAAAATTGATTCATATTTTTTATGGCTTGTTTTCAACACAATTATAATTCATTTGAAATAATATAAAAAAATTATTTTCCATTATTGTCATGTAGTTTAAATGATGATAAGTGTTATGTAACTAAGTAATTTTCATTCCCCACAGAAATCAATTTATCACTCATAATTGTAATTTCTTATTCTAATTATAATATACATCCGTATGTTCACAAACAAAAATAGGGTTCGAGGGTTGTTTGTGGGGAGTTGAGTATGGTTTCACAACAATTCATGTTAGGTTCACCATATTATTTGTTATGGAAACTCCAACTAATTTGACACCCACATTCATTTTGAGTCAATACAGTCTTAGATTCCCATGGTGGGTGGTCATTGGGTGTTTCCTAGAGACACCTTATAAAACACATTTGCCAATAGGATGGGAGTTCGAGATCATCACACCATTTTTTGGATGGAATTGTTAACTACTATGGATGATATTTTATATTTAATATTTTTTGATGAATCCTTCCTAAATTCATGTATGGGAATAATTAACCATGTGCCAATGATCTGATCGAGACCATGTATTTGATGTCAACCTCAATATGTATTTTATTTTGCATATATTTCTATTTTTAATTAATAATGATTTAGTTTAAATCTAAATAGATATCGCTCATACAATTTATGTTAATCCAGGTTGGTGGTTTGTATATTATAGTTGGGATTAAACCTTGAAGAGGCGTCCTACATATCCCTTGTATGGACCTATGTTTTGGAATAATTGAATGTTTAAAATGGGTTGAAATTTTAATTTGGTGAATGTGTTGAGTCTTAATATGATCTTTAAAATTCAATTAGAAGATTAAATCAATTAAAATTAATGCTTTCAAATTGTTTTTATGGATTTCGAGGTGTCTTGGAGGAATAAATTTTTTTTTGAGAACAATGTCAATAGAAATCTAAATTCCATGAGAGTTAATACAAGGTTCATGGTCGGAAAAATGTTAGTAATAACTATTCCACTCAAGCATGTGGTTCATCTTGTTATGAGACGTGATCTCTCAAAACAATATGAATGTTCCCAAAATATATTGGGATACTGAGAGGGAGGTGATGATGTTTTCAATCCATTAACATGAGGCCACACAATCTTGTAGGAGGTCTGTAAAAAACTATATAGGACATTACACATTGTGCGTATAGTTTCCATAAATATGGAACTAAAAATACTAGGGGTGTCCCCCAAGAACGTGGAACCATGCGGTTGCTACATGGTCTTCCAAACTATGTGTCCAAACTATTAAACTCTTTAAAGGGGTCAAAATTTACTATTTTTTTTCACCCAAAAAACATATTTCTTCCTCCACATCCCTCAAACTCTATGTGGCTTCCCATGATAACTCTCTCTCCCTCCCTCTAATCATGACTTGGAGGTATCTCCTTTATTCGGAGTTAGAATCATGATTAGTCAATCATGTTGGAACACCCATGGGTGATTGTATATTCTCAAAGTTTCTCTTAATTTGGCTTAAATAAAATTATTATATTTAATGTGTGAATTCTTCTAAGCATGAGGTCGGTGGTTTGAAATTATTTCCCTAAATTTTGTGTTATTTATAAATGGTTTCATTATGCTATGCACCATACATTACATGAATCACATTCTAAAAGATAGATTGTTTTAAATAGATTATTGATACCTTTAATTGGTTTCATTGACACCCAATTCCATCGGTTTTTTTAAACATGATTTAAACCACCCTCATTGGGGTTCCTTACTTATATTATTTGACACTTATACATTGTTGTGTAATTTAATGCCTTTTTTATATGTATTGAATTTTTCAACATAAATGTTATTTTTTAGTTAAATTAAATTGTTTCACACCATTAATTGACCCATTTAGTCCAATCATGAATAATTGGTTAGTATCCTTAAACAAAATGAAATAATCATCATTTAATTTAATAAACCATGATGAGTTATAAATTGATATAGAGTCCTACATAGACCTTATTAATTATAATGTATGATAATTACCACTAATGTTATAAATATTGTTGGATCCATATCAGTTTTAAATGAAAGGAAAATGATAAAGCAAAATGAAATGGTTAAATTGATTAAATGGAGGATAAATGAAATGGCTATGTCAATTAGCCAAATATGTTGTTATAAATGATCTGATTAAAGATGTTTTGAATTGTTAATAAGCATTGGTTATTCCCACAAGAACTTGTTATGTTATTGAAATTAGAATTACTATTCATTAATTATCTTGATAATCACTAGGATTCTGATATATAATTACATGGATGCACTCATAAGGAAAATTAAATAGAATGATTTATAAATGGTTAAATTTTGTTGGAAACAACATTCATAATTATTATTTATGTTATTAGGAATGTATCCACTAATCAATTAATATTAATGGTTGAAACTATGTTCCATATTGTTTCTATTACAACATTATGGATATTATGTTCCTTTTCATTATTATTAGAAGTGGTTGACCATGATACAGTCATTATTTCTTATTAAATTGTCTAGAATGGAACACAATAATTTCAAAAATTAAATTTTTGGGCATAGAATCCAATATAATGATTAATTAAATGTTTTTCATGGATCCCCATATTAGTACTTAATAAATTGTTTGGAATAGATCCCCATTTCATAACAGATTGAATTTTTTGTAATAACATCCTTTATCATTACTTGTTTTTGAAATTCTTGGTCATGGAAGTCCTTTCAATTAATATTATTTTTAATTTTAATATTTTAATAGTTAAATGTTTTGGAATGGTTCTCCAGCTCAATTAATAGTAATTGTGGACATGACTCCCACCCTTCCTTGATTTATATGCACGGATTGATGACCCTCACGAAAATATAAAAACTTATATGATCATATTTATATATACAAATTCCATAGTTTAACCTTAGGTCCCATGTGACTGGTAAAATTCATAGATGTATGTGATTATAACCATAGGTATATTTTTCCTATGGTATTATTCTTATATACAATGACATATGATATTGGAAAAAGAAAGTATGGTCATCCTAATGTTCCATATGGAACTTCAATAATACATGGATTATATTTAATCACTACATCACATTTGATATACCTAATAACTGCATAATGTTTTATTCACGGACTAGATATGTATTAGATTCCTTTAGTGGGAACATACTATGTTTTTATTGCACCATATTCAGGTAAATAATTAGTACCAGAATAGATCTCTTGACTATAAGATTAGGACATGTTGCATTCCTCTATGTTTTTTCTTTACTATATACATTGACTTGACAAGGAGATAGAGGCCATGTATAGACTGTCACTACCTACCATATTTGGGTCTTTTATTTATTCATTCATTTTTATGTCTAGTCTTATTAAATGTATTACCTATTGTTTATTGATGACTTGTGTTATGACTTAGTGTGTTCATTCATGGATGTTTATTTGGAAATAACCAAGTTATATATTATTATTATATGTCTAAGATTTATTTTTCTTCAACTATTTTCATCAATTAATTATTTCATCCACAATTTTGTACTAATCATGAAGGTATATTCTTTCCATTGTACCTTAATTATTCCTTAATTGGTAGATGATAGCCTATATTATATGGGGACACACACTTAAGGCCACTTAGTGAACTATATCGGGGTACAATTTTAGTGTAATATGGGATAAGATGTTACAAGTTGTGTCAAATCGTTAATTTTTCTTTTGTCTTAATATTTTAGTGTGTATAAAGGAGACTAGAAATGAGTCAACATAGGGAAAATAGCTCATATTTTGGAATGACCAACCCACACATGATGGAATGATAATGTTTCTAAGTAAGGGACTATTATTTATGATGGATCATTAATATAGTTGATTTTTATTACACTATTATTGACTAATGGCCTTATTATAGTTATTGAATGATGAATTTATTAGATTTACCTCCTGGACTAGTGTGTATTGATAAGGGGAGTGTTCATACATGAATTTAAGCACAAGGTATTTTCATGTCATTATCATGCTTATCTATGTACCATTCTTGTTTGAATTATGCCACATGCTTATTAGTATTCCATAGTTGTGTGATTATTTTGCATGATCTCATGTGCGGAATTATTCCATTAGTATCTTTGTGATTAATATAATTATTTTTTATGGTGTCATTCCTTATAATTTCTATGATATATTATTGTTTTTAAAGTGTATTTGTGAACCAAATGGTGTTTCCTCGTATAGAATAGTGGTGTCATATTAAATAACTAATTATGACATGTTTAAGATATTTAATACTAGTTTTATGGGATTAACCAATAGTGTTTTCAATTCATTGGGTTCCAATAAAAATATATAAAATTTACGGTACTTTATAAATTAGGAAGGGGGCCCATATAGTCTAACTATCATATATGGACCTGATATATTCTAAGAATGAAGGTTAAAACATTGTTGAAGTATGATAAATGTCAATCATATCTTATAAAGGAAAGAACCTTTATAACATGAGAATCGTTATTCATCGAAATGGAATTTTCTATGAAGAAAAGTGTTGTAAAATTTTGAATTATTGGTGATAAGTTAAAATAATGAGGAAATTAGTTTATTTTATGTAAATTTAAGCCATTACTTGTGGTTGAATGTTAAAAATGGTACCAATTAAATGATATAATGTAAAATTTCATTACAACATGGAAATGGAAACCAACTTACCTAAATCACTAAATGCACAACAGGACCCATGTTTGTAGTTGTGGAATGTTTCTTCAATTAGAAAACCCCTTTAAGGGTGCGATTAATCATTACATTAATTATCTATTATAGTTTAAACTTTAATGGGATTCCAATTGTAATTTAGAGAGTATGTAAAACATACATTAGGATTGTATAATCATATAAATTATATCAGATTCAAATGATGGGACCCTCATAGGTCACATTTATTATTCTTAGTCTATGGTACTCAAGCCCATGGGGTTATATTCTGGTTAAATTGGATGATTTTTTTATCATTAATCATCCAGTAATACAAAATTACCTATAAATTTATGGTTTCATATTACTAAGTTTATTACCTTTAAAATGATATAAAACCATTTTGATTTTTTTGCGTTTTTCTTATTTGTGGTGTTAGATAATTAAATTTCTCTTTACAATGAAAATATTATTTTTCACTATATATTTTGGGATATATTTTCATTAACAAATCCTATATATAATAACTTATGGATAAATGAATGGTTTAAAATAAAACTATGAAAAAATATTCATATAACATTTCCTGAAATCATCTAATTAAAAGACTAATTATAGTTGAATAATTGATTATATAAAACCTTTAGTGGTGATTAATATCTCGCATCCTCATGTAGGGGTTTGGATTATAATTTCATTGAGTTATAATGAACTGAAAATGTGTCATCGATCATAGGATTCAGTGGAATTTTTATGTTTACTTTGATCAAAATATTAAGTTGAATAAACTAGTGGCCTTTTTAGAATGTGCCATATTTTAAAATTTCATAACTTATAATTAAATTAGGGGATATCCTTTTTGAGGTATCATATTTGAAAATTCGAAATCATTATAATTTTGATTCATGAATCAAGGCATGATAAGTGAAATCTATTTGAACCTTTGAGTTTGGTAGGGATCTTAGATAAAGAAAATGATACACCTCGGTAGATGGGTGGATGTTTAGAAAGTTGATCCTCAATGGGGTATTACTGTATATAGATTCATAGTGAGTCAAATAATTATCCTTTATATTGGAGTTGTAACCCAATAGAGAGAAATCCTCTATTAGGATTCTTAGAGAGGATTAGGACCTTGTAGGTAAAAGCATGGAATGTGTTGTCATTAATCGTATTTTGACATTTTTGACCCTCTTAAGTCCAAAATTTCATTACTTTATTCAGTTCTATCTCATTATTGGGATTTTATATGAACATTAGATTTTATTTAATTTAATCCCTTATGTGGAAATTAGTTTTCATGAGAAAGTCCATAGTTCTATGTGAAAGACCCAAATACCCACAATTCTGACTGGGACAATAGTTTATTTGAAAACATTGGTTTTATAGAGGAAATCCTATTTGAGAATTTGGCCCATTGTTTACATTTTACATAAGGGGAATGGTTTTATCTATAAAAATATTTATAATTTGATGCATAGAAGGTAATAATATTTGAAATATAGGAATGCTAAAACCTTTGGATTCTTGAGGATGCACCCATTGTGATGGTTTTTTAAAACTGGATTTGAGGGAATGGACTATTCATGTGTCTAGCCTATTTGACAAGTGCTTTTGGGGTTGAAATATAATTTGTAAAAACAATTACATAATCATGTAGTCATATGATAATTTACGTAGTATGTACATACCAAATCTTGAGTAGGAGACTGAAGGAACTTCATTATTAATGAGATTGACATTTCATGTAGCACGGTATGCCTGAACTCACTAACAGAAAATTCATGGAACTGTGAGTTTGATCTTGAACTTAGAATTATAGAATATACACCCACTATATTCGTAATGTTTTCTTTTATGAAATTTTGGTTCTTAATAATTTAAATCATGAATCACTGAGCGGTTAGGTATGAGATAAGGATTAATGGTTTCAACAAGGTCATTCATATGGACCAAATTATCCAAATATTTGGGAAATTAAAGGAATTTCATATGATGAGGGAAAATTTAGAATTTGAATTGGGTGACATGTTATGGATGACTCATTATAAGACCATGAAATGCATTACCAGGAGACATGTTGTAATAAGTTAGTTATGGGAAGCATAGCCTTATTGATGAGCATGAATCAAAAGAGAGATTAATTCTTATAATTAGATTCTTATTTTAATATTATTTTGTAGATTATAATGACCAATATGTTGACATAATCCAATGTACATTAAGATATATTTGTCTATTCATCAAGCTTCATAGATATATTCTTTGTTTTTTCAAAGAGACTTATGAAGAGTTTTCCTTGAAAAGTATTTTTAAGTAAGCCTGATGGAGTGTGGTACATTATTGGACATTTGTGGATTATAACACTCATTATGAGTTTAATATTGATTAACTACATGGGATGTATTCATTGGAAGATAGAATGGTTCATCTGTGATGTTTCACTATCACTCGGTAATGAGAATATTTTTAGTCATGCCATTCATTATATACAAGGACTTGGAAGTGGAAATTGAGAAATAGTTTCTTTTTTGTTACAATAAAGATGATCTTAATGAGGGTGTAGGAAATTGGTTGCTAATTTGGGAAGATAATTTGAGAAGTTTCAAGGAATCACGAGACTAGTAGTGTGTTAGTCATTTGGGAATTCATATATAGTTGGATTAATTGAACAATGTAATTTTGTATATATAAGTAAATACAAATTATTATTTTGAATAAGGACTACATACAGTTGGGTTGTGGCCATCAATCTAAGGATGTATTGTGAAGATCTAAGGATTATGAATCATCTGTGTACCGGTAGTAATATTTGATAATGTTAATTTATTTGAACATGGGTATAATGTATCATGGAGGAATAACCATAAGTCAGCTATGGGATCCTATGAATGTGCTCGGAAAGATCCTCATACACCTTGGGATAAATGATTCGATCTTGGTTCTGGAGACACGTCAACTATTAAAACTGAGAATTTTCTGAAATTTTCTCTCAGATGCAGTTCTATTTTCGTTCTCTTGATTAATTGGATATGGAATTAGATGAACTACATTGGTAGCATTGTTGGGATGCTGCAGGTGTATTATAATGGTTGGAGGGTGCTTTTTAAAGAAAATCTGGAGTGACTGGTATGATCTTGGTTGATTGTAGTTTGACCATTCAAACTGAATCAATGAACAAGATCAGTGTACTCATGTACGATAAGGTTTAAATTGTTTAAATTATGTTGAGTGTATCACTTGGACATTATCGATGAGGTTCTATTTGATATTCAGATGGTGGAAATTTTGTGAATTGGAATTAATTGTTTAATTTTAGACACAATGGTTGGAATTTCCAAAGGGTGGTTGATAAAATATATGATTATGTATCATTTATTTTCTTATTATAGATTTGGTATACATTGTCTTGTCATTTTGGTAGTCTGTTAGAGAATTGGATTGAGTTTTAACAACTTATGTACCATGTAATTAATGTTATTCATGAAGTAACATTGGGAATTTGGAAATGATATGTGGCTATTTAAATAGAAATTCCTAACATGGTTAGGACAGGTAGTATCTTTAGAAATACCAAAACATTTCTCCAATAAGAAATTTTCAATATTTGGGAGGTTCTAACGCCCGATGTTTTTTACTGGTTTACATTTTCAAAGGAGTTGAAATTTTTGTTTGGTGAACGGGACAAATATTAATCTATGATTTGGAATGTAATTCCAAGAGAGTGATCACATTAAAGATATATTTTTATATGGGTTTTAGGAATTTATATATATCATGGAGTCCCATATGAGTTGATAATGTGTGTATTTGAAAGCTCTGTATGAGCAGGGATGTCCTTAGGAATGAAGTTCGTGCTTGGTGAGTACTAACAGTACGAATCAATTGTGTGGATTATTTTATTAAGGTATGTGGTTTTTTCTAAATCATATTTAATATACCAAACAATGTTTTCACCCTAATAGGTAAGCACACATGTTTTAAAACCAAGTTCTAGAGGTCCCATAGTCATGAAAGATGTCTGATGAAAAATAAAAAGGGGGTCACACGACTTGTGCATGATTTTTTTAACCATGAACCTATCCATGAGATGGGGTTTACCATAAGATATTGACACTGCATGGTTGGTACATGGTTTTCCATACTATGTGTTTAAGTCATCCATCTCTTTAAATGGTTATTATTTACATATTTTTCCTTTTAACACTTAAAAACTATTATCTTGTTCCTCCACCCTCAAACACATAGTGGTCATCCGTGGGGTCTCTCTCCCCCATTATTATATAGGAATAGAGGTATCAGTTCCACTCATACAAAATATAAAATGTTTTTAGACATGTTAGTTAGTCTTTGGGTGTTTTTATATTCTTCAATTTCCTCTTATTTTGGCATCAATCAAATCATGGTGTTGGAATAATGGATCCTCTCAAGCATTAGGTAGGTGGTCTATAAGACTATGCCATACAATTGTTTATACAATTTTTCATTTTGTATTGTGATATACTATCATTTATTCTCCATGACAATATTATATTATTTAAAATTTATTATTAGTACCTTAATGTGGATGTCTTAGAGACCCAATTCCAACACTTATGGTTGTCTATTATGACTTAAACCACCACATTAGGGTGTGTTTTTTATATTTTATGACTTATATAAATTGTAATATAATATAAAACCATTGTCGTGTATTTAATTATCTCTCTTAAATTATATTTTTAAATAAAATTAAATTAAATGGATGAATAACATCAACTAAACCCTTTAGGCCAATCATAAAGAATTGGTTAATATCCATAAATGAATTGGAATTGGAATCATTTAATTAAATAAAACATTAAGAGTTCTAAATTGTTATTGATTTCATGTTTTCCTTTATTAATTATTATATATTCTTATTCCCACAATAATTATATATACTCTTGGCCCATTGCCACATTTAAATTGAAGGTAAATGGTTAAACAAAATGAAATGGTTTAATTGATTACATGGAATATAAATTGGATGGCCATGTCACTTTCCCATTTTGGAAATTATAAATTATATTATTAAATATTTTTTGAATTGTTAATCGGAATGGGTTCTTCTAATGGCCTCTATTTAGTAATCAGTGGTAGTGTGCCTATTTATTCATTTCATTGAGTGTCACTTGGATTCTGATGTTGAATGTTATAGAAGGGATCATAAGGGACCTTAAACTAAATAATTTATAAATGGTTAAATAGTTTTGGAAACAACATTCCTATTTATTATTTATGTTGTTGGGTATGGTTCCCCTTAACAAAAACTAGATGTTTTTTACACAACATTCCTAATTTTTATTATTACAACTCTCAAGACATGATGTTCCTTTTCATTATTATTAGAAGTGGATGGGAATGGTGGCCCTTCTCATTGCATATTAAATTGTTGTGAAAAAACCCATATCGTCACTCATTAAATAGTTGGTCATGGTTCCCCATATCAGCACATATTGTATTTTTGGTCATAACACTCCATATCATTACTTATTAAATTATTTGGAAGGGAGCACAATATAATTTCTAATTTATTATTTTATTTATGCATACCATTATAATACTTCTTATTGAAATATTGGAGAACCTAAGTACTTTCCATTATTATTACTGTTGTTGTTGTTATTACTTTGATATTATAAGGATTGGGAATGGTGAACTTGTCAATTACTTGTAATTGTGGACATGACACCCACTCTCCCTTGATTTATATGCATGGATTGATTCCCCACATTCCAATATATTACTTTATATGATAGTCATTATATATATTAATATCTTGGTCTCACCATATATTTCACATGGAAAGTGATACAAATGGATTCTTGGGATTATACCCATATGTAACTTTTTCATATAATTTTATTATTATGTGTAAATACATTTATCATAAGCCAATTTCGGTACAGTCTTACATGTGTTCAATAAGAAACATGAGCATGAAATTATTTGTATTTACTTACTACGTCAATTTTGATATAATTTCACATCGGTTGATTTTATATTCACATGTTGTGTATTAATTAAATTTTTTTAGTGTTTTCAAACTATAATTTATTAACACTCTATTCAATATACATATTGGTTCCCAAATAGATGTTCTAAATACAATATTAGTACATGACTTGGGCCGATTTGTTGTTTATTTTCTATAGTCTTGGACATGACATGGATCTAAGGGTTGAACTTGTACTATAACTACTTATTTTTGTTGGATATTTTATTTATCTATCATTTTTAGTTTAAATCAATTGTACGTATTACCTACTATTTATTTACAACTTTTGTTATGAATCAACATGTTCATGTATTTGGAATTGGCTGATTTATACATTATTACTATCTATTTTGGATTTATTCATCATTAATTGTTTAGTAATGATTGATAGGGTAAAACATCTACATTTTACCTCCTTTTCCCTCTCACAGTTAGTCAGAATCCCTAGGATTATGCATAGGATCACATAAGGCCACATAAAAAAATGGTTTATGACACCATTTTAGTTGTTTTTGGGTCAAGAAATTACATCCTATGAAAATAAGAATCAAATTTCACATAAATAAGTTGAATGGTTGAGGCATGCAACTAAAAACGAGTCCCAAAATGGAATAATTTTTATCATTTTTATTGGAATATCATTAAATAAATTTAATACCACATGACTCATGATTAATGTGATGAACAAGAGGCTTTATAAGATCATTCAAATTTTTTGAGAGCATAACATTGGATTTGAATGGAGAGAATTTTCACTAATGATAACCAAATAAGATTCATGTTTCACAAAAGAGAAAATATTAATAAATAATATGGGTCTTACAAATAATATTCAAAAATATACTTGACATAGTAGGTGGGTTATGTGAGGGTGTGTTTTGGGGATTACACCAAGGAGGAAGCTCATATTTTGGAACTAAGCAGAATTTATATAATGGTCTTATATTATATAATAGTAAGGTATTACACCCAGGATTATTTCAAATTTGGATTAATCAAATGGGAGTATCTAATTATGGACTCATGATGTTTGGACTCATGATTCATGATAAAATCAAAACGAGGAATCTCAAATAATGGTGTTTGATGAATCCTAGCTATGTGGAAATATCTCAACATGATGCGACATGATAAGAAATCCATCTCAACTTGAGAATATATGATAAATCCAAAATTATACATATCTACCTATGTTATTGAAGGTATTGATTAGTTGTGTGCACCTTGATGAACTCCCAAATACCAATCAGGGGTTACATCTAAGAGGATGGTCGTGTATCTAAAACCAAGAGGAGTATCTTTACTCAAGGTGAATAATGATAAAAATGATGAGTCTCTCAACTCAATGTTAATTAAATTTTTGGTTTTGGATTAAACATAGGTGGATTCCCACGTATATATTATAAATAGTCGTATCTCCCTGTGAGGTAATTAATGATAACCATGAGGAGTATCTCAACTGAATACTAATTGATGGTTTGGTTGGGGCTTAAAACTAAGAGGATTCCTAAGTATCTGAACCCAATATGATTACTTGACATGAGGTGAATAACCATAATTATAAAGATTATATCATCTCAATGGTAATTAATGGATTGGTCAGGAATTACACCAAGAAGGACCGTGATAAGTGTCTCAGGACAATGGTAATTTATGTCTATTCTTGGATTACACCTTGGAGGATGACCATGTATTTGAAACCAAGATGAGTATATAAACTATAGGTGAATACTGATAACCATTAGTTGAATCATAAATTAATGGTAATTGATGTTTCCATCGAGGATTTAACCATGGAGGATTTATGTTTATTTGCAACCAAGAAGAGTATCTAAACTCATTGTGAATAATGATAACCATGAAGAGTATATAAACTCAATGGTAATTATAAGTTTTGTAATGTCCTACACCAAGGAGTATTCCAATGTATTTGTTTCTGATATGAGTATCCTAACCTAGGGTGAATAATGTTAACCATTAGGAGTAGATAATCTCATTGGTAATTGATGTTTTGGCCTGGTATTACACTTAATAAGATTACCAAGTACCTAAAACCAATATGAGTAACTAAACTATAGGTGAATAATGATAACCATGAGGAGTATCTCTTCTCAATTATACCTGACAAGTCTAGATAAAGGAAAAGATTCTGACCATTTATTAAGATAATAAAAAGATCATAGGAGGCCAGTGGGAGCAAACAAAGGAACTTTGCCTCACTCATCAAGGAAAAAGTTACATATCATAATCGGACATATCATTCCTATAATCAGAGTCATCAGTAGTTTCCCACTTAGATTGGGACTTACCATGGTTCATTATCTTAAGAATATCGGAATTGACCATACCTGACAACTTAGAAGAGGATCGAGTAGACAGGGTTCGTGGTGTATTAGTATAGTCTTTCCTTGGCCTCCTCTTCAATGGAGGAGTGAGTCTCTCAGTTTCAGCCACCTTATCTTTTATAGTTAAGAGTGTATCCTTAAAATACGTGTGACCACCACTTGACATTTCCTTCAAGGGTAAGAAATCAATCCATTCTAAATCTGAAATGTTACCCCACTTCTCATATGTTTTAGAAGGAAACAACATTTTGTTAATCTCCCAATGACAATCAACATGATGACGTGATTCAGTCCTAAAAAAGTCATCACCCTCTAATGATTCATGATTGATTAGAGAATGTTGTATGGAATCACCACCGAAATCCGAACCAGACATACCTAGATTCACATTCACATCAAAAATGGGAGTTATAACACCAGTTTCACATCATTGTAAGCCCCCACCAGAACAATAATTCATATGATGAACAAGAGACCCATCACCCTACATCACCAATGATTAAATTGTCTATCATTTCCACGAATATTCCACAACATCAGCCATATCATTCTTCTTCAAATCTGCACATCCATCACCATTCGCAAAATTCTGTACAGACTGTCACGTCAATTTCATCATGCAATGTGCCTCAGAATGACCTTTTAGAGAGATTAAGAAGAAAATCACATTTTTGTTACACTTGTCGGTAGAGTGACCAATTCTCTGAAAATTAGAACAATAAATGTGAAGTCTATAATACTACACCTCTAAATGGATGTCATTATCTAAAGCTGACAAAATGATATTATGAATTAATCCCATTCTTATGTCCACTTCCACCAGTACTCTAGAAAAATTCCCAATCCTAGGTATCTCAATGGCATGACCCATCATAATTAGAATAGAAAAATAAGAGGCAATATCAAATAGGAACTTTGTATGCCATAATATCCAGTTTTGTCCAAAAATATTTATCCATGCCTGAGCCCTAGTATTCTTTACAATAAATGGTTTGAACAGATGTCCCACTCTTAGAAGCAAATCATACTTGGTTTTAATGAAACTGAACCAATATGCCCAGCCTTATGCTTAATTTCCTCAGATGAAAAAATGATGTGAAAAAGCCCCTTTCACATAGGTAAGCATCTACAGTCATAAGAATTCTTGATGGCAGATAACATGTGAATCAAAGCATAAAACTTCCAATTATTACTGCCAGTGGGAAGAACCAACATGGAAATAATAGGAAATTTAAAAATCTTGAATCTATCATACACATCTTCTATATTTGCGATCACATGGGTGGTGTCGACCTTCTGGAAAATATGCTCCAGAATCACACCCTTCAAATCAATAAAATTTCTACTGATTGGGTCCCTCACCTGAGAAGAGTTCATTATATTATTCAGAAAAATAAAATTACCAGCAATAATTGGAACCACCCCGTAGAACAGGAACTGCAGATCATTTCAAATTCATTTTCCATAGGAAACTCTACAACACGTGCCACCACACCCACCTTACCGAAATCCTTCATCTTGTTCACATCATAAGAACCATCCTTCTATCTCACTGGATCATCATGGTTTCTGGATGCATTAACCCCATTGAATTTTTCGAGGCATGAAACATGACAGCAGCACAATCCAGAGTAATTCCACCAAATATTATCGATGGAGGACAGCGCCCATCCATCATCCCCGTGCTCCGCCGATCGATACCTGAAATATCCAGAGGCCTGAAATCTCAAATCTAACCAACTATGGACGAGATCCATGTAATCCTACATAAATTGAACGAAAAACACCAATTCCATCTGCATATCCATTCAAAATAATGCCTCTAGGAAAATGTAGGATCATCATGTTGTCTAGATCTACGCTGTCGAGGCGGTGGTGATGTCATTGACATGCTTGGAAACCCTTGCCCTCACCCTCTTCACCACCTTCTCTTTAATCAATTATAATTGAATGTCTATTAATTTATTATATGTAAGAGGATTCCTATGTATTAGAAACTAAGAGAAGTTACTTGATGTGAGATTAATAATTAAAAACATGAGAAGTATGTCAACAAAGTTGTAATTTATGGTTTGGGTGGGTTGAAACAGAGTATGATTTCCAAATATGTAAATCTAAGAGGAGTATCTTGACTCAATGTAAATATTGATAACCATGTGGAGTATCTAAAAAAATCATAAATTGACTGTTTGGTTTGATATTACACCTATGACGATCCTCATGTATATGATACCATGAAGTGTATCATGACTTGAGGTGAATAATTATAACCTTGAACGAAATCGCTACACAATGGTAATAAATGTTATGGTTAGGGGTTAGACCTTAGAGGATTCTTGTGAATATATAACTAATAAGTTAATATTGGATCAAGGTTGATAATGATAACCAGGATAATTATCTAAACTCAATTGTAAATAACGTTTTGGATGGAGCACACACCTAAGATAATGCCTATATATCAAAAACCAATAATATTATCTCAACATGAGTTGAATATTGATTACTATAAACTGTATCTAAACTCAATGGAAATTGATGGTATGGTCAGGTATTACACCTATGAGGATTCATATGTATTTGAAACCAATTAAATTATCCTAACCTGATACGAATAATGATTATCTTGATGAGTATCTAGTCTTAGTGGTATTTGACAGTTTTCTATGGTTTCACATAGAAGAGTATTCCAATGTATTTGAATCAAAGAGGAGTATCTAAAATCATGGTGAATAATGATATTTATTAGAATTATCTCAAATAAAAAGTAATTAACTGTTTTTTGGAGATTACACCTATGAGGATGGTTGTGTATCGGGAACCAAGAGGAGTGTCTCAACTCAAGATGAATAATGATAACGATGAGCAGTGTCTCAACTCAATGGAAATTGATTGTGTGGTTGGGGACTACACATGGGATTATTCCCATGTATCTAAAACCAAGTTGTGTATCTTTTTTTTAGGTGAAAAATTATAATCATGAGAGGAATCTTAACTCAATGGTAATTGATGGTTTCGTCATGTATTACACCTTATAGGAAGTTCTAGTATTTGAAACCATTAAGAGTATCTCTATTCAAGGTGAATAATGGTAACCAAGAGGGGTATCACAACACAATGGTAATTTACGGTTTGGTTAGGGATAACACAGAAGAGGATTCCGATGTATCTAAAAAAAGTGGAGTATGATAACTCGAGGAAAATAATGATAACCTTGAGGAGTATATCAACTCAATGGTAATTAATGGTTTTGTCGGGGATGGCAGCTAAATAGGATACCCATGTATGTAATTCCAATAAATGTCTATTGACCCAAGGAAAATAATGATAACCATGAGGAGTATCTCAACTAAATGGTAATTTATGGTTTGGTTGGTGATTACACCTAGATGGATGGTCATTCAACATGTTCACAAAGGATCAAAATTTCTTGTAGTATTGTTCACGTCAAACATCTTGAAGTATCCGACTAAGAATGATTAGTAAAGAAGAATGGTAACATATTATAATCAAATATTTTTTTAATAGATCCCTATATAGTAAATTTTATAAGGTTGGCCACATAACATTGGATTCAAAGGGTTTTCGACATATTTCTAGTTGTATAAAATCCTCACAAAGTTATTTCCATACAGGATCCTCTCAATGGTATTGTTATATAAGGTTGGTCTCATAGGGATTCATGAATTGAATAATTTTTTATGTGTGAGGTCATACAATTATTCTTCATACCACAAATAATTTATGGTGGCATAGCATTTCACATAGCTTT
Source organism: Viscum album (assembly GCA_963277665.1). Classification (NCBI taxonomy): domain Eukaryota; kingdom Viridiplantae; phylum Streptophyta; class Magnoliopsida; order Santalales; family Viscaceae; genus Viscum; species Viscum album. The sequence goes on along the minus strand of OY728139.1, from coordinate 423,347,438 downwards.
CTTTTCAAGATGATTACATTGAAGATGTATTTCATTATAGAGATACTATATAATATTGAATCACAGTGGCACTCCACAACATGACAATCAACAATTTAATATGAGTGGGAATGGGAAAATGAGTGCAACTTGAGATCTCACTCCCTCAATGTTTCCCCTTATATACTTTTAGTGTCTCCAAGTATGAAGAGTGTTTCATTATTTTTTGGAATTGGTGAAAGCAACATTCATGAAATAACTGGGAGCAATGAGATAAGCATTTTAAGGTAAACATTAGGATTTACTTCTATGTATAATTCCCTAGATTTATCAAATTGGGATAAAAATTACTTCACTATATAGGATTGTCATTTATTGAGTTGTTCAAAGGGCTATGTGATGGAAGAAAAGTGTTATGAAGTGAAAAAAATTACTACTATCGATCCAAAAATGGCCCAAGAATTTTAAACATGTTGAAATAATTTGAAAACGGAGAAAAGTTTTGTCTGGATTATTTAAAAAAAATTACTTTGATCGACAAATGAATTTCATCTCATATAAGGATAAATAAACTATATATATTTCTTTGACTTTGTTTATTTTTATTTGTCATAAAATGAAACTCGACTAAGAACTATCATAAATTTTGATCCATAAGTAAGTTAGGGCTCTATAAGCTATCAAATCGAATAATTCTAATAAAAATTAAACCATAGTTATGTTTTATAAACATTATAAGGACTTTTTAGGATTAACAAATTTCTTATAGGACCCAAATTTTTTTTGAAAGCATCGACACTGTTTAACACTATTAGAATTTTCACATATACCAACGGTTCAAAACCATGGGTGATCAAGCCTTTAGTATAGACCTATACCCCCATCTTTGAACAAACCATGATTACAGGCCACTGATACAATTTTTTTTAATCCATTGGGGTGGAAATTTAATTTTAAATACATATTCCCATAGTTTGACCAAACTGTGGGTATAGACCTAAACCCTTAGTTTGGTCAAATCATGTGTATACATCATTTATTAAAAAACACCATCTTATAGGATTTGATCCTCTCACATTTCACATATAGTCTAGTCACATTACTATTATCCTATAACAATTTTTATATTCATATATTCGAAAAATATATATTTTTATATATTTATTAAATTTCTATTAAAGTATTTATTATTCTTTTATTATTATGAAAAAATAATGGGCAACATATACCCATGGTTTGGTCAAAAAGTGGGTATATGTCCTTTATTAAAGAAACCTATGTTGGGATTTGAACCCAGAACCTTTAGATTAAACAACAACAACCTTACCACTATCCTATGATAGGTTTTTTTGTTTTAAAGTTAATATATATATATATATATATATAATTTATTTTAATTTTTTTATTATTAAAAATAATTGTTCAACCTATTCCCATATTTTTTTCAAACAATGGGTACATGTTTTTCTAGAAAAACATTTTCCCCACAAAACCTATTATTATGATTTGACCAATCCTTGTCTATATGGGTGACCTAAACCCATGGTGTTTAGAGAATCATGGGTATAGGTCCTTCCCAAAAAAATCACCATGATTCCCAAAAAATAGTGTGTATATGGTTGACCTATGACCACTATTTTAGGAGAACTATGTGTATAAGTCCTTCCCTAGAAAATCTTTTTGTAAATACCTAGAAATTTCACGGAAATTTTTTTCTTAATTTCTTTGGGATTTTAAAAGAACACAATTTCTGACGGCACTTGATTCCGGGGCTCGGTGTGCCCAGAATCAATTTCTGAAGATTAGCTCAGGTACGTTCAGTGAACGAACGAGCGGGTTTTTCTGACTTTAGTACCGGTGCTCTGAATCAAAATCCGAGGGCACTGATAAAACCGCAGCGCTGGTAATTGCTTAGGAACACCTATTCTGGAGTTGCGTTTTCTCAGGTGTGGTTATTAAAATAATGGGTTATGTAATGAATAAAAATAAAATTTGTGCAACCAATTTTATTTTTATATCTATGTAGTTGTATGCTATGTAAGGGAGTTTGGGTGGGACCCACAAGTACATAACTACCCACGTGTGGATAAATGTGAGGTGGGCCACACATGATCTCCACCCCTTTCATCATCCAGAAACCCCCCATTAATTGTGTAACACACCCGTACCCCCCCCCCCCCCGTAAATGAAAATTCAACTCTATTAATTAACTAATTGATTATGTTTTCAATGTAATTATTTCAGGAATTCATTTCTAATTTCAAAAAGGATTGGCATGAGAAAAAAAATAAGGCAAAGCCTTATTTTATTAGGTTGTTTTCTTTGTACGAGAAGGGTTGGAAGAGGAGAGCTCAAGTCTTGGACACCTTCTTCTACGTCGAAGAACGCGAAGAACGCCCCGTCACTGATGAAGAATGCCGACCTCTGACGAAGGACGACAAAGAACGCTGGTACCGCGGAGATCGACGATGCAACACCGTGTACCGCGACGTCGACGATTCTCTTCTCCATGATGCCGATGACGCTTATTGAGCCTCGATCCGCGAAGCCATCTTCCACGACTCCCTTTTTCGCTTCACCCTTTTCCCAAGACGACCTTCGTTCGACGACTTCATCCGGTAGGGTTTATTTTTTGTTCATGGAATAATCTTTGCTGTTATTCACCATTTATTTGGTGCCACTTTTTATCAACATAACTAGAGGGGGACGGACCACATGAACACAGATAACCCTCCTCCACCTTGGTTTTTCTGTTTGTTGCGGCTCAAAAGAAGGTGGTGCGGTGCAATTACACCACATGGAAACAAGGAGGAACACGGTGAGAAAAGTGTGGCGCCGTCGCGTCGTGCCGTTGAGGCCAAACGAAACCGTGGACAGAGTTGAGGCCGCAGAGGCGATTTGGAGACTCTGCAAATTGTTTATTTGACGTGCGGATCGATGGGTGATGATGGAACGGGTCGCAGAGGAAATTTGAGGTCTTCACAGTAAAGTACGGGACCCGAGATGACCACTGGAGAAGACGGCGGGTGAAACAGACCACCGGAGCACGTCCGGTGGTTCGTGGAAAGTGGCGGCGGCATGCCACACCGGTGTGGTGGAGCCGACGACCGGCGGCGGCAGCGCGCCGCCGAAGGAGACCGCCGCGGCTGAGTGACGGCGGGCTGTAACGGCTAAGCCCTTCCACATTTAGGGGGAGGCACGACTTAATTTATGCACCGTTTCAGTCAACCGGGGGGACGGGGCGACAGGACCCCCCCCCCCTCTGCTCTGTCTGGCCACATGGGCATCGTGCCAGTGCCACGCCAATCGGCCGCCCAGGCCTGGCCGGGCCGCGCCAGATGGGCTGGGCCGCACCCACCCACCCGGGTTGTGCTCTAATGGGCCGGACGGAGACCTTGTCTGGTCGACCCGGTTCGGGACGACTCAGGGGGTCTCGGGCCGTGTCGGCCCGGGCCCAAAACCCCCTAAAACCAGACAGGTACGTTCATTTTACAATAACGTGGGTTACAGACCTCCAATCGATGCACTGTCAGTTGTGATACGATCCTTGGATTGAGAAGGTCGTTTTGGTATATTACACTCAAGGTTTCGGAGAACTTTGCATACGGCCGGGTTGGTTATAATCTGAAACCAACCGGGTCCTCGCAGCAGAAAACTTATGACATGAGCTTCGGACGTTTGATTGGAGTGACGTCAACTTTGTTGGATTCCTCTTGATGAGATAGTACTTTTGTAATACTTTACGTGATGTTTGGATTATGTTGGATTAAGGACGAGTTGGATTGTACCCGAATTCCAACCGGACCCATGGAACTGAAAGGCAGATAACTTTTAGACCGGGCGTCTGTTTGACGAACTATCAACGGCGTTGGTGATCACATTGAGAAACGGGACCTATGAGTATACCATATGAGATTTAGGGGTACAATTGAGATACGGCCGGGATAGTTCGTACACGAAACCAACCGGGCCCCTAGGACGAAAATGCTAATAACTCACAGACAGGGAATCTGATTGACGCACCGTCTGTTGCGTTGAGACCCCTATGAAGAGGCGTTCCTTTGAGATAATTCTTCGTGTGACTTTGTGATACTTGGACTATCGACCTCTAGCTCGTGGAGCGAACCCTTTTGGAGACGAGCGTACGAAGTATGGAGACCGTGTAGCCAGCTGAGACCTGACGACTGCTTGACCGACTCGACTTGGAGTGAGTTGACTAGCCCAGTGGACGGAGCACCCGTTATTTGGCAACAATACCACAGTGGACGGAGCACCCGATAGTTTGCAGCAGACCCACGGTACTCAACAGGTGGTGTACCTCTGTAGGCTATTAGGGGGAGGGCCCTGTATTTGGCGACAGACCCACAGTAGATGGAGCGCCCTGTATTGGGTAGCAGGCCCGCGATACTCGACAGAAGGAGTACCTCAGTAGTCTTAGGTTAGTGAGTAGTACCTTGGAGTCGTGACATGATCAGATTACTCATAAGAGAAAGAGCTCTTCATCAGTTACGGTTTTGATAATGAAAATCCTGGTGTGAGATGGGTCTATGACCTATGTGTTTACCTCATGATTGAGACGGGTCACTTGATAACTTAGGTATATGTATGGGAATATATCTACAAAGTGGTTATCCATTAATTTCATAACCTACCTATTTCCTCATGATTGAGATGGGTTACTTGATAACTTGTATAAGTATGGACTTATACCTATGTAACAGTTATCTATTGAGATTCTGCTTTGTGGTTATACTTGTTGGATTTAGAGAGACCTTGAGGGTCTCAGGGGTCCCTACTGAGTATCGTTATACTCACCCCTGCACGAGCTATGACCTCACCTCGTTGTGTTGGATGTAGATGACAGACAATGTTGACGGAGGCCAAGAATTCGAGGACTGGATGGTACCCGGAGGTGATTCTCACAACGAGTCGGTACCCAGAGGAGACAGACGGATGGACGATCGGATGTGGAGTGCTGAGGAGGACATCTGTACTTACCCTTCAAGTAGGATCCATGGTGGACGATCCCGGAGTTGTGTGTCATCTTCTAGCTTCTTGTCTTTTCTGTTGTACTTTACTTTCAGTTGTAGTTGTAACTATCTGTTGGGCTTGTATTTCCGGCCCCTTTTTACTTTCATATCTTTTGTTACTACTGTACTTACTGTTTTCTTCCGCTTGTACTCTAGTTGTGTTTTTTTACGTTTATAAAGACGTCATCTTCCCAATTATAGGGATTTATGCCTTGGGTGCTAGTCACCAGCCCCTGGCCTATGGATGGCAGGCTTGGGGTAGTTACGACACAGGGCCCGGGGGACGAGTCATGAAAAATTGGTATCAGAGGAGTCAGTTCTACCGCAGAACTTATAACTCTAAAATTTTCTTTCTGTGAAGCAATAATGTTAAGGGTACCGAGTGTGGTTTTCACTTCAGGGAGTCCAGTGTTGGTGCAGTCGGCCGATGTATCCATACACCAGGACCCTGACAACCGATTTTTGACTTTATGCACGAAAACACTGATTACGTGTGTGTTTCCAAAAGTTTCTAAAAGTTAGATCAAACTAGGTCAGCTCACCAGGTATTAATCGTTTGACCGTGTCACGTTTGTTTCTTTCAGGATTCCTCCCTGTGGACGACCAGCTAGAGCCCCGAGAGTGGTACGTACTGACAGCCCGCCAAGCAATGAGGCCTTAGTACAAGGCCATCTCCCAATTGAGGCACCAGCGGATGCACTAGCGGTACCACCACCCATTGGGCCACTGATGCCACCAACCCCAGTAGAAGAGAGTGCACGTCGCTTGAGCACACTACACGAGTTCCAGCGCCAGAGGCCACCCAAGTTCAGGGGAGTGACAGACCCGCAGGTGGCTGAGGATTGGCTAGAGGATGTGGTATGAGTCTTCAGGCTAGTGGGGACACCATCAGACTTCATGTCGATCCTTGATGCCAGTCTTCTTTAGCCAGCAGCATGAAGATGGTAGAGCCTGATGCTCTAGTTGCATGATGATGCATCACTTCTATCGGCAGACTTCGAGAGCATGATCCGGGCAGAGGTTGTACCATCCACCCTTCGAGCGGTGCGGATCCAGGAGCAACTTCATTTTCAGTAGGGAAGCATGAGTGTAGCTCAGTACTCAGCGAGGTTCACAGACCTCTCGTGCTACTCTACAGACATGGTACGAGACCCGTTCTTCAGGCCCCAAACCTTCGAGTAGGGGATCATACGAGAGATTAGAGCTTCTGTTGTTTCTCTTAGCATTCTGACGCAGGTATGGTAGTTGGAGCGAGCCCTCCTAGTGGAGAGTTTCCTTGCTAAGCAATCTCCAACAATAGAACCCTATACTAGTCGACATGCAGTGGAGTCTTCTACGGCCGGCAGTAGACAATTGACACAGAGGTCCAAAAGGACCAGACCCACCGGTAGCCGACTACACGACTCAGGTTCAGTTGTACGGGGAAACCGGGGTGGAGACAGAGCCATTCGTGCCAAGAGTGGGCAGTGTTACTCCTGAGGCGGTCTTGGTCACATGGCATGTGATTGTTCGACCCGCCATACAGATGATCATCAGATCGATGAAGAACCCCTTAGATAGAGGCAAAGGATCGCTCGAGGCGGACCGCAAGGAGCAGAAGACTGAGGTAGGAGAGATGGTCGTGCAGCTGGAGGTGGATGATTATTCGAGGTGTTGCCACCACCACCCCTAGGAGGTCCACCCCAACCGCAGGGAATATGTGGACATGGGAGAGATCAGCTTCAGGCAATAGAAGCATATGAGTACGGAGCTCCGGAAGCTAGCAGACAAGAGTGGGACTAGTTCCAGGCATGGGACCTTTTATCTTAGTTCTTCTAGTTTCCTTGTTGTTGTTTGTGGTTGTAGTGTGTCTTTGTACTTGAGCTGCAGTAATAAAAGTCACTTTTTCTTGTGACGTTTGCTTCTTCTTTTTTTGTGTACTAAGAGGTTCCAGTTAAAACTATTGACATGGCCCTCTCTTTTGAGATTCTTACTGGAGGAGACCCAGGGACCACACACTGATGCCGACAGTGTTACTCAACCCTTGGAGGAGAGAGTAAAGGTTGGATCTCTTAGTAGTAGAGTCAAGGCCTTACGATGTCATCCATGGAATGGATTAGTACCATTCATGACAGGATTGACTGTTTTAGGCAAAGAATGTGGTTCATCCAGGGGATGAGACCAGATTCCTCTTATCGGAAAAGAAGAAATCTTATTAGCTCTTATGGGACCAGTGATAGTCCAGGACACGATGGAGAAGGTGCAGTTGATATGAGACATGGACACTAGAATTTTAGGATTGCAACTACGTTTTCTTACGGGTCTCACCTCGACGATGTCTATGGTGATGTGGCTGATGCGGCAAGTAATCTCCAAGGTTCAGCGGACCTTTTCAGGTCCTCATCAAGGTAGGCGAGGTGGCTTACCGTTTGACCCATCCACCTTAGTTTCACCAGGTGCACGACTACTTCCACATATCTCAACTGGGGAGATACAGGCTTGACCTGTCACATATCATCGACCATGGGGAGATGGGCATTGGCGGTGGGGTGACTTTTGTGGGGTTCCGTTAGAGGTTGAGTATGGACAAGAGCAGGTCCTACGAGGACGGTCGATTCCTCTTGTGTGCTTTCACTGGAAGCACGAGAACCTCCAGGTGAACACATGGAAGCGGAAGGCTCAGATGCGTGCTCAGTACCACTAGTGTTTCCCTAGTTTGTGTTATAGCTTTATGGGGATGTAAATCCTTGAGGTGGGAGTAATGTAATGAACTGGAAATTTCATGGAAATTTTTTTCTTAATTTCTTTAGGATTTTGCAAGAATGCAGTTTCTGACGGAACCTGATTCTGAGGCCCGGTGTTCCCTGAATCAATTTCCAAAGTTTAGCTCGGGTACATTCTGTGAATGAATGAGTGGGTTTTTATAACATTTGAACCGGTTCTCTAAATAGAAATCTGAGGGCACCGATGAAACCACAATGCTGGTAATTTCTTAGGAACACCTATTCCGCAGTTATGTTTTCTCGGGTGTGGTTAATAAAATAATGGGTTATGTAATGAATGAAAATAAAATTTGTGCAACCAATTTTATTTTTATATGTAATTAGTTATATCCTATGTAAGGGAGTTGGGGTGGGACTCACTAGTTCCTAACTACCCACGTGTGGATAAATGTGAGGTGGGACCCACATGAGCCCCACCACTTTCAACTTCCACAAACCCCCCATTAATTGTGTAACTCACTTGCACCCCCCCTTAAATGAAAAGTCAAATATCTTATTTAACTAATTGATTATGTTTTCAATGTAATTAATTCAGGAATTTATTTCAAATTTCAAAATTGATTGCAATGAGAGAGAAAATAAGGCAAAGACTTATTTTATTAGGTTGATTTCGTTGTACGTGAAGGGTTGGAAGATGAGAGCTCAAGTCTTGGGCACCTTATTCTTCATCGAAGAACGCGAAGAACACACCATTGCCGATGAAGAACGCCGGCCTATGACGAAGGACGATGAAGAACGCTAGTTCCTCGGAGATCGACGACGTGACACCATGTACCGCGAAGCCAACGAATCTCTTATCTGTGATTCTGAAAACGCTTACGGAGCCATGATCCGTGATGTCATCTTCCGCGATGCCATTTTTCGGGACGCCCTTTTCCCGCAACGACCTTCGTTCGATGACTTCATCAGGTAGGGGTTATATTTTGTTCGTGGAATAATCTTTGTTGTTCTTCATCTTTTTTTGGGGCCACATGTTATCAACTTAACAGAAGGAGGCCAGACCGCATGAATACGGCCGACCCTACTCCCCATTGGTTTTTTTGTTTGTTACGGCTTGAAAGGAGGAGGCGTGGGGCAATTACAACCGCGCGAGATCAAGGAGGAACACGATGAGAAAGCACGGCACCGTCACGTCACACCGTTGATGACGGACAAAACCGCGGTTGGAGTTGGGGCTGTAGTGGTGATTTGAAGACTCCACAAATTTTTTATTTGATGTGAGGATCAACGGGCGATGACTGAACAGGCCGTAGAGGTGATTTGAGGTCTTCGCAGTAAAGTACGCGACCCAAGATCACCACTGGCGAAGACTGCGTGCGAAGCGGACAACCAGAGCGCGTCCAGTTGTCCTCAGAAAGCGGCAGCGGCGCGCCGCTGGAAGAGACCACCACGGCTCAGCAACAGAAGACTGGAACAGATAAGCTTATCCAGGTTTAGGGGGAGGCATGCCATAATTGTCGTACCATTTCGGTCAACCGGGGGGGGACAACACCCCCCCCCCCCCTCCGTTATGTCTGGTCATGCGGGTGTCGCGCCAGCGCCAGCCCATCCCACTGCCCAGGCCAGGCCGGGCCGTTTCTGCTAGGCCAGGCCACACCAACCGGGCCAGACCACACCCTAATGGGCCGGACCAGGACCCGGGTCAGGTCTACCCATGGGGTCTTGGTCCCGGTCGGTTCAGGCGCGAAACCCCCTAAAAGCGGACAGGTTCGTTCTTTCGCCCATAACGTGGGTTACGAATCTCCAATCGACGCACCGTCAGTTGCGATGCGATCCTTGGATGGAGAAGATAGCTTCGGTATATTACAATCAATGTTTCGGAGAACTTTGTGTATGGCCGGGTTGGTTCGAACCTGAAACGAACTGGTCCCTTGTAGCATAAATGCTTATAACATGAGCTCCGAACGTCCGATTTACATGATGTCGTCTTTGTTGGATTACTCATGATGAGATGAATCTTTTGGCATACATTACCTGAGGTTTTGATGCAGTTGGAGTAAGGACGGTTTGGATTGTACCCGAAATCCAACCAGGCCCCTAGAACAGAAAGGCCGATAACTTTCAGACCAGACGTTCGTTTGACGAACCGTCAGTGGCATTGGTGTTCACGTTGAGAAATGGTCCCTATGAGTATACCATATGATATTTCCAGGTACAGTTGATATACATCCGGGTTGGTTCGCACACAAAACCAACCAGGACCCCGGTATGAAAAGGCTAATAACTCACAGACCAGGCGTCCGATTGACGCGACGTCTAATGCGTTGAAACCCCAATGATGAGGTGGTACATTGAGATAATTCTTCATGGGACTTTGAGATTCATGGAGTATCGACCTGTATCTCTTGGAGCGAACCGACCCGGAGATGAGTGTACGGAGTACAAAGGCCATGTAGCTGGCTGAGACCTGACGACTTCTTGACCAACTCGACGTGGAGTGAGTCGACTAGCCTACTGGACTGAGGTCCATGTATTTGGCGACAGACCCATGGCGGACGGAGCACCCGGTATTAGGCCGCCGACCCGCGGTACATGACAGGTGGAGTACCTCTGTAGGCAATTAGGGGGAGCGCCCAGTATTTGGCGACAGACCTATAGCGGACGAAGCGCCTAGTATTTGGTAGCAGACCCACGATAATTGATATGAGGATTACCTCAATAGTCTTAGTTTAGTGAGAAGTACCTCGGAGTCATGACAAGATCACATTACTCGTCAAAGACGGAGCTCTTCAGCAGTTATGGTTTCAATATTAAAAATCCTAGTTTGAGCTCAGTCTATGACCTACGTGTTTACCTCATGATTGAGATGGGTCACTTGATAACTTAGGTATATTTATGGGCATATATCTAAGTAGTGGTTATCCGTTTATTTCATAAACTTGGTGTTTCCTCATGATTGAGATGGGTTACTTGATAACTTAGGTATATGTATGGGATTAAACCTAAGTAACAGTTATCCGTTGAGATTCTTCATTGTGGTTATCCTTGTTGGATTTAGAGAGACCTTGAGGGTATCGGGGTCCCTACTGAGTATCGTTATACTCACCCCTGCACGGGATATGCCTACACCTCGTTGTGTTGGATGCAGACGATGGACATCACTGATGGAGGCCGAGCGTTCGAGGACTGGACGGTACCCGGAGGTGGATCTCACGACGAGTCAGTACCCGAAGGAGACAGACAGACGGACGATCGGACATGGAGTGTTGAGAAGGACATATGTACTTACCCTTCTGGTAGGATACATGGTGGACGATCTAAGAGCTGCATGTCATCTTCAAGCTACTGGTCTTTTCTGTTGTACTTTACTTTCATTTGTAGTTGTTCCTATCTGTTGGGCTTGTATTTCTGGCCCCTTTGTACTTTCAGCACTTTTTTTACTGGTGTACTTAGTGTTTTCTTCCACTTGTAATCTGGTTGTGTTTTTATTACGTTTATAAAGGCAACGCCTTCCGAATTATAGGTATTTATGCCTTGGGTGCTAGTCGCCAGCCCTTGGCCTATGGGAGGCGGGCTTGGGGTAGTTACGACATGGGCCCTGGGGGACGGGTCGTGACAGTTTTCCCCACAAGACCTATACTAACCGTTCTCCCAAAACAAGGTATATAGGCTTTTCCTATACCCAAGGTTTTAAGATAACTATTGTTATATTATTGTTTTATAATAATGTAATCTAAAATGAGTGAAATCCAGAGCCTACTCCCATAGGATGGTTCCCATGAAAACATCCTTATATCTATACATATTTACATGTAATCTCTATCCATTGATGGGTTAGATGTCTTATGGTGAATAGAAATACCATTTTCATCCCCTTCATCATTGAAGATGCTTTTCTTTTCAAAATCAAATTGTGTTGAATGAGTGAGGATCACATCAGATATCATAATAAGAAGCTCATGGAGTGTTTTTCTTCATTCCAACAATATATTTTTTATGTGGTCATGCCATTAGGGATAAATTGTAATGAGGTATTTACCATAAAATCTTATCAATGACCAAGAATCTCATTTTACACTTATAAAAGACATATCCATAATATTGAGTTTCTCTCCATTCAATTGAGTTAAACAATGATCATGATTAGTTATTAAAACATAAATGATGTAATTCATTATCCTAACATGTTCATAATAATCCTTTGATTCGTATATGATCATAGATTGATTTGGAATGTTAAATAGTATTTCCCTCTTTTGGTAATTAATATAGACTCTACATTGACATGGCTAATTTAATTCAAAAATCACATTAAAGTCATATAAAATATGAATAATAAGATATTTATGAACCATATTCCAGAAAATTTTGTTATTCAATGATAATACAACTTGGGTTTTTTATAATTAAATGTCAAATAATTGGGGTAGTTATTTTATGCACCAATAAAAGATCCCAAATAAAATAGTGTTGATAGAACAAGAATTCAATAAGTCATCCATAAATCCATAGATGAGGATAATTGTAAAATCATTATCATGATTCTCTTTAGTTGTAGTCATTTTATAGGTTCTTCCATGTTCCCATGGTAATAGAGGTTTTTTATGTCTATTTTCATTATTATCCCTTGGGGTTGGGATGTAATTTTCATAATTCCTAAGCATATTACAATTAAACAATTTAAATTTTATTGGTACCATATGAAGAAAATTATCTTTCTCCAATGTTTTAACCAAATGTAATTTCTTCCCACGAGAAATTTTGGTTGTATTTCATGTCGTTCAGATAGAACATACGAGTATGTGGTTATATTGTTTATCCTCATGTTATTCTGTTCGTTCTATACGAGTATATGGTTATGTCGTTCGGTCATTACGATTATATGTTTATACCATTTGGTACCACATAACTGATTCTCTCTCAGAGTACTCAAAACGATCTCAAGATGGGTAGCATGGTCAATTCGTGTGTGAGAGTACACCAAGATATCTCCGATGAAGACCACCATGAAGAAATCCAAGTATGGATGGAATACTCGGTTCATCAGTGCCATGCAAACTACATTCACGTTTGTGAGACCGAACGGCGTAAATATATACTTGTATAGACCATAGATGCTCTGGAATGATGTGAGAGGTATATCAGATGGTCTAACATGAAACTAATGATAAATGGACCTCATGTCTATATTTGATAACACCTGGGATCCTCAAATTTGGTCAAAGATATCATCAATCCTAGGAAAGGGATACCAGTTCTTGATCGTAAACTGGTTCATCTTCCGGTAATCCACAAAAAGCCTGAGGGTATCGTCCGCCTTCTTCGTAAAGAGGAAATGCAATCCACAAATAGAAGTACTGGGTCAGATGAAACCCATGGCCTATAACTCCTCCAACTACTTCTTGAGTTCATGCAACTCTGGTGTAGCCATCCTATAAGGAGGAATGGACTTCGGTTCTACTCCTAGCATGAACACAATAGAAACTTCCACCTATCACTCCGAAGGAAAACCTGAAGAGTCCTCTGTAAAGACATCCCCAAAACAATCCACCACAGGAGGAATGTATAACAGTGAAGTCCCTTTGTAATGGAGATATAGACTAGCAATCTACGCTGAAACTCCTTTGAACCCATGATGCTCGGGTCCTGGTCTGCTCGCCTGGATGTCAAATTCACCCTAATGAAGAAACAATATGCCCTCTAGTGATGAGAAACTCACCATATGATAATAACAATAAATGAATACCTAGAAAGGAACTAACTAGTCCATTCTGAGAATGAAATCACAGCCTCTCATTTCTAGGACATAGAGTTCCCCTAGGAAGTGACACCCACCAACCTCTAGAGAGAACTCCCTGCACTAACATACAATAGCCGTTCTCGTCCCCAATAGATTTTCTACTGTCATGATATCAACAAAAAAAAATATGCCAAGACCAAGGCTCTCCACAATAGTAATAGATATAATGATTCGAGAAGCCCTGGTATCGAAAAGTGCAGATGCTAAAATTGAGGCTACTAGGATCATACCTAAAACGGTAGAGGGTCCCAGATCCTGCCCTAGATGGGTCTACTCCACTATAAAAGTGTAGCTTTCACCACGACCTTGTTACCCTTCCGGACCACTCTGAGCTGCTGCTCCTTTATGTCGCGGAATAAATAGTGACTTACCACCACAGCCATGACCTCCAACTCGGCCTGAACGTCTTAAAGAACTCTGGTTACCAGACCGGTGAGAAACTAGTGGTGCTGCTCCTGAACAAGTAGTCATAGAAGAACCCCGGTCACCAGCTACTAGTGAGACGATCTGATAGAAGCACAGAAGGTTACCCATTTTTTCATAAGATAGGCACTCCAATGGGTCTCTCAGGAAATGTGGCATCGTATGCCCTCTCTTCCAAAACATGTAGCACACCACCTGGATACCAGAAGGTGTCTCTCGCATCCTTGGGTCTCCACGCATGGACTCCCTATAGTGTTTCCTTCTATCAGTAGGAAGAATACAATTTCAGAATGCCAAGCTGCCCTGGATCAAAACTCCAGAATTCCTCATATTGCACTCTTCTATCCGCGCCTGGTTGACTAAAGAAGTGATTGAATTCAACCGGAAGATGTTAACCTGCAATCAGATGTCATGCCTCAGACCATCCTCAAACTTCCATGCCATGAATAAATGATCATCACTTAAAGTAGGTGTGAAGCAATGTAGATCAGTAAATCGAGAGGAATACTCCATGATAGAAAGATTTCCCTGCTCCAAACTCATGAACTCTTGGGCTCGATCGACACTCATTTTTTCTGGATAGAAGTAGTCAAAGAAGATGCACTGAAACTCATCCTAGTCCATGACTTGCTGTCGTCCCACCTCGGAGATCACATCCCACCATATCTTTGTGGAATCCTGAATCATATACATAGCAAGCATGACCATCCTCTTTGGAGGTATCTATAGATTCTAGAAGATCATCATCATGGATTCAAGCCATGACTCTGCAGCCTAGGGTCCTCCATCCTCTATGAAAGTGGGAGGATGTTATTGCTGAAAGAGCCGCGTCAAATCTGCCATTGATAGGGACAAAGGCGGTGCTCCCTAAAAAATTTGCATCATCCTCAAGAATCCATCCTTATACTGTTCATCATCACCAGTTTTAGGTATAATGGTTTGTTCAAAAAAATTGCATGACAGTAAGATCTGTTGGATGTCCTTGATCATCCATATTCGGGGTCTGATCAGCACCTGGCAACTGGTGTACAACTGGAGGACGTCTCAGAGGAAAGACTCTGAAATTTCAACTGTACACCTTAGATTAATATTATCAAGGGCTGAAAATGAGATGCTCATGAAGTTAAAAAGAGAAAGAAAACATTAATGTTTTACAAAACATGAATACACAACATGTACAATGACTACACGACGTGTTCCCTTCTAACATTCACATGGGCATGTACCTCTTCCAAAACTGGTAATGTGACACCCAAACCACACGGTGCGTTGTCCAAACACATGATGTGTACTTGAATCCTCTTTCCCTTCCAGAGTCCTTCTAAATGGATAAGAAACAAAGCTCTCCTAAGACAAGACTACACAGTTTGATCAAAATAGACATGGCGTGTACTAGACAAGATTTACATAGCCCGTGTTGTTAGTGACACATCCTAAAACACGACTCACACTAAATGTAATGTTCCAGATAGGCACAGCATGTACATGGAAGGATAACACTGACCTGTGTTGTTCGTGACACAACCAAGTACCAGGGTTCGACTAAACTGTGGGTTCAAGGCTGACATAATGTCTATATCTTATGGTTTATCTTTCAATGTTGTTAGTCACACAAGAGGTTACAAGGTCAACATTTCATGGTGTGAGCCACTGGTACAAAGCGTGTTCCCAGCAGAATATTCCTATCCCGTGTCTCTACTAACATGGCCTATGACATGGTTAGGGACTACAGGGCGTGTAGATATTGTTCATGGAGTGTACTTAGGAAAAACGATTTCATCTCGAACAGAGAACGCATAGCATGTACATAACATTACACGCCATGTATTCTGGGTTTTTATCGATAGAAAGCCTCAGAAACTACTGCAGTACCCAGAAAAACACCAAAATTAACATTGATAGTGCCAAATTCCGATCCGTGAGGGCTCATAATACCTGCGAATCAATTTTAGGCATATTATACATGTTATAAAAAGGAAAAAAAGCAATTATCCAACAAATTCCGGTCCATGAGGTCCCACAACACCTCAAGAACCAAATTTTGGAATTCATTTAAACAAAACATTACACAAACAATAACCTATCAAGAATCATGTATTTAATTAGGGAATATTTCACAACAGAAAGCATATTCTATACAATATCTATCACAACAACATACAATCACAAATGCATTCTAGATGGAATGGAAAAAATGCATGACATGTGATTTAAAAAATGTGCCTATATGATGCATGAGATGGAATAGCCTTATCTCATTAAGATGTGATGGAAATAGAACCTCAATAACATCTATGGTAACATCACAAAACATGTGAGTCACCCATAGGTTAAAATCAAATCAACCGTAAAATTGAAAAACAAGAAAACATGCAATATACGAGGTAATTTAGATTTTCCCTGTACACGGGTTAGATTCCCCGGGCACTACTGATTACCAAGTACATATTCTGTCCTATCACTGACTATAGGCTCCAAACATTTTGTCAAGAAGAAAATAATTCCTTTGATACCACATTGTAACGTCCCAGTTCTGGAAGCCACCTAGATACACCCAATACCAGGTTGGTCACATGGCCTCAAGAGAATTTCCAAAAATGCCAGAGGCTGCTGACTAGTAGCGAGGGCTTTGGGTGAGATTGTGGGTAAACTATGCCCTTAATGGTATAGTTCCACAATAGAAGTTAAACAAATATACAATGGTAGAAGGAGTAATAATCCATACAAATGTAAACAATGGATGACTAAAAATAATAAACTGGAACACACCCATATATATGAATGATGCATGATACATATGTTTAGGAAAGCAGTCGAATAAATCACACTGCTGTAATAATACAGTACTAAACCAAAGTACCAATGAAAAACAATAAAAAAATCCATAGCATCACAATCCATAGCTTGGTCTCATGCTCTCCAGCTCCAAATTCAATCAAAAACCTGAAGTTTAATGGCACTTTCCCTTATCTGTACATGCAACAACATATTCTGTTTGGGACCAAAAGCATGGCCCAAAAGGGTGTGTTACTAAATCCCAGTAGGCAACCCCCACAAGATTTGTGCCTAACAGTCAGTGAATATACACCAGGTATGTACTGAAAATAGTAAACAAGGAAGTACTCATTAGTAAAAATCCACATTTTCAAAGCATTCAAACCACTACATAACATGAAAAAGCTAAAAAAAGAAGATCACTAAAACAGGTAAACCTATGGGAAGTACCCATAGCCTATACCCTCTGTCCTACCTAGAAACACAAGCACATAACTAAATCACAATTGTAACCCTATGGGATGTACTCACAACCTATCCCATCTGGTCCTACCTAACAAGTACAAGTAACCTTCTGCGAATACACTCAGTCTAACCCCTATGGTTCAGTTTAAGCATAGACTCTCTGAGTATGCACTTGCCATCAATTCCTCATATAGTCTCATATCGGTAACTAAAGGGGATCTAGGGATTCACTTACATCACATTCCCTCTATGGACTATGTCAAGGAACTACATACACTCTGAGGAAGCACTCATCATCAATTCCCCATGTGGTCTCACATCATAAGTAAAACAGACACTTAGAGAAGCCCTCAAGGTCCATTCTCCCTATGGTCTATACATCAGGTTCTCACTACACTATTTATGTCAGGAAAGTATTGCAGCACGTATCGGCCAAAGAAGACCTCATGAAATAATTTTCTAGTAGTCTAAAACATATATGCACATTAGATCAACATTCCCACCATCCTACAACTAGGCATGGGAATGTAAATAGAATCCTAATAGGCACACTAGACCCAAGGCTCAAAACATGGAAAACATGCATATGAAAACACATCCAAAGCATAGAAATTGACCTTATTCACATTCAATTAACCTCTAATTAAGCATAAAATCATAGCATGAAAAAAATAAGGATAAAAAGGTAAACACGAAATACCATGTTTAAGGGTATTGGGAGAAATTTCACATATAATTCAAAGAATCCAAACGAAATGTCACAAGCCAACTACCTCACTGCTAGGAGATAAAAATAGTTAAGTCTCTGGGCTTGAATCACCTTAGAACTCCAAAGATCTACAAAAAACTCTAAACCATTTAACAAGGGATAACATGAGAAGGAATAAGAATTGGGAAATGAAGCTCAATCCAACGAGAGAACATACCGAGGTGATCTCAATGAAATCAAAGGTGGTCCAATCGATGATCAGATGATTTGTCGGGTGCTCGGAGGAAGATCACTGCCATACATGGAGATCTTGGCTGAATGAGACCTAGAAGGAGAGATTTCTAGTGATTAGACGCGACCCCGGTACGTTTAATGAACAACAATACATGGAATGTACTTTCCTTTTCCTTATCATACATTAGGCGGCATCCAGGTCACCCCACACGGCCGTGTGTGTGGCCATTACATGGTGTGTACTCATAAAGTACATGACATGTACTTCAAAAATTTTCATAATTTACTCTTCTTATAAAAAATGACCAGAAAAGAAAAACAAACCTGAAAATAAGGTTCATGTTCTTACATACTTACCCTCTTAAAAAATTCATCCTTGGATTTTTTAGCATGGTGGCGTGGATGAAGAAACCCCGAACAACGCTGGCCACAATGCTCATATATTAGCCTCCCTCTCCAATGTCTCATCCTGTACTCACCTTTGCTACCATAGAACTCATACGAGAGGAATAGACCGGCCAATGATACCCTTCATATTGTTATTGAATATCCAGATAGGATGCTACTAGAACGACGCATCCACTTGCAACTCAACCTCCTCAGGTTCAAAGACATGAGACAGGTCTGAAAAGTAATGTCGAAGGAGAGAAACTTGAAAAATGTCGTGCATAGACCAGTACCTCTGAGGTAACAAAAACCGGTAGGCAACCAGCCCAACACTCTCCAACAACTAAAATGACCCAATGTACCATGGAGAATGCTTACCCTGTCTCATAATCCTCCTGTGTCCCAACCTTAGTGTAACGTGCTGGAAAACCTGTCCCCGACCTCGGACACCGTAGGTCATCTCTACTAATTAGTATAAGTCTTCTATCGAGACTTCGTAATATACCTCCTCTTATGAATCAACTCTATCTGTTCTGTAGTCTCCTTAATAGGACAAGGTCCCAACAAAGCTTCCCTTCCTGCCTCCAGCCAACATAAGGGTGATCAACATGGTCTATCGTACAAAGCCTCATAAGGTTCCATCTGAATAGTTTCTTGAAAATTATTGTTGTGGGAAAACTCTAAAAGAGGTAAGTGCTTATCCCAAGAACCCCAAAAATCTAGGATGCATGCTTTGAGCATGTCCTCAAGCACCTGAATCATACACTCCGATTGGCCATCTATATGGGGGTGATAAGTTGTACTCAAAAGTACTTGTGTACCCAATTCCTTCTGAAGACCCTGTATGTCCTGAGAAGTAAAATGATCATCCCTATCTGAAATAATGGAGTGTGGAACCCCATGTAGATGTATCATCTAACAGATGTACAAATGTCCTAACTCATCATCACCAAAAATCACCTTGATCAGTAGGAAGTAAACAACCATCGTGAGTCTATCAATGACAACCCAAACTCCATCATTCCCTCGAGGAAACCTCGGAAACCCTATCACAAAAACTTTTGCGACATCATTCCATGTCCATTTGGGAATTAGTAATTACTGCAAAATCCATATGAGTTGCTGATGCTCCTCCATCACCTACTGACAGGTGGAACAACTCATGAAAAAACCAGTTACATATCTCTTCATGCCTGGCCACCAATACTTGTGTTTCAGATCACGATACATTTTGGTGACACCAGGATGAACTGCCCAAACTGAGTAATGAATGTCCCGCATCAATTCCTCTTGTGTGTTTACTGGCTCCCATACACATCCCTGGAAATGCAAGATCTCATCCTTTCCTATGGTCTATCCAGGAATATGGTCATCTCCTGACACGCTCCCATTTAGGAAAAGGCCTTCTGAATCTAATAGCTTACTCATTCGCACTCAATCAAGAAGAGTAGAGGTAACAACCACAAAATAATGAAAAGTATGTCATTTTCTATAATGCACCTTCAAATGCATCTCAGAGAACAAAGCCATAATCTTCCACTCACTACTCTCCTCTTGAACTACCTGTATCTAAGTCCTCATACTCAACACATGACCCTTTACGTGGCCCTTCCTAGGCGTATAGGCAAGCTCAAAGTCATAGGACTAAAGATACTCAACCAACCTTCGTGGTCTCAAATTCAGATTACACCAATTGAAGATGTACTTGAGACTCTTATGACTGGTGAAAACCAAAAAATGCACTCCCAGTAGTTAATGTCTCTAATAGTGTATGGTGTGAACAACTACTACAAACTCGAGATCGTGCGTCGGATAATTCCTCTCATGTGGCCTCAACTGCTGAGACCCGTACGCAACGACTCGTTCTCCCAGCATATCCATAGATCCCATCCCGATATCTGATGTAACACAGTAAACAGTATAAATCATTCCTGGCTATTGCAAGACTAGTATCAGGGATGATGTCAGTCTCCCATTCTGCTCTTGAAATTCGGATTCGGATGAATCTGACCGCAAGAACTTTTTACCCTTCATGGTCAGACCCGTCAGTGGTGTTGCTAACTATGAAAAGTTCTCTATGAAACGTCTGTTGTAATGCCCCAAATGATAAAGGGTTAAATTAATAAATGATATGACTCATGTCAACAATGTGAACATTTCTTTTCGAGAGCCTTTTTGATTATAACTCCATAGTGAAGCATTCCTTGCCTGGGTTAGTGATCAGGATGGGTGACATTATAAGAAATTTTTTCAGGGTGTGTGTGAGTGAGGACAAAAGCACACTCAAAAGGACATGTGTTGGCTTGTGGGGCAGTCATTAGTCAGATAACCCAATCAGGCACATGGGTGGTACCTAGGATGGGGCCCATGTGTCTGCGGGGCAACTCGTGGGTGGGGCCCAGTTGTTACAATTAGTATTAGAGGTGGTTCCCAGTCTTAAGTGCATTTCACTGCCTGGGTTGAGATGTAGGGCCCACGACGAGGGCATTGTTCCCTAAAGGGGGGGGGGGGGTGATTGAAACTCCCCCAAATGATAAAGTGTTAAATTAATAACTGAAATGAATCATGACAACAAGGTTCACCTTCCTTTTCAGGAGCCTGTTTGATTAGAACTCTATAGTTAAGAATGCTTGTCCTGGAGTAGTTATCAGGATGGGTGACCTTCTGGGAAGTTTCTCAGGGTGTGTGTGAGTGAGTACAAAAGCACATTGAAAAGGAAATGTGTTGGCCTGTGGGGAAGTCAGTAGTTAGATAACTCGTTTAGGCACGTGGGTGGGAGCTAGGATTCACCCCACGTGTCTGTGGGGTAACTGGTGGGTGGGGCCTAGTTTTCACATCTATATTATCCATCCAGCACTAGAAAACGTCATACCTCCAAAATGTTCTTCGGCTGATCCCAAGAAACTACTACTATAACTTTTTCTGGGTCTGATGACACTCCTGTCTCTGAGATAACATGACCAAAGAAGTGAATCTGATCCACCCATAACTAGAATTTTGATAGCTTAGCATAGAACAGATGCTCTCTCGGTGTACAAAAAACAATATCAAGATGGGTTGCATGGTCATGCCGTGTGTGAGAGTACTCCAATATTTTTTCCATGAAGACCACCAAAATGAAATCCAGGTATGGATGGAATACTCGGTTCATCAGTTCCATGAAAACTACATGTGTGTTCGTGTGACCGAACAAAATAACCATATACTCGTATAGAGAATTCCTACTATGGAAGGCTATGAGAGGTATATCAGATGGTCTAATGTGCAACTGAGTATAACCTGACCTCAAGTCAATCTTCAAGAACACTCGGGCACCATAAAGCTGGTTAAACAGATCATCAGTCCTAGGCAATGGATATCAGTTCATGACCATCAACTGGTTTATCTTCGGGTAATCCACAAAAAGCCTAAGGGTACCGTCTACCTTCTTCACAAAAAGGATAGGCGAAACAGAAGGAGAAGTACTGGGTCGGATTAAACTTATTTCCTAAAACACCTCCAAAAACTTCTTGAGCTCTTTCATCTCTAGTGTAGCCATCATATAAGGATGAATGGACATTGGTGCTGCTCCTGGCACAACCTTAGTAAGAAAGTCCACCACTAGCTCCGGAGGAAAACCTGAAAATTCCTCTAGAAGGACATCCCTGAAATGATCCACTTCTAGAGGAATGTATATCTATGAAGTCCACTGGTTATATTGATATAGACTAGCAATTTGGGCTTTAACTCCTCCCAACCCTTGATGCTTGGGTCCCACTCTGCTCCCCTGGACACCCCATTCACCCTTATGAAGAAACGATATGCCTTCTAGTGATGTGAAACTCTCCCAACGATGATAATAGTCAAAGACTATCGGGAAAGGAAATAACCAGTCCATTATGAGAATGAAATCATAGCCTGTCATCTACAGGACATAAAGGTCCCATAGGAAGTAAAACCCAAGAACCTCTAGAGGGCACTCCCTGTAATGACGTACATGAGCCATTCTAGTCCCTAACAGAGTGTTTAGTGTCAAGATATCGTCAGAAGAAAAGATATAGAGTCCAAGGCTCTCCAAAACTTAAAAACAGTTATAGAAATAGGTATACCATGTATCGAAAGGAGTAGAAGATAAAACTAAGGCTACTAAGATCGTCCCTCAAATGGTAGATGTTCCGAGAACCTTCTCCTACTAGGTCTGCTCCATTAAGAAATTCTGGCTTACACCGCAGCCCTGTGAGCATGCATGAATGCTCTGAGATGCTCCACCCTGATGTCGCTGATGGACCAACGACTATCCACCATGGCCATGACCTCACCTGAACGACTATAAGAACCCTAGTTCCAAGACTGGTGAAAAACTAGTGGTGGTGCTCTTGAATGAGGAGCCATAGAAGAACCCATGCCACCAGCTACTGGTGAGAAGATCTGATAGAAGCGCTGAAGGTGACCCATATTACCGCATGATCGGCACTCAACTGGTTTTCATGGGCAATGTGGACTCATATGCCCACTCTTCCCATGCTGGTAGCACACCACCTAGATACTAGAAGGTTTCTCTCTCCTCCTCGGGTCTCCACACGTGGACTCCTTATGACACATCCTGCTGTCAGTAGAAGGAATAATAACTCCATATGTCGAGTCTCCGTAGCTCACAACTCTATAATCCCTCAGATTATGCTCTATGATCAACTCTTGTTTGACTATAGAAGTGATAAAAGTGAACCTTATGATGTTCACATACGATCTGATGTTTCCCCTTAGACCATCCTTGAAAATCCTTGCCATGAATAACTGATCACCTCATGAAATAAGCGTGAAGCGTTGTATCATGGTAAAACAATAAGAATACTCCATGATAGAAAGAGTTCCCTGATCTAAATACATGAACTCTTGGTCTTGATCGGCCCTCAAGGTCTCCAGATAGAAGTTGTCAAAGAATATGAACTGAAACTCATCCCAGGACATGACTTGTTAGAGTCCAACCTATGAGATCACATCCCTCCATATCTTGTAGTAATCCCATTGCATATACATAGAGATATTGACCCTCATATTTGGAATCATGTCTAGATGCTTGAATATTATCAGCGTGGATTCTAGCCATCACTCTGCCACCTGAGGTCCTCCATCCCCTATGAAAGTGGGAGGATGCTACTATTGAAAGACTCGTGTCAAATCTGCCGTCGACGGTGCCAGAGAAGGTGATTCCTGAAAAGTATGCATCATCCTCAATAATCCCTCCCAGAACTGTGCATCATCACCTGTGTCAAGTATAACAGTTGGTGCAAAAACGTGCATGACAAGAGGATTTTATGGAAGTCCTTCGTCTACAAGATCTGGTGTCTGATCACTGCTTTGAAACTGACATACAACTAGAGGACTTCTTAGTAGCATGACTCTACAAATTCAAGTGCACACCTAAGATTAATATTATCAAGGATAAAAAACTACATGCTCAATAAGGGAACATGAGAAATAAAGCATTCACGTTTTACAAAACAAGACTACAGGGTGTGTACAATTCCAACACGACGTGTTCCCTTAAGCTATTCACATGGGCATGTACTTTTTCCAAAACTGGTCGTGTAACACCCAAACCACACGGTGTGTTTTCCTAACACATGTTATATACTTGAATCCTCATTCCCTGACAGAGTCATTTTACACGGATAAGCCACATGGATCATCTAAGACAAGACCACATGGTGTGTTTACAATAGGCACAGTTTGTACAAGTTAAGATTCATCTGGCCCATGTTGTTATTGGAATAAACTAACACACGAATCACACTACATGGCATGTTCTAGATGGAAAAAGAATGTATGTGGAAGGATAACAACGACCCATGTTGTTCGTGACACGGCCGGGTACCTCGGTTAGACAACATGGTGTGTTCAAGGCTGACACAACATGTGTAGCTTAAGGTTTATCCATCCTTATTGTTAGTCAGACAAGTGGACACATGGTCAACACTACATGGCATACACAAATGGTAGACAATGTTTTCCCACCAGAATTTCCCAATTCTCTATCTCTGCTCACATGGCATATGACACGGTTAGATACTACTCCGCGTGTACTTAAGAAAAACAGTTTCTTCCCAAACAGAGAACACATGGTGTGTATTTAACATTACATGTCGTGTATTCTGGGTTTTTCTAGACAGTAAGCCTCAGCAACAACTCCAATATGCAGAAAACACTAAAACAAACATTGAAACTGCCAAATTCTAATATGTGATTGACCATTCTCCCCTCGAATCAACGTTTGACATCTTATATATGTTATAAAAAGTAAAACAAGTCAATGATAAAATAAATTTTGGTAGATGAGGGATAATAACACCTCAATAACCAATGTTTGGTGTTTACTTAAATAGAACCCCACACAAACAATACTCTATCATGTTGTATGTATTTTATCAAGGCATCTCTCATAGCATCATGTATTTTCAACACATTATCTATCACAACAACAGGAAATCACTAATTCATCCTAGATGGCTGGGAAAAAATGTATGACATGTGATTTCTCGAAAGTGCCTATATGATGAATGATATGGAGTACCCTCATCTCATCATCTTGAGACATAAATTGAACCTCAATAACATCTACGGTAATATCAAAAAACATGTGAGTCACCCAATGGTGAAAATCAAATCAACCGTAAAATTGAAAAACCAAAAAACATGCAATATACGAGGTAATTTGAATTTTCCCTATACACGGGTTAGCTACCCCTGGACACAACTTGTTACCATGTACATATTCTGTCCTATCCATGACTATAGGCTCCAAATAGTATGTCAAGAATAAAGGAATTAATATAATACCACTTTGTAACATCCCGATTCCGGAAGATGCCTAGAGACAAACCATACTCGGTTGGTCACATGGCCTCATGTTCATTTCCCCAAACCCCAGAGGCTACTGACTAGTAGTAAGGGCCTTGGGTGTGGTATTGGGGAAACAATTCCCTCATTTTCCGAGTAAAATAGCAGATGTAAGAAAAATATACAATTGAAGAAGTAGTAATAATCCATAAATGTGTAAATAATGAAAGAATACAAATAATAAATTGGAGAACACACATATATATATGAACGATTCATGATATATAAGTCTAGGAAAGTATCCATACAAATCACAATGTTGGAATACAACAATACCAAACTGATGTACCAATGAAAAACAGCAAACTACTCCACAGCATTACAAGCCATAGCTTGGTCCGATACTCTCCATCTCCAAAGTCAATCAATAACCTAAAGTAAAAGGGTGCGTTCCCTTCTCTATAACTACTATAATATAATCTGTTTGGGCCCAAAATCATGGCCCAAATAGGGTGTGAGACTAAGTCCAAGTAGGAAACCACCAGGGGATCTCTGACTAACAGTCAATGAATATTTGGTAGGTAAGTACTGAAAACAGTAAACAAGGAAGTACTCAGTAGTAAACAATCCACAGTTTCATAGCATTCAAACCACTACATAACATGAAATAGCTAAAGAAAGAATATAACCACAACAGATAACCCCATGGAATGTACCCACAGCCTATCCCCTCTGGTCCTACTTAGAAACATAAGCATGAAACTAAAGCACAAAGGATACCCTCTGGGATGTACCCACATTCTATCCTATGTGGTCCTACATACCATGTGCAAGAAACCCTCTAGGAAGTACACTCAGTGTAACCCCTTTGGGTCAACTTAATCATAGAATCTTTGAAGAATCACTCGCCGTCAATTCCTCCTATACTCTCATATTGGTAACTAATGGAACTATAGGGAAGAACGTACGTCACATTCCCTCTGTGGCCCGCGTTGTGGAACTACAGACACTTTTAGGAATCACTCAATGTCAATTCCTCATGTAGTCTCACATCATAAGTAAAATAGACACTCTAGATAAGCCCTAAAATTCCATTCTCCCTATGGTCTATACACCAAGTTCTCACATCCTTGTGTAATTCAAGCAAGTATAGTAGATTGTATCGGCCAAAGCAAACATCATGAACTCTGTGGCTAGCAGTTTGCAGCATATCAGCATGTCATACCAAAAGTCGTACCATCCAAACACTAGGAATGGGAACATAAACATCATCCTAACATGCATACTTTACCCAAGGCTCAAAACAAGAAAAAACATGCATGGGAAAACACATACGAAGCATAAAAAATAACCCTATTCATATTAAATTAACCTCTACTAAAGCATACAAACATATTAGGCTAGGAATATGTCTAAAATGGTAAACACACAATACCTTGTTCATGTGTATTGGGAAAAATTGAACATATAATTCAAATACTCTCAACGGAAAGGCACAAAACACCTACCTCGGTGCTGGAAGATCATGATAACTGGGTCTTGCGGATTGAATCACCTTATAATACTGGAGATCTATAGATACTTCTAAACCATTCAATATGGGATAACATGAGAAGGAAGATGAATTGGGAAACTGATCTCATACAGAAGAGAGAACAAACCAATGTGATCAAAACACAATCGATGGTGGACGAATCAGAGATCAGATGCTCGGTTAGGGGCACGATAAACGATCGTGGTCGTATGAGGAGCTCTCAGCCGAAGGTGACCTAGAAGAAGATATTTATAGAGTTTAGACATGACCCTGGTATGTTAAATGAACAAAAGAAAATACCTTGTATGTTTTTTGATGTACGCAGTGTGTACTTGAGTTTTCCATACTCTACTTCAGTGGCCTCAAGGTCACCTCACACGGCCATGTGTGTGGCCATTATAAAGCCAGAACATGGCTACCTGTAGAAACTGAGTACACGGCGTGTACTCATAAAATACACGGCCTGTACTTTGAAAATTTCTAGAATTTCCTCTTTTTTTTCTAAAAAACAACCTGAAAAGGAAAACATACCTAAAAAGAAGGTCTGGGTTCTTACAGACACATACATAAGAATAGGTAATAATTTTATTATGAGAAAACCCAATAATGACTTCAATTTAAGATTTGATAAAACCCAATCATTTACACCCTTACAGATGTGAATAATCCCAATGATGTTCATGCTTCATTATCTCATGAGATATAAAAGGTTTACCAATACATTCGAGGGATATATATGATCCCAATGATCTAGTCCATTCATTTATTTTCAATATTTATCAATAATATATCAAATATTTTAGAAACTA
This sequence comes from Viscum album, assembly GCA_963277665.1. Lineage (NCBI taxonomy): Eukaryota > Viridiplantae > Streptophyta > Magnoliopsida > Santalales > Viscaceae > Viscum > Viscum album. The sequence continues at coordinate 423,319,775 of OY728139.1, read as the reverse complement.
TGTACTGAGAATGGCTTTCATAATATTTTATAATATTATAAAATAAAATCATCCCTAAAATTAGATCAATTAATAGAAAAAATCATGCAGCGGAAAAAGTACTTCATAAGATAATTTATAGGGCAATTCCTGATAAATAGATCTATATTCAATACATATTCTGGATTAAAATTGGAAAATGGAATTGAAATATAAATGGGTTTTAACAAAAATTTAATAACATTCTCTTAAAGAGAAAATTTTACGAGTTGATTTTAAAAGATCATTTTTTGTAGTTCTCATGAGGGGATTTTTTTCAAAAATTATTATTAAATAAATACTAACCAAAGGATACATGAAATATACATAAGTATTATCTATATGAAATTTGTATTGGAATATAAATTTTTTGATTGTGAATTGTAAAACCTTTTTAATATTTAAAAAGTACATTATAGAAAAATAAATCATAAAAAGGATCATAAAACATTTATTGGAAAATGGGTAATTTAAAAACTAATATCACAGAAATATATGAGTTTTAAAATAATAAATTAAAATATTTTTTGGAAGTAAATAATTTATACATGTTAGATAAAAAGCATTCACGATAGAATTTGAATTATTCTTAACAATAAGAATTTTTTACTAAATAAATAAATCCATCAATAAATAATATTTTTATGAGAAAACATAAATTATATGGATAGATATATTGAGTACCATATTAAGTAAATAAATGGAATAATATAAGAAATATTTTATAACATATTCATGGGAGAAAACCAATAACATAATGAAAATGATCTTGAGTGAACAATATGCATATAATCTTTAAAACTATGATGTAAGAATCATTTAAAAATGATATTATGAGAAATAAATTTAAATACATAAAAAATAAAGTGTAAATAAAATTTAATACAATCTCATGATAAAATTAACTCAACATAGAAGAATAATGTTCTTGAAGAAACACTATAACTCCAACAATAGAAATTGAGTAATGAATACCATTAAAACATTGGTATTTATTGAATAAAATTTACATGGAATATAGAGCATATGATTTATTTTTAAATCTGATAAATTAAATTAAATTATTATAAAAATACAAAGGGTATTATATACACGAAAAAAAATTAATTTTTTTAAAATGGCATTTGTTCCAAAGAAATAAATTTGAGATGAGAAAACCTTACCTTGGATTGATGCGTGGTTGAATGTACAATAACCTCTTGTATATTAAAAATAAATATCATAATCAGTTATTTTATAACCCTATTCATATCAATTAGATTTTATTCACATAATTTATAATCATTATCTATATATATGTTAGTTTTTATAGTTTTTTTTCATCATCAGGTGTTAATAATTTTATTTGATTCATGAAATTTTCATAATGGCGATATGGATTAAATATATTTGATAAAAAATCATAATTATAATATTATTTGATGTACTATATTAGATGTTTTATAATTATTTGTAAATTTATAATTTCATTCCATGAGATATTTAGTTATAATTCATGAAAATGAAATCAATGATAAACTTGTTTCAATAATGTTTAACAAAAAAGTGGTATATTAATAATGTGTTTAATATTACACACCAAACATTTTATGGTATGTTTTTATTAAATAATTTCTACTCATTAGATAGAATAAATTTCATGAAACACTAAGCCTCTATGAATCAAAACATTTTTATTTATTTCACAATGTCATAACCAATCTATTGAACCAAAATTTTCCACTTCCGTATTTTGAATTTCCAAAAACTGTCATCTACAGTTGTGATCAGTATGTTATTAAGAGTCTGACCGAACAAACATGTTTTTTTGATGAATAAAACCATACCATTGTTAATAGTATTATGAATTGCAATATTACCGTTTTTAATCATAAATCATACAATAATATTATTTTTTTTAAGGTCATAAGGTAATCAGATGTTGACTGATTTTTCAAGATGTTAAAAAATGAGTTATAGATTTAAATTGTAATTTTAAAATAAATTATGATTTTATTTTAAAATAAAATCAATTGTATATATATAATTATTTTCAAAAAATGGATTTCATTTTTTCAATTCTACACAGTAAAAAATGGTTAGGGTGAATTTTTTGAATTTTTCTGAAATTCTTGAATTTTCTATTTATAGTCAAATACAATAAATTATGATAAATGGTAAACACTTGTTTTACTACATCATATGTGATTTAAGGTATTTTTAATCCCACTTCATTTGAAATCACATGAATTTATTACTACTCGGGGTCATATGAATCAATATTATACATATTCTTGAGTAAAAATATTAAAATATGGATTAAAATAATGTAAAATACCTCCTCTGATCCACTATAAATACAAACCTCATTCCCTTCTCCCTCCCAAACCACTCAACCATTGAGCCTTACCGAAGTTATTAAAAATAAATCCAAAGATCTCTGCCCACATCCAAGATCAACTGGTATCACCAGAAGTCCAAAAAACAATGTCTTTAAGGAGATTTTAACAGAGGAGTACTCAAGGGGTGAACCTCCCTTCCTTTTTCTTTCAACTTTATTTTCATGTTCCATTCTTTTGATGAACACTCCTCACCTACACACATCCAAATGATATGATAATTCCATTACAATACATGTAAGGTAATTTTATTATACTAATTTAATATTTCATCAACATCTATCTTTTCCCCCTCCTCTAACAGTAAATGTCAAAAGAGAGTCTGAGATGTGCTAATTTATCACATTCATGGAAGACGAGTAATAAATTGTTATTATTATACTCAATACTAGTAATGAAACCAATTTAATAGTTGAAAAAGATCATATTATATTTATTTTACCTTATTGAATGTTCTATAATCGTTACATACTCATAATATAAAATAATAATTCAAAATAGTTCATTATGTACAAAACTGCCAAGTTAATCCAAGTGTTTATAATTAACTTTTAATAGATAAGTCACCATCATGGTATATAACTCAATATAATAATAAGATCATTTATATATCTGTAATGTAACCAATAATATATATTTACAATTATGGATGTTTAACCACATTTCAATAAAACATTCATTCATGAATACAAGTAAACCAATCTTGAAAACCAAGGAAGAAAATGATTCCAAATCAATAAAATTGAACCTCTTAAACCCATCAACAAGGCCATAAATTAACATAATAAGGTTATAATAAATAAATAAAATTTACTGTAGGTCATGAACATATTAATTAATGAATCTAAACATGATTATTCAGGTCATTAATATCAATCAAGAACACATTCATGGATAAAGTAAGGGGTTTATTATCTCACTTTTAATTCGGTGAGATTTTGATTTTTTGCAATATATTTATTGTATGTTGTGTATGTGTAGTAATATTTTCTATGTAATATAACTATTATATTTATATTAATATAATTTTAGGATTCATTCGGTTATTATTAATCTTTGGACATACGATTCAATTGATTGCATTGTGGTAAGGAACATGGTCTCAATTACCATTTCATTGATACTTACTTAGTATTCAGCACAAAATATTTTTTATGTTCTATATATAATGCCCCATTGAGTTAATTTTTAATTTTTAATTTTAATTATTTTAAATATCTATTTTCATGTTCCATGGATATGATTATTTCTTTAACCCTTGTACCATTTCACATATGATGTCGGTTTTGAATGCTACTTTATCTAAGGAAATATAAATGAATCTATATCCTCTACTCAATATGAATATATAAAATGTAATTATTTTTGTATTAAATATTTTTATAAAGAATGATATTTACTGGATGTGATAAGAGAGGCCCTCTATGGCCCCCGGATGCATCGATAGGTCTCATGAGACAAATCAGTTCCCGGCAAACCCTTCGAGTTTGTTTCCAAAACAAATTATGATTGATATCTACCCACATTATTAAACCATTTAGATGGTATAGGGGTATCCTGTTCTAAATATATGACATCTAACTAATACTAATTCTCATTATTCATTATCAGTTATTACTATCCAATAGGTTTTAATCGTGATAAAATATATAGATGGAGTTTCATTATTACTTTATTAATGTCATGTGTTTTTTATTGATTCACCATTCCATATTGTCTATGAAAAATTTATTATTCATAAATTATATGTGATTCATTATTCCACTTTTTTAACCCTTACATTAAATTTTAGCTCACCCCTTTCATTTATTTATATTTTATAGGTTATTAGGAGTAGACTGTTTATTGTGTTCTCGTGGATGCATTTTATTAATTTTTGTTATGTATTGTATATTTTAACCTTTAAAAATTTAATATAAGTTACATGTATTTTCTAGTTTTTTTCATACTACTAAACTAATCAATCCTTCAGGATTTCATTCCTTCTAATCATGTTAATGTAATAATTAATGCACCAGCTCTGTGCACCTGTGGTCAGGGCATTACAGTTGGATTCAGAAAATATTTAGAAGAGAACTTGAAAAATAAATTTAGAAAACATAGATTAGTGACCAAACCATTAAGATCATCTTTTATGATAAAAAACAAGAAAATCCTGGAATTTCGGTAAGGAATATATTATGTAAATATTTCTGGGAATGACATCACTGTATGGATACTACAAGTGGATGTGTTTCTGGAACATATATATCTAAGAGAGAAAACTCCGACAAGGAGTTTTGGGATTGACTAAGGGTATCCTAGTACACTACAATGAGACTTACTGTGAACCTGGTTTGACACACTCGGGGGATATTCTTAGGAGAATTCACATTTTCTTTTGAAACAATTATAAATGATTTAAAATTAAATATAAACAATGTTTATGATTATGATAATAGTTTTGAATAAAATTTCATAATATATAATGTATTTTTAGTTAGAAATTATCCAATATGACCTAATTTAGTGTATTTTATTGTTTAGTTATGCTTCATAATCGAATAAAGGGAATCAATTCCCACAAACAGTGTAGGGATTTTCCCAATGAGCAAGTCAACACAATCAGTGTTGTAGCATATCAAATTAGGACCATTTTGGGACAACATAATCATGAATTATTGAATAACCATGATACACCTTCATTGGATCATTTCATGTGCTATAATCCCCTATATTTTAGTGGGTATACTAATCTGGTGGTAACTGAGCACTGGATCGAGTCCCTTGATATGTTATTTCTATCATTAAAATGAAATGAATGTGGAAAGGTGTCACTTATAATATATTTCTTCAAGGGTTATATTGATCAATACTGGTCCTTAATCCATAATACCATGATGGAAGAACCAATAAATTATATTCAATGGATAACTTTGAAGGAAATATTCTTCGGCAATATTTCCCACGTGAATAATGAACTGAAATTAAGAGGAAATTCCTTATCCTAAAACAAAGGGAAGAAGAGAGTGTTGCAAAGTATGAGGATAAAATCACAATATTAGCTATGTATGATATAGATTACATATGTGAATTTTTATAAATGATTCATAATTTATTTGATGGTCTTAATCCATGTCTTTTAAGGTCACCTGCTTCTCAATCATTTTCATCAAATAATCAAATTGTATTATGTTCCATCAAAATAGAGATGGAATTTTCTAAATCAAATTTGCTCGAGGAAAATCAAGATAAGAAGATGAATTATAATAACTATTTAAACTATTTACTTCCAATTAATAATAATGTAAATAAACAATTTCCATTATTTTAGATTTATTGAAATATTTGTCATGGGAAATGTTTTAAAGGCATGTGAGTTTTCTATAAGTGTGAAGAAAAGAGTCATCGATCTAGTGATTGAAAGAGGAAGAGAAAAATCAATGATGTTCAATTCTAAGTTGTAGATATATGGGGAAATTTTCAATTAAGTGTCCTAATATCCATGAAACATTCTATTATAAAGTCCATGAGAGAAACATAAATCTTATGCCATTACAACCATGGAAGTTGAAGTTCCTAATGATTTAGTGGAATGTATATTAATTGTTCCATAAAACATATCTAATTATTTAATTTATTATAGATCATCACATTCATTAATATCTTCCGAGTTTCCTCAGAAAATTTGGCATGTACAATTTTATATCATAAAGGAGTTGTCAGTCAAAACTCTTATAGGATGTATCATTGCAACAAATATGATTTGATTGGTCCCCCTAATGACACCTAAACGTGATTTATTTTCTCTCTTTATCATAATAGAAGGGATTGAATTTGATATAATACTCTATATGAATTTGTGGTCAAATTTTGATGCAAATATTTATTGCAAGAAGATGGATGTTACAATTTCTAATAATGATTTAGAATCTCTTATCAATAGTGCAGAAGCCCCACAATATGATTATCATCTAGATCCTCCCCTAACATCTCTACTTAATGAAATTCATGGAGTGGAAGAGAACAAAATATCTATGGGTGAGGAAATAAATATTGAAATTGAAGATGTACGTATTTTGTAAGAATTCATTGATGTATTTCTAGAGGATTCACTTATACATCCCCTAGAGCGGGGTGTTGATTTCTCTATTGATATATTTCCTATTGAAAGAAATATATCAAAGACTCCATGTATAATTTTCATTATAGAATTAGGGTATCTGAAGAAAAAACTAGAGGAATTGACCGAAAAAGGATTTATTTGACAAAGTTTTTCTCCATGGGGATTTCTTTTCCACCATGTTATGTAGAAAGATGAATCCATGAGGTTATTCATTGATTATAGGGAAACAATTATATTAAAATAAATCACACATCTCCTCTTCGACACATTGATGATTTAGTGGATCAACTTATTGTATCCCGATATTTTTTGAAGATTGACCTTTGATCTGGATATCATCTTCTGTTTGTGAGGAACGATTATATTTCAAATACATTATTTCAAACCAGTTATGGGCATTACATGTTTATAGTAATGACTTTTGGACAGACTAGAACACCTTCTATTTTCAAGGATCTAGTCAATATATTTTTCAAGTAATATATTTGATGACTTTTTTGTGGAATTTATCGATGATATCATTGTATACTCCGAAAGATACAAATAGAATGAGAATCACAAGTGGATTATTCTGAAAACTCATAGAAAGAATGAATTATATGGGATGTTTATATAGTGTGAATTTTGGTTTCAATCAGGTTCATTTATTGGCCATATTGTATCTAAGGATAGACTCATATATGGATTTCTGAAGAAAAAGAAAATCCATGAACGTCCCAAGCCAATGAACATAATTGAGCTCCGTAGTTTCATTGGATTAGCTGCTTACTATCTGTGTTTCGTTCATAATTCCACCTGACTAGATAACACGATAAAAAAGATAAAATGTAAAGGTGTTATGTTTGTATGGATGATTGAATGTAAAAAAGTCATTGAATAATTGATTGGAATACAATTAAATGATTCAATTTTGGCTCTTCCATCTTTAAATGGTGGATTTTTGATATAAAGTGATGCATCAATGAATGGTTGGATTGTTTCCTTGTGAAAAATGATAATGTTATTTCTTATCCATCAATATAGTTGATGACTAATGAGAAGAATTATTCTACTCATTATCATGTGTTAGGATCCGTAATCATTGCTCTGAACATAGGGAGACATTATCTCTACGGTGAATGATTTGCGATATATATGGATTAGAAGAGTTTGAAATACAGTTTTACATAGAAATAACTCAACATAACGAAAAGGAGATGGCTCGAGTAACTCAGATAATATGTTTTTTCAATACTCTAAGTTGAAGAATGGAAAATAAGTTGGAATATTCATTAAGCGTGAAATATGATGGACTTCTGGCCCAAATGAGGATTGAGAGAGATCCTATATTAATGTATCTACTGAATATTGATATGGGAATTATTATAGAAGGGGAAACAACTTTTCTCTTGAAATGATTGCTAAACTATCATTACTAGAGGAGATAAAAAGCACACAATATGATGATGTAAATCTAAAAATTAAAATTAAAGCTGTTAAGGATGGAATATTGGTAGACATTGTGTTTGTGAATGGAGTTCAGAAATTTTGGAAGAGGTTATGCATTCCATTAGTACCTGAGTAAAAAATGGAATTATTAGATGGTGAAAATAGATATAATTTCTCTATACACCATGATAGGAAAAAAGATGCATATAAATATAATGAAAATTTTTGTGGGATTAAATTAAGTGAGAAATTTCCGAAAATGTGTCAAGGTGCCTATTTTGTCAATAAGTGAAGGCTGATAGAAAACAACCTAGAGGGGTCATTCAACCTCCTACTATTCCTATGTGGAAGAGGAATGATATTAGGCTGGATTTTTTCATAGTACTATAGATGAAACCTAAAAATAATGATTCAATATGGATAATTGCTAATCATCTCACAGAATCAGCACATTTCATTGCTATAAGATAGGATATTCCATTTCAGAGACTAGAAATATTTTATATTAATTAAGTTATAAGACTTAATGGCGCACCTCTGTCGATTGTGTCCGATCGAGATCCCCATTTTATGTCGAATTTTTTAAAAAGTATTCAGAAGGCATTAGATTTTGATCTTCATATGAGTAATGATTATCACCACCAAACCAATAGATAGTCTAAAAGGACTATTCAAACATTATAATCCGTGTTGAGATCGTTCTCCCTTGACATTCATAGTATATGGGATAAATACAATCCAGTTGTCAAATTTTCATTCAATAATAGTTTCATTCGAGGATTTAAAAGTATCATATGAATAATTATATTATAATAGGTGATGATATCCAACTTGTTGGGATGAAGTTGGGGATAAGAAACATATAGGATCTGAACGTATCGAAGAGGAAACCGAAAAAGTAAAGAAAAATCATTCCCATATTAAATTTATATAAAGTAGGAAAAATATTATTGCTAAAAACCGGTGTAAGGTTTTGGAATTTCAATAAATAGATCACATCTTTCTAAAATAATCCTTATGTAATGGTGTCTTAAGGTTCATTAAGAAATGGAAACTGATCTCCAAGTACATCAAACCGTAAGAAATTTTATAAAAAATTGTAGTTGTATTTTACCATTTAGTAATGGAACCAAGTCTCTCAAATGTTAATAATGTTTTCCACATGTCATTTTTAATGAAATGAAGACCAGAACCAATGCATGTACACAACTATGATGAAATAGTGATGGAACATTATTTGTCATACTCTGAATAGCATATCAAGATTCTTAACACAAGAGAGAAGGTATTTAAAAATTAGACAACTCAACTAGTAATGGATGTCCAGAGATACAATAAATGGAGGATGCAACATGTGAACCTTATGATGTTATGAAAAAGAAGAACCCGCATCATTTTAATGGAATTTCAACATGAGAAACATCAAGGATGAAATTTCCGATGGTGGGAAGAATATAACACCCCAATCATTTTATCGTATGTCTCTCTTAAATATTTTATATCCATTAGATATCCAATATTTTTTGAATCACTAATTCTCTATGAAACAACCCTTGGTTATTTATTGGGGAATGTCATAACCAAACGATTAATCGTAAATTTTCCAGTTCTTTGTTTTGAATTTCAAAAAACACTAAACTATAGTAGAGATCGGTATGTTATTTGAAGAATAATAGAAACATCATGTTTTTTGATGAATATTAGAATACCCTCATTAATAGTAATATGATCTGTAAAAATATAAATTCATATCATTATTTTATTTTGTTAAGCCTATAAGTTAATGAGATGTTGATTAATTTTTTAAGGTGTTAAAAAATGAGTTACAGATTTAATATTATTATTTTTGAATAAATTATTATTTTATGTTAAAATTTAATAAAAAATATATAGAAAATTATTTTCAAAAAATGGATTTCCTTTTTTAATTCTACACATCATTAAATGTTTATGGTGTATTTTTTTAGATTTTTCTAAAATTATTGATTTTTTTATGAATAGTAAAATATCATAAATTGTGATAAATGATAAATACTTATTTTAATGCATAATATATGATGTAAGGCTGATTTAAGCCCACTTGGTTTGAGCACACAATAAATTTTTACAATTTTTGGTCATATGAATAAAGATAATTCATATATTGAGAAAAAATATTAAAATAATGATTAAAATATTTTAACATCTCTCCTCTCCTCAACTATAAATACCAACCCAATTCCCCTCGTCCTCCCACACAAATCAATCATTGATCCTTAACTATGTTCTAAAACATACCCTTCAAAAGACCTCCCCCCATGTCAAGACCTTCTAGTATCACCAAAATGAATACAACAAAGGATTTATGGGGATTCTCAAGGTGGATTACTTAAGAGGTGAACCTCTATTCCTTTTTCGTTCAACTTTCTTTTCATGTTTTATTATTTTGTTACTCCCTTCTAAAATCCAAACATCAAAATGAAATGATATTTATAGTACCTTACATGAAATAGGATTTTATTTTGATAATTTAATATTTCATCATCATAATTCATTCCCCCTCCTCTTACACTAAAAGTGAAAATAAAATCTAATATGTGTTAATTTGTCATATTCAAGGACAATGAGATATCAATTTCTAATACTATTTTCAAGACCCGTCCTAAAACCATTTTTAATGGTTGAAAAAGATCATAATATAATTATTTTAATTTATTCAATGTTTTCTAATCCTTACACACTCATAATATAAAATAATAATACCAAATAAGTTCGTTATGCATAAAACCACCATGTAAACCAAAGTGTTTGTCATTAACTTTTCATTAATGAGTCACATTCATAATATAATACCCATATAATTTATAATATCACATATATATATATATTAAATATAAATAATAATATATATTTACAATTTTGGATGTTTATCCACATTTCAAAAAAACATACATTCATGCATACAAGTAAACTGGTCATGAAAACCCAAGAAAGAAATGCTTCCAAAAAAATAAAATTGAACCTCTTATACCCTTAAAAAGGAAATGAATGAACCAAATAAGGTTATAATAAATCAATTACATCTGTAGGAGGTCCTGGAAATATTAATTAAAGAAGATAAATGTTATTATTCAGGTCATTAAGATCAATCATGAACACATTCAGGCATGAGGTAAGGGGTTTCTCATCGCACTTTTAAGTCCATGAGATTTCCTTTTTCACCACTTATTTTGTGTATGTGGTGTATGTTTATTGAAATTTGTTATATAATAACATTATTCTATTTATATTCATGGTATTTTGTGATTCATTTGGTTATTATAAATTTTTTTCATATGATTTGACTGATTGTAATGTGGTAAGGGACTTTGTCTAAATTTCCATTTCATTTAAAATTACATTCTATTCAGCACCTAATCTTATTATGTGGTGTATCTACATACCCTTTGAGTTAATTTTTCATTTGAAATTATAATTTTGATAAACATACAATTTCATTTATAATGGTTATGATTATTTCTTTAAGACATATACCATTTCACAGAAGGTGTTTATTTTGAATTCTGATTTAATAATAGAAATATTAATTATTTTTTAACATATAGTCAGTAGATATATTAAAATGTTATATGTTTTTTGTATTTAATATTTTTATAATTAATTGTTTTTAGTGGAATTGATGGGTCGATCCCCCAATAGCCAATCGATGCAATGACGAGTCTTATGAGACAAATCAGTTAGCGACAAACCCTTCGATTTTGTTTCAATAATTGAATTACATAGGTATCTTCACATAGATATAAACTATTTTGATGGTACATGGGTATCATGTACCAGATACATCATGTTAAACTAATAAGAATTCTCATTATTAATTTTTAGTTATTAAAATCCATTAAGATTTCACTATGAAAAAATCTATGGATAGAATTTCCTTCTCAGTTTATTAATGGAATATTTTTTTTCATTTATTCACCATTTCATAATGACTATTCCAATATGATTACATTTAAATTATTTTTTTTCATGATTCCACTATTTGTAACCCTTACTGATCATTTGAGCTCACCCCTTTCATTGGAAAACCATTAACATGTTATGAAATAGAGACCATTTATTATGTTCTAATTGATAAAGTCTATTAGTTTTTGTTATGTATTATGTTTTTTACCTTTTCCAATGTATTATGAGTTACTTATATGTATCTAGTTTATTCAAAAATACTCAACTAGTCATTCCTTCTGGATTTCATTCCTTTTAATCATGCCAATGTGATAAGTAATGAACCAGATCTAGGCATCTGGGGTCGGGCTGTTACATTTAAATATTAATATTACCTTTAAAAAACCAAAAATATAAACTTATTTACTCACTTAATTATAATCTTACAAATAATTATTTTTTCAATTTCATCCATAACAATAATTTATAATATTGTTCATATATGTTGTCAAACCAATCGAAGTAACAACAAGTTATATTCAATAGAGTTGTTTAATTAAGATGTTATTTTGTTATAATGATATTATTAAATAATAATAATATATTATTTAGGATCTATTAAAGATATAAATCCTAATTTAGAAGATTTGGATGAATAAGCTATGATAAGAAACTACTAGTTACAAATTAGAACCCTCTTTTTCTCTTGATATGCTCATTTTAGGTGGTTAAATTTACAATGATACATTATATTAATAATATAAATAAAATTAATAATTGATATTTATAGAATCAAAATTATTAAAAAATATATATAAAGTGTAAGATCTATTTTTATAATCATCCATGAACTATGGTGATTAAAAATGAATTACAACGTTCATGGAGGTGGTAGTCTCTATATACCATGAGCGACATTTTCCTTTTAACAATGGATGAGAGTAAGGTACCAAAAGGATAGTAATAATTATACTTATGTGGTTATATTATCATTTTTATAATTATTTTTCCAGATAATGGTAGAGAAGAAAAGGGTAGGGAGTAGATAGTACTCACGATGAGGACTTGAAAATTATTCTTGAAATAATTTATTGATCAAGGGTCTTGGGACATTTTTTTTTAAAAATGTCATAAAAAGTTTAAGTATTTTATCTAATAGTAAAATTTTGAATAGTTTCAATGAAATTACAAATAATAGGTGTGTATTAAAGTGGGTGGAAGTGAGCTCCTTTTGTAGTTCCAAAAGAGAGACTTTCCTAAGGAAAAAAAATTAGGTGAGGCGTAAAGATGAAATAAAATGAGAGTTATGAGTAAAAAATTTCATGAAACGTGAATTTATGACATTAAAATCTAAACAATTTCATTTATAACTCATTATTATAAAGCTTTTTTTGTCCAATTTGTGCCAAATTAAGCTATATTTTGTTATCTTTATTAACCTTATTTAAAATTTTACCATGGTAATAATTTTTAACTAAAAACAAAATAACATACTTAATACCAAATTTTGATGTAATAGTTCTTAATTTTATCTATTCTTTATGTAATTTAATTTCAAAATATGATCAAATTATCTTCTAAATAAATCATAATATACAATAAACAAGTATTATAGAATGTTTTTAATACATTTAGTGCTTTTATTCATATTTACAATCAATTAAAATTTAAATAAGTGTTAATTTATTTTATTAAATGTTTAAAAACCATATTATATTCATTAAAAATATATCAATTTAATTTTTTAAAAAATATACATAATGTTTATAAAAACTATTTTTAAAAATAACATTTTACCATTATGGTGGTAATTAACCTTTACCTCAGTAATTTGATTTTATAAATACAAATGAAATCTACCATATTAACTAATTTAAAAAATAGTGGTTATAAATAAAATATAATTTCATTAGATTAAAATTTTTGAGGTGAAAAAAAATTAATATTGGCATGAATACAACAAGAAAAAAAAATTTAGAACGAAATAAAATTTTAAGAATAAAATTAATTTTTTCTTATTAAAATCCTATTAATAACTATTAAATGAATTTAGAATTCTTTTATTATATATATTATCAATATATTTTAATTATATCCATTATTTAGTAGTTATTAATTTTATTAGGATAATTATACTCAACACTAATAAAAAGATCTTTGAAAACTATAAAATTTTAATAGTAATTACCAAATACTATCAAAATAAAATATTTATCAGCTAAAATTTTAATTTTAAAAATAAATTGATATGAAAATATTTCATTTCATTTTATATACACATCATATAATTTTTTTAATAATTATATACAATACATATACATGTTTTTATAATTAAATATTTTATTTATATATTATCATTTTGTTTTATTCTTTATTATTTTGGAATTATATTATTTTAAATGTGTTTTTAACAATACAAACCTCCAAAATACATATTGTATACATATATATCCAATGAACATATTTACAATTACCATAATTTCCAAAGCTAAATTTCACTTTATTATGACCATATTTCCCTTATTAAATCCCATATATCCAGTTTACTCTTACATCATAAATCACCTTCTCCATCCTTATATTTCCATTAACGATTTTTTCTAATTTTCTATAATGTTTTTATTTTTAGGTTTAGTTATACTTATGGTAATTCTCAACGGTGAATATGATCAATGTAATCTCAGATTTGTAAAGATATTATTATTTTCTATTTGTTTTCTCATTATAATTTATGAACATTTAATGGATATAATCTTTCAAAGGCATGTAATATTTCATGGAGTGTAATACATGGTTTACAGTTTTAGGTGTAGTAAAAGATATTATTGGGTAGTATCAAAATAATATTTTTATCATAATTAGAAAATAATGAAATTTGTCCATGATGAAAAATGTCAGGACCAATAGAATTAAAAAAAATTAATTGACTATTACACCAAAGTCAAGCTGGAGATTCATTACAAATAATTTATAATTGATTTTTTTAAAGAATTACATTGTGTTGAAATTAATTCTCTATTAATGAATGTAAATATATATTTCTATCATGCCATAATTGTGGTATATGAATCAAGGGTAGATTCCTACAAGTGGGGATCCACGTGTACATAAAAAACCTTGTATCATCACCGAAGAAATCATTGAGTGTTAGCATAGAAGATCCTACTACATGTCTGGGTTTTCATTGATTTCCATGAGTATATTTTGAGGTTTATGGAATCTATGAATTCTTCATATAAATAAGAGGGTGGAGGATAATTTATCATCATTTATGAGAGAGGTCTAGAGGATAAGAACACTTGGGAATCAAGGGATTCTCTAGAATTCATTTTACAAAATGATTAGAATGTATAAGAAAATTCAAAGAATGTCATAACCATATTTAAATAGAGTTAGTGTTAGTTAATAATAAATTTATAGATTCCCATATCAATCTATTAAACCAGTTATAACCCCATGTCTAAATAATAATAATAAATTTTTATAATTATTTACTTACAATCCGTTAAACTCATTAGTAAATAAATTTTCCTTCCTATAATCAATAATTTAATATTTATAATAATAATATTTTACATATGATATCTCAAATAACCATTAAAATGAATCCACCAATCCACCTTATTATTTAAGATTCCTTGAATAATTAATATTTAATTAGTAAAAAATTATCATGGAATTATTCTTCAATAAATAAATAAATTTTATATTCACTAAAATAGTGAAACAATATTTGTTAAAAATTAAACACATAAATATTCTCTAAAATATATGGAGACTAAATAAATCTAATTAAAACTTAAATAATTATTAAACCTTGTTTGTGAGTATTATTTATAAAAAATTATCAATTTGTAATGACTTTTACAAAGCTTTTAGTTAAATTAGAATGTGACCCTCTAGGCCTATTTTTCATTGGAATTAAATAGAACCACCTGAATTCTATTTTTAGAGTCTAGAAACATTACAAGGAAATCCTGAAGAATGAAAACAATTTCAAAACTACATAATACATCATACAAACATTTATTGTGTATTTTATTCCCATTATCCCAATATTTATAATTAATTAGGTTGTATTCCAGTGTCATCTATCAATGTAATTGATGTATCTTTATTTTAAATTCCAAAAAATATACTTTCCAATAAAAATCCATAGACGAGGACTTAATGAGGAAGTTCTATTTCCATAAATGGCCAGATATATCAACGTCCAATGAAAAATAGAAGGGAAAATCTATTCTCTCATTATTCATTAATGTAATATCACTCATGAATCAACTAATGTACCCTAGTTCCTGCAAATATATAATGTCACAGTTTTAGTCAGTCCATTAAGTTATGTATATATTGAAATATATTAAAAAAAATTAAATTATAAGGACCAATATATACATATTCATAGAGGAACAATCAATGTCTTATATAAATGTTGATGTCATAATAGTGAGGTGTGATCTCACAGTATCCTTCTATAAAAATTACCAAGGGTGTACACCATGAGAGAGAGTCTAAAATCCCAATGTGGCATCACCCCTAATATTTTGTATCATTTTTATCCTTTCATATGATATTATCTAGATATAGAGCGTATATTCAAGAATAAAATCATGGAACATATAGTTTTACATCCTAGTAGGGAATTGTTATAACCTTTCAGTGTGATTGTTATCCTAAGAACATAATCACATACTATGTAACATTGAAAAACATTCACGATGTAATAAAAAATAATTAATATTTAAAAAAATTAATACATGTAATCATAGATCACATAGATGTTGGTTCTAGGGAACCAAATCCATAAAATTCCCATGTACATTAAATCCAATTTCTAAAAACCTAGAGTCCTCAACATTTCACATGAAATTCATGATTCTACTAAGATAAAACATTCATCACTAGTTCTACCACATATTCATGTATGAAACTCTACACATGATTACTCTATCAATTTGCGATAAATCCCCCAAAAGGTGATACATCTCAAAAAATTTTCTTTTTCTTCCAGTGTGACCTTGTTTCATTTGTGAGAACCACCACTAAATCGTTATCATAATATAATGTGATATGGTTTTTTCTTATATGGACTACATCAAGATCATTGAATTTTTTTATCTGAAAAACTAAATTTATTGCATTATAATCCCCTATATACTCAATCTCAACTATATAATCGGTGAAAATGGCTACTTTAAACTCTTTTGGAACAAATATCTCTATCAATACTAAGGTCCTATCCAAATTGAGACTATATTTTTTATCTATATAAATATTACCATCCGTATAACCCATAATGTCTTTCTCATCATCTCCTCCATATACCAGGAATATATTCACAGTTCAGCTTAGATACCAAAGGATAGATTTAAGGTTAGCCAAATGTAATTCACTGAGATAATATTGATATATTCCAACCATTATCAAGTCCTATGAAACATTATTCCTTGTATATAAAATTTCATACATGTTAGTTCTTATTAAAAAAACATATGCGATCTTGAACATTCTCTCCCTCTCTCTCTCCAGCTGTTTTTGAGGATACATTTTTATATAGATATGTATAGAATGTGACATTAAAACGGATACCCTCATAGTACTTTCCATACTATATCTCTTAATTACCACATCATTACCTTCAATTATCCTAAGAAACCTCTAGGATCTATCAGGAATTATTTTATTTCTAAGGATCTAGATTACTTCACCTAAGTACTTCATTATGAAGAAGCTATGTTACTAGTCAACAATAGAATTTAAGGAAGGTTTGACATTTCCAATTAGTAAAATGGAATCATCATATACTACTAGTATGACTTCCACAATTTTACTAAAATAATTTTAAACACATGTCTCACATTCATCTTCATGAAAAAAAATTTAGGTTCGTCAATCTGAATATTCCATGACATGGATATTTTGTTCATTTAAAAAAAATATCTTTGTAAGTTACATAACATTTTTGGATAACTCTAGTTCATAAACCCCTATAGTTTCTTCATATAAAATTATTCCAAATGGTTACCATTAAAAAAAGTTATTTTGAAATCCATATTTTAAATCTCATCGATTGAAATATTCTATTAAAAATCACATTCTGATGGATTTAAAGTATGTAATAGAGAAAATGATTTCTCATAGTCTATAACTTGAGATTATTTAAACCCTTTAGCCACTATACATACTCTATTGGGATTCACATTACATTCCATGCACAAATGTATCTTGATTACCCATTTTCACCAAACGATATTTATATGTTCTAGTAGATCGACGAAAATAACAAATATGTTCTAATCCATGGAATAAATCTCATATTTCAGGGAATAATTCTACTTCGAAACATTTTATCCCACTACTATATCCATCTATGATGTCGGATAATCATTGGGAAATAATAATTAGTCATCATCCTTGGGGACTAGAAACCACATATTAATGGTCCTCTACCCACATTGGTGGTCCTCTATAATAACTTTAATTTATAAACAATATCTTCCTTTGAAAATTATGGAATCTATTCATGTACCAACTATATTATATCTTTAGTGGATACTTCAACAAATTTTATATTTCTTCCAATAACCTTTTTTAAGATGTTCTCAATCTCAATAAATATGGCAAGTATTTTGATGGTTTCAATCTTTTATGAGGGGTTGTAAAGATAGTATCCCCTTCATTAAAATGGTATATGATATAAATATGCACTTAATTCTATTGTGTGACTATTTATTTATAGAGGTTTCCTTTACGAAATCCTTATATACCAAAATATTTAAGGATGGAAACATGGATTTCTTCCTATATATCAATTTTTATGGTTTCCCATTTTTTACTTTAGTTTCTACCTAGTAAAGTGTTTATTTCCTAGTATGAAACCAATATCCCCGAAAGGATAATAGAAGATCTACATGTCTCATCATTGACCTTACCAATTCAAGAAAGGAATATTTTCTCCTTTCAACATTGATCATTCTACTATGGTGTATAATCAATATTGAGTAATGATAGATTCCAAAACACCCATTAGAATTAAATTAACTCATAGATCATATTGTTCTCCAACTTGAGAAAATTTATGTTTCTTTATATTAATATAAATTTGGTTCTCAAAAATAATTTTGAACTAGTTGATGTTTTTAAAGTATTTAAACCTATAACTAATTAAGTAAACAAAACCATATATATTCAAGTCATTGTTAAAAGATAAAAAATTAAAAATACTGACCTCTATATTCTACTCTAAAATGTCTACACACATAACTGTATAAAAATTATGAAATAATTTTGGGTCTTTAAACATATCAATCAAATGGTGTCTTGGTAATATTTCTATACAAAAAATCATGACATATATCAACTGATTTTAGCTCAAATTAGTCAAAATAACCATCTTGAATGTGATTGGTCAAATTCCACTAATTAACATGGCCAATAAGATGATTCCACAAATGGATATGAAATAATTCATGTGAAATTAATAATTATTAATTTCCAATACTTGATTTTTTTAATAAAAAAAATATTTAAATATTATGTATCATAATATATGTTTACTTTTTAGAAGTAACAAATTTTCTTTTAAAATATGAATTTAAAACCATGTGTATCTTGATATGATATAAAAATAATGTTTTTGGTTATATTCGGGACATGATACAAAACTTTAAAACCAAGAATATCCTTGTCAGAAAATAAAGGTGGTGGTATCCAATATCCAATGTAGCATGTTGGGATTCATTGGATAAACAATGATCCCCCTCTACTCAATAAATTCTTAAATCTAATTGGTTTATTTATTTATATATATATGTAGTCACCATAAAATGTATATAATATATAATTTGAAGATTTTGAAATATTTTACTTGACAATAAATACACTTTGACCTTCCCCTTACTAATTTTACATTGTGTTTTTCTTATGGTAATGGTATTTCTTTCCTCATGTAAGACAAATTGTTTCATTTTTCCATTTACATTCATTGAATATTAGTTTTCATGGGAGGATGGTTTTTAGAAGCCTTGTAAATCCAGTGTGTCTTGGGGTACTTTTTATTTTTTTTTCTCCACATGGTATGTAGTATTTTTTTGCCTTATGTCTTTATCAACTTAGTGATTCAAATTAAGGAGTTTTGAAAGAGTCTTCAAATTTTTTATCATATGATAATTCACAATGAAACTGAAGAATCCATTAGATAGTGAGTATATAATGATATATATATGTGTACATCATTGTGGATCCTAATTCCAAATAATTTCAATCACTTTATGTATCCAATCAACATTAATACCTGAGACCGAACTCATGCTAGATTTTCAAGCACGAGTGTGAATGGTGTATTGGATATATCATATCTTTATTATCTCACCTTCTCTTGATTAAGATGATAAAGCTCATACATCATGTAATACACAAGAATTTCATTCGGTAGCTTAATGATATCATTCGACGTTGATGATAAAATTGAGAATTATACATGACTATAATCATCTATGTGTTTATGTTAGGTATACTTCTTCCCCGCTACCTCTTTTTCATGTGATGTAGAAACTAGGGTTTGTAGAACATATAATTTTTTATTATGGTGTTCTATTATGTACCAAAAACTAAAAAAATCTTGTAAACTTGGAAGAGTGGTAGGGTTATACATACATATTATAGATTTCAATGATATAGTAAAAGACAAATTGCTTTCCATTTATATAATAAATAAGGGAAAATTTATTACAATAGTAGATTAAAAAATTATTTGAGAAATTTAAATTATTATAATCCCACAATATTTTTTCAATACCCAAAAATCCATAAAACTTAGTTTTAGAATCTCCAATTTCATGAATATTATAGTGAAAAAGATCATTATACTCTATATCCTAACCCAAATGAGGTCTTCATAAGTTGCTCAAACTGTATTTTATTAGGTAAAACTTTCCATATAATTTAATTCATTGATCCCTGATATGTTGAGGGGACTCCCTACTCCTAAAGTCCTATGTTTAGATTTTATCAACATTAGAATCTAAATACACAAAGTGTAATGAAGGATATTACTCCTAATTGAAAATTGGTTAAGTCAACCCAAAATTTTAAAGACCCAAAACTCAGTAACATTGAGCCAGTGGTTACATTATTACATTGGAATAATATACATGTGATCACATTTGAAAGAATAAAATAATTTAGAAGTACTAGTAATTTATATACATACATAAATCGCATATTACATTAGAAAACATAAAATATATATCATATTTTAGGTAAATATTCTACATCATTAAATTAATTCAAAAATTCCATCTTCATCTCCAATGGAAGGGAAACAAATAAGGGGTGAGATCATATTCTAAATAAGGGTAATTCATAGAGTAATCTATCATTAATCAATAAGGTATAATCTATATTGAAAGTAAAACAATTGAAAACATGCCTTATTTGATCAATAACATGACCATTAAATTCATATATAGATAATATCAATACCATAATATCATGGATAATAATAACTGAATTATAAATGAATTAAATTATTAATATTGATCTTCATGATTTTAGAGATGATGATATCTATATTGTCAAATCCTTGCACTAAGAGAGTCTAATCGATGGTAGGTATACACCAGAAACCCCTTTAAATTTAGTTTACTAATTTTATAATGAGAACTTTCGATGCATCGAAGGGATATATGTAATAGGTCCCCACCCATATTTACATATATAATTCATTACTCATTTATTAAATTATTAATCAAATTAATTAACCATATTCCTTTTAAATAAGTAAACTTATTGGGTAAATAATACAGATAAATCTAGGTTTTCATAGTCAATGAAATATCTTTCATGATAGAACAATCTTACTGAAATGATATAATTTTTAGGAAATAATCATATACATGATAAATAATATTCATATTCATGTAAATTTATTGTATAATTATCATATATATGTGAATTTTAAAAGGGAAAGTTAATGTGTACAAGATTAATCGTGAAAGAGAATTTCAACACATTCAATGCTCAAGATAAACATAAACCATGCAGAGAAATGATGTTGATGGTATCATTACAATATATCCCCAATGATTTATAATTAAAATAATCGGTTTTTTCATTGATGAATATAAATAAAATAAAAATATCATTACAAATATTCTTGATAGAAGTACCATTTTCACATTGAAAATCAATTTTAAAAAATATTTTTTTTAGAGTATAAGGAAAATAATTTTATTTGAAAATAAACATATAAAATATTAAATTAATATCTAAAGTATTGATCTTTCACTATTTTAAGAATTTATTTCAGGTTGATAATATTAAAAAAATAATTCAAATTTTTGGTAAAAAAAATAAATAATATAACTTATTTGGAAAATGACTTGATGATTCATTTTAAAATAATGTTTTAAATAATTAACATGGGTAAAAATTTGTTTTGATAAATCATTGTATTATTATAAATATTATTTAAAATATTTAAATTAAAATATTTATATAGAGAAAAAATATCCTCGATCTAGTATAAAATCAAATTCAAGTTTCCTTAAAAATAATTCATTTGGAATATTTAGTATTTAAAAGAAGAAAATGAAAGAAAATTTTATAATTTTTATAAATAACCAATTTTGTATAAAATATATTATGTTTAAAATTAAAATGACAAATAATTATCCTAGTGGATATGTAAACATAAATAATCCAAAAATAATGTTGAGATCGTGAAATAAATCGTTTAAATTTTTGTAATTTTGAATCTTATTCACTATGAATAGTAACATGAAATGAAATAATAAATACGATTAATATAAAGAGATTCATGAATCAAAATACAAACTGGGTAGTATATAATCCTCTTAAAATAAAATTTGTGCATCCGGGAAAATATATCTAAATTGAGTGGAAATTGAGATGATATTTCATACAAAGATCATATCATTAGTGTGAGAATTATTCAAAGAATTTACTATGTGTATCAAATGTAAATCCATATAATTTTTTATAAATAAAACATAAAATATTAAAAATTCATTAATTAAATAATCTTAAAATATTCAAGGCAAGTAAATGTAATATTAAATATTGATATGAAATTGAGTTATGAAACCACATACCACTTTGTAACTTTTATGATAAATATCCATGGATTAAATAATACAAATTGATACATGAAATATCCATAAGTGAGAATTATTTATTATATAACATGTAAAATTTTAGTATATACACAACATAAAAGAAATTAGGAGAATAACATTTAAATAGGCCTCAATGAAGTGAAATTCAGACGAAACCCCTTACCTTTTGTCTGAATCATCATGTATGGTCTTTATCATCCTTAATAATATACTTTTATTAATTTTTATAATTTTTAAGATATTTTTAATGTTTATTATTCCTTTTATTTTATTTTTTACCATGTTATATGTGATTACTTAATCAATTAAATGTTACATCAAGAAGTTTTAATGATTTTCATTTTAAATGTCCAAAATGACATCAATTGGTTGACTGTGATAAAAATAAGTTCATTATTACATAATATACATAATAATAACTATGAAATAATGATCACTTTCATACAAAAAAATACTTTTAAAAGAAACCATGAAATAAGGTTATGAAAAATGTACTATATTACAACTATGGAGATGGTAAGTCGTATGTACCCATGAGTATCATTTCGATTTTTGAACGATCACGATAAAAAAATTATTATTTTTTCTTTAAAATATGATAATTATAAAATAAATATAATATTATTATTTTTTAAATACAGTTATATATATCATCTATTTTATGTGGTTATCAAAAATAGATAGCATTGCTTCATGGAGGTGGTATTCTATATATTCGCACGAATGATGTTATCGTTTTAAAATGAATGGAATGGTAAGAAATTATATAAAAATAATCTTTACCTAAATATAAATTTTTTATAAATATCATATATATATAAATATTAAATAAATCATTATAATCATCCATGAGTGGTGGTGATGGAAAATAATTATATCGGTTCTTGAGGTAGTACTCTAGTCTATACCCGAATGATGGATTTCATCCTCATTTGATGAAAGAGGAGACTGATATAGTGTAATCCATTGACATAAAAAATATCAATATATGGTATGTATTTATTCTATTACATTATCTTGTATGAATAAGATTTTATGGAGGATTAATAAGAAATAAAATAAAAACGCATGGTTAATAATGATTCCTCTTCTTCAGGTAACCTCTTTAAGTTTATAATAAAATCCATCATATGATGTTTTTTTATAAAAAAAGTACCAATTGACATGATAATGTAATTATAAATTTTATTTGGATATAACTTTGGTAAATCAAAATTTTCATTATCTTTAAATAAAATAGGATAGGAAGTATCCTTTTATAAGCGAGGGTGGCACACTTTTAAAATTTCTTAAAATATTTTTTTGTAATAAAGCCATATTCAATTGAACTACATATAAATGGATAGGAATTAAAATTTTGGATATTATAATGTCCAAAAATTTTAAAATAATATTATTTATACAATTTTCATTGGTAATTAACCTTTTTTTATTAGCTTAATCTATATGCAAGATCATGTTTACCTTAACCATGGTAATAATATTTTTAAACTAAAAGGGTTATAATTTTTCTTATAAGATTAAAATAGGATCCGAAATGGAAAAGGAATGAAATTATATAACAATTTATCATCCTAATATTACTTTTTTTTAGGATTTTTATTATTTGTAAATAATTTAATAATAAATTTTTTAAAAATAAAATAGCATTGATCTCATTTTTGACACTATTAGTTTCATTTGACTTTAAATCCATGAATATTAATAATGAAATTATAATATATTAAATTTTACCATATTAAGTGAATAGTTATTATCTATAAAATTATTATGAAACCCTAACTTATCCAAAATACAATATCTAAACGTTTTTAAAAAAAACTTCCATAATTTTACTATTGTTTACACAAGTGTTCTGTCATCGTTCTGTAAGTGTTTAAGGTAACTATATAATCAATAGGATTATAAATAAATTTTCATCATTAATATAAATTCATTATACTAATAATAGTTTTTTATATTCATCCAAAACCAATTTGTATCCCTATGTTAACATATAATAAAAATTTTAATTATTATATTGATAACACTAATTATTATTATAGATATTTACTACAACTCTTTGTATTTTTCTTTACATAATTAGTATGTGGTTTACTTTAATGGATAATTATACAATACATAATTTAATATTTATCTAAAGTGATAATGGAAAATATTATATAATCTAATTATAATTAATATGAAAAATTGTCACTTTATCACGTAGTTTTAACGTATGTCAACATTATTTACCATTTTACCATGGGGATTTTTTTTACAGTTTTACCATTTATTATAACAAACATTCAAGTTCAACTTATTATATAATTTTAATTATTCTAATTTAAAATATTTATTCCATTTTATCAAATTAAAATCACGTGATTTATATAATTTAATTTAAAAATGAACCCACAAAATGAGGAGAAATTTGTTTTTTCACGAAAGATATTTTTCATGTATAAGATGATCATAAACTAAATATCTGACTAATAATGATCAATATTTGAATTTATATATATATATAAAGATATATAATCTATAAATTTAATTTCAATGATTCCTAATTATGGGTTATGTTAATTAATTAAAATAGAGACACATTATTTACATAAAAACAATTTTCAAGAAAATCTGTTTTAAGCCTAAAAGAAAAATATACCAAAATCTAGTATTAAGATGGTTGAAATGTAATTAATTAAATTAAATATAAATAAATAATTATTATTTTAAATTTAAATAAAAATCAAATCATATTATGGATTTAATATTAATTTATTTATTTAAATTAATTGATAGTTTTACAAAAAGTGGTATTTTCACAATTCCCAGAAAAAATCAGACCTTTCTAATAAATATACAAATTTCACGTTATGTAATTTTGGACATTTTTATTTCAAAAATAATGTTATTTTTTTAAAATAAAATTTCAAAAATTTTCATAAATTAAATTTTTTTTTAAAAGAGATGAGACCATGCCAAGAAGATCAATGGACCTTTATTGAATAAAAATAACAAACATAGACAAGTATAAAAGTGGGAGTCTTGTCATAATACCTCCTAATAAGAGGTAAAAACTCATCTAGAATATGGTAATTCCAGATGAAATCCAGTCCACGAACCCCCTTGTTTGCAAGGCCACACGCCACTGAATTAGCTTCTCTATACGTATGGGTGATGATATGATTTATAGAATGACGAGAGTCCATCTAACATCCCAGTTTTAGAAGCTTCCCAAAGGTGCACCATACCTAGTTGGTCACATGGCCTCAAGCACATTTCCTCAAATGCTAGAGGCTGCCAAATAGCAGCGAGGTCCTTGAGTGTGATAGTGGGGAAACTGTTCCCTCGTTGGTAGAGTAACATTGATAAAGTCAAACAAATAGCTATTTCGGAAGTAGTAAAACACACAATAGGTAAACAACAGATGTAATAAACAACTCGAGTGCACACACACACACACAGAAATATATATATATATATATGTGCATATGATGCATGCTACATGTGTCTATGAAAGCAGCCAAATAAGTCACATTGCTAGAATACAATACTAATCCAATGTACAATAGAAAACAAAAATATAATTCCACAGTATCACTAGCCTCAGCTTGGACCCATACTCCCCATCTCCTTAATAATAATGTACCTAAAGTAGAAGGGTTCCTTCCCTTATCTATAACATCAGTACTAAAATTTGATTGGGCCCAAAATCATAACCCCAGACATGGTGTGAGAATACATCCTAGTAGGCAACCACCCAAATATCTATTTTTAATAGTCAGTGAATATATATGGTAGTCTATAATAAAAATGAAGTAATCAACAATGAAGTACTCAAAAGTAAAGAATCATATAGTTTCAAATGCATTCAATTATCAGATATCATGTAAGTAGCTAATCATAAGCAAGGAACCCTCTGGGAAGTACTCACAGTCTAACAACTATAGTCTATCCAAAACCAACATAAGCAACCCTCTTGGAAGTATACACTGTCTAACCCCTCTAGTTCATCTTGTACACAAACTCTTTGAGGAAGGAGTCACGGTCAATTCCACCTATATTCTCATATATATAACTAAAATATTCTCTTTTGAAGAACTCAATGTCCAATTCTCCTTATGGTCTACATTGAGGAACTACAAAAACTCTGAAGAAGAACTAACGTCCATTCTCCCTTTTGTCTCGCATCACTATAGTAAATAGACATTGTACCGTAAACAGGAAATACCCCGAGCAAAGGTTATTAGGTCGTTTTGCACATATGACTCAAATACTATCTATGGAAAGGCACAAACCACCTACCTCGGCATTGTATGATCAATATACTCTTGAATCAGCCCATGGACCAACCTTGAAAAAGATATATCTACAAAAACAGCTAAAAAATTCGTTGAGGATAACCCACGAGAGAATAAAAATCAAGAAATGAGGATCAAGAAGATGAGAGAACTCACCGATGCGATTCCAACGCTACCAATAGAGATTGATTCAAAGAATGGATTCCCAATCAGGGACTCGGGGAAGAATTGGAATTGTATTTATGCTCTCGGATGAGGAAGGTGAAGAAGAAGACACTTCTGCCAATTAGACATGACCTCGTTCCATATAATGAAAAAGGATAGTATATTACATATACTTTAGAAGTACACGATGTGTACATACCCTTACCTGCCACCCATAAGGCGGTCTCTAGGTCACTATACATGGCTGTGTGGTTGGCCGTTACATGGATAGCACACAGCTACATGTGGAAAACGAGTACAGGGCGTGTACATATAAGTACACGGCATGTACTTAAAAAATTTCCAGAAATTCATGTTTTATCAAAAACACCAAAGAATAGAAAAACAAACCTGAAAAAAGGTTCGGTTTATTACAAACAATCCCCATTAATGAAATTCATCCCCAAAGTTTCCTAGGAATGTGGAATAGATGTAGAATCCTAAAAATGTTCCGACTCCTATGATCATACATCGACCCCCCTCTCACAGGTCTCATCCTGTATTAGTCTGTGCTGCCATCACACTCATACTAGAGAAACAACCACAAAAAAGTGGTAATTGGAAATTTTAAGGTCATCTAGAATAACAAAAAAAATGTTTACAAATAACAAAATTTTAATATGATGTTAAAACATCGACATGGTGGATAAAAATAAAACCCAAGGATGAATAGAGAGACATATAACATAGTTAGGATAGTGTTATCCACCACAAAAGATACCTTTTTGATGGATGAAATGACAAATCAATTCATCAAAAATTATTTTAATGGGATATATTTTTTGTTCCAAGATCCTTTTACCAGATTTGATGAAATAATATACTATCAAGACTAATTAAAACGAATATATTTATATTTGATACCTTCCAATTTCATAATAACAGTTTCTTAATTTTTGGGACTCAAAAAATTTCTACTTCTTCTCCTACTCTAAGAAATGAATATAAAATTTGACTTTTTTCTGTATGAATCACTAAAACAATCTTTCAAAAGATAGTAAGATCCATACAAATATAATCTTATCCATATTATTGTACATATCGGCCAAAATAAAATCTTTAGCCTAAGGAAAGATAATAAATAAATTTGTAAACCTTTATATGAAGAGTTAATACATTGTACCGACAATGATCAACATAGATTAATTCCTAAATAAATTCCCCTACATCCCAGTTAACCACAATTTTCATAACATTAACAATGGTTTTTATCTCAATGGTGATCTCTTAACTTTTAAATTATATCCCCTAATATTCAACTACAATCCTTCAAAATAAAATTTTATATTAAAATTAATGGTTATATATACCTTAACCCAATTAAATGTCTCAAGAAATTTAATTAATTAACTCAAAATAAAAATATTTGAGATTATAATTTGTTTTCCAAAATTTAATTATTGTTTATCCTCAAAAAAATTGTGTAATAACAATTTAATATTAACTAGACATTGTGTATGAATGTGGTAGGAATTATACCACTAATTTACTTCAATTGTGGGTTTCAGCCCTACATGCTTTCCTAATTTGATGAGTTCTCATCCAACTTGTGGCTTATCTTATTTATAAAACTATATTAATATAATTTCTACTAAATTCAATGAAATGTGATTAAAATCATAAAAATAACATTTGTCAACACAAAAAATTTCAACCAAAATGTTTTTCGATATGAATTCCTTAAAAAACAAAAAATATTAATTAACTATTATTACTTTTACATCAATGTTCATGTTTATCCTTAAGCTTGTCAAATTTTTTAATATTATTTACGAAAGAATAAGAATATTTATTCATCAAATAACCTTATAAATGAAACAAATTTTATACACAAGGGTTTCTATATGTATCAAATATTTATTAAAACTCAATAAATCTATCCCAGGTACTTCCATCACATAAAATATCAAAAGGGGTATAAATGAAATTATAATTATCATAATCAATAAAAAAATTAACCCATTATAGAACATAAAAAAATTAATCAATCCTCATTGTTTTTCATAGGGTTATGTTTATTAGTCTATTTTTTTAAATATAATTCCCAATGTTTCTAATAAACATGATATGATGCTAACTATAAATAACCTGACCCCAAGAGAATATAGATGGGGGTTACATTATTACACTAGAATAATATACAAGTGATCCCATCCCAAAGGACTAAATATTTAATTAGTCTTGGAAAACTAGATATATATATGAATCTAACATTATATTTGAAAATACAATAATATAAAATATTGTAAGTAAATATTCTAAAAACATGAATTGAATCAATGAATACTTCTTAATGTAATGAGGAATGTAAAAAAACAATGTGTGATCTCAAAATCATAGAATGGGTTTTATACATAGGAATCTATCCTGAATTGATAATTTATAATGAATATGAAAAGGTAAATAACAAAAACCAAATTCCTTTTAATAATTAACACGAGGAAAAATACATCAATGTATAATTTCAATTTAGTAATCTCAAGGATAGTAATAACAAAATTCTCAAAAAGTAAATTTATAATACAAGATTTCATGATTTTAGACCGGATGAGATCTATACCATCAAAACCTTACACTAATATAGTTTATTCGATGGATAGGTATACACAAGAAACCCATATAATGATAGATTACTGATTTGTCCCATGAGATATTTTTACGAATTGAGGGGACATATATAACATAGCCCCACCAATCATTACATTCCCAATGTATTATTTATATATTAAATGACCAGTTAAACTCATATAAAAAATTCTATATCAACAAATATCCATATTGGTTAAAGAATATATATTTAATAATGGTTTCCCTAATCAATAAAATAAATTTTATAGTAAAACATTATTTGAAGAAATTATATAAAATTTAAGCAATACAATGATCCACGATAATGAACATACATATATTAGGGAAATATAATTTCTAATGATCACAAGAAAGTGAATGTTTAAAAGGTAATTTAACTTCTCGATTATTAACAATGACAGTGAATGTCAATATTGTCTCTTGCCAAACTGATCATATACCATCAAGATAAAGGAAAAATATGGAATCATTAAAATATATCCCTAGTAGTGTATATATGCTATAATATTTTGTTTAATGTTTTGAATTTAAATACTATAAAATGATCTGTAAATCATTCTTCTTGAAAATTCCCATTTTCACATTAAAAATCAATTTTAAAAACTAAAAAAATATAGAATAATAGGAAAAACAATATATTTAATTTTAAATGTATAAAATAGTCAATTAAGATTACATGAAATGAATGGTAATTATAGTGGAAGATTTTTTTTCATACCATGTGCGTCAAAAAAGATTCCTTTATTTTTTTTCAAAAAATCAAAAAATATATTGTTTAGAAAAACATAAGAAGATTCAGTTTAAACCATTTAAAAAAGTAAATCATGTTTAAAAACATATTTAATAAATAATTTTATATTATTAAAAATATAATTTAAATTTTTTTAGGATATATAGATATGGAAGAAAGTGATCCCTGGATGAGTAGAAAAACAAATTCATTTTTCTTGAAAAACAATTCCTTTAGTCTGTAGAGTATTTAAAAGAGGCAAATGAAAGGAAAAAATATAATTTTTTGAACTAAAAAAGAATAAAATAATATATTGTTTTTTATTATGGAAATATCAAATAATTATCCTTGATGAGAATTAAATATAAAAAATATTAAATAATGATGATATTTTGATGTAAACACTTATGTCTCTGGTGACTTTTGGGGTTTAACCCCCATAAAATAATAACTTCAAATATAACATTAAATAACATTAATATATATAGATTAATGATATAAAATATCAAACTTGTACTAAATACACATCACCAAAATGAAAAGGTGTATAGTACCAAATATGTATAAAAAGAGTGGAAATTGAGATGAAATCACTTACAATGATGATATCATTGAATTGAAAATTAATCAACGAATTGATAATATGTATAAAATATAAAGAAAAGGAAAAAAAGAAAAAATGTAATATAAATCCATCAAAATTAATTACACATATAATCATAAAATATCAATGACATAAGAGAATTAGTATAGCCTAATGAAAAAAACTGATTATAAAGCCCCTTACCACTTGGTAGCATTCACGCCAAAGCCCCGAATATGAAATAATATGAATTGAAAAATGAAATATGATAACATATGAAGGATTCATGATATAACATAAAAATTGGAAATATATACACCATATAAAAAAATTAGGTGTATAAATTTAAAATTTTCTTCAATGAAGGGGAATTGAGATTAAATCTCTTACCTCATGCCTAACGCATCACCTACATTTTTTATCTTCCTGAATAATAAAATTGTGTTCATTATATTATTATTTAATAATTTTTTTAAATTTTATTATTCCTTTTATTTTATTTATTATCATTTTATTTTTAATTACATAGTCAATTAAGCTTATGTCAGACATTTTTATGATATTCAGTTTGTATGTCCAAAATGTCTTCCGTTGGTTGACTATAGTAAAAATATTCCATTATCACATAACTAATACAATAATAATCAATATGTATTTATCAATTTTATAAATACATTATACATTTAGAACCACCAATGAAATATTTTTTTTTGAAAAATGAATGATGTTGTAATCATGGTGATGGTAAGTTGTACATACGAATGAGTAATGTTTCCATTTTTAAAGGTTCATGATAGAAAGAAAATAAGAATTATTTCATATTTATATAATTATAATTATAATTTTTAATACATATTATTTATTTAAATACACTTATATATATATATCAATCATGTGATGTGATTATAAAAAATGAATCACATCACTTCGTGGTTGTGGTAAACCTCATGTACGCACAAATGAAATTATCATTTTCAAATGAATGTAAAGGAAATAAATTATATGATATATTATATTTACATAATTATAAATATGTAATAAATATCATATATATATATATTGTAAATCCATCATTAAATCTATTTATGAGTGGTGGTTATGGGAAAACAATTCCTCGATTCGTGAGGTGGCAGTCTTCCATACCCATGAACGGTTGTTTTTTTCCTTTAGATGGATGTGGATATGGATATTGTATCACCCTAAAATTTTTTAAATTATTATTTTTAATTAATTTAACCTTTTGGATATTTTTCATTTTATGCAACAATGAAAATAGTTTATTTTATATTAAATCACTATACATGGATTGTGTAATATCCAAAACCATGTTAACCATGCACTACACAAAAAATAAATTATACCTTTATCATCATAAAATACATAAGATAT
This sequence comes from Viscum album, assembly GCA_963277665.1. NCBI lineage: Eukaryota > Viridiplantae > Streptophyta > Magnoliopsida > Santalales > Viscaceae > Viscum > Viscum album. The sequence continues at coordinate 423,287,009 of OY728139.1, read as the reverse complement.
CTTGTGTTATAGGCTATAATGACTTTCCTTTATTTCTTTTACAACATGCGAGGACATGTTTTACAAAACAATAATATATTATTGAAATATTCTTATTTAATATAATAAGATATAACCTAACCATTAAAGTAGAATTTAAGAATAGAGTTAAATAATTTATGAAAATATATATTTTTATAGATATATGATGAATATCTTTCTGACCAACTAATTTTAAATGAATATGAAAACTAATTGAATATAAGGGAAAATATTATAATTTTTATAGTCAAAAAGATATTTTACCCTAACAAATTAAAATAATTCTAGGGTGATATAAATATAAAATATATTTTTCTTTTTCAATAATATATGTTTGATTTTAATCCAATATATTTTATAGACATAATATACGAACAAAGACAATATTATGCATAAAACACAACATTTTCATAAACGTTGTTTCACCAACTATTATAAGAGAAGAAATTATAAATAATTTTTTTAGAGAATTTATAGATTTAACCTGGAAAAATAAAATTCATATTTAAAATACAAACAAAATAACTAGTTTAGGACAGTTTTTTTTTCATTTTTATGTAATGTTTAATTTTTTAATTAAAAGTTAAAAATAATAAATTTTAGTTCAAAACATCTTTGTCATATAATATATTTATATGGTTAACTTATATTTTTAAATTCATTTAAAAGTTTAATTAGATAATTATTTTATTATTTAATCCAATTTAAGTCATTGGAACAAATTTTATATAGAAATTGGATATAAAAACATAGCGAAATTTTAAAAGTTTTTACATTAAAAACCTCCATTATCATCCCGACATCTGGATTAAATTTAAATTAATTTATTACACTTATATGATAATAATTTTAAAATATATATTTCATATTTAGAATAATGATAATTTACAATATCTAATAATGTAAAGATAATTTTTTAGAAAAAAATATTATTGAATGTAATTAAAATTAATTGCATCGATTAAGGTAAGATTATGGTTAACTGAGCACTAATCCCTATACATAAGCATGAAGATGACCTAGAAACTTGTGAAAAATAAATTTTATGGAAATATTTAGACTGTATAATTCCTTTTATAGACTTTTTAAAATTATTATACCCACTTTTTACATGAAAAATGTTGGGGGAATTCTCTCTTTAATTATTTACAATAGTGTCACTCCCCCACTATAAATGGGATCCTTTCTTCCTACTTTATCATGCATATAAAGTCATTTTTATGAAAAAATATATGAAAAAATAGCTCACAGAATGAAATAAATTCCTCTAAGACTCCTCTTCTTTGGGAGAAACCAATCCAAGAATAGCACAAACCAAAAGGAGTTACCGGGTTAAGATGTAGCTTCTTCTCTCATGTTCATTTCTTTTATTTTCTTTCTCCACCCCTCCACTATATTTATTACATGATTTAAAAATTAGTATATTAAATATAATATGTAGTTTTTATGATAATTTTTATATATAAAATTACACAATCCTATGTCTAATTGGTAACAAACATACTATTTATGTGTACAACGACCTATAGCCTTACAAAACAATGATTCATCATTTTTTCATTAACGCCACTCATGGAGGGCATTATGATAGAAAATAGTTTTATATATTTTATATATTATATTTATTATTTCCTTAAACATAATTAATCTTTTTAAAATGTAGAGAATGATATTTTTTCAATTAGGTGTAAATATGATAATTTCGTATGATGTGGAATGGTCTACTGCCCACTCAAATCAATGTTATTCATTCACACACTACATAGAAAGTATTAAGGATGGGTTGTGTGAAAATATATGATATATATGATATAATAATAATACGTTAATAATTATATATATATATACATATATTTAATTTACCATCTTTATTTCAATAAGAAAATAAAAATTGAAAAAACATTCAAGTGTATGTACGGCTTACCATCCCCATGAATGATGTATTAAATTTCATATATATATATATATAATATAGATTATATTAAATCAAAAATAATGAATATAAATTATATTTATATCATTATTTTCATTATAGAAATTATTGTATAATTATAAATACCAATGATATAACTAATTAAGTCAAACATGATGAATAAAGAGAATATTGAACAATGTAAAACCATAACATAGGATAGTTAACATGAAGGTAATATAAATTCATAATAAAACCATATATAGTATTAGATATAAAAATATGGTCAAATAAAATATATATAATAAATTTATATATATTATACAAGTTTTTTGAATGAGTATGATGAGAGTCGATACACCAGATAAGGGAATTTCATCTCACTTTTTATTTCCATGAGATACATTCTTTATTCACCATCCATTCCTTTAGTGTGGTGTCTATAAAAAACATGGATGAATTATACAATTATTTATCATATATTTATAGTTTTTTAACAAGTCCATTTTATAAAATTTCTTTTATGGGGTTTATGTTTCAAAATTTACAAAATCGGTAAACTATATTCATCTAAATTTTCCTTTATTAAGAAACATGCCATGTTATGATCATATATTTTTTCCATTAACTGTATATAATTTAGTTGAAATGATATATATTGAATATAATTATTTTCATTATATTTTCAGATACATTTAATTTAATTTTTATTCATGGTTAATATGGTTGAAAGATACAATGTGGCGAGAGTTTATTCAAACAATGTCATTGATTTTTGAGATTATTTATGTTTAAAATTCCTTTGAATGAATATTATGATCTATATATTAATAAATATAATTAATTTTATTATCATTTGGTTATTAATTTTATATTAATGAATTGGTACCATTGTTTCCACTCTTTGTTATATAAGATAAATAATGATGTTTTTTTAAGAAAGATCGACTTCTGCACTCTTCGATCAGAAATATGTGTTCCTTGAAAAGTATGTTTACTAAACATAGTTTGCATGGATGTTATAATATTATCCAATAATATTTAAAACAAATTTTTACCCTTTTTTCCGTTAATAATTTTTTCAATGTAATCATCATGTCACATTGTAAAAAAATAATTTCTCTAACCTTTTTACTGTGCAAAAGGAATATTCAATTTACCTCGTCTTATAGGTATAGATTAACCCACAATCATTTAATTTAAGCTACCTTTTAATTTTAAAAATATTTATTTTTATGAAAATATTTATTATAATTTATTTTCAATGAAATGGAATTCAATTCATTTCATGAATCTTTTACAATTTCTCTATGTACTTTTCATGGAATGTATTTTCTAAATAGGTTCTTAAGATAATTTTATATGTTTTTTTATAGAAAATGGATTTAATTTTTTTTTCAATTTTATTATATAATTTTTCAATGTAAAAGGTTTTCCAAAAGATTTCATGTGTTATATATGAGTTCTCAATTTATTTTCAATGAAAATTATTTTCTAAAGGGTATATGTTTTTAAAATCTCATTCAATGAACAATTGATATTTTCCTCAGGAAATGTCTTAAAAATATATTTCAAATATATTTCTTTATAATATGATATCTTTTGATGTTACATATACCCATCTAGTATATGATCAAAATGTCTAATTTTCATTATTTATATGAAAATTATAGTTTTTGATTAAATGATGTTTATGAAACTCATTCCAATTTCATGGGTTATATGATTTAGAAATGCATTTCTCTTCTATGGGTTGTATTATTTTTAAAACATATTATTTTCACTATTTATTCATTCATGAAGTGATTAGGAAACATTTTTATCTTAATAGTTTATGATGTGTTGAAATGCTAACAATTCACATTTCATTTCATGGGTTAGAATTTGATATTCATTAAAAATATCTATTTTTATGGTCTATTATATGATGAAAGAATTTTTAAGGAACATGTATGAATGATTTTATTATAAGATGAATGGGACCTTTATATAACTATATTGCATTGGGTAAATATTTATATCTCATGATATTGGCTTGTATGGAACGAGAAATAAACATAGTTCATTATTAGAGAGATGGAATGAGAAATGAACTCAGCTCAATATTTCAGGGCTGGAACAAGGATTGATATCAAATTAGTAATATAGGGCATGAATGGGGTGTGAAACCAGTTCATTAATAGACTTCTTCCACCTAGATGGATTCTACAATAAGGCCTTGAAAACTATTGAAATCATTGTATATTCTTATGTGTCTCACGAAATTCTATGTTTTATTCCTTTGTTATTATTTCATGGCTTATGTTCTTTATTTCATTTTAATTCATGTCTTTTGAACATCCATGACTTATAACAAGATTCATGTTTATGATCTTTTATATGTATGATATTATCTTCTATTTTCATGATCATGTTCTCATACCCTTATGCTCTTGATTATGTATACAAGTCTCCCTTGTTTACCCTTAGCATTTGAGATCACCAATTTTTTATGTTTGCTTCCCCATTTGATGAAGATATATTTCGTATATGATATGACTAATAGTGGTTTTAGTTTTAGAGAACTGAGTGGTTGATTATGTATATAAATCATAGAATACTATTTATGCTTCCATGTATTCCAAAGTCAAAAAATAATACAGCCTTTGTGATTTTCTTTGTATAATGTAGTAATTATTACAAAAAAGGGATGTAATTTTAATGTTTGAAAATCGATTGTTGTTATAATTTGTATCAGATAAAAGGTTTAACTAAACATTAGAAACATGGATGATAAAACATTATAAATATCCCTAGGTGTATTTATATGGTTATGTTTATCGATGTCCCTATGGATAAGTTTAAGAATGATTTAGTGCATAAGGATATGTACTCAAATTTTGGTAAAGTATAGAGTAACTGGTTTCCAAAAAATACATCCATGTTTTGATACTACAAGTGGATGTGGCTCTAGAACAGATGTACATAGCAGTAAAAACTCAAAAAAGATGTTTTGGTCCTGAATTAGGGTAATCTAGTACACGATAATGAGCCATACTTCACACTTAGTTTGTATTTCATGGAGGATATGATTTGGGTATTCACAAACTCTTTATAAACCATCCTGATGGGTTTAAATAGAGGAAAACTATGAATAACCTAAGATAAACCTAAGGCGTCATAGATTAATAAAGTATGATCCACGATTTATTAACACTATAAGTAAATTTTAAGGATTATATGCTATCCCAATTTTTTAAAGGTTTCTCATACTATGATGTCTAGTTATAGTTAATGGATATAATTTAAAGGAACAAGTGAAACATTTAATTATTTCAATGTAGAATGTATTGGAATTATATAAATATATTTCCTATTTCGAAATAAAAAAAAGAGAATCATGAAGGTGGTACAAGTATTGGTTATAATTTAGAAAATAAAGGGACTGAAAACGACATGGGAAAAGAATTTGATGTTCTTCTAATGTTTTTCATGCTAAACATAAAAAAGAATGAATAGATTGAGGGTTATGAACCTTATGTATGATTCAAATTACATATTCTAATAAATATGTATTAATCAATATGATGATGAAGCCCTTGTAATGGTTTAAGAATATAGATGGATTAATGAAGTATTTATGTTTTCTATTTCAAAGATTCTATCATATGAATCATGAATTATATAATAATTTTGAACATAAGTTTCATTGTGGACTGAAAAGAAAATTTTGAACTGTGCTAAAGATATAGAAAAATGATTTCATGGAAAGATGGTATTTTGATTATGGGAAGGTAACACTTATGTGTTACCTGACATTAAGACAGTGATGCTTCGATGAATATATACTTGATAAACTACTAGAAAATAGGCCTTTAACAAAACTAGAAAAGTGATAAAGCTTTATTAAAATCCCTAGTAATTTATTAGTGTTAAAAAAGAAATAATAATTGGGTCCTTTATCAGTTCTAAAACAAGTGATGATAATTGTGACATTTATCAGTTATTTTAAAAGTGATGATAAATGAATACATTATCAGGGCTTTAATTTAGCATCACTAAAGGCACTATTTATCAGATATTATAAAATAATTGATAAAGGGTATTTTATTAGTGCTTATAGAAGTGTTGATATTATACACCTTTATCCCCACTAATAAAACCATGGATAAATGTGTCCTTAATTGGTGCTTTTAAAAGCATTGATAAAGGGTCATTGTAGAGACCCGAAGCTTGATGTACATCGACATTACATTACTTTTGCAGAATACTTGGTACATAACAAAAACACACACACAAGGATCGTAATAGTATAGTGTCTTTGGAAACTCGGAACGTAATCTTCTAATCGTGGGGAAAGATCTTCAATATCTCCCATAAAGATCTTCCTTTTTTTTTACCTAAAACCTTTCTTTATATCCTGGGGAAAAGAAAACATAAAAGGGTGAGCTCAAATGCTCAGCAAGGGAAAATAAACGAAATAAAAATCATATCATATCTTTTTGAAAATCATAACCTGCAAAAGAGATCATAATATCTTAACATTGAACAAATCATAGAAGTGAAAATGAGATCCCCATAATAATAACAAGAAACTTGAAACTTTTTGGCATTCACACATAATCATGGAAAATCATTTCTTGTTAGTCATGACTCATTGCCAAGACTATCTTAGTGGACAAAGTCCCTTTCTAAACCGAGTCACCCTCGTTCCAGTCCTGTTTCACTGAACCGGTATAACCTACCCTTCCAGCCATGTCTATCTCATGAGATATAAAATCTTTACCCAATGCATTGGAGGGAGATATAGGTCCCACCCATCTTATAATGAATCCTTTCTTATGTGTGCCACATAAATCATAAATCATACATCATCGCATAACACATGTAACAAAAATGGGATTCTTGAAACATCATGACATCAAAAAACAAATCATATAAGGTAAATGACTTCATAAAAATAATTCCCTCACAACATAATCATGTCAATGTAATAATCGGGATAAAAACAGAACCCTTTATTATCTTAGATGGAAAATAATTTTGATAAAACACATAAACTCCATTCTTGAAGAAAATATCCTTTCTTCTTCAAAAACAATTTTATTTTCTTAACATGTCATACAATTATAAACTAATAGAAGTTTATTAAAAATAAACTTGAAAACTTGTAAAGGAAGCTTCTTGGAAATAATGTTTTAAAAATCCATTCATTCCGTATAAGTTAAAAAAAACATTCTTCGTACTTTTGTCGGAAAAGTCAAAAAGTACCTTGTACGACAAAAGATTCCTTTCATACATATTACTAAAAACACACCGAAGGGTAAAAATGGATTTAAACAATTGTAGGTGGATGGAAATAATATTACATTTTGATGAAACATGGATGTGGATGATAAAATACACCCCAGTAAATACTTACGAATAAACAATCTCGGATAAAAATGAGATTGTGATATTTCCCTTACCTTAGGTCCGATTTTCTTTGTACATGTCCGAAGCTCCTGTATAATGGTTTAAATAATGTTGTTGACTTATTCCAGAATCATACATATTGATATCATATCATATATGGTTATATTCTTAGCTTCTTGTTAGTAATATTTCATTTTTACTTGTTACTCGGGTCCTTATTGCCTTTTGTTCTTATGCGTGTTTTGCCGAATAAATTCTTATTCTGTTTTTTAAGGTTATAGATAACTTATATCCAGAATGTTATTAGTGTAACATATATCATATTTATTTATTCAATTATTTTATATAATTACTATGTAATGATGATCATGTAGAATGAGTCACATCACATCGTGGAGACGGTATTCCGTACGTACGCACGAGTGATGATATCGTTCCTATGATCATGGGATTGTATTTGAGTATATATATATTATTTCAGTATCAATAATACATTATAATAATCATAAATAGTTACTCATTACACCATTATACCCATCCTTTTAAGGTGATGGTGGAAAATATATTACACCAAGGCGTGGAGACGGTATTCCGTACGTACGCACGCGCGGTGATTTCATTTTTCCGTAGGATGGATAGAAGGTGAATTAGGGTTGTTTCATATTTATAATAACATATCAGTATGTAAGTAATACTGATGTTATTACTTTATAATGAAACAACTAAAGAAGAAGAAGTTGAAGAAGAAAGAAATTGAAAAGATCGGTAATGGATATTACCTCTTCATTGGAACGCCTCTTTGAATCCTCCACTTAGGGAACTAAGATTGGTCTTTGAAGAAGACCAGGACCTCTAGGATTATTCTAGGGAAGTGGAGAGGAGAAAATTTCAGGGGTTGGCCGAGCTTGAGTGCTCAAATTGGTGTGAGGAGGAGGGGGAGGAGGTGCCCTTTTATAAGGGAGGAGAGGGGCACCTTAGGAATATCTCAAAATATTATTTTATATTAAAGTCAAAATCGGTTTATAATGGTTACAAAGGGTCTTATTTCGAAGATAAAGTGGGGATGGGTCAAGAGCCTATCATCCAATAGGATTTAGACAAGTTTAGGGTATTATTTTAACCTTATCAGTTAGATTTAACTCTATGTTAAATAATTTAACTTTTACCGTGTCTTTTTGTTTTCTTTCACTATATGGTTAATACACTTACCATAACATGCCAAAAGAACCCCAAATTGTATATTATTAATACATATATCCTTATCTAAGTCATTTGGCCGAAACTTAGATTCTTAGGAATAAAATAACCATTAATAATATAATATTTGATTTAAAAACTATTTTGTGTCAATTTTGACACTATTTGATATATGATTTTTGTGAAAGTAATAACAGAATTATATGTTCCAAACAAGTTGATGAAAACAACACTAATATATCATAGTAACCTAGAAAATTAGTGGAATTCATAAAAAGTCTTAAATTACATTTAGTTTGGTATTTATAATTTCAATTATGTCAATATTTCATTAATAAGATAATTACCGCATCATCTTTGTTCCAAAAATAAATTAAATTACTTGATGTCTAAAAATTACAAATAAAATACCATCATGTAGGAAATCTTTTTATATTTCTAATGAATATTTACAATCGAATTTATCTTATGTACAACCCTATATTAAAAATGTTTTAGTAAATATACTTTGATTTTAACTCTTTTAACTCTTCTTTGAATTAAATAATAATAAATGTCCTAATCTAATCCAAGTGGGCCTAAATGATAATATTTTAAACTTACGGTTGTTTTGGGTCGAGATACACTTGTCCAATATAATTAGGACATGTGTTAGGGTAATATTAATATCATTCTTACCCTTAATTACCCTATTTACTTTTAACCGTGGTAAATAAAAGTAAACAGTTACTATTCACCAAAAATTATTTTCATCTCATTGAACCACATTTTACAAAATGACATCAACCGTGTCTCTTGGATTTTTGAAATTCCATTCACAGAAGCGGTAAAATTAAGTTTTATGAAAAATTCAGTTTTTTTAACTACCACTTAGTAGTTTCACTATTCATCAAAAATTGATGTTTTTCAAAACAATGCCAAAATTTCATCCTAAGATATATTTCATATTCCGAATTCAAAAATGAAGTCTATTTTACCAAATTCATAACATAGAAGTTTCATTAATTAATTTTATAATTAAATCCCGCTGTTAAAACAAATAGCGTGTGTTTAAGAAACAATATCTATCAAAAGATTGACACTTGATTATGTCTGGTTTAAATGTGAAATTACATTCAATAACAAAAATTGTATTAAATTTTAAAAATATATTCTAAATATACTTTAAAACCACTCAAATTAATAATTTATCACTATTAATTATTTCGATTAAAAAAGTTGTTTTTAAATATAATTTAGTAATTTTCACTATTCATCAGAATATGAAAGTTATCTGAAAAGTACCAAAATTTCACCTTAGGCTAAATTCGATACTCTGAATCCAAAAATGAAGTCCATTTTGAGAGCTAAAATTTCTAAAATTTAAAAATTGGTTATTACTATTCATAACGGCTAGTTTTAATAATATTTTAATAGCATATCGTTGTTTCGTGAAACTCAGTATTGCGTACTACACACGCTATCGAGGAAGGTTGTGATTGCGTGTAATGCAAGGCAAGTCAAAGATGCATGTTGTGCAAACTCCTTTTGGTATAGCGTACAACACAAGACATTAATAAAATTAAAAAGAATATTTTTCATAAAATCTCGGGCTGTTACATTCTACCCCCCTTAAAATGAATTTTGCCCTCAAAATTCGTCGGGGTTATAAATGGTTTACTATTCGAAAGTTTCTTTAATAGAAACCCACATCGTAAAAAGGAATATCAAACCCAATCTTTAAAAACAAAAGTATGAAACGTAACGGTTACCCAAATAAACTAATCACTGGGTTTCCACATAGGTGAAAATATGGATATGGAAGAGAAATCTAACCATCATGTTCTGATGGAGAGTGGTAGAGAACATGGCTATGGAAAAGCCAGCAATCACAAAGTCATAAATTTGTGACAATCTAAGGTACCATCTGATTCATCAGATATAAGATCACTAGGACAAATTTTTTGGTTTTCAAGATCATTTCCCTAAGGTTAAAGAATTTGAATTAGAATAAATACTTACTTTATTTTCGTACAATCTCACTATTGTTCGTGCCTTTAACAATTTCCACTTCATCTCTTAAATAAATGAAGTTGAATTTGTTATTCATGAAGTGTTAGCAGATCATGTGATAGAATGACGGGTCATTCCATCTGTCTCAAACAAAAGGTTAGCAAAAAATTATATACATAAGTCAATCTATAGTGAGATTAATCATATATGGTTCCTAAAATGGACTTATACATCATATTTCATACAGCTTAATATAATAAAACTAGTTTATACTAAACAAGGACTTCCTGTAGGCCAGTGGTAGGCGATAAAGGCCAGTCGCACTTCGGTTGTGGGTTCGATTTCCACAGCCTTGTCCGACATGATGGGCTGTCGCCCGTCCTGCAGGTTGTCCTTTTTCTAAAACTATATTACTATAACATCCCATCAATAATATCGAGAAAACTTCTATCCTTAAACAATACTAACTTATGTCCAACATAATCCATTCCAATCTTTAGGCTTATCCATAATACTGCAGTCCACTCTCATAACATAGTGAAAACGATTACCAGAGATTTAACACCATCGTAGATCCCCATATATCATAAGATAAGTTTTGTTGGTCACATTCCAAACATTCAAAGTCCTTAATCATGTATTCTCTTGAATAACTTAGTGAAAACATGAATGCAGTTAAAATTTAACACTTTCCACATACCAAAATCCTCAAAATTCTATATACCCAAACAATGATATCACTTAGTCCTTATATCAATCATGAGCTCATGAATACTGTTAAACATTTCGTTTTCTCATTTTCCCTTCATTATGCTCATATCAACGTATTTCCAAAAATATCTCAATCACTTTGAATACCACATTAGACCAATACATAAATATTTCAATACTGTATGATACAACATTATTTTGGAATCCCATTACATAAACACTTAATCATTCCACCCCATCGTTATCATATTCAACATCGCCAATGGAGATCGCATGTGACTTCCATTTGTCCTTTGCCTTAAGCGGTTGCTCATTTCGATCATCAATAACCCTTGGATTTGGGCATTTATTAGCATAATGCCCCATTTCCTTTCACTTGAAGTATTGAAGTGTTGGTGGTGGGTTCTCTGTAGTGTTTGCTTTATTCACATCATTAGAATCCCTTTTTCCATTACTTTGACACTCAGCTGCTCGATGACCTTCTTTTCCACACTTAAAACATTTTCTAGTCCCTTTAAGACAATCTCCACCATGCTTCTTTCCACACTTTGTGCATAAGGAAACATTCATCTTCTTTTCACCATTATTCTGAGATTTCTCCTTGAACTCCATCTTTCGTTTCTTGTCAAAACCATGAGATGGATATGTAACACCAACATACATTTCTACCTTGATAGCACAACACACAATTTCTTCATAGCTACTAATGTCTCTTATAGCTAATGCCCTTCGAAGACTTGGTTTTAAGAAACTGAAAAATCGATCAACTTTACTTTCAGGTTGGATGATAATGCCAGATGCATACCTTGCAAGTCTTGTAAAATTTTCTTCGTATATACCAACAGATTTATCATCCTTCTTCTTCAGCTCAAGAAACTCCTTTTCCATCTTTGTTCGAAGAATACGATGGAAGTACTTACTGAAAAACATGTTCTTGAACTCGTCCCATTCCATGGACTCAATTTCATCTCTTTGCCTCGTATTCTTGATAAGATTCCACCATTGATCAGCTTCACCTTCCAAACGATATACTGCTAAGATGACTTTATCATGCTCAGAAGATTGAAGAACTTAAAATATCTTATCAGTGGTACTGATCCATTGTTCAGCAACAAGTGGATTAGAAGACCCACTGAAAGAAGGTGGACGTTGCCTCATGAAGGACTCAATAGAATATTGTTCCCTTCTCTGCTCATTTGGAAGTCCATAATGATTCATAGCTTGTGTAAGTATAGAAATAATATTTTTCACTCCATCTCCCATAACATTTGTTTGTTCAGGAGGGAAATCATTGCATTTTCCATTGCATTGATCAACACGGTTCCTTCGGGTTTCATCCATCGTCTAAAACCCAAAAAGAATAGTGTGAGAGGCAAAAATCATGCTAGGGAAAACAACATAATAAAGGGGGAGTACCTTCAATATCTAACATCTTAGGTTTAATTCTATGATCGTTAGCGTAATTCTAATACTATAACCTATACGTATACTTAACCTTAGGGACATCCCTAGACATACCATAGAAATATCTCTAGGGATCTCAATAAAGTTCTCGCATCCTAGTTTCCAAAGGTTGACTAAACCATTCCTATGATACAAACTGTAGAGACCCGAAGCTTGACGTACATAGACATTACATTACTTTTGCAGAATACTTGGTACATAACAAAAACACACACACAAGGATCGTAATAGTTTAGTGTCTTTGGAAACTCGGAACGTAATCTTCTAATCGTGGTGAAAGATCTTCAATATCTCCAATAAAGATCTTCCCTTTTTTTACCTAAAACCTTTCTTTATATCCTGGGGAAAAGAAAACATAAAAGGGTGAGCTCAAATGCTCAGCAAGGGAAAATAAAGGAAATAAAAATCATATCATATCTTTTTGAAAATCATAACCTGCAAAAGAGATCATAATATCTTAACATTGAACAAATCATAGAAGTGAAAATGAGATCCCCATAATAATAACATGAAACATGAAACTTTGTGGCATGCACACATAATCATGGAAAATCATTACTTGTTAGTCATGACTCATTGCCAAGACTATCTTAGTGGACAAAGTCCCTTTCTGAACCGAGTCACCCTCGTTCCAGTCCTGTTTCACTGAACTGGTATAACCTACCGTTCCAGCTATGTCTATCTCATGAGATATAAAATCTTTACCCAATGCATTGGAGGGAGATATAGGTCCCACCCATCTTATAATGAATCCTTTCTTATGTCTGCCACATAAATCATAAATCATACATCATCGCATAACACATGTAACAAAAATGGGATTCTTGAAACATCATGACATCATAAAACAAATCATATAAGGTAAATGACTTCATAAAAATAATTCCCTCACAACATAATCAAATCAATGTAACAATAGGGATAAAAACAGAACCCTTTATTATCTTAGATGGAAAATAATTTTGATAAAACACTTAAACTCCATTCTTGAGGAAAATATCCTTTCTTCTTCAAAAACACTTTTCTTTTCTTAACATGTCATACAATTATAAAATAAAAGAAGTTGATTAAAAATAACTTTAAAACTTGTAAAGGAAGCTTCTTGGAAATAATGTTTTAAAATCCATTCATGCCGTATAAGTTAAAAAAAAAATTCTTCGTACTTTTGTCGGAAAAGTCAAAAAGTACCTCGTACGACAAAAGATTCCTTTCATACATATTACTAAAAACTCACCGAAGGGTAAACATGGATTTAAACAATTGTAGGTGGATGAAAATAATATTACATTTTGATGAAACATGGATGTGGATGATAAAATACACCCCAATAAATACTTACGAATAAACAATCCCGGATAAAAATGAGATTGTGATATTTCCCTTACCTTAGGTCCGATTTTCTTTGTATGTGTCCGAAACTCCTGTATAATGGTTTAAATAATGTTATTGACTTATTCCAGAATCATACATATTGATATCATATCATATATGGTTATATTCTTAGCTTCTTGTTAGTAATATTTCATTGTTACTTGTTACTTGGGTCCTTATTGCCTTTTGTTCTTATGCGTGTTTTGCCGAATAAATTCTTATTCTTCTTTTAAGGATATAGATACCTTATATCCAGAATGGTGTTAGTGTAACATATATCATATTTATGCATTCAATTAATTTATATAATTAATATGTAATGATGATCATGTAGAACGAGTCGCATCACATTGTGGAGACGGTATTCCGTACGTACGCACGAGTGATGATATCGTTCCTATGATCGTGGAATTGTATTTGAGTATATATATATTATTTCAGTATCAATATTACATTATAATAATCATAAATATTTACTCATTACACCATTATACCCATCCATGTAACGTGATGGTGGAAAATAGATTACACTAAGGCGTGGAGACGGTATTCCGTACGTACGCACGCGCGGTGATTTCATTTTTCCGTAGGATGGATAGAAGGTGAATTAGGGTTGTTTCATATTTATAATAACATATCATTATGTAAGTAATAATTATGTTATTACTTTATAATGAAACAACTAAAGAAGATGAAGTTGAAGAAGAAATAAATTGAAAAGATCGGTAATGGATATTACCTCTTCATTGGAACGCCTCTTTGAATCCTCCACTTAGGGAACTAAGATTGGTCTTTGAAGAAGACCAGGACCTCTAGGATTATTCTAGGGAAGTGGAGAGGAGAAAATGTTAGGGGTTGTCCGAGCTTGAGTGCTCAAATTGGTGTGAGGAGGAGGGGGAGGAGGTGCCCTTTTATAAGGGAGGAGAGGGGCACCTTAGGAATATCTCAAAATATTATTTTATATTAAAGTCAAAATCGGTTTATAATGGTTCCAAAGGGTATTATTTCGAATCTAAAGTGGGGATGGGTTGAAATCCTATCATCCAATAGGATTTAGACAAGTTTAGGGTATTATTTTAACCTTATCAGTTAGATTTAACTCTAAGTTAAATAATTTAACTTTTACCGTGTCTTTTTGTTTTCTTTCACTATATGGTTAATACACTTACTATAACATGCCAAACGAACCCGAAATTTTATATTATTAATACATATATACTTATCTAAGTCATTGGGCCGAACCTTATATTTTTAGGAATAAAATAACAATTAATAATATAATATTTGATTTAAAAACTATTTTGTGTCAATTTTGACAATATTTGATATATGATTTTTGTGAAAGTAATAACAGAATTATATGTTCGAACCAAGTTTGATGAAATCAACACTAATATATCACAGTAACCTATAAAGCTAGTGGAATTTATAAAAAGTCTTAAATTACATTTAGTTTGGTATTTATAATATCAATTATGTCAATATTTCATTAATATGATAATTACCGCATCATCTTTGTGTCATAAATAAATTAAATTATTTGATGTATAAAAATTACAAATAAAATACCATCATGTAGGAAATCTGTTTATCTTTCTAATGAATATTTACAATCGAATTTATCTTATGTACAACCCTATATTAAAAATGTTTTAGTAAATATACTTTGATTTTAACTCTTTTAACTCTTCTTTTATTAAATAATAATAAATGTCCTAATCTAATCCAAGTGGGCCTAAATGATAATATTTTACACTTAAGGTTGTTTTGGGTCGAGATACACTTGTCCAATAGAATTAGGACATGTGTTAGGGTAATATTAATATCATTCTAACCCTTAATTACCCTATTTACTTTTAACCGTGGTAAATAAAAATAAAAAGTTACTATTCACCAAAAATTATTTTCATCTCATTGAACAACATTTTACTTACTGACATCAACCGTGTCTCTTGGATTTTTGAAATTCCATTCACAGAAGCGGTAAAATTAAGCTTTATGAAAAATTCAGTTTTTTAACTACCACTTAGTAGTTTCACTATTCATCAAAAATTGATGTTTTTCAGAACAATGCCAAAATTTCATCCTAAGCTATATTTCATATTCCGAATTCAAAAATGAAGTCTATTTTACCAAATTCATAACATAGAAGTTTCATTAATTAATTTTATAAATAAATCCCGCTGTTAAAACAAATAGCGTGTGTTTAAGAAACAATATCTATCAAAAGATTGACACTTGATTATGTCTGTTTTAAATGTGAAATTACATTCAATAAACAACATTGTATTAAATTGTAAAAATAATACTTTAAAACCACTCAAATTAATAATTTATCACTATTCATTATTTCGATTAAAAAAGTTGTTTTTATATATAATTTAGTAATTTTCACTATTCATCAGAATATGAAAGTTATCCGAAAAGTACCAAAATTTCACCTTAGGCTAAATTCGATACTCCGAATCCAAAAATGAAGTCCATTTTGAGAGCTAAAATTTCTAAAATTTAAAAAGTGGTTATTACTATTCATAACGGCTAGTTTTAATAATATTTTAATAGCATATCGTTGTTTCGTGAAACTTAGTATTGCGTAATACACACGGTATCGAGGAAGGTTGTGATTGCGTGTAATGCAAGGCAAGTCATAGATGCGTGTTGTGCAAGCTCCTTTTGTTATAGCGTACAACACAAGACATTAATAAAATTAAAAAGAATATTTTTCATAAAATCTCGGGCTGTTACAGTCATACTGCAGTGTAATGTAATAACAGGTCACAACACCAAAAACACAGTAGATATTAACAAAAACAATTCATAGTATAGGATATAAAAGAAATGAAGTTTACAAGACAAACACAAGAAAAATATCTATATTATAGACCTTTCAAACATTGGTTTATATAATTACATAAATACAAATTATTACATATAATCAAAAATATCAATGTTCCTTTGTCTTTTAATCTTAACCTGAATCATGCTATTTACAAACAAACAGACCATTCTCGAGCAAAACAACACCCATTTATATAAAAAATTTATTATGATAGTAATAATATAACGAGATAAATTAACTGAAAGTGTTAATTTTACAAAAAATGATGTTCATTTTAAATAAAAATTCTTACTTTGAGTCATATTCATTACACCATACCTCTGATTGAGGTTTGGATGATTCTAAAACTCTAAAATGATTTTAGGATCTTTTTTCTAATGTTTAAAAACAATTAGATTGTATTTTCTCGATTTTGAGTATGTCGGTTGTCTTTTTAACCAGAATGTCATTTTAAACTGGAAACAATAACTTTTGACTCATTCTAATCACATCATGTATTTGTTTTCTGTGAAATAGAATCATACACATCACAAATGAATTATGAATCATTTTACTAATTTATCAATAAAATCTAAGAATGTTTGATCATTTTCCAGTGATAGGTACTTTTGGAACAAGAATTTTTATTTTAAGCTGATAACAGACACATTGATTCATACATGGAAGATAGTTTATCAGAATGAGTTTAATCTAATTTTACACATGAAAAACTACATATGGATTATTTTCACAAAGAATCAAAATAATCTGAATGTTTTTTCGTGATTTGGTGTAAGTCAGTTGTCCATTTTAATAAAATTGATTAACATTTTAAAAAAAGAGACACACTTTGAGTCATTCCAGTCACATTGTGCATCAGATTAAGGTGTGGTTGGTTCTTATAGATCCCAAATGACTTAAGGATAATTATCCTAATGTTTCAAAACAATGTAATTTTTTCTCAGTTTTGTATATGTCAGTTTTATTTTTACTAAAATGTCATTTAAAAATTTAAACATACAATTTTACTCATACTGATAACATTGTGTATCAGATGGAGGTGTGGATAATTCTTACAAGTTAAAAATGACTTATGGATAATTTTTCATAGTATTTAAAAAAATTAAATGTGGTTTATTGATTTTGAGTATGTCAGTGGTCCTTCTTACTAAAATTAATGCAAATTTCATTTAAAAACTGCACCTAGAGTCATATAGATCACATCGTGCTTCAGATTGAGGTGTGGCTGATTCCAACACATTCCAAATAACTTATGGTTTTTTTCCTAAAGTGTCAAAAAACCCAAATTTGTTTTCTTGGTTTTGAGTATTTCACATGTATTTTATACTAAAATGTCATTTTAAAAATAAAACATACACTATTAATCATGTGGATCACATCATGTGTCAGTTTGATGTGAGACTGATTCCTTCACATCAAAACTAATTTATAAAATGGTGATCTAAATTATCTATAATATTATAGCATGTTTTCTTACATTTTAGTGTGTAACACATTTTAATGTCAAACTCCAATTTTAAACTGATAAAAGACATAATGAATTAGTTTTATTTTTTACTAAAATTCACATCAATTTTAAATAGAATGATGTACTTGGAGTCATACTAGTCACATCATGTGTCATATTGAGGTGAAGCTGATTCCGACACACCCCAATGTCTAAAAAAGATATTAAATATCAATGTTACCATGATTTCCATTGATTTTTATTTGTCAAACTACCAACACTACATGTGAATCTTAGAAAATACAAAGTCAATTTGGAAATAATATTCCACCTGTATATGAAATAAATTATTACAAGTAATACTAAAAATAAATAAATAAATCATAGAAATGAAATAATATATATTTTGAAAATTATTTCACTCTAAAAATATAGATATTACCTCTGTGATTGATAATTAGAGGGAAATTGATGTAAATTGGAAAATTATAACACTATAGGTGTGAATGGTTTTGAGGGAGAGGATGTCAGTAGATCTTTTAGTGTAGAAAGGCAGGAATGTTGTATAGAGCTCCCCAACTCGAAAAAATAATCCCCCTATATAGGAAAATAATTATTATTCCATAAATACAAAAAATAAATAAATAAAACATAAATATGAACCAAAATATTAATTATATATAAATTGATTATACTATGAAAACATCCATATTACCCCTGTAATTGAGAAGATGTAGAATCGTTTGTATACCTACAATGTTAGTGGGGGAACATGAAATAAATTAATAAAGGCACCACTATAGGTGTGAAAATATGTTTAGGGAAAGATTTTTGTGGATGTTTTGGTGAAGAAAGGCATGAATGAGGGAAAAATCACTCCAACATAAATAAAAGAATCCACCAGTATAAGGAAATAATTATTATGTCAGTAATACTATGAAGAAATAAATTAAACACAAATATAAAACAATTCATTAATGCTATGTACACTGATTATACTATAAAAACATCCATATTACCTATATAATTGAGTAGAGGTGGAATCATTTATATTCCAAAAATGGTATTAGATATAACATAATATAGTGTTATATATGAAACACTACAGGGGTGTAAATATTTTCTGGGAGAAAGAGTATAAGAAGTTTTGGTGGACAAAGGCATGAAAAAGGACATGAAAACCCATCTATAATTAATGAATCCACAAATATAAGAAAGAAGTTATTATGTGAGTTGTAACTCCCCGACCCCAGTTTCCTAGAGATGGTGCATTATTACCTAAAAATGGCATGATCACATGGAAGGAATTTCCTAAAACATCGATCAGTTTAGTATTATTCGAAAGAATATTCATAAATAAGATCAATATTACAACATGAAAAGAAATACAACATAAATTTATTCCATGAGAAACACCCAAGCCTCATATATTATGCATACAAGTTACTCATAACTTACATCTTCATATCCTTGGAAAATGAAACATAAAAAAGGGGTGAGCTCAAATGCTCAGTAAGAGTAAGAAATACTACGGAAGATAACATAAATATTAATCTTGTTGAATAATTGAAAATACATGTTTTTACAAATAATAATCAATATCACATTAATGGAAGGAAAATTAGTTGATTAAAAAATTACATAATAAAACATAGTCATGGGTATTCTACTAATCTAATGACCACATGAACCATCAATATAATTTTCATAATGAGGGAATATATATTTTTGGACATTCTGAAACATTTTGTCAAGGCCTTAGCCAAGATGTCTACAAATGATTAAAGCCTCATCCAAAACTATATATCAAATTTGGAAATTCCTTGACAATTCCACATGTAGTTTTCTCAGGATGCCAACTGCTTCATCGAGGAGATATTGCGGGCTCCTCCCATCACTTAGTAAGTCCAACACATTCCACATATGAAAATGTTGAAATATAACACAATCATTCGTATTAAAACTAGCATACAAAATGTCAATAATTTTACCATAAACCATGAATTGTATAAAAATAACACATCCACAGTCAATCAAATCACAAAAACATCAACACAATATAAAATATTTTTATTATAATGAATCAACTTCAAACAAGTATAAAATCCATCAAAGGATGTTGACATAGATGAAATCAAAACTATTTGAGAGAAATATCTCTTTCTTTTTTTGAAATCATTAAAAGTTACTTAACTATAAGAAAAAATGTGATTTTGAAAATATTATTATAAGGTTGTAAGTGAAGCTTTGACAATGTTATAATGGAAGTGAATAATTTCACCCACCATATAAGTTAAAAAGGACATTCTTAGCAAAATTTTGTTGAAAAGGTCTTAATGTACCTTGTTTAGAAAATGACTGAAATATTCCTTTCAAAACATATAAGTTCAAATAAGGAAATAAATGAAATTAATCCATTGTATAGTAAATAGTGATTTGTTTTGAAATACATTTTTAAGAAACATGGATGTCGATGATAAAGAGGTCCCAGTAGATACTTACGTAAAAACAACCTCGGATAATAAAGAGATAATGGAATCAACCCTTACCTTGTACTTTTACTTGGTCAATAGTATATTGACATATTTTATAATAGTTAAATAATAATTATTAAATTATAAAAATTCATATACAAAAAAATGATATCATATTTTATCTTCTAATATTGTATTTTTAATAAATTTTTTTGTATTATCGTCATTTCGGGTGTTACCTGATTTGTTTTCCTTTAAATGTTTTGTCACATAAGACATGATTGTTATGTATAGGAATTATTTGATTCATATCTAGAATGAAATTAACTTCTTTATAATTATTTTTAATCATATAATGAAAATTATTCTTGAATGATTACGATGGGAAAATGAATCTCATCACGTTCATGGAGATTGTAATCCGTACGTACGCACGAGCGACAATGTCATACTTTTGATTTAATATCATATGTAAATAAATGTTATATCAGATATAAAGAATCATTAAAATTTTATATTCATTATTTATATCAATTATACTTCATTATTATACCCATCCAAATAATAATGCATTGAATAAGAACTACCCCATTACGTGGAGAGGATAATCCGTACGTACACACGTATGGTGACATGTCATTCATAGGATGGATAAAATAATGATTATGGTTATACCATTTTTATAATAACATCACATTATATTAAAGATACCTAATTAATTATTTTAGAATGGAAACAATAAGGAAAGAAGAAGTCAAAGAAGAAATGAACGTAAAAGAGGTGATGAAATATTTACATCTTCTTTGGGTTCATCCTTTAGATTTGATCAAAAGTTATCCATAGGATAGATTTATGACCAATTTAAGGGCTTTAAGATGAAGGGAGGACATTTTATAGGATATTTGGTCAGGTTTTGGCTGATAGAGAATGTCTTTGATGAGTGAATTTGTGAGAAGGGGTAGTTACCTTTTATAAGAGGAGTAAGGGGAACCTTAAGAAAAGATTCAAATATTATTTTATGATAAATTCATGTTCATTTTATAATGGCTCCAAAATAATTTATTTCTTGGCTAAGGTGGGTATGGGTCTAAAGCCTTTCAGCCAATAGTTTTTTGGCAGGTTCGGGTCATAATGTTAACCTTATCTTTTAGATTTTACTCTTAGTTAATTAGTTTGACATTTACCATGTCTCTTTGTATTTTTTTATTCTATGGATAATAAACTTACTATAACAAGCCAAAAAGAACCCCAAGTGGTTCCTTATTAAAATATACAACCTTATATATGTAATTATGCCTAACCTTATATTTTTAGGAATATAATGTCGATTAATAATATAATATTTGTTTTAAAAACTCTTTTATGTCAATTTTGAGACAATTTGGTATTTCATATTTGTTAAATTCATAAAAGACTTATTACTTCAAAAAAATTCATTTAATCAACCCTAACATGTTATATTATCATAGAAAATTAGGCGGATTCATTAAAATTATCAAGAATGATTTATTTGGATATTTATAATATCAATTATTTTAATCATTAATTCATAAGGTAATTACTACTCCATCATTGGGTCATAAAAAATTTCTTATTTAATGTACAAGAATTATATATAAAAATCCATTATGTAGGAAATAATTTTATATTTATAATGATATTAATAGTCAAATTTATCTTATGTATAACCCTTTATTAAAAATGGTTTAGTTATTAAACATTGATTATAACTTTTTTAACTCTTCTTTAAATAAAATACTAATAAATGTCCTAATAAAATAAAAGTGAACATAAAAGATCATATTTTATTCCTAAGGTTGTTTTTTGTCGAATTAGACTTATCCAATAGAATTTGGACATGTGTTAGAGTAATAATAATATCATTTTACACTTAATTACCCTATTTACTTTTAATCGTGGTAAATAATTGTAAAAAGATAATACTCACCAAAAATTATTTTCAACATATTGAACAAAATTTTACTTACTGATATCAACCATGTCTCTCGTAATTTTGATATTCAACTCATAGATGCAGTAAAATTATGTTTGATACGAATTTGAAAATGCTACTAGGAGGTGGGTAAAAGACGGTAAAAAGTTTGATAAATTTTTATATGTATAATCTTATTATAAAATCACTTCAATGAATTAAATTGAACATATATAGGTATTATGTATCTATTTTTACCTAAAATAGGTTTTAATAAAATAACTAAATATTTAATTAAAAAATCCTTTTTAAATAATAACACAGTGTTTTTCAGTATTCATCAAAAATTGATGGTTTTCGTAAAAATACAAAAAATTCACCCTATGCTAATTTTGATATTCCGAATCCAAAAATGAATTCCATTTTGAAGGAAAAAATGATAAAATTTTAAAAAGTGGGTATTAAAATTCATAACGCCTAGTTTTATTGGTTGGGGTGTGTTTGAACTTCAAATTGCGTACAATAGAAGCTATTGTTTAATTCGATGGGAAACGTACAGTGGAAGCTTCTGGTGTTACATTCTCCCCTCCTAAAAATAATTTATTCCTCATACTATCTAGAATATTTATGCATAAAATGATTCAGGTGGTTCTTCATCATATGTTGCTCGGGTTCCAAAGTTGCCTCTTCCATCTTATGATTCTTTCTATAGAACTTTTACCATATGAGTCGTCTTGTTTTTTAACTCATGTTCTCTGGTATCAAAATTTTTTACAGAATATTCACAATATTATAGATTAGGTTCCAGTTCAATTTTCTACATAGGTGAGTACATGCGTTGGGTTAGACATTTATTTTCTCAACAGTGATACATGGAATAGATCGTGAACTTTGGAGAGACTTGGCGACATTGCCAAACAGTAAGCTACATCCCCAATTCATTCTAAAATTTTGAAAGGTCTGATGTACCTGGGACTCAATTTACCCTTCTTACCGAATCATATAACTCCCATCCATGGAGATACCTTTAACAAAAACATGATCTCTTACATGAAATTCCCAATCCTTACTTCATTTATCAACATAGATCTTTTTCCAACTTTGTGCTGTTTTGATGTGGTATTGGATAATCTTCACCTTTTCCATCAATTCCTCAACAAGTTCTAGGACTATGAGTTTTCTTTCTCCAACATCACCCCAACATGTTTGTGTGTGACATATCTTTCCATATAACGTTTCATATGGTGCCATCTGAATACTAGAATATATTCTATTGTTATAAGAAAATTGTACCAGAGGTAAATATTGAACCCACATACCTTGAAAGTCATGTGATCAAGATCTCAACATGTCTTCTAAGGATTGAATAGCCCGTTCTGATTGTCCATCAGTTTGAGGGTGGTAGGCAGTGCTCAAACGATGTTCAGTATCCAGGGATTTCAGAAGGCTTTTCCAGAATCTCCATGTAAATAGGGGAACATGATCATAAACAATAAATAGGGGTACTACATAAAGTATTACAACTACATTAATATATAGTCTTACTAAACATTCATGTGGTAAATCTTATCTTATAGAAAGAAAATGTGTTGAATTGGTAAGACGATCCACAATGACCCATATTGCATCACTTTTTATAGGTTTCATTGGTGACCCCATGAAACATTCCATCGTAATATTATTCCATTTCCATTTAGGTATGGGAAGAGATTACATGACTTCTCCAGGCTATTTCCCTCCAGCTTTTACTTGTTGAAAAACCATACATCTTGACACAAAATCAACAATATCCCTCTTCATGTTGTCCCACAAAAAAATGTTTCTTCAAATCTCTATACATCTTAGTGCTACCAGGTTGTTTAGAGAAATTAGAGCTATGAGCATAATCCACCAATTCCATTTTTAGATCAGGTATGTTAGGAACACAATGTCTCCTACGAAATTTCAAAATTCCATCTTCATATATAAAGTCACTCAATCTCCCATCGTTCACATATTTAATTTTTTTAGTTCCTCATCATCAGGCTGATAACTCTTTATCCTTTCTAGTAAATATGGTTTGGAAACTATTCTAAAAATAATTGATGTTTCCCCATCCATGGTTATTCTCAAATCCAAATTTACTTGATCCATGAAAATAGGATCCCTTTAATTTCTCATCTGGTTAAAAACTCCATGATCCTTTCTACTCAAAGCATCAGCCACTTTATTTTCCATCTCTGGGTGGTAGTGTATAGTGAAATCATAATCCTGGAGTAGTTCAAGAAATATCTTTTGACTCATGTTGATTTCATTCTGTGAGAAAATATACTGCAAACTCTTGTGATCGGTATATATCTCACATTTTTCGCCATTGAGATAATCTCTCCATATCTTCAATGAAAAGATTACAGTTTCTAACTCAGGATCTTGAGTAGGATAGTTTTTCTCAAGAATTTTTAGCTGCCTTGATGCCTAGACAATAACTCTATCATTCCTTATAATGACACAACCAACTCATTTCTATGAAGCATCACTATAAATTACGAACCCATCATTTCCCGATGGTAGAGTCAATATAAGAGCATTGAATACTCTTCCCATTAGTTTTTCAAAAAATTATTCACACTCTTTTGTCCAAACAAATTTAAATACATTACATGTGAGATTTGTTAAGGGGTTATCCAATTGGGAGAAATTCTAGATGAAACATCGATAATAACCTTCTAAACCAATAATACTACTAATCTCAGTTATACTCGCCTATGCTGACCATTCTTGGATTTTTCTTTTCTTTTATGGATCAACAGAGATTCTATCCAAATAGACAGTATGGACAAGAAAAGAAATATCTTTAAGCCAGAATTCACACTTTCAAAACGTCCCGTATAAATCATTTCGTCCAAGGTTCCTTATAATAATATGATAATTATTTTTATAATCATTATAGCCTTTGTAGTATACCATGATATCATCAATAAATACCACAATAAAGTCCTCATGATATTCCTTGAAAACAATATTCATTAGATCCATGTAGACATAGGGTGAATTGGTCAATCCGAAAGGGATTGTTGTAAACTCGTAATACCCATACCTAGTTTGAAATGCTATTTTCGTAATGTATTCCTTTTTCACACACAACTGATGATATCTAGATCGAAGGTTAATCTTTGAAAAATATGGTTCTCCATAATGTTGGTCGAATAAATAATTAATGCGAGGTAGGGGATACTTGTTATTTATTATTATAGCATTGATCTCCATTTTTTCAATGCACAACCTCATAGACCGATCTTTATTCTTAAAAAAAGAACAGGGGCTCCCCATGTAGAAACACTAGGGAGAATAAATAACTTATTATCAAATCCGATAGTTGTTTCAATATTTCCACTAATTCCACACTGGCCATTCTATAAGGGGTATTCGATATGGGCCTTGAACCATGAATTAAATCAATGGAAAACTAAATTTCTCATTCTTGAAGACATCTAGGAAAATATTCTGGAAACACATCAACATATTCTTGCACAATTGGTATGTCCTATATTTGAATATTCCTTTCATTACCCATATTTATTTTTTTCTCTTCTTCCCCAATAATAGAATATAGTTGTGCTACCAGGGGTAGATCTATATAAGAATCAGGTGGTGAAATTTTGGATCTAAAGATAAGGTACTCCATATCATTATTGAAAATTGTAACCTTATTCTTCGTACAATGAATTTTCCCATCATGGTATGAAATCCAATCCATACCAAGGATTATATCAAATTCAATCATGGGTATTCCAATGAGATTAGCAGATAAAGAACATTTATATTCCCTAATGGGAAATGATTCACAAAACATTGTTGCTATTATACTTCCCTTGGGTTTTTTGACTGACAACACCCTTGTTAATTCAAATTTAAAATACCTAATTTTCATTAAAAACTAGGAATATATAAAACAATGTGATGATCGAGAATCAAATAAATCATTGTACAAACTTGAGGAAACCATTAAATTACCTTCCACCATGCCTTTCAGAGCATCAACCTCAGCGGTAGTTATCGCATAAGCTTCGCCTTGATCTGTTGTCCTTTTCTAAGGTATGTTACCCTAATGCATAGTAAATTAATTTTAATAATGTCCCATATCCCTGAAATTGTAGCATTGAACATTGGAAGAGTCTTCCTTTCCCTTATAGTCCAAAGCAATTGGTCTTTCGGGCCACGTTTGTAGCATACTACATTTCCTTTTAGACAGTCACTAGGTAGCTTCGTTCTACATTTATCAGAGTTTGGAAATACAATTCTTTCCTTATTACCTATTTCTTTATTTCCATTCCTCATGTGCTCAGTAGCTCTCTTCTTCTATTTCTTTTCATTAATGATGTAGGACTTAGAGAATACCATTTATTTCTTCATAGCACATGAGACAATATCTTCGTACGATGAGAAGGATAATGATACTAATGCTTGACGGAGAAAAGGTTTTAACCCATCAATGAAATGGTAAATATTATTTCTTGGATTACATATATAATCTGCATTCTGCCTTTCTAATCTTGTAATGTTAGCCTCATTATTTGCAATATTCTCATCCTACTTTTGCCTCAAAATCATAAATTACCTATCTATATCTGCTCAATGGTCACGAGCAATGTATTTTCTAACAATTGCTTATTAAACTCATTTCATTCCATAATGGACACTTCTTCAACTTTATTTGTGTTTTGAATCAATGACCACCAATGATCAGCATCTCCTATGAGGTGATAAACTGCCATGACTGCATTTTCCCTTTCGCTACTCCCCAAAGAATGAAATATTTTCTCTAAGGAATTTATCCATCTCTCATCGACTAATGGATTTTAACTCCCTTTGAATGTTGGAGGTTGTTGACTCATGAAAGTTCTAACATTGATCATCCACATTGTGGATTAGGGTGCTCCATTCGGGTATGATTATTATTCATAACCTGAGGGATTTGTCCTAGTATAGTGATAAGCTGATTAGAACCAGTTGAATCACCAACTATGCTATAATAATCTTCCATAGGAGGGGAATTACTACATGTATTACGTACATTGATATAGTTTATATTCCTTCTACTAAAATCCATTTCTAAAAAATGGCGTAAAATACATTAGTTTATTAATCTAAATACATAATTTTAACTTGTAAAACAGTTAAAAAAATTGAACAGTTTATGGATATAATCCATAATAATAAAAATGTCTTCTTTGAGGAAGTATATACTCATAAAACCTTAATAATGGTTTGTAATGAAAATAATAATTATCCTAAGAATATCCTCTGGGAGTGTCGTAACCAAGAGTGTTGCAAGGCCCATTGTAGTGCACCAGTTCCCGTTCGATTCTAGCTCAAAGGAGTGTTTTCAAGTTTTACCCCTAGATACATATGTGCAAGAGCCGACTCTACCTACTCGTATTTAGAAAGGGACTTATTTCTTTGAAAAATCACCAAATCTCTACAATACCAAAATTCTTGGATGTTCTTCAACACTAATCCTCAAAGTCAATCACAGGATAATCTGCTCTAATCACTGTTTATCTAAATCTAGTTTTCATGATTTTTTCTAAACTTCCTCTGATACCAACTATAACACCCAACCCCAGTTACACAGAGTCAGTGCATTATTACATAACATTGGCAGGATCACATGGAAATTATGTCCCGAAAGACCGGTCAGTTTAGTATTATTGGAAGAAAGATTCAAACATAAGTTTAACTTTAGAACTTGAAAAGAAATACAACACTAATTTATTCCATTAGAAACATACAATCCACTTACATTATTCCTAAAATTCATTCATATATAACATCCTCATATCCTAGGAAAATGAAACATAAGAAAGGGGCGAGCTCAAATTTTCTTTAAGGGTAAGCAATACAACAGATGAGAACATAAATACTAAGCTTGGTGAATAAATGAAAACACATGCCTTTACCAATAATAAAGTTGAACTCTTTTATGTATGGAATATGAGTTGAGTAAATAATTCCATAATAAAACATAATCATTGGTATTATACTAGTAAAATGACCATATGAACCATCAATATTATTTTCATAATGAGGGAATGTATACTGCCATACATTCTGAACCATTTTGTTAAGGCCTCAGCCAAGACGTCTAAAAACGATTAAGGCCTCGGCCAAAACCATATATCAAATTTTCAATGGCCTAGTCCAATTCCACCTCTAGTTGTCTCATGAGATCTACAGATGCATCGAGGAGCTGTAGCGGGGTCCACCCATCACATACTAAATCCAACACATTACTCATATAAAAAGGTTGAAATATAACATAAACACCCATATTAAAACTAGCATACAAAATGTCAATAATTAACCATAAACCATGAATGGTATAAAAATAACACAAAGATAGTCAAACATATCATAAAACCTTCAATAAAATAAGGAATATTTGTATCATAATGAATCGACTTCAAACAAGTAGAAAATCCATTAATGGATGTTGACATAGATGAAATCAAAACTATTTGAGTGTAATATCTATTTCTTTTTTTTGAAATCATTTAATGTTACATAATTATAAAAATAAAATTATTTTGAGAATATTCTTCTTTGATTTTGAGGGAAGCTTTGATGATGTTATAACGGTGGTGAATAACTGCTCCTGCCATATAAGTTAAAAAAGGACATTCTTACCTTTATTTTGTTGAAAAGGTCGTAAAGTACCTCATTAGGAAAATCGTTGAATGATTACATTAAAAATATATATGTTCAAATAAAGGAATAAATGACTTCAACCGATTGTCTAGTAAATAGTAACAATTTTTGGAGATACATTTTTTAGAATCATGGATATGGATGATAAAGAGGTCCTAGTAGATACTACGTAAGAAAAACATCAGATAATAAAGTGATTATAGGATTAACCCTTACTGTAAAGACCCGGAAATTTCAAGGGAAATTTTTTCAAAATTTTCTTTGGGATTTTACAAGAACACAGTTTCTAACGGTGCCTGATTCCAAGGCCCGGTGTGCCCGAAATCATTTTACGAAGTTTAGCTTGGGTTCATTCAGCGAACGAACGAGCGGGTTTTTCTATATTTTGAACCGGTGCTTGGAATCGAATTCCGAGGGAACTGATGGAATCGCAGTGCCGGTATTTTCTTAGAAACACCTTTTCCGGAGTTGCGTTTGCTCGGGTGTTGTTTTAAATTTTTGGGGGTTAAGTGAAAAAAATAAAATAAAGTGGTGCGACAACTTTATTTTATTTCACTTAAAGCCACTTAAAGCCACTTAAAGCTACATAAGCTGAGTTAAAGCAGATAGGGTGCAATCCAAAATATCCTACCCCCTTGGTAGGAAATTTGTGAGGTGGGGCCCACACGAGCCCCACCGTTTCTTTTCCTCTAAGTAATGCACTCGCAAAAACCCCTCTTTAATGATAGTCAACCGTGTGTTTTTCTGGATAAGAAACACCTCATTAATTGGGCAGTTAAATCGTTACTATTAATTCATTGAATTAATTTTTTGTTTCTTTTCATTGAAATTCAAACATGTCATGTGCGTTAATAAAATAAGATAACTCTTATTTTTTTTTCTGTTGGAACTTGTGGCGTGGAGAGGATTTGGAGGAAAGAGTTCTTCTTCGACGAAGAACGCGAAGAATGCGAAGAATGAAAAGAATGATCCAACCTCTGATAAAGAATGCCAAACCCTCGGAGTTCGACGACGCGACGCCGTATACCGTGACGTCAATGACACTTCTTCCGCGATGAACTCGCATTCGACGACAATGCTTGAGGTAGGGATTTATGTTTTAAGAATGATTGTATTCCCATGATTTCTTTCTTCCAAAAGAAAACAAAGAACACAAATCAACTTATTACCTAGTTGATCTGCGAATGATTTCTTTGCAGGTTGGGATTAGTCTGTTGCGGGGAAAATCTTTTTGAGTTGTTTCTCTTTTGTTCGTGAAATTTCCTTGTTGTTCTTCGTCTTTTGGGCCTCTTGTTACTAACTTAACAGGAGGAGGTCGGACCGCACGAGCACGGTCGACTCTCCTCCATCTTTGTTGTTTGATTCATTGCGGCACAAAAAAAGGTGGCACAGTGCAACGGCACTGTGAGAACACGAGAAAGAACATGTCGAAGAAGCGCAGCGCCGTTTCATCGCGCCGTTGAGGCCAAACGAAACCACGGGTGGAGTCGGGGCCGCGGAGGTGATTTGAGGACCCCGTGGTTTACTATCGAAGTGTGGATCGACGATCGATGGTGAGGTGGGCGGTGAAGGAATTTTGAAGGCTTTGCATTGAAGGGCGGGTCCCGGGATGATCTTTGGCGAAGACAACAGGCGAATCAGACCACCGGAGCGCGTCTGGTGGTCCGCAGAAGCCCCCGTCGGCAAGCCCCGCCGGCGCCGCCGCGCCGGCGGTCGGGGGTGGCGGTGCCCGGAGCGCCGCCGGAGGAATCCGCCATGGCTGAAGCCACGGCGGCGAGCAGGGTTCCGCGGCCGCGCGGAGCCGGGGAACCAGGGACGCGGCCTTGCGCCGCGTCCAGTGAAACGGAGCGGCCCCCGCACGGGGGGCCGCGGCTCCTATGGCGCGGCCGCTCGGCCAGGGCCGAGCCACTCAGCCGGACCGCCAAATCAGGTCGCGCCCATACTAGGCTGAACAGCGCCAACCGGGTCGGGCCCGGACCCGGGTCGGGTCGACCCAGTTCGGGCCGACCTATGGGGGGTTGGGTCGGGTCGGCCCGGGCCCAGACCCCCCGTTTTCGGACCCCTCACGGGTTTTCCCTCATATATTGAGTTGTAGACCTCCGATTGATTCACCATTAGTGGAGATGCGACCCTTGGATCGAGACGGTAGTTTCGGTATATTATACTCAAGGTTTCGGAGAACTTTGCATTCGGTCGGGTTGGTTCGGACACGAAACCAACTGGGCCCTCGGAGCAGAAACGCTTATATCTTGAGCTCCGGACCTCCGATTGACGTGCTTCTGACTTTGTTGAATTTCTCTTGATGAGGCGGAACCTTTGGAATTCTTCACCCTGAGGATTGGTTGCTGTCGATGTATGGCCAGGTTGGATTGTACCTGAAATCCAACCGGGCCCCTGGAACAGAAAAGCTGATATCTTTCAGACTGGACGTACATTTGACGAACCGTCAGCGGCGTTGGTGATCACGTTGTGAAACGGTCCCTATGAGTATACCCTATGGGGTTCGGGGTACAGTTGAGATATGGCCGGGTTGGTTCGTACATTAAACCAACCGGGCCCCTATGACGAAAAGGCTAATAACTCACAGACTGGGCATCTGATTGATGTGTCGTCTGTTGAGTTGAGACCCTTATGACGAGGTGGTCCTTTGAGATACATATTTGTGGGACTTTGTGATACTTGGAGTATTGACTAGTAGCTCGTGGAGCGGTCCCTCCCGGAGACGAGCATACGGAGTACATAGACCGTGTAGACGACTGAGACCTGACGACTGCTTGACCGACTAAACTTGGAGTGAGTCGACTAGCCCATTGGACGGAGCACCGGATATTTGGTGGCAGACCCACGGCAGACGGAGCGCCTGGTAGTTGGCAGCACACCTGCAGTACTCGACCGGAGGAGTACCTCTGTAGGCTATTAGGGGGAGCACCCGGTATTTGGCGGCAGACCCACAGCGGACGGAGCGCCCAGTATTTGGCAGCAGACCCATGGTACTCGACAGGAGGAGTACCTCAGAGACTTGGATTAGTGAGCAGTACCTCAGAGTTGTGACAGGACCACTGTACACTCCATAGATGGGGCTCTTCAGCAGTTACATTTTCGATAATGAAAATCGTGGTTTGAACTGAGTCTATGACCTTTGTGTTTACCTCTTGATTGAGATGGGTCACTTGATAACTTAGATATATGTATGGGCATATACCTGGGAGGTGGTTATCCGTTTATTTCATAATCTTTGTGTTTCCTCATGATTGAGATAGGTTACTTCATAACTTAGGTATATGTATGGGCATATACCTAAGTAGAGGTTATCTGTTGAAATCTTCTTTGTGGTTATCCTTGTTGGTTCTAGTGAGACCTTGAGGGTATCGGGGTCCCTACTGAGTATCGTTATACTCACCCCTGCACGGGCTATGACCACACCTCGTTGTTTTGGTTACAGACGACGGACAATGCTGACGGAGGTCGAGTGTTCGAGGACTGGACGGTACCCGGAGGTGGACTACACGACGAGTCAGTATCTGGAGGTGTAATTCATGGTGAGACGACACTCGTAGGAGGTTGACGGCCGAGAGCATTGTGGAGGCTATCTGTACATACCCTTGAGGTAGGATCTGTGGTGGACGATCCAGGAGCTGCGCCATCTGTACCTACCTTTCAGGTAGGATCCGAGGAGGACGTCCCAGGAGCCGCTTCCGTTCTTCCAGCTGTTGTCTTTTTCTGTCGTACTTTCGTTCAGTTGTAGCTATACTTTCAGTTGGGTTTGCATTCTGGCCCATTTACTTTTCAGCACTTTATTTTGTACTTAGTGTTTTACTTCTGCTTGTACTCTGTGGTGTTTTGTTTACTTTTATAAAGGCAATTCCTTCCTAGTTATCGGGATTTACGCCTTTGGTGCTAGTCGCCAGCCCCTGGCCTATGGAAGGCAGGCTTGGGGTAGTCACAACACGGGCCCCGAGGGCGGGTCGTGACACATACCATGTACTATTCCTTGGTCGAGGGGATGGTATCCTCTTGTATAATAATTAAATAATTATTATTAAATAATATAATAACCATATACACAACTATGATATCATTTATGATCATCTAAAATTTCTTTGTTAATAATATTTTCTTACTATCATCGTTTCAAGTGATAACTAATTTTTTTTCTTTTATAAGTTTTGTTACATAATACATGTTTGTTGTGAATATTCTGTATTTGATTTATATCAACATTGATATTGAGTTTTTAATAATTTTTATTAATCATAAAAAAAATATTCTTGAATGATTATGATGGGGAAATGAATCTCACCGCGTTTCTAGAGAATGTCATCTGTACGTAAGAACGAGGGACAGTATCATTATTTTGATTTAAAATAATATGTAAATAGCTATTATATCATATATAAAAAATAAATAACATGTTATATTTATTATTTACATCAATTATACACCATCATTTTTCCCATCTAAATAATAATGTACTGAATAACAACTACACCACGACGTGAAGACTATATGCCATACGTACGCACGTATGGTGATATATCATTAATAGGATGGATAAAATAGTGAATATGATTGTTAAATATATATAGTAACATCAATTTTTATAAAATTTACTTGATTTAATATTTTAGAATGGAAAAAACAAGGAAAGAAGAAGTGGAAGAAGAAAAGAACTTGGAAGAGCTGATGAAATATTTACCTCTTCTCTAGGTTCTTCCTTTTGATTTGATTAAAAGGTATCCCTAGGTTGGATTAATGACTAAAGGAAGGAATATATGATTAATGGAGGATAGTTGAGATGATATTTTGGTAGGGATTTTCTGATCCATAAGGATTTTGATGTGTGAATTTGAGATATGGGTGAGTTCCCTTTTATAAGAGGAGTGAGGGTCACCTTTGGAAAAGATTGATATATTATTTTATAATAAATTCATATTCGGTTTATAATGGCTCCCAAATGGTTTATTTTTAGACTAAGGTGTGGATGTGTCGAAAGCCTCTAATAAAATAGGTTTTATATTGGTTTGGGTCACTATATTAACCATATCTTTTAGATTTAACTCTTAGTTAATTAGTTTTACATTTACCATGTCTCTTTATATTTTTATATTATATGGTTAATCAACATTCTATAATAAGCCAATAGAACCTCAAGTTTTTCATTATTCATTAATATAACCATATATAAGTCATTTGTCTGAACATTATATTTTTAGGAATAAAATATCAATTAATAATATAATATTTGTTTTATAAACTCTTTTCTGTCAATTTTGAAACTATTTTGTATTTTGTTTTGGTTAAATGCATAACATCATCCTTACCTCAAAAAAAAATTCATTTAACCAACCCTAAAATGTCATATTAACCTATAAAATTAGACGAATTCATTAAAAGTCACAAGATAAATTTATTTGGATATTTATAATTTGATTTATTTTAACCATTCATTAATAAGGTAATTGCTACCTCATCATTACGTCATAAATAAATTTTATTATGTAATTTATAAAAATTATAAATAAAATACCATTATGTAGGAAATATTTATAACTTTATAATAAATATTTATATTCTAATTTATCTTATGTATAAACCTATATTAAAAATGTTTTAGTTATTAATCATTGATTTTAACTCTTATTTATATAAAATAATAATAAATGTCATTATCTAATCTCATTGGACCTAAAGGATAATATTTTATTCCTATGGTTTTTTTTGGTCGAATTACACTTATCCAATAGAATTACGTAATATGTTAGGGTAATAATATTATCAATTTTAGCATTAACTACATTTTTTACTTTTAATCATGGTAAATAAAAGTAAACAGTTACTATTGAACAGAAATTATTTTCATCTTATTGAACCACATTTTACTTATCGATATCAACCGTGTCTCTTGGATTTTTGAAATTCAACTAAAAGAAGTGGTGAAATTATGTTTTGTACAAATTTGGAAATGATATTAGGAGGTGGGTAAAAGAGGATGAAAAGTTTGATAAAATTTTATATATCAAAACTTATTATAAAATGAATCTAATGAATTACGTTCAATATATATAGGTATTATGTATCTATTTTGACCAAAAAAATTTTTATATAAAATACTAAATTATTTAATTAAAATGTTGGATTCATACAATAAAACATTGTATTTCACTAATCATCATAAATTTAATTTTTTTAGAAAAATACAAAAAATTCACCCTAAAGTAATTCCGATATTCTGAATACAAAAATGAAGTATATTTTGAAAGATAATATTTAAGAAATTCCAAAAAGTTGGTATTACTTTTTATAACGGCTAGTTTGATTGTTTTCGGTGTGTTTGAACTCGTAGTTGTGTACAACACAAGCTATTGTATTATTTTAAGTGAAACATAGCATGAATGCTTGTGGTGTCACATGTGTAATACTAAAATAAAATAAATTAGACATAAATATGAAAGAATAAATTACTTATATAGACAATTATTTTACTATATAAACTAGAATATTGCCTCTTTGAATGAGTAGAGACAATTTCATTAATCTTTATGAAGATTCATGACCCGTAAGATGAAATATTATAAAATAAAAAAAACTCTAAAAGGAATAATGGAAATTAAATCAACATTTCATTATATAATTTTTTGATAACATAGAGAAATCACAATGTAAGAATACCTCTACATCGTTCCAAAGGGGTTTTTTATTATAGTTTGTTCTTCCAAGGGATTGGTAACATCATCATGTGTTGAAGGCAATGTCTACATGATTAGTAACATTTAATTTATATTATGTTAATTATGTATAGAAAATATAATATTTTGAGGAAAAAATAATCTGCATTCATTTTCTCATTTTTGTGTAGGTGAGTTGTCATTTTTACTAAAATTGATGTCAAATTTTCAAAAAAAAAGCCACACTTTGAATCATATCAGTCACATCGTGCAACAGATTGAGGTGTGGATAATTATTGCACATTCAAAATGGCTTATGGAAAATTTTCATATTGTATAAAAATAATCCAAATTTGTTAACTCAGTATTTAACATGACAATTTTTTTACTAAAATGTCCATTT
Organism: Viscum album; assembly: GCA_963277665.1. Taxonomy (NCBI): domain Eukaryota; kingdom Viridiplantae; phylum Streptophyta; class Magnoliopsida; order Santalales; family Viscaceae; genus Viscum; species Viscum album. The sequence continues at coordinate 423,250,499 of OY728139.1, read as the reverse complement.
AAATTGGAAAAATTCACTTTGACTTATTCTTATCCCATCATGTATCGATTTTATGTGAGGCTGATTCATACATGTAAAAAATGACTCATGAATCAATGTACTAAATTATCCTAAAAATAAAATCGTGTTTTCTATGTTTTCATTCAGTGAAATTTTTTATACTAAATTGTCGATCTTAAACTAATAATGGATACATTAAGTCAAACTAGTAAATTTATGTGTCATATTGATGTGAGGATGATTCCTACATGTCAAAAATTACTTATCGATAGTTTAACTAAAGTATCAAAACATTCTAAATGTGTATTCTCAGTTTAGAGTTTGTCAATTTCCCTTTATATTAAAATTGATGTCATTTTTAAACAAAAAGATGCACATGGAGTCATACATGTGACATCATGAGTCGTATTGAGGTACATTTGATTATTAAAAAATTATGTGTCCTATTGAGGTGAGGATGATTCCTACATGTCAAAAATTACTTATCGATAGTTTAACTAAAGTATCAAAACATTCTAAATGTGTTTTCTCACTTTGGAGTTTGTCAATTTCCATTTATATTAAAATTGATGCCATTTAAAAAAAAGATGCGCATTGGGTCATACAGGTGACATCATGAGTCGTATTGAGGTACAATTGATTATTAAAATATCCTCATCCAATTATTTAATTAAAGGTTTTTTCAAATATGTGTAGATAAATTTGAGGATAAAAATGAAAATCATTCATCATTAACTCTTCCTCAATGTAAAATAAAATAAATTAATTTTATTAATATACAATCATCATCTGAAATTAATCTATAGCAACACAAGACCCCCAGGATGTGCCACACTACAGTTGTGTTTTATAATTCTTCTATCTCCACCCTCTCTATTTTGTTCTCTCCCTTCACTGTATAATTTATTAGGTTGTGTGGAGATTTTCATTAAAATGATTTGGTGTAAATGAAGGCATCATGTTAATAATTAGTTTCAATGGTTTAATGATCACAATTGGGAGGCATTTCCCCTTTTAGAAAGCATAATAAAGTACAGGCGAAATGCCACCTATTTGATTCATTATGTTCTCTAAAAATGGAAATACCAATCATTTCAGTGAATTACACCATTGAAACTGGTTATTAACTCGAAACCACTATTTCCATCAACTCCATTTAGAGAAAATCCCCACAAATCCAAGGAAATGATAAAGTGAAGGGAGGGAATGAAATATAAAGGCTGGAGATGGAAAATCAGAATACACAATTGTAGGGAAATGAATACCAATGGTCTTGGGTTACTATGATATGATTTTAGCTGACGACTGTATGTTAAAAATATTAACGTATTTTATTTTACATAGAGACAGTGTTAATGATGAATTACTTTCATTTTTATCATCAAAATTTATCTACAATGATCCGAATAAAAAATCAATAAAATAATTTGTTGATGATTTTTTATATTTTATTATAAAACATGGTTTATTAACATGATTTATTTTATTAAAAATATATATGATTTTATCTTATTTTAAAAAGAGGTCGATGGAGGTTTGTTCATTGTTCATACTTTACTAAAAAGGCAATAAAATTGAACGAGGTCTACACCTTCCATTAACAAAATGATAAAATGAAGTTCACTCCTCATTCGATAAATAGATAACTAAAGTGAATCTATCTAAATATTATATATATATGTTATATATTTATATTTGTATTATATTAGTATCTTTGGTTTAATATAATTATATATATATTTTTGTATAATATATATCATTTTTAAATTTATTTAAATATTCAATATACTTTTTTCAATGTGTATACATATAATACAATTTTTCTAATGGAACTAAAAAAACAATTATAATTGTAATTTTTTAATTTTATTAATTATAAATAATTATTATTTTATGTAATTTTGTATAAAATATAATTATTTAAATTTTTTAATATTTAATTTTTTCAATTAAATGTATATATAGTTGCCAATTTTATTATTTTGACTATAACATGAGTTTATAAATTTTGATTAATTATTTATGAATAAATTATATTAATGTTAATTAAATGTATATATATATATACCTAAAATTTATAAATAGACATAAAATGACGAATACCTAAAAATAATTTTTAATATATAAAAATTAATAACATCCATTCTATTTTTTGGAAAAAATGATTCATCAAACTAATGAATCTAGGGAGGAAATATAATACACAATGACCCATCCTTGAGATTCTAGGGAGGTCCATAAAGAAGTTGTCTTAAAGAAATAATAAATATCACCATGATATATCCGAAACAATGGGAAAAAACCAACCCTTTCAGAATATATCCCATAATCATTTAAACTTATATATATATAATGGAATTTATAATACACATAATTTGAAAACAAATGCACAAATAAAATTAATTTCTAATGAATATAAATATATTTTCTTCCTAATTTGGAAATCCAAAATAATAATTTCTGTATAAAGAATTATAAAGTCATTGTTACATTATATGTTCTGAAAACACATATTAATATATAGAATGATATATATATATAAATATATATGTGTGTGTGTGTGTGTATATATCATTATAAAATATTTTTAAATTGATAAAAATCATTGTAACTCTTATAATAGTATATAACAAAATAGTTAAATAAAAAAACACCATAATAATTTTGAAAATAGAGATCCATTGAAAATAAATAAATATGGTATCACCGTTAATATGATTTATCTTAAATTAAAAATAAAAAATTCTTAACAAATATATTTTAATGGAATCTACCTTACAATATAATATTAAAATATAATTTAAATAAATAAATTCCATTAATGTAATTTCATATAATTAGCTTCTGTTGTTGCTTCACACCATTATCATACTACGAATTGGTTTTCTAAATAATAGTATAGAAAACAAAAAATCATAAACAAAATAAAAATTGAATACAACAACCAGAGCACAAAATATAGAATGAATATCGAAATCTACAAAGGAAAACACAAGCCTAGATTTCTAGGTTGAATAAAATATGAGAACCTAGGATCTAGACCTAAATGTTTTCTTCAGAAACCCTAAATACAACCAAACACCGGATGTCAGATGATGATTATGAAACAAGAGGAAGTGGGTTTGTGTGATCTAGGTGTATATGGATAACTTGGGTTTAAATTCCATGATGAATAGCGCCAAAAATGGGGTTCTTCTATGGAATGCTTCTTATATCATGAATGGTTTGTAATAGGTTAGGTTTTTTAATTGGATCGATGAAATTTAATCAGTACATTTTTAAAATCACTGAAAATATTCTTTTTATCATTCTTTATTATTTAATTGTTGACAATGATTTATTTTATTAGAAATTATAATATATATACTAATAATGTATTTCCATCTGCAACGTATCATTCTAATAATCATCCACATCCTATTTTCCATATGTTTCAGGACTACATGCCTCCATGACCCTCCTCTACTCCCTTTCTCTACAATTCTCTCCCTCACACTCCTGCTCTCGCTAAGCCTCGCCATCGTAATTTTTATCTCCCCCATTAGATTATTCCACTCCTCCTCCCCACTTCCTTACTCGTCATCCACCATGATACTTTCCATCCACCCCTATTAGTCTCATGATTTTCATTGTGTTCACCTCTAACTCCCACATTGATTATTCTCAATATAGGGTTCCACCACATCACATCTGTCATCTTCCTTTGCTGGAAACCATTTCATCCCATCCTTCCTTTTTCGAGATACAGTTTCTCTAGTATCTCCTCTCGCTCATGCTACATCACCTATTGACCTACTCTTCCTACAAACGACATTATTAGTGTTAATCCAAATCATGGTCCCCCTCCTCCCCTCCATGGATTCTCGCACAATATCGACATTCACTAACATCAAAAACATCATTCGTATCAACCCCCGCTAATTCCATCCATTCCTGATGCCAATTCAACCATTTTGTGGCTCAATATTTTCTGCACATCGATGTAGTATATTTAATTCAATATGTATCTCCAACCTCTTGGGATTTCTCTTCATCCTACACATCAGGCTCCCCTACAGGTATAGATATATTTCACTCAGTAACCATCTTAATTAATATCATTATCCAAATTCTTATTTTCCTTCATGAAGTATATTCACAGATTACTGGTTGTACTTATTTTTATTGTTCAGTATTTATTTATCTAAAGTTTATTCCATGGTGGATATATATTTCCTCCACCATATCATTGTGTGATTTATTTTAGGTATGGATAACATATTTAATTTAATAAATATTTTTTGTATTTTAATTCAGGATTATTTCCTTTCATTTTCATTGTTTTTTGATTAATGTATTTGATTAAAAGCGCAGTGGACTCACTAAGGTTGGTTAAGTTAAATAATATGCCCTTCAGGTATATGGTTATACATTATATTGACTGTTATTTTATTCAAATTTTTTTATTGAAAAATAAGTATTTTTGTGGTCATTTAAATTTTGTCTATAATTAAACCATACAGTTCATTTTAACTGTCAAATATTTTCCTTTAAAACACATATATATCCTCATGAAATCATATAATATCAAATTTTCACATCCTTGAGTTGTTGGATTATGATTTTATGAATTTATTTCTTTTCATTATGATACAATAAAATCCATAAGTATCACTTATTTTTTAATTGATTTTTTACATACACTACTTTAGATCAATTGATTTGAAAAACATATGTATGATTTTTTAAATAGATGTAACTAAAAACTCAAATATTGATCACATATATTCCTATAGATTTTTCCTCTTATTATTTCCAACTCAATATATTATTCATGCATCCCCTGAATTCAAAAACCCTAAATTCCTTTACAAAAACTTTTTTTACGGTTCATATTAAATATGACCTTATGGTATGATGTGTTTTTTCATTTTATTATATTTTCTTCTCTAATTTTATATCTAAAAACCCCCCACCTGATGATTCAACTGTTATTCTGATTCCAGTGCTTTCATTTCATAATGTTCAATTATCTACTCGAGTTCTCTATGTTCTGTCAATACGAGTCCTTATTTATGGTGAATATTTCATTTATTTTATTTATTGTTTGTTGTTGTCCATAAATTTCATTAAATTAAATTATTTTTCATTTATGTTTTTTAGGTTTTCTTTTTTTTAAATTATAACCTAAAATGATATTAATTGTGTTACTTATTATTTTTAACTTATTTCCTTTATTGTAGGTAATTCAACTGCGTATGATTTGGCTTACACAATTTTTATGTTCAGAATAATGCATAATGTATTCCGTTTTTTAATCATGCAACATTTTTTCATCTATAGTATAATAAATGTGAATGTATATGAAAAATAATTTTTAATTAGTTATTTATCATCTTTTCCATACTACAGATTCTATTTTTAATTACGAAATATGATCATAATTTGGCCTTGAAATTACTTAATATACATTATGTTTTTCATTTTACATTATGCATAAAATTTGAAATTATGTGAATTATGAATTTTGAATTATGAAATATGGACAGTGAATCATTTTTTGACATTATGAATTGCCTAATATCATCAGAATGGTTGAGGATTTGAGGATGATTAACCATAAAATTTATCAAGGAAAAATAAAAAAGTAGAGAAATATAAAGAAAAATTTATTTTAATTATATATACATTTCATTCTTACTAATTATTTATTTAGGTTCATTGTATACCACTATACCCTTGATGAAAAAAATCTCTCTCATGAAACCATACTAAATTGTCTTCATTAAATTCTATTGCCTTTAATCATTTCATGCATACTTTATCTTACAACTATCTCTCACTGTCAATACGTTATAGTTTATATATCCTTAAGAAATAAAAAAGTTCCCCCTAGGATACATTTTGATTATAATATTAATTATAATCAAATTTATAACCATGAAACATTGGGAGAATTTATATTTCAATGCTCCATCTTCTTCCATAATCTCCAGCATAAGATCATTTATTCTATTACATAATCTTATGAGGACAGTCTGAAAGATTTCATGGAATTTCTTCCCCCACTATTGTAGTTAAGGATTCATAATCTACACCCTCACAAAAAACCAATATCCTAGGGTGATTCCATCATTATGTCTACTAAATTTTCTTATTTCTTCCCCCACTGAGGTTAAATAAGTTAATGTTTTCACACACCTAATGTCTCTAATTCATCCAAAATTATAGTCCTCTTCCTTCACATCATGTGAAGTTATCCTTGAAGTGCATTATAATATTTTAGAGCCTCTGGTTCATGATTGTCCCCCTCTACCTTGTAAGATCCAAATGATTCTTATAATTCCATAGAATTCATGGCCCTAACAGAAGATTATAGTTTCTTATCTTATCCAGTATGAGGTATGTCACAAAAGGCAATGTCCTCCATCACCCATCCCAATTGTTTAGTGACACCAAAAATGAAAAATAACAGGATTTGATCCAATAATCTAAAGAAATATATGTTATAGTCCTCTATTATTTCCATCATCTTCATAATTATTTCATCCATTATATTGAACACTAGAGGTTTAGGATCCCAATACAAATGAGAATATAATCTCTAATTTATCTTGGGTAATCATATTTCCATGTTTTCAATTTGGGAACCCAAACTCAAGTCATATTCTATCAATGATGTTTATAAAAAATTAAATTATGAAAATTACATTAATTTTAGTACAATTAATTTTAATATATCTATTTTCTAGGACAAGAACGATGAAGTGGAATTCATTGATGCCTCTCTTCATCAATTACAAGCAAGAATATCACTCATTTCTTTCACACAATAAACTATTGGATCTAGGATTATCATGGAAGAATTACTGAAGGATTAACAAAAAAAGGGGTATTAGTAAATTCCTGAGCATGTTTTAGTGATTCAAAGGAAACCTACATGTTATATATATTTTTTGGGATCTTCTTTAAAACATGTTGTTTAAATATTGTCCAATATATCTCTATATTGTCTTCTGATATAATGATCTATTGATTATGATAAAATATTCTTTTACACCAATGAGTGGATTGAAGTGAATGTCATCCAAGAGATGGTCTAGGAGTCTGGGATGACTTCCTTATAGGGGAATTCATTGGATGCTCTTTAAAAAAATAATAGATTACTGAAATGAGACATTGTATCATAGACGTTCTATTAATCGAGCCACAAAATCATCTTAGATATCCTTCAAGATGAAATTGGTCAGATGGATTATAGATTACAGGACCAATGGGATGATGAAACATTTATTCCCCTTTCTCTCAAGAGATAATGATTATAAGATGTTTTTTTGGAAGAATATAGTGTCAAATAAGTAAAATACCGATTTATGTGGACAAGGTAAGGATATAGAAACACATCATACTTGGAGAGTCCTACCTTGATGTCAAAATTATAGGGACTCTTGCAATGTCTTATTTATATGAATTTTTATCATGTATTAATTTGATGAATACAGGATGTTCTAATAGAGAGGATATGGATTTTAACCTTTTCAAAAACTTGTTCAGGACAAGGAAAACATAATGATCAATACCATTCTAAAGGTGAATCCAAAGAAGTGATTTAAAGCCACAATCCATTTAGTGAATTGTGTGCTCATGGATTCCCAAGACTGTACCCTGATTCATGGAAAATTATCAAGAAGGAGGTCACTGAAGAGATTCTAGATCATTTTAATTGAGGCACTCTTTCTTGATTTGGTACAAGCCGCATTTAGGTGTGCATTATTAATGTTCAGTTTCAAGGTTTAGTATTTGTGTATTTAATACAGCATATACCGGTTCATTACAAATTCAGCATCTAAAATTTGTTGTTTCCCTATAATATTGGATCAACCATTTATTTTCTCTGTATTTTTTTCCAAGTCCATATTTCATAATATTATATTCACATCGCTGCATTTGTATGTTCCTTATTATCTTTAATCTCATATCATCCAATTTTTTGTGTATTTTTATTTTCATTTTAATTCATTTTTTTCACTATATTTGATTTAACCATACAAATTTACTAGAATCAAGTCTTCCTATTCTAACATAGACTCTAATAAAACCATATGAATGCATAAATCATATGTATACTTATTCCACCAAAATAAATGGATTCCATGGGACTATTTAATTTTTTTTTGTACCATGATGTTTTGTTATAGAATCTATTTGGGGTGTTTTTTACCGAACTATATTATATCAATCTGTCAAAAATTCTACAACTTATTGCAGGATTGTAGAAGAAAATATGTGGATCTTTGAAGCTTTCAAGGGAAAGGCCTTATTGACTATCAATGTTGCTTCTGAATGGTATGGTTTATTAATATTTTCCGATGACTAAAAAATTAGAAAATATTTTAGATGTTATTAGCTAGAGAGTAAGAGGAATTAAAAAACATAATTAATTGTAATCCATTGATTGTAGTGGATTTCAAATTAAAACTATAAGGATTTGAATAAATGATATGATAAGTACAAAGATAATGGTTTGAGATTTTCAATTCAGTTTTCAATATGAATCTATTTCTTTTAAGTCACTCAATATATGGGGATTATATATTTCACAAAAACTACTCTTATAACCCTAATAATTTCATCTCTCTTAATGTGTTACATTTACACATCCTAGTTATGATATTGATGGAATATTATTATCTGATACATAGTAAGGCCATTCTACTGAGTTTTTACAATTTATTTTTTTTAACATCCACTAATTACATGTAACATTTTAATATATTCTTTATTTTAATGAATTATATCATATTTATATTTCAATTATAGAAAATATTAAAAATTTGAAAATTTTCTGTCTGTAGTTGCTTTATACATGATTTATGTTAACATTTAAAGTTGTTATTTTCAGATTATTAATATTTTATGTTTACAAATATTGTAATTAAATGGAATTGAGTCCGTTTGAGTCATGTATACATGACTTCATTTTCATAATTCTATATAAAAATAAAATGATATTGTTTGACTTTTTATATAAGAATTAATTTTCTTAATTCAATATAATAATATTTTTAATTGAAATTGTTAATTTTTAATTCACATGGTTGTTTAAATGTTCATCAATGTTGCCTGTGTAAAAATGATTATGTTTGCAGTTGTTGATTTAGTTAAGGCCATCATCTATATCATTTTTCCCTATGTAAATCTTCCAGTCTTAATGTAGATCAACATGATATTTATTTCACATAAGAAGAAAGCAACATTGTATAGAATTATGATATTGGTTCTCATGCTACATCAATATTCAATCTGTTTTAATTTATTTTAGTGATTTAATCTCAAATATTCAGGTATTCTGGAGTAGTTGACGACATTCTCTTGAAGCTGAATAACATAGATAATTGTCTCTAATCAGAGAAAATAAATCTAGACACCCCTCAAATTACCCAGGATTTATCATTATGGTGAGAATTAAAACCCACAACCGAGCACCCTTGGAAATGAGGGAAGAATATAAACATTCAAATGATTGGAAAATATCACAACTATCTGATTTTATGGGGTTGGTAGAAGTTTTTTTAGGTTTTGAAGTAAATTTTATTTCTTTATTGATGCAACTCCTTTTTCCATTTTAATTTTCTCGATATTTTTTCCAGATGTAACATTGAAATCTCATGTGTAACTGATTTAATGATGCAACATTAAGGTGATTGGCATGACACTGAAATAGAATTATGGTCTGAATGAACAAATAATGGTGAAAATCCAATGCAGTATTGTTTACAATTCTCTAATGTCTTTTAATAGTTGGACTGTGGTATTTTGGAATCCTCTGTTCCCATCAACATGATTTTTTTATCAATACCTTCGTCTTTATCAAGGGAGTGTATAATAGCTTCTAGATTGATGAATCCATTAGCGTAGAAGCTTCAAAACTACTACATGAAATTCATATTCATCACCATTCATTAGTACCATCCTCATGAATGAAAATCATTATTTAGAGTTATTTTTTACCATAATATTACATCAGTATTCCTTCATTATTAAAATTTATCATGTATTCCTTGATTTCTTTTGTTATTCAGATAATACATAACATCTATGATTTATATCTTGTTAAACTCATCATCTCCTACCATTTTAATTATGTCACAAATTTCTATAAATCGAAATTCCTTTTCACAGGAATATGGGTTGTTATAATTTAATTAAAAAAAACATTGTTTCAGGTTATGTCTTTACTCATTTCTCATGTCATTAAATTTTTTAAAAAATAAATTCAAGACTATATTTTGATTTAATAATATACTGCTATAAATTTTCCCCCATTCATGCCTCGTTAAATCAATTACTATATAATAATTTATTATTTTGTAACACTTTAGTTTCATTGCTGAGTGTGGGAGAATTTTCTAATTTATGAAACAGTATATAGTAATATAGAAAATTTATAGTTGAGCATGAGAGATGAAACTATCTATTTTTTCTTTAGGCTATGAAACTAAATAATGTTTCCTTTATAAATTAGTGTTGGAGAATTTCCTCCCACGCATGCCTCTTTAAACTAACAATGTTGTCTTTGTAAAAAAATTATTATATGTCATAGTTGAGCACGGGAGTTGAATTACTCTGTATTAATTTATAATTTTTTCCCATAAATGCCTTTATGAATTACTTTATACACATATCATAGTCATAGATTCATTTTTTCATATTTTAATTAATTAGAGGCAACAATAAAGGAAACAGATGCAAGAAACAACAAAAGGAACTCATGCATATATGGATGGCAAGAAGCCTGTCCTCATCTTAGATTTAGTGCATTATGTTTCAGCATGTCGGGTTGGGTCAGTCATGTTGGTTTTGGTTGAATGTCCAAAATATTTGACATTTGAAATTTTTTGATCTCGGGATGTTAAAGGTGCTAGGTGGTACAATACATTATTGTGTAACTTCTCTAGGGAAATTTTTTTAAATAATCTTCCATTAAATTTTCTTTTGTGTATAATTTTTTGGCTTGAGGTGGATGTCTCAATTGCATTATAAGGATTAAGATCTCTGGTGAATTTTTTATAACATTTCGACATCCCTCATTCTATATTGTTCCATATATATAATTAATAGTTTCACTACATTTTCTTTTTTCACAAACAACCCATTCAAACAATTTATTATTTTGCAATTATTTTATCATTCCTCATTTTTATTATTACATCCATGGTCTTATCTTTAATTTATCTTTCAATTATTATTTTAATGATTACATTACTGTTATTGGGATTGTTGAAGTTGAAAATGAATTCGAAATCCTACCTTCAAATTTTAAAAATTCAAATTCTTTTAATCTATCCTTTTTCTTTGATAACATTTTAAATTGTATCTCCATATTATATACATTCATATTCTAGTATCATACAACATTACTTTCTAATTAAAATTTATTCATTATTATAAATTTTTATTCACTTTTTTAAAAACTAATATCTTATTAAAAGAAAATTCATTAATAGAATATGTCTTGCAATAGCATGGGCGAGTACTAGTATTACTTAAGCGTTGGTAAATGATTTATAATTATAACTATAAAAAACTATATATATATATATACTTAATACATACTTGTAAATATAAATTTTGTAAATTTATTAATTATTTTGTTATATATTTAATATTTTATAATTAGATATATATATATATATATTTATTTATTAATAATTTTATAAATATTTTAAAAAAACATTTATATCATTATATGTATTTCTATATTTAAATATATATATATATATATATTTAATAAATATATATAAATATATATATATTGTAAATATAGTAATTATCTATGTCATTTTTTTAAAATTTTTTAATTAATAAAATATATATAATTATTTATTTGTAATTATATAAATACTTTTAAAATATATATTTAATTATTTATAATTATAAATATATATTATTATAAATATTATATATAGATTTTTAAATATATTTATTTATGAATACGTCTATTTATATAAATTTTTTAAAATATTTTTTTAACATTATTAAAGAATATCATATTTTACGTTTATGCGTGTAAAAATGACTGAAATTGAATAAATTAAAAATAAGTATATGATAATAATATTGAAAAAATTAATAAGTTTTCTATGTGTGCATTGTAAATAAAAATTCATTAATTACATATTTTTGAAATCAATATTACCCACATTTGATCTATGTGAAATTGTAAAATAAAATGACATTCTATTATATGCCCATTACTCTTTGAAATTAACCATTATTTTTAATTCATAATAATATTTAATTACTACCCATTATTAACTAAATATATGACTGTTAATTTTAAAGCGAATAAATATTTTGAAATATATAATCCATATTTATATATATTTATATATATATCTATATATTCAATATATACTATTTATTAACATCATCAATAATCATCTAATTAATAAAATGTTTAATATTTTCCTCATATTTACTTATTTTTAATTTTCATTTGTTTTATTATCATTTTATATATCTATATATTTAATATATAATATTTATTAGTACATATAATTTATTTATAATATAATCAATTTATAAATTTTAGGAATAATTTTTTAATTATAATATTAAAAATAAATTATTTGATAAACTCATTTTTCATTTTTATTATTTCATTATTTCATTTTATTTATTTTTAAATTTGTCAGTGCATAAAAAACACTGATAAAGCACTCCTTTATAAATACCAAAAATATAGTACTAATAACGGGAACCATTTTTTAGAGCATAAAATTAAGTGCTGATAAATGGTATGCTTTTTCCCCACAAACCATAATGTGCTGATAATGAGTACCCATTATTAGTGATAAAATTAAACTGCTTTTAAAGGGAACCTTTATAAGTGATAAAAAAAGTGCTTATAAATGGTTAATTTTATCAGTTCATTATTTAGAATTGATAAATATTTCATTGATCAATGCTATTTTATAGTATTGATAAATATATATGTTGTTAAATGTTATTTTTGTAGTAGTGATATGAATATGTAAATTGGACGATACATATTACCCTCAAACTGATTATTGGAAAAGAGTTCTATATCATCAAGAATGATGTCTACAACTTCTTGTCTTTAAAGGATGTATCCAGAAATCATTAAAATAAAGAATGCCACATTTTTTCAAATGGGATTTATTGTAAATAATGTTGTTACCATGTGATGAGGGTTTTCACATGTTTTGAATGTGAAAAAATGTGGCACTTTATGATATATGGGGAATCAATATTAATCTTATTTCATGATATTCTTTATATATATTTTAATTTTAATATTTATAAAGGGTTATATGTATATCAAGTTATGGTTTTTTTTGTTAAACGTCATTTGAAATCAATATGATTAAAGTGGTATCTCTCCATATGATGATTTATTCATATTGGATAGTCTGCTCAAACTACATTGTTTTGAAGAAAACTAATCACAAATGGTATCAAATATCAAGGATCTAATGATCTGTTTTAACTTTCATAAGGAAAAAAAGACACCTTTCATTTTAGAGAAAGAGGTGATGTGGGTAATCAAAAAACCATTGAAGACATCTTCCACAAATCATGAATGTATATCTTTTCAAGAAAACTCTCCATGTTTATGAACAAGGACCTTGAATTCAAAAAAAATCTAGTACCTTCATTTCTAATTAATCCAATGGGTTTTCATATAATCAGAGATGTATGGAACTGTGATTTTTAACTTTCTCCTGACCAAGTTCTCTATTAGTCATCATCATAACATGATTGTTAAATTCTTCCTCCATATCTATGTTTTCACTTCCTATGTCTGTTCTCTTATGTGGGACCCTATTTATATTTTACATTCAATAACAGTTATGGTTCTAACTCTCCCTTTTTATGTGATGTTTTAGTATTCATTTTTATGATGTGGGTTTCTATTAATGTAGCTTTTAAGTGTTTAACCATTGATAACCATTAAAAATTGTGAGATTGAAATTATTTTTATGTGGCGTAGAATGTAACAACCATAGATCTTTTGAATTATATTTTCTCTAATTAATTTGACCTTTTTGATATTTTTCATTTCACAAAACACTTAAAATAGTTTATTTAATATTAATGTACTATGTTTGGTTTATGTTTTATTGAACCTCAATATAATCATTCACTACACTAAACATAAATTTTATCTTTATCTATATAGGAACACTAATTTTAGCTTGGGCTATACACAACAATGAATTTAATCAATAGTTTGCATAACACCCAAGACCGAGTTTTAGAGAATAATAATATATTATTAAAATAATATTATTTATTATAAGAATATATAACCTAACCATTAAATTAGTGGTTATGAATTGTATTATCTATTTTACTAAAATAAATTATTTACACAAATATAAGATGAATTCATAGGGTAACCATTAATTGTCAATGAATATTAAAACTGATTGAATATGATGGAAAATATTATAATTTTTATGGAAACAAAGCTATTTTACCCAAAAAAATTAACTAAATTTTTGGGTGGTATTAAATTAATGTATTTTTAAAATATTAAATATTTTTTTATATTAATCCAATAGATTTTATAGACATAAGATATGAATTGACACAATTCTATGCATAAAAACCAATATTTTTATAAAAGGAGTGTTTCCCCTTTTAATGTAGAGCCCATTTAATAAAATCATGGAAAATTTATAGATTTAATATTTAAAAATAAATATCATCCTTAAAATAAAAACATAAAAAATATTTTTGGAATTTTTTATATTTTTCTATAAGGTTTCATTTTTAATGAATTTTTTAAAATAATGAATTTTAGTTAAAAACCAATTTTATTATATATTTTTTATATGGATAAATTAAATTTTAAATTTTTCTAAAATTTTAATTAGATAAATTTTATATCAATTAATTCAATTTAGGTCATTTTAACCAATTTCTTATTGAATTTGGAATTAAAACATAGAAAACTCTTGAAATATTTTACATTAAAACCCCACATTGTGGGCCTGATTGCAGAATTAAATGTTAATTAATTTATACCACTTATGTGATTTGAATTTGTAAAAATGGATTCCATATTTTAAATAATCTTAATTTATAATGGTTTTAATGGTCAACAATTATTTTTACCAAAAATATTAGTGAATACAATGAAAATTAATTACATCGATTAATGTAAAATTATGTTTAACAAAGAACTAAACATTAGACATAAGGGTATATGGGAACTATATACTTTCCCAATAGACAATAAAATAAAATAATTAGACACTTATAATGACTTTTATCAACATTTTACTATTATTGGATCAACTTTTAACATGAAAAACGTGGGTGGTATTCTATAATCAAATATTTACAAGAGTGCCACTCCTCCACTTTAAAAAGGGATCATTTCCTCCCAATTAATCAAACATTTCAAGAACATTGGATAGAAAATTTCATAGAAAATATCTCCCCAACATACCCCAATTTCTTTTTGAATCATCTCCTTTAGAAAAAAAGGAATCCAAACAATCCTTTTGGCACAAACCAGAAGGAGTTTCCCAAATAAGAGGTAACACCTTCTCTCAAGTTCCTTTCTTTTATTTTATTTCTACACCACTCAAATATATTTATTCTATTATTTTATAAAAAACACACATCTGCAATATACTATAATGTTTTTATGAAAAGGTTTTATCATACATTAATCTAACCCTCCATCTAATGGAGAATGAACATACTATTTATGTGTATGACGAACTACCGCCTCACAAAACAATTATTGTTCACTTTTCCATAATGCCTCTGATGGTAGAAATTAGGACGGAAATTATTTTTATATATGTCATATATTATATTAATTTAGTATTTACATTTATTTAATTATTTTGAAACATGTATCATTATACTTTACATTTGGTGTAAATATAATAATTTCATTAGAGGAAATTTGTTGACAACCAACCCTCAAAGCGATGTGATTCATTCACACACTACATGGAATTTATTAATAATTGGATTAGTGAAATTATATGATATATATGACATAATAAGGAAAATATAATAATAATTAATATATATATATATATATATACATATAATTCATTTATCTTCGTTCTTTCAATATGATGGTAAAAATAGAAACAACGTTCATTGTGTACATATGGCTTACCATCTCCAAGA
This sequence comes from Viscum album, assembly GCA_963277665.1. Lineage (NCBI taxonomy): Eukaryota > Viridiplantae > Streptophyta > Magnoliopsida > Santalales > Viscaceae > Viscum > Viscum album. Next base: position 423,234,335 of record OY728139.1, on the reverse strand, counting down.
ATGGTGTATTACATTAAATACTTATATATAATATAGATTTTTATATCACACGAATAATGAATATACATGATATTTATATCATCTATTTTTTTATTATTTAAATCATGATATTTTTATAATGGAAAAATATATAATAAATGAAGACACATACACAGAACAAAGCAAAAATTAACAAAAGTGAAACCTTATCATAGGATTGTTAACAAGCGGGTAATATTAGCTGATAATAAAACCATATATGGTATTAGAAATAATAATATGGCTCTATATAAATTTATAATAAATTTATATTTACTATAATGATGGTTTTAAAGGGTATTATAAGAGTCAAGACACGAAGTAAGGGGATTTCATTTCACATTTTCTTTCCAAGAGATACATGCATTATTCCCCACATATTCGTTTTTTGTGATTTTATAAAGAACATGAATTTGATATATGATACTTATACTTAAATTTACATTCATTTACATCTATATTTTATGAAATTAAATTCATGGGGTTTATGATCTAAAACTTTACCAAGTCTGTAATGTGATTTTTTCAAAATTTTAATTCTTGAGACACATTCCCTGTTATGAACCTATATTTTTCTAGGTGGTGTATATAAAGACATTGAAATATTATATATTAAATCGTCTTATTTTCATGAAATATTAATATTCATGTAATTTCATTTCATTACATGGGTATTATGGTTCAAATTTTCTTAGTGGTAAGAGTTTATTGATATTATCATATTTCTTTTCAAGATTGATTATATTGATGATTACTTTGATGGAATATTTTGATCCATATATTAAGAATGCTCATGAATTGTTAGGACCAAAAGGGAATTAGATACCCTGAGGGGGGTGAATTGGGGTATGGATATTCTATTTCATAAACTTTCATGCCCCACTAGATCATAACCTCTATATTATAAGGGTCACATTGTTTGATCTTATGTTTTTTAATTTTTATCTTGTTAATTATCTTTTATCTAATAAGGATGATCTGGATTCAATATAGGTAATCAAGCAAGTAGACACATAGATTTTTACATGGTTCAACCTCACTGGGCGATGTCCATGGAGCATACAACGACGATGTCTCGATATACCAAATCCACTAAAGCTCACCTCCAATTTACAATGTTTTGGCTAGATCAATAATATTCCAAGGATCAATAACTTTCAAATGTTTATGGTAAGATCACTACATCTCCAAGGGTCACTCCCTATTTCTCTCTCTCTCTAGATCACTACTCGGGGAGAGGATCTCCATCTTCCTCTTCTATTGATCACTGCTCAAGAAAGGATCCACTCACAGTTTAAAGACTTATTGTTCTCATCAATATCACTAATTAAATTTTCATCTCTAACTTTTGATAGATGCACTGTAAACATCCAACTTTCACAGGTAGATGAATATCCCTTTGCACTGGGTGTACCGGGCAACCCCAAATTTTTCACTACTGGAAAATGGACCTATCCCCACAGTTTTCCTCAAAACCGTGGGGATAGGTACCCCCTATACCCACGGTTTTGGAAAACCGTGGGTATAGGTCAATTTACAAGACCTGTACCCACAGTTTTCAAAAACCATGGGCATAGGGGGGTCTATCCCCACGGTTTTCCAAAACCGTGGGGATAGGTCCTGAAAATTGACATATACCCACGGTTTTCAAGAACCGTGTTTATAGGGGTACCTATCCCCACAGTTTTGTGGAGAACCGTGGGGATAGGTATATGATAAAAAACCTATACCCACGGTTTTGAAAACCGTGGGTATAGGATTCCCATGTGTGCGCGGGAATATTTTTTTTTCCACGGGAAAGTTTTTTTTTTGGCGGGAGTCCTATACCTATGGTTCATCCCTCTATACCCACAGTTTATATAACTATATTTAACTAAATATATATATATACACATAATTGATAGTAGGGTAGTGGTAGACGCGGTACTTTGCAGAGAAGAGGTCGTGGGATTGAAACCCGCCTGCTGCTTTATTTTAGGATCTATACCCACGGTTTTGGAACCGTGGGTAAAAGCCATTGACACCGTGGCAATTGGGAATGGTTTTTTGGCACGGTGGCAGAACACCTATACCCACGGTTTTGGAAAACCGTGGGTATAGGCTGGGGACCTATACCGACGGCATTCCAGCCCACGGTTCCCAAAACCATGGGTATAGCCTATACCCACGGTTTTGGGGGCTATACCCACAGTTTTGAACCGTGGGTATAGGCCTTTTTTGCAGTAGTGTTTCGTGTAAGATCTACACTGGCTTGCGCGTAATTCCATACTTTTACATGAAATAAAATTTTTTCACAACACCTCTATGACATGAAAATCAATTCTTTTAAGTGAAACAACATTCTTTTACATGAAACCTTCACTTTACGAACAAACACTTCTTTTACATGCAATAGCCAACTTTTACCTGCAACATGACCATTACGCTGAAACCCTAGACTTTACATGCAAACTTTTCATTTATGCGCAACTCGTTTGCGTATTCTAATTTCACATGCTAGAGCTTGGTTACTCTCTATGTATTTAACTTCTTCGAGTGAAGGGTCACTTCATATTTGTAGGCAAAATATACCCCTATGCGCAAAACCCACTTTGAGCGCATAATTAACTTCGAGCACGAAAAACACTTCTTTCACAAAATATCGTTTTTCATGCACTGCACCAGTATTTCCCGCACCACATTACTTTACCAATTTTTGAGCATTTGATCTCGAAACACCTATGGAGTGAAAAACACAAATCCACTGTTTCATGCAACATTCTAATATATTCATGCACGATTTTATTTTTCATCCACCAAAAAAAAATTGCGCACCACTTTCCTTTTTTGAGAACCACACAAATATTTGGTGCACGAATTTCCTTCTTTTCACACCTCCATTTGCAAAAAACACATCTCTCCATTTTTAAATTTTTATGCAAATGTTTTTCGCAAACACTAGAAAATGACACCCCCTTTTATATTCTCTTTTTGTACCACCTCTAGATCAATCATTCCTCTTTCTTGGTTCTTCAATCAAACATGGATAGCCAACATCATCTCTTAAACCTGTAAAATCACCTTCTAAACCCCCTTTGTCAACAAATTCTACATCATGACCTACTTTGTGAAAAAAACAAAAGGAAGGACCACATTTTCAACAAAAACAATCACCTCAAAAATTCTTAAAGACACCATGAGAGATTTTTTACCAGCATGAATTTATTATATTATATTTATTCATGTATTGGAACCATTTTTAACACTTTTTAAAATAATATTATTAATAATGTGTTTTTAAAAAGCCTGATAATACCATGTCTTTGGTAAGAAATATGTGTTCCTTCAAAACCATGTTTTCTAAAATGATTTCCCAAGAATTTGATACTATTTTACTTTAATATTTCAATACATTTTTTCCTTTTTTTTCTTTTAGCACCTTTTTCAATGGAATATTATTTTCTATTTTTGTTATGTAATTTTACTAACTTTTTTACTGTATATAAGGAATGTTCTTTTTTACATCGTATGACATTTATGGAATTACCCATCATCATTTCATTGAAGATTTCTTTTCAATTTTAAAATATTTTTTAGAAAATACTATTAATTTTTTTTGGTGAAATTTGTGTCAAAACATTTTTAATATTTCATTATATGTTTTCAAATATTATTTAAAGAATGGGTTTATCAAAATGGTTTTTCAGATTATTTTCTTTTGAAAATGGTTTTCAAAATGTTATCATGATTATTTTAATTGTTTTAAATGTAAATGGATTTTAAAATGATTTCATGTTTCATTTATATGTATTCAATTCATTTTCAATGATTTTTTTTCTAAAGTGTTTATGTTTTAAAAATAGTTTTTCAAATAATAATGGATAATTTCATTAATAAATGCATTCAATATAAGTTTATAAGTTATTCTACATCTAAGATAAAATCTTTTTATGTCACTCTTACCTTTTAGGTGATCATCAAAAGGTTAAATTAACATTATTTCTATGAATGGTTTATGTTTTTAATGAATGATGTTTATGAAACTCTTTCCACTTTCTAGGGTTATATTCTTTTGAAACCATTTCATATTACATGAGATTTATGCTTTTGAAACCATTATCTTTTCCTGGGATATGGTTTCACCAAGTGATTATAAAACCCATCTATTTTCATGGGTTATGATGTGACGAAATTTTAATAATAACCATTTTATTTAATTGGTTGTGATTTGATTTTTAAGAAACCTAACTTTTTTTATGGTCCAGGATATTATAAAAGTTTTATTTTATGGAAAGTCTATTAATTTTGTTATTATGAGATGGTTGGAAACTATATATCTCTCCAATGCATTAGGTAAAGATTTATATCTCATGAGATAGGGATGTATAGAATCATAAATAAATGTGGTTTAGTATTATAGGCCTAGAATAATAAATGTATGTGGTTCAATATTATAGGGCTAGAATGAGGAGTAAAAATGATTCAACAATACAATTCTTGAACAAGATGTGAAAAAAGTACAATAAAGGAATATGTACAGTAATATGGCCTTATAGGAAATGAATTTAATTCTATGGAAATCATGATATATGCTGATGTGTCTTCCATAATTCCATGCTTTATTCCTATATTAATCTTTCATGACTAATGTTATTTATTTACTTTTTTTTCATGCCTCATGAAATTACATGATTTATCCCATGATTAATTTTTATAATATTTCATATCATGGGTAATAAGTTTTATTTTCATGATAATGTTCTCATACCATTTTGCTCATGATTATTCTTACATGTCTCCCTTGTTTACCCTTACTAAGCATCAGATATCACCCCTTTTAGATTTCCTTCCCCAGGTTATGAAGATATGATAAGTTTATGATATTTAAAAATGGATTATAGTCATGGTGAACAAAGTGGGAGATAATGTAGATCACTCATGTAATAGTGTTTTCATTTCCATTTTTTTAATGACACTAAACTGATACTGTCTCTGGGCATTTGTTTGTATAATGTATTTAGTATTCAGAAAAAGTGATATAATGTTAATTTATGAAAAGTGGTGGTCACTATATATATAGGGTATGTAATTAAGATAAAAAATACCACCATATTATAGATACTAATGTAATTATATTATCATGTATACAAATAAATTGCAAGTATTTTTCAGAAGAAATAAAAAAAATTCTCAGTTAATAAAAATACTACTTTTTAGAAAAACATATTTATATTTACATGAAAATACTTTCTATATGGTGTTTTTTTATAAAAACATGGACTCTAGGATGTTGGAAGAGATGTAAGGAAATTATTTTGGAAGGTTTTTACTATGAAAAATGGTTACTAAGGTGATAATAAAAATGGATAGGTGGTTCCCTTTTATAATTGAAGTAAGGGGAACCTCTGAAATTTTATTAAAATTTATCTTTTAAAAGGTCATCTTACATGAGAGTATAGGGAAATATCTTGGGATTCAAATTTTGCATATGATATAGTCCAAATAATTCCATCCTATAGGATTTATAAAATTTAAATTAGTAATCAACCCTTATCACATAATTTAACATCTCAGTAAACTTGTTTTAAACATAATCAATGTACAATATTTTCCAAACAAGAAGTGTTATAATTTTTCATTAAAGATAATAGTTGGATCATAAGTAGAAAAATTATGTCTATAAGAACTGGGATTCATACAAGTAATGGATCCTTTATGTTGTGAATTAAATATTTATTTTTGACCTGATATGGGTAACTAATGAGTTAACGTAATATCAATGGGTATTCAGGGTCTTATTCGGATAATGGAACCCCTAATAGTGGTGAAAATAACTAGGAAACACAAATAGTAGAAATTTTGAGATCCATTCTTCATGGTTTCCCCTGGAAATGTGTGTAATTTTTTAGGGCCATGTAGGGGCAGCCGTTTTCCCTAATTGAATTTCTAGGGCTTCATGCCCATGTGTGTTTTCTAAAATTAGTATTAGAGGTACATGGTATGGTTTCTACATGGTTTCTCAAAATGTGCGGCCTAACTGTTTGGTTCCCCTCTCCGAGTAGTTCCTAGTACGCGGTTGGGGCCCTGTTTTCCCAACTGTGCATCAAAACTGTGTATCCCTATAAAATTGGGTAAAATTACAATTATAACCTAAAATATATCAAACAAATATTTATTTTCCTCTTTTATCATTTCAATTATATAGAGACTTACTCCACTATTTAAGAGATCAAAATCCTGTAAAGATGGGTTCTCATATATATCGTCTATTTGGACTCTAATTCTAATACTGTAAATCTCATTATATAGATCCAAATATATTATATAATCCATATTATCATTTCTTCATTGGTCTCAATATAAGATGGTATATTTATTTGAGCATAATATGACCTATTTTCAAGGTGTTCATTTTTTCTTCTGTTTTCTCTTTATCAGACCAAATAAAGATCCAATAATGGATTATGAGAGTACATAAATCATGAGAAAGGTGGTCTAGTTCTTGTCCCTCAAAGTTGAGTTATTTTGTAATAAGTTTCACTATTCACCAAGCTGTTTTCATCTTTTGTTTCGCTAAATTTAATCATCCTATAAATGGATACCTTAATAGATAACTTTCTGGCCTTATTAGGTCCCCTTCATTGGAGGCCACCCCTTACATTGTGATGATCATTTTTTCAATGTGTCTTCAGTGAATAAATGGTTAAATCAGCATCTTAATGGGTTTTCATGACATCTTTATTGTGAAATTTGTTTGAAATGGATAATTATAGGGGTATCGCATGGCTGGAACACTTATGAATTGAAGATGAATTGAATAGAGGTGAGTTGTATGACCACATCCCTTAATTTAATGGATAAATGGTTATAAACATTTGTTATTAAATGTTAATGAGTTATGAATTATTTTTTGAATCATATTAAATGAAATTATTACTTATTAGTGTTGATGTATGGGAATGATGACCCTTATAAATATGGATAAATTGGAATGATGACCCTTATTCTAGTTATATATATATATATGGGAATTGTGACCATTATATAATTGCGAAACGTGGGAATGGTGACCCTTTATAAATATTATAAGGGCATGGAGACCATATAATATGATATTGGGAATTGCAGCCCTAAAATATGATATTAGGAATGAGGACTCTACTAATATGATACATGGGAAAGACATCTCTTATGAGGATACAAAACCACGATGACCATATTTACTACGGTACTGGTAATTGTGTCTCATAATCGTGTGGCGCATGGAAAGTTCTCCATATGATTATGATAATGGTCATGGGAACCCTTACTACTATGAAAATGGGCATGGCGTCCCCTATTCATCTAACACTAGTCATTTGATACGATGATTCTTGTGATACTCTTGCCACCAATTATAGATTTCTGATTTATTCCTCATGTATATGATGGTGTTTGTTTCCATATATATTATTTTATATGTCACTATCTATACAGCTCACATTTTTGTATCAACATGGTTTCTTATCCAGAGATATTCCAGCATAGGCTATAAATGGTTGTGACGTCTTAGTTATCCTTCATATACCTTAGCAAAACGTTGTATAGTTATTATTACTGATTTTCATTATTATATCTACACACATTCATGTTATAATAATAGACTAGATATTTATAGATTTCATTAGTGCTAACCAACTAAGTTTATCCCACACCCTATCTGTGTAGTGACCCTAAATTATTTCAATGTAAATTCTATTATTATAATAAATTCATATATATCAAATCACAAAAATAACATTTTGAAAATAATAAAAAATTAATGAATGATTAATTATTGAAATAAACGGTATTTCTAGAAATGAAGCAACCTATACCAATGAAATAGTAACATGAAATTGGGAATAGTAATGTGACCATTACGAGTTTAACATCAAAAATTTTAATATTAACCCTACAAATTAGTGAATAAATAAAATTTATCCATATTATTAGTAACAATATGATATAATTATATCATAGTATAAGTAAATATATAATTTAAAAATTATTTATTATGTGTTTGTATTTTTGTAAGTCGTAAATATTTAATTAAAAATTTTTGATTAGTTTTATGACTTATAAGATTTTTTTAATAAAATTAATACATAAATTAATATTTTTATGTCTTAAGATTAAATAACCTTCTTAAGAGACCTTTTTAATTAGTAAAAGTATTATAAAATTAGTTATGATTTTAAAATATGTATTTATTTTTTAAATTATGATTTTAATAAAATATAAAATTTCACATATTCAAAAAATTATTTTCATAAAATGGAGTAAATTTTTTAATTCGTTACATCAAAAAATGATTACGGTAATTTTTTTGGAGTTTTCTAATATACCTGATTTTTTTGTGAATAGGGAAATACAGTAATTTATATTATTCATACATTATATGTCAAATACACTCTTCCCTGTTTCATCATTGATGTAAGAACCATAATCTCAAACTCCAATTATTTATTTTATATATTTTTAGATAATTAACCAACTATTCATAGTCTTGATCCAGAATAATAACCTAATGATTAAAATAATGCAAATAAGTCCTTATCACCGACTATAAATACCACCCCTCAACACCTCCTATCCTCACACATGTCAAGCCTTGAAACATGTCCAAATTCTGATCAAATATCATTAAAATCACATCCTCCACATGTAGAATATTTTGTTGTTAAAAAAAAGGCCAAAAACAATCCACTAAGGATGTTCTCAAGAAGAATGAATCAATAGGTAAAACTCTCTTCCTTTTAATTAAATTTCCATTCAAATTGATTTGTTTTATATATATATTCTCACATCCCTCTTATCAAAATGGTATGATAACTCAATTAATATACATATAATATAATTTTATTTTTAAAATGTATTAATTCATCATCATATCTCTTTCCCCCAACTTTTATACTAAAAAAGAAAACAGTATTCGTGATGTGTTGATTTATCACATTCAAGTATGATGGGTTTTAAATTTCTTTTACCGTCATCAAGGCAGGTCATGAAACCATTTTTATGGTCGAAACAAATTATAATATATGTAATATATATTATTAAATTCTGTAGAGTCACTTTATACACATGATACTAATTTATAAAAACAAATTAGTTTGTTGTGATAAAAAATAGCCAAATTAGTCCCAAATTATTATCATGAACTATTTATCAAATGACTCACACAAGTGACATGAAACCAAATGATATATGGGGCCAAATTAACCTATGTAATATCATTAATTACATATAATTTCAATTATGTATAATTACCCTAACATTAAATAATATTTTTCACATCCATAAGTGTAAACTAATAATGAATACCAAGGAAACCAAACTATCAAGCAATGAAATTGAATCACTTAACCCATCCAATATGCCATAAATGAACATAATAATGTAATAATAAATAAAATACATGTATAAAGTGATATTTAATTATTAATTAATGAATAAAATTTTGTTATTATATATATTAATATCATGTGTAGAAAACCATCATACTTAATGTATGGGATCCTACCTGAACCTCCATTTTTCCTTCAAGTTATTCTTTTTCTATTTTTACCCATATTAAATTATTTATTACTTTTTTTTAATTATTATAATTTTTTTTATATGTTTCTAAATCATTTATAATGAAATTTTCAAACTTATTTTCTGGGATATACATTTTTTTAAAAGTTTCCCTATTCAATGCTTCTCGATAAGCATGACGGATTTAACGGAACTTCCTATATTCTTAACCATTTTCATGTGTTCTCTGTTTTCTAATTTAAGACACCATTATTTATCTAAAATAAAACATTTTATTATGAAAACGGTCTTGGTTCATTAATTTTTTACATAAAATTTTCTTTCACATTCTGAGTTAATATTCTCTTTAATATTTTCCTTAAACCACTAGAAAATTATTTTTTTATAATGATTCTAAAACACCATTTTTACTTGTATTCACTTCAGTTTTAAATCAATTATCATTATTTGTCCCTATTTTCCCTTATTAATGTACATTTATAATTTAAATCTTTTATTTCATTGACACCATTGTGATATTCTCTTATGTTATTCCTTTTGACAAGATTATGATACCCAAATATTACAATTGGTAACCCTTATGTACTTGTTTTATTCCATTTGTATGATTTCTAATGTGGAAAAAATATTCAAAAATTATTATTATGGGTCACCCAGATAACTCTCAAATTCATTGGGTAATTTCTAGTCTCCTAAGACGCCATGTACCACGATCTTGATGGTTAACTTTGACTTCTGATCGATGTGCAACGGTCTTGGTGGCTAAACTTGACTCGTGATACTTCATGTGTAGTGAGCCTTGAATCATGATAATATCAATTTTATATTGTTTAAATATCTCCTATGATACAATTATTATTTATTTTATTCTTGCTTATGTATATCAAATCCTTTTATGTCATCATGTTATGCCTTTTTACCCAAGCTCTATGCTTTATTAAAATGATTACTTCCTTATGGGGTTTTTAACTCATCCCTTTGTTCATGTTATCCCAAGGTTATCCTATGCTTTTTTAAGTGGAAAAAGTTAGTTAGGATCTCATTATGGTTTATTAAAAATTTAATGTTTGTTTGTCCGATTTTTTTCATTTTTATGTACCTAGTCCACAAATACACTAGATTATGTGATCATTGGATTGTAATTTGATATTTATTTATGTTTTAAATTATTTAATAATGCATTTAAATGAATAGGGTCTCAATATTTGGTAACATAGAAATGTTTAGTTATTTTTAGATATTTAGACTAGGCAAATTTAGAATGAACCATAGGGGTAAGACTATGTATATGAAAATATCCCTAAATATTTGTAAGTATAGAGTAAGTAGTTTATCATGGAAATACATCACTATATGGATTCTACAAGTGTATATAGTAATGAAACAGATGTACCTAGGAGTAAAAGCATCAACAAGATGTTCTGGGTCTCTATTGGGGTATCCTGGTACATGAAAACAGCTCTTACCACGCACTTGGTTTAATACTCTTGTAGGATATGCTTTGGTAAATTCATAATCTCATTATTAACCATTTTTCCGAAAAAATACCATAAGAGAATATGTTAGGAAATAACACTGGGAAAATATTTATTGAACCCTATGAATCAAAATTTTGGATATTATTTTTCTTCAAATATTTTTCTTTTTATGTTAAAATATTCGTTTTTACATTCTTATTATCTAGGTATTCACGCAGGCTAATTTCTGCTTATTTTTATAGTTAATGGTAGGAAATAGAAGAAAACATCCCAGCAATAAATATAATAGAAAATTTAACGATTTATCAGATGATATTGAAAATATTATGCGAATTAATGATAAAAAATTTATGAAAATACATGCTCAATGGTTTCAAGTTATGAATAATAACATGAATCATGTAGAATTCCCTCCTTATCCAAAGAAAGTGAAAGTACACATCAAATCATTCATTTTGAAATTAGATCCCATGTTTGGTAGATTTTCAGATACCATCATCATAGAATAGTGGATTAACACCATTAAATATATATTATCTATCCTTTAGTGCTCATAAGAAGTAAAATTTGTGTTTGTGAACTTTTTTTATAAGTTGATTAGTGGTCGAAAAAGATCGAAAATAAAAATTCCTTGGAGGAAATTGATCCCTTAGATTGGGAAGAATTCAAGAATATTATTTGTAATAAATATTTCTCACAAACCCTCCATCTCAAAATAGAAAGTGATTTCCTCAGACTTATTTATATGAAAGATGAGTCTAACAGGGAATATGATGAAAACATTAGAAGAATTTAATGATATGCCTATGTATTAGTCATGCACACAGAAAGAATGGTGGATTTATTCTTTAGTGGACTAAAGACAATTATATGAAAGTTGTTGGTGATTCATGATTTCTAAAATTATGAGGGAATTATTTTTTATTCCCTTAAGGAAGAAATAGAGATCATATAATCTCAATGGTTTATGAGTCTAATAAAAAAATATGGAGAATGGAGTCTAATATTGGTGTATGTGAAAATAATTTCAATGATGGAAATAAGTCTGAATATCTCACATGTCAAAATTTAGGTAAGATGTATACTGGGAACTATCCAAAAAACCAGGAAATGCTTTAAAAGTGGAAGAATGGGGCATCTGGCTATGATCATTCCAAGGGATATGAATAATTCTACAAATATAGAATAAGAAAGGATGCTTCAGATCAAAACCCATCCAGAAGTGTTGTGAGTCAACTACATGTAATATGGGCAGTTTAGAAACAAATGAACTAAGTCAAAGACTGTCGGAGGCAATCAATAACAACCTACATGGAAACAATGGAGGGCATATGTTGTCACTACTATTGAGGTAGAGACTGAAAATTTTATGGTTATAGGTACAATGGTTATTCATTCAAGTATAGTGAATGCACTATTTTATTCTTGTAATAAGCATTTTTTTCGTATATTGCAAGCATCATAAAACTATTAATCACTTCCTAAAAATTAGGAGGATTAGTTATCTCTGAGAATTAAAAATTGGTAAATTACTGAATCCTAAGATTATAACTCCACAATAGTTAATTTTTGTGGATTAAACCACCTATAAAATATTTTCATACTCCCTTCTGTGGAGTTTGATGCTATATTGGTCATGGATTGGCTATCTTTATACAATTCCAATATTGACTATTGAGAAAGGGAGATCACTATTCACAAATGGAAGAATCCTCCAATTTCTTACAAGTGTAAGAAGGATGATGAATCTTCTTTAGAAAACATTTCTCAAGTGTGAATATTACTATCTTATGAGAAATAGAATTTAACTCAAATGATTAAGACAAAATAAGGAATCATGCAAAAAGGCATTCAAATTGTAAGGGACTACACTAATGCATTACTCAATGATTTACCTAGTCTTTCTCCTGATCAAGAGGTTGAGTTATCAATTGAACATATTATTGCATATCCTTCTATATCAAAGACACCATATAGAATAGCCACCATTGATCTAGAAGAATTGAAGAATCAGTTACAGGAGAATCTAGAAAAGGGTTTTATATGCCCGAGCGCTTCACCAAGGGGTGCGCTAGTCCTCACTGTTATGAATAAGGATAGATCAATGCTTATCTTCGTTGAATATCATGAAAATAATAAAATCATGATAATGAATAAGTATAACCTACCTCTGATAGATTAATTTTTTGATCAATTATGTTGGGATAGTTTTTTATCAATGGTTGACCTTCGTTTGGGATATCACCAATTAAAAGTAAAAAATGAATATATTCCTATGATGACCTTTTAAACAAGGTATGGACACTTTGATTACAGAGTGATTCCCTTCAAACTCTATAATGATCTATCAATTTTAAGGGATTTAATGAATAATTTCTTTATATATTACCCTAAAAAATTTGTGTTAGTACTTATTTATGATATTATAATATAATCCAAGAAAAAGGAGGAATATGAGGATCTTTTGAATACTGTGAAGAAGACATTATGATGGGATTATTTTTTTTGAAATATATAGTAAATGTGAGCTATGGATGGAGAAAGGATAATTTTTGGGGAATGTAATCACCAAATAGGGATATATGTAGACCCTTACAAGACCAAAAAAATTAAAGAGTGGATCAGGACAACATATATAATAGTGATCTGTAGTTTCCCTAGCCTATCTCAGTATTACTAAAAAAATATGGAGAACTTCTCATGATTTTCATACCTAATAACAAAAATGACATGGAACAGAGTAAGGTTTTTATGGACTGAATAATCTTAGGTATGATATATGGAGCTCCAAAATAGGTTTAACACTACTCCAGTACTCACACTCCCATAAAGTGGAGAACTCTTTTTTTTGTTAAATGTTACTTTAAAAAAAATATTCAAATATGTACTGAATAAAAATGATAAATTGATATCATACACCTCAAATCAGTGGAAAATTCATGACCAAAACTATCCTACTCTTGATTTAGACTTGGCAGTTGTGATCTTCACCTTGAAAATATGCAGCATTATCTCTATGGGGAGAAAACTGAGATATATACTAACCAGAAGAGTATAAAATATATATTCACATAGAAGGAGCATAATATATCCTAGAAATGATTGTTTAAGATCATCAAATATCACATATTCTCAATCCAAAACCATAGTTTTAAATAAAATATGGTTTCTGATTCTCTAAGTTGAAAGGATCCTACATCTTTATCAATGGTGATAATTGAGAAGGACCCAATCTTCATAGAATTACCAATTATGGACACATGAATTATTTAGTTACGAACAACATAAATTGTTTTCAAAATGATTTTTTCAACTATCTCTTATGGAGAGAATAATGGATGATTAAAGAAATATTGTGGACATTTAGAAAAGGGTAGAAGATATTGAAATGGGAATTACTTATAGTTACCAATGGATGAGAAATAATTCATGATATTTTGGTCCTGATTAAGTTTACCATCTTATCCAAAGATAAGGAAGGATATTCTAAATAACAGACATAGCTCAACCATCTATATTCACCTAGGAAGAACAGAGATGTATAGAGATCTCTAAGAGAACCATTTTTGGTACAATATAAATAAGGATACTACTAAATATACCTCAATATGCATGATCTGTTAGTATGTGAATGAGAAAAGAAAAAATTCTAAAAGATTGATGAATCCATTACTTATACCAACATGGAAATGGAAAAACATCACTATATATATTGTCACTGGACAGCCAAAGATATCTAGTGGGAACAATGCTATATGGGTTGTTGTGGATCATCATTATATATATATATATATCACTTTATCAAAATCCAAGAAGGCATTTAATTGGATCAACATGAATTAATATATATCTAATAAGTGTTAAGGAATCCTGGAGTACCACTATCGGTTGTATTTGATCGAGATATGAGATTCACCTTGATGTTCTGGAAAAGTACCCAACATGCTCTAAGCACTGAGATTAACTTCAGTATGGAATATTATATACAAATTGATGTCCAACATTAGTGAACTATTAAAATACCGGAATACAAGTTGAGTGTGTATTCTGTGGACTTGAAATGATGATGGGACCAACATCTACCTCTGGTTGAGTTCTCTTATAACAATAGTTCCCACATAAGGATCTGAATAGATCCATATGAAGCTCTTTATTAGAAAAGGGGAAGAGCACGGATATGGTGAGATAAATTCTGTGAGCATAATCTAATAGGACCAAAAATGGACTATGAAATGGAGGAAATGGTTAAAACCATTTAACAACACATCATGGTTTCCCCAGGTCAACAAAGAAGATATCCTGACAATTATCAATGAGACATTAAGATTAAAGTTGAAGACTTTGTATTCAATTGCATATCTCTATGGAAGAGGATCATGAGATTTGGGAATAAAGGAATGGTGTGTCCCATGTACATCAACCCCTTCATGATTCTGGATTGTGTCAGAGTTGTGACCTACCAACTTGCACATCCACCTACCATGTCTCAAGAACACGATGTATTCAACATATCCCTCTTAAGAAAGTACATACCATATCCTTCACATGTACTGAATTGATAGGTTTTACAGTCTGAATGTGATCTCTCATATGAGGAGCAACAAATAAAAATATTAGATTGTAGAGATAATGTTATACACAACAAGACTACTCACTTGATCAAATTACTATTGTAGAATGATAAGTATGAAGAGGCAACATGGGAACTGTATGAAGCGATGAAGGAAAAGTACCCACACATGTTTTCAACATATAATGTAAAATGAAATTTTGAGGGAGAATTTTCTTAAGGGGAAAAAATGTTACCACCCTGAACTCATTCAATAAAAATTCCCATATTATAATTATTTCATATAGTATAAACCACAATATGTCTCATTATTAACATAATACAGACATTATAAATGATTAATGAATGAAATAAAAGGTATATATAGATGTTAAGGAACCTATACTGATGAAATAGTTACATGACCAATGGAATAGTAATGTGACCTTTATAAATAGTAAACCCGAAAATTGAATAGTATCATCACCAATAATGTTATAAATAAAATTTTTTAATATTATAAGATACAATATTATAAAATTCTATCACAGTATAAGTAAATAAATATTTCAAAAAATATTTATTACGAACTGGTTTTTTTTGTATTTCGTAAATATTTAATTACAATTTTATGATTAATTTAGTAATTTAGAAGAATATTTATTTTCATAACCTCTATTTAGAAATTAATATATTATGTCTTAGTAATTTAATTAAAAATTTAATTAAAAACATTTACAAAAAATATTTTCTTAAAATGGAATTTATTTTTTAGTTCTATACTTTGAAAAATGGTTAGGGTGAATTTTTGGTATATTTATAAAATACTTGATTTTTTAAATAGTAAAATATTTTAATTTAATGTATTTATACATTATAATTTAAATACACTATTGCTTCTGTAATCAATGATCTAACCATAATAATATAAAAATAACCTTATTTATTTTAACATTTTTTTGATAATTCTCAATCTATTCATAGTCGGGAGTGAAAATAATAAACTAATGGTTTAAATAATGAGAAAACACCCACTCATCTACTATAAATACCACACCTCACAACCTATTCTCCGCACATCTACAATTCCTTGATACATTCCCATATTCAGATCAAATATCTTCCCATGTCCATCAATCATGTGTACGATCTTTTTTTCTTACTAAAAACCAAAATTAATCCCCTTAGGAAGTTGTAAAGAATAAAAAATCAGGATGTAAACCCCTCTTCAATTTTTTATTTATTTTCAAGTTCCTTTATTTAATTTTTTTATCCTATAATCCCATAATACAAATATTATGATCACTCAGGTTACTTACATATACAAAAATTTTATTATTCTAATTGAATAAGTCAACATCATCACTATTTTCCCCTCATTTCATGCGAAAAATGAAAATATCATCCTTGATTTGTTAATTTATCACATTTAAGGATGAATTGTCCCAATTTCTATTACCATATTCAAGTCTCATCATGAAATAAGTTTTATAGATTACAAATATTTTAATATTTCTATTATATCTTATGTACTATTATTAAGTCATTATTGTAATTCATAAATCTAAATGAGTTAATTGTGATGGAAAACCGCTTCAATAAACCCCAATGATTATCATTAACTATTTATCTAATTATTCATTATCATGATATAAAACCAAATAATTTATAAGACCAATTTAATATATATAATATCATTAATAATATTTATGTTCAGTTCTAGTAAATTAACCCCACATTACACGATCTTTCATACATGTATATATGGTAACAAATCGTGAAAACCAATGAAACCATTGCTCCCAAATGATAAAATTGAATCACTTAAACCATCAAAAATGGCCATAAAAGAAATTAATAAAATTATTATAAATCAAATAAATATATTATGGTTTATGTAATTATTAATTAATGAATACAATTTGGTTATTCAGGAAATTAATATCAATTGAAGAACACCTTCAGACATAAGGTAACTGATTCTACTATAATCTCCATTATTCCTTCATGTTATTGTTTTTAGATTTTTAACCAAATAAAATTATATTTTATCATTATGTAAATATTATGAATGTTTTTTATATGTTCCAATATCATGTTTCATGATCCGTTAATTCTTCCTTTTTATGGATTTAAATGTTTTTAAATGGTTCCATACTCAATTATTCCTGATACGCAATCTTGATTTAATGGAACTTCACAAATTCTTACTATTGATCATGTGCGCTCTATAATATATTTTAAGACCCCATTGTTTTTCTATAATCATTAATTTTATTCTGAAAAAAATTATTTCTTCACTTCTGGTTTTATATAAAAGATCATTCCCTTTTCTATTTTAAACGCTCTTTAATATTTTCCTTAAAACACATGAAAATGTTATATTATAAATTTTTCTTAAAATCCATTTTTACAAGTATTAACTTTATTTTGATATAAACTATAAGTATAAATGATTATATTAAATTATTAATGTCAATGTATGATTTAAATCCTTTCGTTCATGAACAGCATTGCGATATTCTATAATATTGTGATTTTGACAAGATTATGATAACCAATTCTTACAAGGGCTAACCCTTATTTTAATGTTTGATTCCTTATGTGAGTTTAATTATGTGGCACAAATATTAATGAAAATTTTATGATGAGTAATTTTTGATATCACTCTAATTCATTGGGTAATGTTTCGTCTCATCAGACATTATATGGAACAGTCTGAGTGGTTTTCATTGAGATGTACTCCATGTGAAACTCTCTAGGTGGTTAACCTTGACTCAGGATCCTTCATGTGAAATTAGTCTTCAATAATGCTTATGTAATGTAGTATTTTGTTTACATATCTCCTATGATTCCATTATTACATATGTTTTTTTCCTTATGTATATTTATGCCTTTAATATCATCTTATTATGCCTCATAACCCATGTGATATGCTTTATTCTTATATTTATTTCCATATTGGTCAATTTAGCTCATTCCTTTTTTCATGTTATCCATAGGTTATCCTATGTATATGTAAGGACTCAATATAAGTGAGGATATCATAATGGATGATATATAATAAATTTTTTTTAGTACCATGTGTTTAAAGTTTATGTACCTAGTCTTCCAATGACACAAGACTCTATGATTATTAGCTTGTAATTTGATAGATAATTATGTTTAAAATATTTAATAATATGTGAGAAAGGCTCCGGTCACTATAATATGGGCCACTTATGGTACCCAAGTCAACAATATTGTTGAATTTGTACATAAGCGGGTGCATCCACATATGGATAGGTGAAATCTTGAATGCCATTGGATAAGAGCCTGGTAGAAGATGGCCGAGATGGTGCTCAGGATACTTTGACAGATTTTGATTTATTTGTTCATTTTATATATAATGTACTGTATTTAATGTCTTCTACCATGTATACATGTTTCTTCTATTTTATATAGGCATGGAATATTTAACTTTTGTATATGATTCAGATTCTTTCTCAAGATTAATATTTAGTGTGTGGATGTTTATATCTACTTCTGTTATCGTTTTTATTTTTAATATACATCTTTTAGTTATATATTTTTTGATTAAAACACTATCATACTCTTCCATAAGGGAATAATCTACCCACAGACACACCATAAACTCTTACATCTAGTCAGAAGCCTCTCAAGAATGGGTAGGAAATCTGGAGTCTATGTGGCCCACCGGTACATGGTACCTCATAGTGGAACCCAGGCTGGGATGTCACAAAGTGGTCTTAGATCATCTTTGATTTCTTTTGTAGTATTATTTTGGGATATCAAACTAGTTATTTGGAATGTATTGAGATTTGGTAATGAGATGTTCCTTGGAGTAGATTACCCACATACAGAGAAATGCCAAATTACCTAGGATGGGACATTTATAATGTATTATGTATATTATAATTAATTTTATTCCACCATTAGGTGATTCACTAAAATTAATATGTAATTATAACTATGATTTATGATTTGATTTTAGCATATCCTGATAAGGTGATGAAGTTTTATATCTTCCATCATTTTAGGAAGTAGTTACAATTCACATTGCATGAATTATTCAATTCTATGTTGATGAATTTCTTGATTACATGACATTATTGTATGTCCCTTCTATAATATAAATGATAATTGTCTAATCCTTCATATAGGTATTTGAGAAACATTGATGGTACTTAGATATCCTATTATAATCTAAATAGTATTAACAAGATTAAGAAATAACAGACACCCTTATTAGTAAAACATTTCAATTTTATTAATTGACTGTTGGTTTCATGAACTAGATTGTGTTATGGTGTCGATTATGTGTATCCCACACTTCAGTTCATAAGGTGTATGTTCCCATGGGAATTGGAAGTTGTGACCCATTTGGTTTGATTGTTAAGAGAAATATGTAATAAAAATATGAATTCTAAATGAAATGTAAATCTAAAAAATCAGAGCTTGACCTATACCCAACCTTTGTAGTTGGAAGTAGGTAGTGTCTCTGGTGTTTTATGAAAAAATTTATCACCCAGAGTTGTCTATTTGAGAAGAAAGAGGGGTGAAACTACTAGAAATGAACTGTTGTGCATGTCCCACTCATCTATCTATGATGTTTTTACTGTTAAATATTATCTCATATGTGCATTTTGATGTTTATGAGTAATTCCACAAGGACATACTCCGGTTATATGCTAGGAGAAAATTGAAGACCGTGTTATAGAGGTGGTGGGACCTAATCCACCAAGGATACCTCAAATAGTTGTAGTTGTGGAACCACTACCTATTTTGGATGAGGGAAACAATTCCCAGTTTAACGATATCTTATATGGCTTATATTGACTATATAGGGAGCTCCACACTCTGCCCCATCCATGATATAGTTGACTATGGAGTTCCAATAGTAGATCCTGCTATGTTTTTCAGGGATGCAGGACCATAGGTTTTATAAGTATCACTCAAGATGGTTATTCCAATATTTGAGAATCAGGATACACCTCCAAAGAGTATAGTAAATTTCCTAACATATATGCTTTGAGGGTCCACAAAATGATTATGGGATATTATAAATAAGGTGTTTACAATCAGTAAGTGACTTGGGTAGATTTCCAGTTTATATTCTATCATCACATATTTCTTAAGACCATGAGGTACATTTATTACAGGGATTTCCGAAACTAGAACAGTCTTTTATGATAGTTTTGGAATATTCAGTTCCTTTTATATGGTTGATCACTTATCACCCATCTATAATATCGAAGAGATAGTGAAATTGTGAGGATTTATGGATATCCATGAAATTAGATTCGGACCATAAGATCTAAGATATGTTGAGTGACTGCCCAGATTTCCATCCTTCTTATGGATGACCATGGATTACATTAGATGGAATTCCCTCATATAGTTGATTTATTCAAGCATATTTACCTTAACTTTTTTTTTTGAACTACCTCCTAATAAAGAGGTATATATTACTATGAATATAGTTCATGGATATGCAAAAGTATCCACTAACCCATAAAGGATTATTGTTACTGAGTTACATTATCTCAAATGGAATCAAGAGGATTTAGATGCCAAACGTTTTTTATGGATTTGTACTTCAACAATTGTGTTCACTGGTCCTTTCCAACAAGATGGCAGATAAAAAACTCAACCTTTCCATATATTTAAAAAAATTTAATACAATTATAGTAAACAATTGGTGCTCTTTCCTTTGAATAGATGATATCGTTGACCATCTCATGGGAACTAGAGTGTTCTCAATGATTGGTCTTTTAGCAGTTTCTAGTCAAGCCTTAAAATATTCCCCATATGGATATCCATAGTCAGTATGGATTATAGGAGAATCTCATTATGATTTATGGTCATAAGAATGCACCTACCATCTTTATGGACTTGATAAATTGGGTTTTCCATCCCTATTAAAACTCCATCATGGTGGCCTTCTTCATTTACATCATAGTGTCTTCTCATACTCAAAGTGAATATTCCATCCATATTGAGATAATTTTAAATACACAAATAGAGAACTGTATATTTTATATTCCAAGGAAATAACACTTCTTGATTAATATGGTTCACTTTCTAGGCCATATAATATTAGAAGAATAATTTTCTGTTTTCTGAGAGATGGTTAGAGATGTGGTTACCTGGCAGCATCCCAAGAATGTATTTGACATATAAAGATTATTATAGTCAATTTGTTTCCATAGGGTTTTTTCATAGGTATTTCTATGCATAGAATCACCTTTTATGATCATTACTAATAAGGATGTGTAGTTTATATCGTCTGAATCATATGATACATCCTTCCAGAAGCTAAAAGTGATGTCGAATTCTGCACTGATCTTGATTCTTCTAGGGCTATGAAGATGTAATACTATATATGTTGATTTATCAATTTTCCGTTCAATATAAATTAAAATATGATAATATCAATTTTTTAAATTTTGTTCTTGAATGTTGAGGCCCCCTGAGTGGAGTTACCAAACTCCTGATGTCCAGTTTTCAGTTGTGGTTCACACCCTATGTTATTGAAGGCATTACCAACTAATAGAATGTTTTGTGTCATTTAAAAACCAAATTTTTTTTTGGGTATAAATTAAACATGTCCATGATTAAATATTTGGTAGTGATATTGAGTGGAATACCGATAGTTCTTTGACATAGAGTTTTCATATGAACCTGATAATGGAAAAAATGTTACTAATGCTCTTAATATGAACACACAGACATTGGATGTTCAAGAGGCCAATAGTGAGTTCCAGATTATGGATTTATTTTATGTGATGTTCATATATGTTCAAGAACATCAGTAAATTATATTCTTGCATCTCTATCATTTACCTCTTCCCATATATATAAGGCCCCAGTCTTAAACCTTACTTAATCTTGGGTTATTACAAGATTACACATTGAGGATCTTTTCGGGTTTAGAGTTTTAGAGAATTAGATCATAAAACTTGAATTACATTCCACATATAAAAAAAGTGGTTACATAAAGATAGTATTATTCATTCCCATCAATGGAAACACATTTAAAATAAAACATGGATTATTTCTTGACACATCCTTGACTCTATCACCTTATCATGTACCTTTCCCTTGACCTGTGAAAAACATTTCAAAAACTTTGGATGAGCATAAAACTCAGTATGGGTTATAAAAACATGGAAAGGAAACATGGGTACATACATACATAATAGTGAAATCATACTTTACCCATAAAACATAATCACTTTAACATACCTCATCAAATCATGAATAAGTCATAGAAATCATAAGACATAAAGGTAACTTGAGGCATTCATAACATTCTTACGTAGGGAGTAACCCTCTTGGTTACGTTTGGAATACCCATCACGGTATATTCCCTAAAATCTCTTCGGAGAAACCTTAGCGTTTCACTCATTCGCGTTACCCAATGCATTGGAGAGCTATAACGGGCTCACCCGCCCTTAGTTTATCACGGAACCACCCGTCTTCATAATAATGCCCAAGAACCATAACATAATCATATCACATAAAACATGCATAAAGGAAACATAAAATTTCCACTTTTCAATCACGAGATATCAATAGAACACATTTATATAATAAAAAAATTATGAAAACCATTTTCAATACCAAAGTAAATGAAAAGAAAAACATGGTATTTATTTTTCTTTAAAAAAGAAAGTATGGCTTGTAGAGGATGCCGAAACTCAAATAACGGTCACGACGGCGGAGAAGTCGTTGTCGCCGCATACGTATGACAAAAACATTCCCCTTTTGTCTTTTAGTAAACGCTTCATATAAAAAAAGATTCCTTTTGAATAAATGTAAAAGTCAAAGGGGTTTATACACCGTATAAAAGAAAGTTGTGTATAAAATAAAATATGCCTCAATGAAAGGAGATTGAGACGAAGTCCCATACCTCGTATCCGACTTGACCCGACCGTTCTTTAATCTCCTGAATAATAAACTTGAGTTAATCTCTACTTGATTATGAATCTTTTTCAAGTTCATTATTCCTTTTATACCATTTTATGAACATAATGTAATCAGTTATGTTAATAATGTTCATTTTGTCGGTATTTGGTTCTTAAGTCAAAAATAGACTTCTTACACTTACATGTTGTTAATTTGGTCAAATGTTCATTATATCCAGAATGGTATTCATGATGTTGATATCATATATGTCATATATATCCAGTACATACATGCATTTATAATATTACATAATCATTTAGAGGTAAGAAATGAAATGCACCGTTCATGGAGACAGTAAGCCGTACGTACGCATGGAAGCTACTTTCATTTCTATTTCGTATTTTATAGAATGGAATCATAATGATATAAAGGTATATTATAGTAACAGTATAATATCATATATAATATCATAGTTCCATCCTTTATATGTCCCATATATGGTATTTAACGAATCAAATCACTTTCAGGGGGCGGTAGTCCGCACTTCCTAAAATGAAGATATCGTGTTTACCCATAATGGAAACCTTAAAGGTATTCCCAAAATGAATAAAACAGAAGATTAAGGAAAACATAAACATATTATATATCATATATAAAAATAGTGACATCATAATGTCCACCTTTGAAGGTGTTAAATGAGTGTTGAACAATCATCGTTTCGGGAGGCCGAATTTCACCATCCACGGAAACCGTATGTTCTTTAACCATTTGATGTAGTTGTGTGAGAGTGTAGCTCAAATAAATCTAATACCAACATCCTAGTATATTGAAGATACTGGTGTTGTTACAAAGGAAGTAAATAAAAAGAGTTTATGGGGTTGGAGAAGCAAAACAAAACAAATGAACATGAGAGAATGAATTACCTTTAAAAGTGTAACTCCTTTTGTTTTGAGCCTAAAGGCTTCCTTTGAAAGGATTCTGCCCAAAGGGAATCCTCTAGGATGAGGAGAGGGATGTTGAGAGAGTAAATGGGCAGGGGTTGGTCGAGCCAAAGGCTTGAAGAGTGTGTGAAATGAGGTAGAGGTGGGGGCCTTTTATAAAAGGAGAGGAGGGGAACTTTTGGAAAGTAAAGAAATATTACATTATTTGAAAATGTGTTTCGGTTTTAAAAGGTCCCACATTGATATATGTCGTGGATAAGGTGATAAGGGTTCAAACTCCACCCATACAATAAGTTTTTTACATGTTTAGTTCATAGATATTACATTATAGTTCCATTTTATTTTAATCGTTAAATAATGATGTCATCACTGCATCATTATGATGTCATAAATAATTTAATTTATTTAATGTCTAAAAATTATAAAAAAATTACTATGATGTAGGAAATCTTTTTATCTTTCCAATTAATATTTATAATCAAAAATATGACTTGTATAACCCTACTTACAAATTGTTTTAGTAAAACATATCATGTTTGTGTCAATTTTACTTTTCCATTAAATAAAAATATATTATTGTCATTTTCCAACTAAATTGGCTCCATGGGGTCCCCAAGTTGGACCATGGCTTGTCTTGGTCGGCCATGACACAACCAATAAGGTTGGGACATGTGTCTAGGTCATTTCATATTATTAAAGCATTATTTATATCTTAAAGTACCATAATTACCACTAATCGCGATTAAAAACTTAATAAGTTACTATTCACCAAAAAATTATTTTAATATCATTGAACCACATTTTACTTCTTAATGACAACCATGTATGTCGGATTTTCAAAATTCAATACACATTAGTGGTAAACTTTCATTTAACTGAAAAATCAGTTTGCTTGATTACCACTTAGTGGTTTCACTATTCATCAAAAATTGAAGTTTTTCAGAAAATTACCAAAAATTCACCCTAAGCTATATTTGATATTCCGAATTCAAAAATGAAGTCTATTTTACAAAATTCAAATCATATAAGTCACATTAATTAATTTAATAATTAATTCCCGCTGCCAGAGCAAATAGCGTGTTTTTACAAAACAATAAGTATCAAAAGATTGACACCAGTTTAAGTCTAATTTCAAAGTGAAATTCATTCCAATGACCAAAATTGGATAAAATGGTAAAAATATATTCTAATTTCACTTAAAACCAATTCAAAACATAATCTAATCATATAAATAAATTAGATTAAAAAGTAGTTTTGATGTAAAATGCAGTATTTTTCACTATTCATTAAAAATGAACATTGTCAGAAAAATACCAAAAATTCACACAAGGTAAATTTTGATGTCCAAATCATAAAGGATAAGTTTATTTTGACAAACATAGTTTATAAAATTGTCAAAATATAGATTCAAAAATGGTTTTCCATCAAAAGGCACTAAAACAATCTTTTAAGAATATTAGTGTATTCTATGCATAAGATTGTATTTATTTTCATTTTAAGCCTCTATAACACTATCTTAATCATTAAAAGACATAGATAAAAATATCTATTATTCATTACTTATTTGGGATGTTACATCCTTCCCCCCTTTAGAAAATTGCGTCCCCGCAATTTATTTACTTATCAAATAAATTAGGGTACTTATCCCTCATTGCATTTTCAGATTCCCATGTTGCCTCTTCAATCATGTGGTTTTTCCACAAAACCTTTACCTGGTGAATCACCTTATTCCGTAACACTTTCTCCCTGTGGTCAAGAATCTGGACCGGTTGTTCCTCATAAGATAGGTTCTCTTCCAGCTGAACTACCTCTGGACTCAAAACATGAGATATATCTGGCATATACATTCTCAACATCGAAACGTGAAAAACATTGTGTACCTGAGATAAACTCGGAGGTAAAGCCACTCGGTATGCAACTGATCCAACTCTCTCCAGAATTTCGTATGGCCCAATGAACCTTGGACTCAACTTTCCTTTCTTACCAAATCTCATCACGCTTTTCCAAGGAGAAACCTTGAGAAAAACATGATCACCTACCTCGAAAGATAGATCCTTCCTCCGGTTATCCGCATAACTCTTCTGCCTACTCTGAGCTGTTCTCATGTGTTTCTGAATCAGCTGAACTTTTTCTGCCATCTCTTCTACAAATTCTGGTCCCATCAACTTCCTTTCACCCACTTCATCCCAGAAAGCTGGAGTTTGACACTGCTTCCCATATAATGCCTGAAATGGTGCCATCTGTATACTGGAATAAAAACTGTTATTATATGAAAACTCAACCAAAGAAAGATGTTGGTCCCAACTTCCCTGATAATCCATAGAACAAGCTCGTAGCATATCCTCCAATGTCTGAATTGTTCGTTCTGACTGCCCATCTGATTGAGGATGAAAAGCTGTACTAAAATTTAATTCTGTACCCAACGACTTCTGAAGGCCTTTCCAAAAGTTAGAATTAAACCTGGGATCACGATCCGATACAATGGAGAGAGGAACCCCATGTAACCTGACTATCTCTTTAAGATACAAACGGGAAAGTTGATCAAAAGAGAAAGTATCTCGTATAGCAAGGAAATGAGCAGATTTGGTCAAGAGATCAACAATAACCCAGATTGCATTATTACCTCGAGATGTCTTCGGTAATCCAACAACAAAGTCCATTGATATATTCTCCCATTTCCACTCTGGCACTGGTAAAGGCTGAAGCATCCCTTTCGGTAACTGCCGCTCTGCTTTAAACTGCTGACAAGTCAAACACTTTACAGTAAAATCAGCAATATCTCTTTTCATTCTATCCCACCAGTAATACTCCCGCAGATCTCTATACATCTTAGTACTGCCCGGATGAACTGAAAACGGAGAACTATGAGCTTCACATAACAAATCTCTCTTCAACTGTGAATCACAAGGCACACACAATCTCTTCCCAAATCTCAAAACACAATCATTATCAATGTTGAATTCAGGAAACATACCTTTCTGAACCAGCTCTACCCTTTTCTGCAACTCACTGTCTTGCTTCTGTGCTTACTTGATTCTATCTGATAGAGATGATCTCACTGATACCTGAAACAAAACAGAAGGACTTCCTGCACCAAAAACTTCTATGCCAAAGTTCATCAAATCCTTAACCAAAGGATCACGTTCCAAACGCAACATTGTTAATGAAGCATTACTTTTTCGACTCAAAGCATCAGCCACTTTATTTTCTTTTCCCGGATGGTAATGAATTGTACAATCATAATCTTTGATTAATTCCAGCCATCTCCTTTGTCTCATGTTTAACTCTTTCTGAGTGAATATATACTTTAAACTTTTGTGATCGGTATATATTTCACACTTTACTC
Organism: Viscum album; assembly: GCA_963277665.1. Taxonomy (NCBI): domain Eukaryota; kingdom Viridiplantae; phylum Streptophyta; class Magnoliopsida; order Santalales; family Viscaceae; genus Viscum; species Viscum album. The sequence goes on along the minus strand of OY728139.1, from coordinate 423,206,555 downwards.
CATACAAATGATGCCTCCAAATTTTTAAAGCAAAAACAACAGCAACTAATTCCAAATCATGTGTAGGGTAATTTACCTCATGAGTTTTCAACTGTCGTGAAGCATAAGAAATTAACTGATCATTCTGCAATAGGACGCAACCAAGTCCTTTCAATGAAGCATCACTGTATATAACAAACTCACCATTCCTGGAAGGTAGTGCCAAAACTGGAGCATTCACCAATCTTCTTTTCAATTCCTGAAAACAATCATCACATTCTTTTGTCCAGATAAACTTAACACCCTTCCGAGTTAGCTTAGTCATTGGACAAGATAACCGTGAAAAATTTCTAACAAACCTTCGGTAATAGCCCGCAAAACCAAGGAAGCTACGAATCTCGGTTACATTTGAGGGTCTTGGCCATTCTTCCACAACTTTTGTTTTTGCAGGATCAACAGTTATTCCATCTTTAGAAACAATGTGACCAAGGAATGAAATTTTTTGCAACCAAAACACACACTTGCTGAATTTCCCATACAGTTTCATTTCTTTTAAGGTTTGCAAGATAACCCTTAAATGTTTTTCATGCTCCTCTTTACTTTTAGAAAACACCAAAATATCATCAATGAAAACCACCACAAACTTATCCAAGAACTCATGGAAAATTCTATTCATTAAGTCCATGAATACAGCAGGTTCATTGGTTAGCCCAAAAGGCATTACTACAAATTCATAATGTCCATATCTCGTACGGAACGCGGTCTTCGGAATATCTGCCTCCTTTACCTTCAGCTGATGGTACCCCGATCTCAAGTCAATCTTTGAAAAAAACTGAGCTCCCTGGAGCTGATCAAACAAATCATCGATATGAGGCAAAGGATATTTGTTCTTAACAGTGATATTATTCAAAGCTCTATAATCAATGCAAAGTCTCATAGAACCATCTTTCTTTTTAACAAATAAAACAGGAGCACCCCATGGTGATGTGCTAGGTCTAATGAAACCTTTCCCTAATTAGTCTTGCAATTGCTCCTTCAACTCTAAAAGTTCAATTTGTGCCATTCGATAAGGGGGTTTTGAAATTGGCTTAGCATCAGGAACTAAGTCAACAGTAAACTCAACTTTCTGATCTGGTATTATTCCAGGCAACTCATTAGGAAAAACATCAGGATACTCATTTACCACTGGCACGTCATTAATCTGAATAGTTCCTTTATTTTCAACGATGTGTGCAAGGTAACATTCATTTCCATCTTTTACAAGTTTCTCGGCCTCTTGATATGTTATCAAAAGTAAGGGTTCATTCTTGTAAACAAACTGAAAGTCTTTCTGAAAAGAAACTTCTTTAGCTCTACAGTCAATCTTAGCATGGTAAATAGAGAGCCAATCCATACCTAGGATTGCGTCAAACTCTACTAGAGGTAGAACAATAAGGTTTGCAAGTAGGTTCTTTCCACAGATAAGGATATGAAGATTCTTATAAATTATTTTTGCCTCGACACTTCTCCCAGGTGTTTTTACCAAAAGTTCAGGAGTCATTTCTTGAGATGGTATTCTCATTTTACTAGAAAAGGTTTCAGAGATGAAAGAATGTGTAGACCCCGAATCAAACAACACACTGGCATAATCTGAAAAAACAAACAAAGTACCTGATACAACTTCATTTGATGGCCCTACATCTGCTGAAGTAGTTGCAAAGGATTTCACCACCCCTTTCTGCTTGTAGTCTAACTGCTTCCCATCACTCAAGCTCCTTGTCGGACACTCGTTTGCATAGTGACCCATCTCATTGCACTTATAACATTTCACTAACTGTAAATCAAATTTGTTCTTACCTTCACCTTGATCCTTTTCAGTGCAATCACGAGCCTTATGTCCCATCTTACCACATCGGTAGCACTTCCCAGAATTCAGAAGACATTCCCCAGCATGCCTCTTGCCACATTTATCACAAACTGGAAACTTAGTTCTCTTACCATCATACTTTTTTGAAGAATTCTTACCTTTCTCCTGCCACCTCGGTCTCTTCTTCTGCTGGTTGATATAGAACACTTGGTCATCGGCAAACTCCATTTCCACCTTCTCAGCACATCGAACAAGATTTTCATAACTTTTAAACTCACGAGAAGCTAATGCCCTTCGATATTTTGGCTTTAATCCTGAGTAAAAACGATTGATTTTACTATCAAGGTCCTGGATAAAATTTGGAGCATACCTTGCCAATCGAGTGAACCTTTCTTCATAGGCAGTCATTGAGTCTTCCTCTTGCCTCAATTCCAAGAACTGCTTTTCCATCCTAAGTCGAACAGCCTTAGGAAAATACTTCTCAAGAAACATACCTTTGAATTCATCCCAGTCAAGAGCATCAATCTCATCGGCGTCCCTGATATTTTTAACCATAGACCACCATTGATCTGCTTCACCCTCCAAATGGTAAATAGCAAAACTAACCTTTTGATTGTCTGAACACCCCATGACATCAAAAATCTTCTCCAGTGCTTTAATCCACCCTTCAGCTAGCACAGGGTCAGATGATCCTCTGAATGATGGTGGATGTTGCCTCATGAAATGTTCCACCACTGACATGTTCCTCTGCGGTTGATCTGGCTGATCTCCTGCATGGATACCACCGCCATTTATCGCTTGAGTCAACTGCGCCATTACTGCAACAAACTGTTCAGTTCCAATTCCGACCATTTCTGGATGCTGATTCGGAAGGTTATTTCCTTCTGTATTCCTTCCTAGCATTGCTTCCCTGTTTCCTCTGCGGAAAACCATTCTGAATAAACATGTCTTAGATGAAGCAACATGGTAATCTTTAGATGCTATATCATTTCGAAAAAAATTATATTTTTGGATAATCATTTAATAAAATTCTAACTCCTAATGTTATCTAAACCGACCTTTGATACCAACTATAAGGCCCCAGCCTTAAACCTTACTTAATCTTGAGTTATTAGAAGATTACACATTGAGGATCTTTTTGGGTTTAGAGTTTTAGAGAATTAGATCATAAAACTTGCATTACATTCCACATATAAACAAAGTGGTTACATAAAGATAGTATTCTTCATTCCCATCAATGGAAACACATTTAAAATAAAACATGGATTATTTCTTGACACATCCTTAACTCTATAACCTTATCATGTACCTTTCCCCTGACCTGTGAAAAACATTTCAAAAACTTGGGATGAGCATAAAACTCAGTATGGGTTATAAAAACATGGAAAGGAAACATGGGTACATACATACATAAGAGTGAAATCATACTTTACCCATAAAACATAATCAATTTAACATACCTCATCAAATCATGAATAAATCATAGAAATCATAAGACATAAAGGTAACTTGAGGCATTCATAACATTCTTACGTAGGGAGTAACCCTCTTGGTTACGTTTGGAATACCCATCACGGTATATTCCCTAAAATATCTTCGGAGAAACCTTAACGTTTCACTCCTTTGCGTTACCCATTGCATTGGGGAGCTATAACAGGCTCACCCGCCCTTAGTTTATCACGGAACCACCCTTCTTCATAATAATGCCCAAGAACCATAACATAATCATATCACATAAAACATGCATAAAGGAAACATAAAATTTCAACATTTCAATCACGAGATATCAATACAATACATTGATATAATAAAAACATTATGAAAACCATTTTCAATACCAAAGTAAAGGAAAAGTAAAACATGGTATTTATTTTTCTTTAAAAAAGAAGGTATGGCTTGTAGAGGAAGCCGAAACTCAAATAACGGTCACGACGGCGGAGAAGTCGTTGTCGCCGCATACGTACGACAAAAACATTCCCCTTTTTTCATTTAGTAAACGCTTCGTATAAAAAAATATTCCTTTTGAATAATTGTAAATGTCAAAGGGGTTTATACACCGTATAAAAGAAAGTTGTGTATAAAATAAAATATGCCTCAATGAAAGGAGATTGAGACGAAGTCCCATACCTCGTATCCGACTTGACCCGACCGTTATTTAATCTCCTGAATAATAAACTTGAGTTAATCTCTACTTGATTATTAATCTTTTTCAATTTCATTATTCCTTTTATACCATGTTATGAACATCATGTAATCAGTTAAGTTAATAATGTTCATTTTGTCGGTATTTGGTTCTTAAGTCAAAAATAGACTTCTTACACTTACATGTTGTTAATTTGGTCAATGGTTGATTATATCCAGAATTGTATTCATGATGTTGATATCATATATGTCATATATATCCAGTACATACATGCATTTATAATATTACATAATCATTTAGAGGTAAGAAATGAAATGCACCGTTCATGGAGACGGTAAGCCGTACGTACGCATGAACGCTACTTTCATTTCTATTTCGTATTTTATAGAATGGAATCAGAATGATATAAAGGTATATTATAATTCCAGTATAATATCATATATAATATCATAGTTCCATCCTTTATATGTCCCACATATGGTATTTAACGAATCAAATCACTTTCAGGGGGCGGTAGTCCGCACTTCCTAAAATGAAGATATCGTGTTTACCCATAATGGAAACCATAAAGGTATGCCCAAAATGAATAAAACAGAAGCTTAAGAAAAACATAAAAAAATTATATATCATATATAAAAATAGTGACATCATAATGGCCACCTTTGAAGGTGTTAAATGAGTGTTGAACAATCATCGTTTCGGGAGGCAGAATTTCACCATCCACGGAAACCGTATGTTCTTTAACCATTTGATGTAGTTGTGTGAGAGTGTAGCTCAAATAAATCTTATAACAACATCCTAGTATATTGAAGATACTGGTGTTGTTACAAAGGAAGTAAATAAAAAGAGTTTAGGGGGTTGGAGAAGCAAAAAAAATGAACATGAGAGAATGAATTACATTTAAAAGTGTAACTCCTTTTGTTTTGAGCCTAAAGGCTTCTTTTGAAAGGATTATGCCCAAAGGGAATCCTCTAGGATGAGGAGAGGGATGTGGAGAGAGTAAATGGGAAGGGGTTGGCCGAGCCAAAGGCTTTAAGAGTGTGTGAAATGAGGTAGAGGTGGGGGGCTTTTATAAGAGGAGAGGAGGGGCACTTTTGGAAAGTAAAGAAATATTACATTATTTGAAAATGTGTTTCGGTTTTAAAAGGTCCCAAATTGATATATGTCGTGGATAAGGTGATAAGGGTTCGAAATCCACCCATACAATAAGGTTTTGACATGTTTAGTTCATAGATATTACATTATAGTTCCATTTTATTTTATTCGTTAAATAATGATGTCATCACTGCATCATTATAATGTCATAAATAATTTAATTTATTTAATGTCTAAAAATTATAAAAAAATTACTATGATGTAGGATATCTTTTTAGCTTTCCAATGAATATTTATATCAAAAATATGACTTGTATAACCCTACTTACAAATTGTTCTAGTAAAACATATCATGTTTGTGTCAATTTTACTTTTTCATTAAATAAAAATATATTATTTTCATTTTCCAACTAAAGTGGCTCCATGGTGTCCCCAAGTTGGCCCATGGCTTGTCTTGGTCGTCCATGACACAACAAATAAGGTTGGGACATGTGTCTTGGTCATTTCATATTATTAAAGAATTATTTATACCTTAAACTACCCTAATTACCACTAATCGCGATTAAAAACTTAATAAGTTACTATTCACCAAAAAATTATTTTAATCTCATTGAACCACATTTTACTTCTTAATGACAACCATGTATGTCGGATTTTCAAAATTCAATACACATTAGTGGTAAACTTTCATTTAACTGAAAAATCAGTTTGCTTGATTACCACTTAGTGGTTTCACTATTCATCAAAAATTGAAGTTTTTCAGAAAATTACCAAAAATTCACCCTAAGCTATATTTGATATTCCGAATTCAAAAATGAGGTCTATTTTAAAAAATTCAAATCATATATGTCACATTAATTAATTTAATAATTAATTCCCGCTGCCAGAGCAAATAGCGTGTTTTTACAAAACAATAAGTATCAAAAGATTGACACCAGTTTAAGTCTAATTTAAAAGTGAAATTGATTCCAATGAACACCATTGGATAAAATGGTAAAAATATATTCTAATTTCACTTAAAACCAATTCAAAACATAATCTAATCATATAAATAAATTAGATTAAAAAGCAGTTTTGATGTAAAATGCAGTATTTTTCACTATTCATTAAAAAATGAACATTGTCAGAAAAATACCAAAAATTCACACAAGGTAAATTTTGATGTCCCAGTAATAAAGGATAAGTTTATTTTGACAAAAATAGTTTATAAAATTGTCAAAATATAGATTAAAAAATCGTTTTCCATCAAAAGCCACTAAAACAATCTTTTAAGAATATTAGTGTATTCCATGCATAAGATTGTATTTATTTTCATTTTAAGCCTCTATAACACTATCTTAATCATTAAAAGACATAGATAAAAATATCTAATATTCATTACTTACTTGGGATGTTACAATATATATAGAGTTAAGATGAGGTAGCTTTCATATTGCATCCCGCCTTTTAATAACATAAACTTTCATTACATTACACAAAACTGAGGATATTTAAGGTTTAGTGTCTTGGAAACCAGGAACTTAAAACATGAAAACATAAAACATTATTCTTAAACACTTGAATGGCTTCTCCTCATGTTTATCCTAGGTTAATTACTGCATCTCATAACATGGGGACATACATCAAAAGAAAGGGTGAGCAGAAGGCCCAGTAAGGGAAACAAGAGAAACATTTTACATGTGATCTTGAGATACTTCAATAAGGTCATGAAAAGAACTTTAAGGCATGAGAATGAAATCATGAGATATATCATAATAAAAATAACACTTTTCATAACATTAAGATGTGGCTAAACCATTTAATATTTACAATCATTTCTTTTCACCAAGGTCCATCCCCAAGATGTCATTAAAAATTACCAAGGTTATTCACCAAGGTATCAGTCTAAAAAGTCATCTCTAGAGATTAAGTATTTACCCAATGCATTGGAGCGCTATCTGGGAGAACCCTTTACATGTCTTTATTATCATGTGAGACACATATATCATCATCAATCATTTCATAAACAACCCATATAGCATAAATGAAATAGGTTTAATTTCATAATCATTACATTTTTAAAAACTGCTTTAAAGACATGATCTTTATGTCACTTTAAACCCACGGAAAAGGGAAAGCGGGTTTCATGTATGTAATCCCAGAATTTAAAATAGAAAATTTTGATATATATTTGAATACCCCTGTAGAAATAAGATCTTTTATTATTCACTTAATAACATAAAATAATTCTGAGATAAAGAGGGAGGCATTTTGAGACGAAAATTATGCAGCATAACGGCTATGATACATGGTTTTAGAAAACATTGAAAAGAGAGGGGACATGGGTCACCCACTCAAAAATGATACATAAAACATTAGGGGAACAGAATATAAAGTATTTATGAATATGGTAACGAAATTTTAATGATATACCATATGAAACGAAGAACTTGAAAGGAAGACAAAAAATAAGATTTCTCTTATGAGAATTCGGCAGCCTAATGGCGTCACATAAAACATCCAAAAATGGATTGACGAGATCAAAAAGGATCTCTCATCATATGAAAATAGATGAACAATATGATAGATATAGATATCATACCCCAAAACAAAAAAAATAACATTAAAGACTTGACATGAAAATAGATCTTGAAAATGAGAAAGGTGAAAGAACCCCTTAGAAATTCGGCAGCCTAACGACGTCACTTAAACTTCAACAAAAATGAATTAATGAGAAAAAATAGGGTCTATAATCATATAAAAATAAATTATCAGTATGATAGATTTAGAGATCACACCCCAAAATAATAAAAAGGAACTTGAAAGACTTGACATGAAAATAGATCTTGAAAATGAGAAGGGTGAAAGAACCCCTTAGAAATTCGACAGCCAAACGACGTCACTTAAACATAAAAATAAATGAATTGATGAGATCAAATAGGGTCTCTTGTAACATAAATAGCTTATATTAAATTTATTTTTATTTTAATTTCCATTAATGCTTTGTTTTGGGGGTTTCCAATGGTTTTATGGAGAATAGGTGAGTTTTCGTGAATTGGGCCAAACCTTGGGCCCAAATCCAGATTTAAAAATAAATTTTGATTCTTTTATAACATATTCATTTTTTAATATTTTTCACTCATTCCAACTCCTAAATGACATCACCTGATATATTAACACTAAAATTAAAATATGGAGCCCTTGTAAATCCATAACCATGGTTTAGTTGGGTTTTTAGTTAGGGAATTAGGACTGCCCAGAATCCCATTTTCTACATTAAAAATAAATTTTAATTCATTAATATATCTTTCCATATTTGCGTGTTATCGGTGATTCCAAGCCTCATATGCGGAAATTACACCCAGCCGCGCCCACAGACTCTTTACCCCCCTCTTTGGAGCTCTTAGGATCGCGATGTAGGGACGAACATCTTAGGGTTTCTAAAATCGGACAGATTTGATGAGGTATGTTAATTCTATCATAACTATATCAATTCATACTATTTTCCCTCCATTCCAATTCCTAAATGACCTAATAATTCTTGTAAGAATATACCCTGAGTTTTGGCCGTTTTAAATTTCAGATACTGGTGTTTTGGGGAGATTCATTCTAGATTTCTCAAATAAGTTTGTCCATATCTTTTCCCCTTTCAAATTGAATAGGGTTTCATTCTAATTTTTTTAGGATTTCCTCCCTTTTTATTGAAGTGAACAATGACCAGTGGGTAGGGGTTCGAACCTAAGGTTTAACCTTGGGTTTTCTTGGTCCAATTTTCTATTTTTTGGTTTGATCTACCCTTCATGAGGTGCGGCGGTGGTGCGTTTGTGTTTTCGCACAAAGGATTCAATGGTTTCATTTGATTTGGTTGGTGATTCCAATGTTGATGAAATCTTTGTCTATTAGCATGATGTATTTAAAATATTTTCAAATTTATATAATTTTATTATTGCTGCAAAAATTGGTTCTAATGATGTTTCCATTGCAATTGAATTTAAAATGCCAATTTGGTGTGAAATTGGGGGTTTTCCAAAGAAGTGTTCTGTTTGTTTAATTGGGGATGCCCTATAAATACTTAGTTGTTTTTATTGATCTGTAATAAGGCATAAAATACTGTTTATAATGTTTATCCCCTTTGGTAATTGCTGAAAAAAATGGGTTTTAATTGTGTTTGTAAAGAAAGTGAAGTTTTGGTTCCACTTTTGTGTGAAAATAAAGGTTTTACAAAGATAACACTTCTTGTTTAACATGAGGATGCCCAAAAATTGATTTGTTGTTTTAATTGATATTTATTGGGCTGAATGTACTGTTTTGGTAACTTACAATTGTGAACATCGTGTACAAGTGGGTTTCTTAAGGGGTTTTGTGTGCAAAACTACACGAGATTTCGTGAAATTGATTTATTCAAATTCAAAGACATTGTTGTGTGTTTTAAGTGGTATAAAATGAGATAGATACTGTATTTGGTGTATGTGACCAGTAGTGGTGTTTTACATTAAAATGTATGTGTGTTAAATCCGGAAATTGTTTGAGCACAAAGGGGGATGCCCGGGTACCTAGGTGGGGCGGATTTTTACTAGTACGGCCAGTGGACCGGATGGGTTTTGTCCCTGTTTCACATAGCATTTGGATAACAAAAACTCTAACTAAAATATGTGGATGATGATTGGGGACCACTAGGTTATGGGTATGTTCCCTACTAGTGGCTCGTGCACGAGAAGAGATTTTACTATGGTTACATTACACTGAGGTACGAGGTACATGGGGCCTGAGACTATCTAGTGCCTAGGGGTGTTCCCGGTTTTGTTGCTCAGTGGATTTGTGGTATTTTCCCTTGTTTTTTGGTGTCTTTGGAATTATAATTCAGTATCTAATATTCCTATTTAAATGGTTTAACATTCTGAATGTTTTATCTTGAAAAATGTTTTCAATTTAAAGTGTTATTTCGTGGAATTTGTCACCGCTTTTAATTGCATATTAAAACTGCTTGCTTTTTCACCTTGTATTGCATGCACCTTGGAATCATAGGGTGGTATCCTATTGGGCTTAGGCTCACACCCTACTTACTCCCTTTGGGTGTAAGTAGACCTTTTTTTGACCCAGGTAAAGGAAAGGCTAAGGGTGATGGCGGTTCAGGGTGTTAGTCCTCATCATTGGGGCAGAGTAGTGGAGATGACTTGGGGGTGATAACCCCTTGTCATGTGGAGTCCATGGGGCTGTTTTGTTTCTATTACATTGTGTCTTTGGACCATTTTTATTGACTCTAAACCTATGTATTCAGTTATGGTTTTTGTTTAAACATCGTTTGGTACAAATTTCTTCAGATTCAGTTTATTGATTGTTTTTAATGGTCTATGACTTCATATTCGGGTAAATCGTTCCCAAACCTAAATAAATGATACCCGGGAACTTGTGCCAGCCCATGGGGATAGGGAACGCCCTTCGGGTCATGTCACGGCCTGGGTTTGGTGCCGGTTTTGGCGGTGACCAGATTCGGTTCGTGACAAAATGGTATCAGAGGAGGTTAATGTTAACACTTTGGGTCATGTTATTTCGGGAAGAATCAGGATATCATGGAGTTAGGATGGTAGGGACTTGGTATTATAGTTATGGGTAGTGTGCCTGATCACCACACCTCATGACAGGATTCATGTTTCCTAGGGAAGTCAGGATTTATCTAAGTCCTTTGGTTTTCTTGTTTTAATGATGGTTAGGGGAAATGAAAAGAGAGTTGGGTTAATGGTCCCTGTAAGCTCGCAAGGCCTGGAAAGCCATGTGGAGCTGGGGATATACCCTAGAACACTCTCTGTGATAGTGAAGTGATTGGAATAGGTCCGCCAACCATATTTCCAAGTCACCCACTGAAACTAGTTTCCTCTCGCATTGTCTTGTGTTCCTTAGTTTTGAAATCTTGGAACTTTGGTTTTAAATTGACTTGGTTTTAAGAATTGTAAAGTTTTTGTGAAATGAGTTTCAAATAAATATGGAATGTTTTGATTTATGAAATGGTGGAAATTAATTTTCATAATTGTTTTGAAATGGAAAATAGTATGCTTACACCTCTTTGGATATCCGAAACCATATTGAAGTTGGTTTTCAAAAGTGTTTCCACTATAGTTTTATAAACGATTAAAGGGTGTTTTAATGGGATGCGATGTTTTGAAATTGATGTGAATAAATTTATAGTGAGTTCTTTTTTTAAATTTTTATGTCCTTATGAAGAGTTTTGTAAGATGTGAATTGGGATTTTGATCTCATTGTTAGCAGTTTTGAGAAAAAGGTTGGGTTGGTTGAGCATTTTGTTTTTGAAAAGTGGAAGGAATTTTTGTTTTACCCTTTGGTATTTACATGAGTGACCACATGCATGGGGTTATATGGGATGATGGATGGTTGATGGAATGAATGGATGAGTGCTAGGATGGTTATGAGGAGGGTGCCCGGTGTGACACAAAAACATGCATGTGTGAGGCCCATGGGGTACCATTGGTGGATACGCTTACTGCAAAACCGTTTGTTTTCAAAGAAATAGTTTTAATGAAAAACATGATATATAGATGAATAGTTTGGTATAGTTTTTATTATGGTTTTTTGATAATGTTGATGTTGTGGGATGTTTTGAGTCCAAGAACCCCTCCTGTTTGAATTGTGTTTTGGGTTTGTGTTTGGTAGGTGAGCTGTGTTGTAGGGACGATTAGTGGTCTCTTTTGAAAAATGTTTTGGGATGACTTTACGGTGGTTCCCTTCATGTATTTGGATCTGGTTTGAGGCATGTTTTGACTAATGGACCAGCTTGGTTGGGTCCTTGGGTTCTCTCATTGGATAAGGTATGCCCCCATTAAGGGTTAATGCACAGCTGAAGTGCAATCCATATTGTTTTGCCATTGGAAAATCCTCCAGTTGATCAATATAAGGAATATTTTATCAATCATTGTTGATTGAGTCTACACCCATTCATTTCGTTGATTTTTGGATCCTCTTGTAGTGTTAATGTAATTGTGGAAGGTTGAAAGAAACCTTAGTTTCTAAAGTTTCATGATTCGTCGAAGGTGGAAGTGTTCTTTGGTTGTAAGTGTGGATGAGTGTCTCGATGGTGTCTAAGAGGACCTTTGGGTTCTTCAAAGTTTTTTTGATGCATTAATTCATGTTAAACCACCGGTGTGGGAAATATGGTCACGATAGGATATTGTGGCCACTTTCTAGAATTGTGTGTTGTTTGGGTATGTTGTATAAGGTCCCTCTCCATGAATTGTTTATATCAGTCGCAATGGTCATGTTCGGTGATGCCTTATGATGTCATGTGCTCGATTAACCATAGAGGTGAATGTCTTGAAATCCTATGAGAGTCCCTATTATGTTGTGAGAATGTCTCCCTTGGAAAAACTTCCAAATCTTCCATTTTAGACGAAGGTGAGTGTTGGTGTTCTTTACTTCTATTGTTTCTCACCTAAAGAAACAAGGTGTGATGTGTGTGTATCTTCTTATCCCTTGTTTCAGTGAAATATCGGGATCGGTTAAAGTGAGTTTGGAATGTGTTATGTCTGGAAAACTTATCTGGGATTGCATTGTAGTTGTTGGTTTCATTGAAAGAAGAATTATCGTTCATGGGGTTTCCAAAGCCTAACTGCGAGGCCGAAGATGCTTCAATCATTTGAGCTCCAGTCATAGGTCTCGGAGAGAAGCTGGCGCGTAGTCAGAGGAAACTCCAGTGTCATTTAAACCCTTGTACAAAGTCCAATCCATAGTATGAAAGATAGGAAGAGTTTAAACCTATGGTTTCATCATATTTCTTCTATTGTTCCCATTCTGTGGAAATAGGTGGAGGGTCTTATACCCATATCATCACAAAATGTTATTCCCTCCCCCTTTTGGTTTCCACTGAGTCTTTAGATAAAGGTTTGAAGTTTGTATACACTGTTTGTGAACACAGTTTTCACTTGGATAATAGTGACCATGCCCCATAAAACCATGCGGAAAGGAGGATCCCAACTATTAGTGTATAGCTTCCCAAACCGTGCAAACTAACCATGTGGTCACCCCTACTCTTTAAATTTTGGGGTCTTTCTTTACCGGCCAGTGCTGGTTGGTTAAGATGGTTGGTTCTTATGGTGGGAAGACCCACTATGAGTCTTATATAATTTCTTTTGTAAATTTCTGATGGAAGTATATCCTTTGTACCGATGAGTCCATTTAGGCCTCCCCCTGTTAGTCTCTTGATTATGTCTCAAAAAAAATATTGGTTGTCTCTTATGGTGGGGAGCGTATTTGTGTCCCCCCGTACCAGTAACTTAGATTTTTCCATGGTCTTGGCTTGGTGTAGATAGTCTCGTTCAGATCTATCTAGCTACCAACATCATTCTTGAGTAAACATTGGTACTGGAGAGCACCCAATGGTTTAGTTAAAGTAAGCTAAGTGTAACCTTGTTCAAAGTTGTTGTTCGTTTGGGTGAATTGCTTGAGTATTGTTCAGATTGTGTTTGAGGAGTTTTTATTTTGGATAAAGCATGAATGTTCTTGATGGTTTTAGGAAAGTGGTGTAAGTTTTATTTGTGAGAGTATTCCTTCCTTCATTGATCACTGGAGGTGTTTTGGCCTTTGGGGAAGAAACCTGGCAAGGGAGTACTTCTTGGTTTCTCAGTTGGGTTTGGTTGTTGATTTGGTCTTGCTGTGACATTCCGGGGCGGAAAGTTTTTATGGTGAGGAGAATTGTCACATTCATAGATTATTTTAAATTGATTTTTATTTTAATTTCCATTAATGCTATGTTTTTGGGGTTTCCAATGGTTTTATGGAAAATAGGTGAGTTTTCGTGAATTGGGCCAAACCGTGAGCCCAATTCCAGATTTAAAAATAAATTTTGATTCTTTTATAACATATTAATTTTTTAATATTTTTCACTCCTTCCAATTCCTAAATGACATCACCTGATATATTAACACTAAAATTAAAATATGGAGCCTTTGGAAATCCATAACCATGGTTTAGTTGGGTTTTTAGTTAGGGAATTAGGACTGCCCGAAATCCCATTTTATGCATTAAAAATAAAGTTTAATTCTTTAATATCTCTTTCAATATTTGCATGTTTTCGGTGATTCCAAGCCTCATATGCGTCCATTACACCAAGACGCGCCCCCAGACTCTTTACCCCCCTCTTTGAGGCTCTTAGGATCGCGATTTAGTGACGAACATCTTAGGGTTTCTAAAATCGGGCAGATTTGATGAGGTATGTTAATTCAATCATAACACTCTCAATTCATACTATTTTCCCTCCATTCCAATTCCTAAATGACCTAATTATTCTTGTGAGAACCTCCCCTGAGTTTTGGCCGTTTTCAATTTCATATACTAGTGTTTTGGGGAGATTCATTATAGATTTCTCAAGTAAGTTTGTCCATTTCTTTTCCCCTTTCAAATTGATTAGGGTTTCATTCTATTTTTTTTAGGGTTTCCTCCCTTTTTATTGAAGTTAACAATGACCAGTGGGTAGGGGTTCTAACCTAAGGTTTATCCTTGGGTTTTCTTGGTCAAATTTTCTATTTTTAGGTTTGATCTACCCTTCTTGAGGTGCGGCAGTGGTGCGTTTGTGTTTTCGCACAAAGGATTCAATAGTTTCATTTGATTTGGAAGGTGATTTCAATGTTGATGCAATCTTTGTGTATTAGCATGCTGTATTTATCATATTTTCAAATTTGTATAATTTTATTATTGCTGCAAAAATTGGTTCTAATGATGTTTCCATTGCAATTTAATTTTAAAATGCCAATTTGGTGTGAAATTGGGGGTTATCCAAAGAAGTGTTTTGTTTGTTTATTTGGGGATTCCCTATAAATACTTAGTTGTTTTAATTGATCTGTAATAAGGCATAAAATACTGTTTATAATGTTTATCCCCTTTGGTAATTGCTGCAAAAAATGGGTTTTAATTGTGTTTGTAAAGAAATTGAAGTTTTGTTTCCACTTTTGTGAGAAAATGAAGGTTTTACAAAGATAAAACTTCTTGTTTAACATGAGGATGACCAAAAATTGATTTGTTGTTTTAATTGATATTTATTGGGCTGACTTTACTGTTTTGGTAACTTACAATTGTGAACATCGTGTACAGGTGGGTTTCTTAAGGGGTTTTGTGTGCAAAACTACACGACATTTCGTGAAATTGATTTATTCAAATTCAAAGAGTTTGTTGTGTGTTTTAAGTGGTATAAAATGAGATATCTACTGTATTTTTTGTATGTGACCAGTAGTGGTGTTTTACATTAAAATGTATGTGTGTTAAATCCGGAAATTGTTTGAGCACAAAGGGGGAAGCCCGGGTACCTAGGTGGGGCGGATTTGTACTAGTACGGCTAGTGGACCGGATGGGTTTTGTCCCTATTTCACTTAGCATTTGGATAACGACAACTCTAAATAAAATATGTGGATGATTATTGGGGACCACTAGGTTATGGGTATGTTCCCTACTAGTGGCTCGTGCACGAGAAAGGATTTTACTATGGTTACATTACACAGAGGTACGAGTTACATGGGGCCTGAGACTATCTAGTGCCTAGGGGTGTTCCCGGTTTTGTTGCTCAGTGGAT
This sequence comes from Viscum album, assembly GCA_963277665.1. Lineage (NCBI taxonomy): Eukaryota > Viridiplantae > Streptophyta > Magnoliopsida > Santalales > Viscaceae > Viscum > Viscum album. The sequence goes on along the minus strand of OY728139.1, from coordinate 423,190,943 downwards.
TAGTGGTATTTTCCCTTGTTTTTGGGTGTCTTTGAAATTATAATTCAGTATCTAATATTCCTATTTAAATGTGTTAACATTCTGAAAGTTTTATCTTGAAAAATGTTTTCAATTTAAAGTTTCATTTCGTGGAATTTGTCACCGCTTTTAATTGCATATTAAAACTGCTTGCTTTTTCACCTTGTATTGCATGCTCTTTAAAATCATTGGGTGGTATCCTATTGGGCTTAGGCTCACACCCTACTTACACCCCTTGGGTGTAAGTAGACCTTTTTTTTGACTCAGGTAATGGAAAGGCTAAGGGTGATGGCGGTTCAGGGTGTTAGTCCTCATCCTTGGGGCGGAGTAGTGGAGACGACTTGGGGGTGATGACCCCTTGTCATGTGGAGTCCATGAGGCTGTTTTGATTCTGTTACATTGTGTCTTTGGACCATTTTTATTGAATCTAAACCTATTTATTCAGTTATGGTTTTTGTTTAAACATCATTTGGTATAAATTTTTCAGATTCAGTTTATTGATTATTTTTAATGGTCTATGCCTTCATATTCAGGTAAATAGTTCCCAAACCAAAATAAATGATACCCGGGCACTTGTGCCAGCCCGTGGGGATAGGGAACGCCCTTCGGGTCATGTCACGGGCTGGGTTTGGTGCCGGTTTTGGCGGTGACCAGATTCGGTTCGTGACATCTCTCACCATATGAAAATAAATGATTAGTATGATAGATTTAGAGATCATACCCCAAAATAATAAAAAGGAACTTGAAAGTCTTGACATGAAATTAGATATTGAAAATGAGAAGGGTGAAAGAATCCGTTACAAAAATTTCGGCAGCCTAACGGCGCCACTTAAAAGTTCATAAAACGAAATAATGAGAGTAAGAGGGGAACTCTAATTATATGAAAATGAAAAGGTAAGTAATAGGAGTATAAAATAACATCCTCCAAAATAAGAACATGGAGAATAAAAGGAATGACATAAAAGAGATTACTTGAAAAGAAAGAGAGAGGTCGGATCCCTTACCTTAAAACGTAACTCTTAAAACTCAATGGTTGGGACCTTGAGGGCTTGGGGGCACCATTGGAGGACTACTTGGGAAGTAAGGAGACCATAACTTCATTGAGGATGGTTTTGGAGTCTAATGGATGAGAGGAGGGCTTGGTATTTATAGGAAAAGTGAGGGGACAAGGCATTAATGGCCAAGGGACACCTCACATGTGCTTTTCTCAAAACCATGTGCTCTCCCATGATATTTCCCATTAAGTTAGGCAACATGGGGCCCCACATACAATAATTCAGCACCTTTGGTCGACCATCCCTTAAAATATCTCATGATATCATCATGAAACAATTATGATGTCATTAAACATACCGAAACCCTAAAACTGTATTTTTACTATTCACTAAAAATTCAACTTTCTCAGAAAGATCCCAAAATTTCACCTTAACCAAATATCAATGCTCTGATTTCAAAAATGCACTCCATTTTATAAAAATAAATTTCTAAATATTTTTAATTTAATTTTTAAATAGAAAACACTATTCACTCGAAAAAACTAATACTTGAATAATAATTTATGAAACTGTTATTTAACCATTTTATTGAATCACATTACTTAATCAATGTGTCTAAATTATATTAAAACTTTTTTTAAGTGAGATTACTAATATATTTGGTCAGATTACTAATCCTAAGCGTAAAATCACTATTCATAATTTACTATTCATCAAACATTTAGTTGATCTTATTAGACTCTAAATTTCCTACTAAACATAAATGTAGAAGACCATTTTTTGAAAATCATTACAGATTTTTAATTATTTAGGGATTACATAAACATTTTTTAAAATATCCTTTCTCTAAAATTCACCAAAAATATGCATACTATAATTATCCGGACATTTGAAAAGTCATAAACATTATCATAAGATGAAATCCATGTTTTTATTTAAAACAAAGGATTACACAAGGAAGTTACGGTATCCTTAAATAGCCCCTTACACGCCAGCATAGGACCTAAGTGTAAGGTGTGCTAAGGTGAGAGAATCCGAGGGAGGCTTGGACAACATTGCACGAGTAGTAATTTCTATCAGTTTTAAGTTCTCGCAAAGGCGATTCCGTTCTAGCTTCACACGATGAAGTTCGGCTTGGGTTTGGTCCAGAGAAATGCCCAGTGGTGCTACCTCCTTCCCAAGTTCTGTTAGATGGGCTTAGATCGGTCCAAGACTACTGGGTGAGGCCATCAAATCTTCTTTCTACAATAATTAAGCATGATTAATTGTATTTAGAGACAATAATCAAAACGTTTTGTTTCCAGGGGTCATATTGACCAATGGTCATATAACAGTCAAAACCCAACGGTCTCATTTTAATAATACTCATGTTATCAAATGAAAAATTTTTTTTGAGTATAAAAATAAAATAAAATAACTCATAAAATTAGGAAACAAGATTTATTCAAAATTTTGGGTCGTTACATTTCAGGTCCTAATGTCTTGGGCCCATGAAAGAGTATTTCTAGTAAGGACCCGACTCTATATTGGTATACATATGATGATAAAATCATGTATATACATAGTAATATATGGGTCCCTACACAAATTATTGAGTATATGATGTGAATGTTTCATGTTTTTAAGTGGGAAGTTCTCCCAGGTGTCTCCAAGAGGTATCTTGATATGCACCGACAATATTGGTGTCTAAGGATGAAACATCAAATAGTGGGTGTTATCACTATGTGTTCTAAGTGTCCCCTAGTGATGATATAACACCTATAACATACTATATTACTACATCCATTAGAAATATTGGAATGGAAATGGGAGGATGATGGGATGGATTTATCATTGAAATATTAAGGTTTCATTGAGGTGGAAACACAATTTGGGTAGTAATGGATCAACTGGAAATGTACCCTAATTCTTTCTTATTCGGGAGACATTCAAAGTTGATGATATGGGAAGATTGTATGTCTATGAGATCATATTTCTACACAGGGTTCCTCATATAATCATTTTTATAGGAATTCTCATTTCACATTGTGTTTATAGTAGTGTTTATAGAGATCTCTGGGTACATATGAGCTTCTGAGCATGACTTTTCACAGTCAAATTAATGGCCAGTCAGAACAGATTATAGAGGGGTTATAGAAAATTAATTCATCATGCTTTTTTGATTTTGGTGGTTATATGGATAATAATATCCTTACCATTGAGTTTGGTAATAATATCATCATTCTGGTGATGATTCATATAGCTCTCTATGAGCCTGATAAAGTATGATGTATCGTTCACCCTTATGCTTGTTAGAGGTGGTATGTATATCAATAATGGGTGCTCATATCATTCAATAGAATTAATATTGGGTTCAAATTATCAGATAGTGGATGTATATAGCTCATTATAGAAACAAATATTATGTCGATCTATATCGGTGATCTTTGGAGTTCGATGTCGTTGATTTTTTTTCTTATGGATATCACCCAGACCGGGGCATAGATGGATATATAGTCAAGAGGGGTTGTCACGGCATTTTTAGGCCATTTTTTATATTCAAGAGGGTTGGGATGAAATCCTGTCAGTTTTTATTACCTCATAAGAATCATTACATTCACAACATCTCCCATGTTTCAATATTTCATGGTTAATAAATTAGCATGTCTCATACTTTTGATCCATATGTGGTTGAGTTAGAATTTGATGATTCATTTAAGGAGTATCATATATGCATCATTGACCTGATCCTAAAGGCTCCTTGAGTATGGTATATTCATTCAGTTTGGATTCTATTGTATAATTATAATGTACAAGATGATACATGGGAGTGGGAGGCCAATGAATGTGTACAATTGTCGGAGCAGTTATCAAAAAGTGTTTCACCACCATCGGAATTGAAACATGGGGACGAGTTTTTTTAAGGGATGAATCCATTAAAAACAAATTTTAATAAACGGTATGGAATCCTTATTTTGTGTTGCTAATTTATGTTTTTGACATTATTTTTGTGGATAATGAGATCAAGAATGGTTCAGGGGGTGTCTGTGGAGTGTTCCGAGCATAGAACATCGACTGTTGGAGAAACGAATCAGGCCTTAATGTTTTTAGAAACTGAGTGAGCCAGTCCACAATTTTTCCCCTAACCTCATGAAGATTTATAGAGGTCCAATCATGGAACATAGTTTTCCCTAACCATGGCCCCAAGGCCATACACCCATGAAGGTTGTATACAATTCGTAGCATAGTTATATGGAATGGTTGGCACACATTTTCTCAAACTAGGTGGCATAACCATGTGTGTCCTCTCTTGAGGCAATTATTAGTTCACAATTGGTGCATGGTTTGTCCGACCATGTAGTAAATCTGTCTACCCCCTTAAATGTTTTTAAAATTATTATTTTACCCAAAAAAATCCTCATAAGCTATATTTCTTTTCCTCTCTTCACATTTCTAGCAGGAACATGTTTCCTCTTCTATTTTTTAGCTCAAAATCCTCCTATGCTAGATTATACTATATCTCAACCAGTCGAACATTGATTTGATCATTTTAGTATCTTTTGTTATCCATTTATTTCTTCTCTAATTCTCAGACACATTTATCCATTATAAATTATATCAGATCCAATATTTATGTAAAGGATAATATGAATTATTTTTATGGTGTTCGCATTTTCATCCATATTCTCTTGATCCAGGATAAATAATGGGATGAAAATGAACCAGGAGAGTACAATTGTAACTCCCCGACCCCAAAAGCCTATATCCGGTGCATTACATAATATATTAGAATGATTAAGAGAAATTAAATCCTTAAGAAATGATCAGTTTATTAGTATTGAAGAAACAAGATACATGCATGAAAAGCATATTAATGTGGGAAAGTTAACAAAATAAAATAAAAACTAATTAACCACATCCACAAAAACTCAATAAATGACCTCCTCTTCATAACATATTTATGGTAATCAAATAAAAGAGGCGAGCACAATTTCGTAGTATGGGTTACAAATAGTAGAATCATGAATGAATAATTTAATCATAAATAATTGGCATAGTCATTATGGAATGGTGAATAAATGAAAAACGCACGCCACTAGTAAACTGATAATAAAACTACATCCATAGATTTTTTCATAATGAGAAACTAAATGATATAAGTAACTAAAAATTAATAAAAATAATTCATATTAACTGGATGCCACATATCTTGAACATGATACCAGTATACCGTCAAAACGGTTTTAGTCTATGGGATGAAATCCGTATGATTTTTGGAAATAAACTCGAAGGGTTTGTCACTAAATGATTTGTCCCATAAGATATGTCGATGCACATGGGGCTATAGTGGGACCGTCCCTTCAGTGAAATTCCAAATAATTATCTATACATAGATTTAATACACGTAAATATGCATTCTGAAAATATTTATAGAATAGAGAATACAGATTCCTCGATATTTCCATAGTTAAAACAACATTCCAAATAAACACCATATGTAAAATGATATATGACTTAAGACAATAATCATATCAATGAAACTAAAATAGGGATATATAATATATTGACAATTTCAAATGAAAAATGATCTCAAATAGGAATTGTGTACACCATATAAGAAATATTAGGGGCACAATACCATGTAAATTACATTGAAATAGAATTTAAGATAAATTCCATTACCACTTTGTAATAAATCGAGTCATATGAACAAAAAATAATAACCAAAAAATGTATAATAGATTACCATGAAAATAAATAAAAACATGATAATATATATCAAATGGCAGTATAAAATACACCACAAGAAAAATAAGTGGTGAACAATGGAAATCTCATGGAAATAAAAGTGAGATGAGAAACCCCTTACAAACATTTCGGAATGGTAACGGGTGTTCTTATGAGGGATCAATGAGAGGTCAAGATGTACCTTGTAATTTATAAATAATAAGGGAATTATAGGGGAGCTGAGAAATTATACCCTGTCATTAGGAATTAAAAATTAGTGACATAATATTGGGGAAATTCATGAATAAAAGTGTGAGAGAGTATCCCTTAAAATATGCCTGATGGTGTTCTATATAGATCTTAATGAAATGAATTATCAAATTTAGATTCATTATTTAATAATTTAATAACCTCACAAACATATAATTTTTTTATTATAACCATATTAGGTCCATTCATTCCCTTTTTGAAGGGTTTAATATGTTCTATATTATTGTTTTGAAATGAGTTTCTTCCTCGGTTTCCATGATCAGTTTAATTGCATTCATTAATGGGAGTTCATTTAAAATGTAGATAAACATAAAAAATAGTTATTATATATTAATAATAACATTATAAATAATCTTAATATTATTTCTGGTTATATAACTTCAGGATGACTCATTAGTTAGAAGTTTTTGATAAACGCTTTGATTAACATAGAAGATTTGCGAATAATGTATTTATTTTGATTTATTATTTTATATTATGATTCTATAAGGATTATAGAACATTGAATAAGGTAAAATATATATATTAGGATCTGTTTCAACCATTAAAAGGGTTTCTTGAGTAGTCTTGATGATATTGATAAAAATTGAAAACATGTTGTCCATTAATATAATAAATTAACACATCATGGACAGTATTTTCATTTCTAGTGTAAGAGGTTAGAGAAAATAGAGACGATGATGAAATATTATATTAGCATAATAAAATTCTAGTACATTTAAGGTAACATAATTATAATATCATATGTATTTTTTGAGGCGAGGAGAGTGAAACAAAATAATGGAACTTGTAAAATAATTTTAATGAAAAGGGAAGAGAGGTTTACCCCTTGAGTACTCTTCCTTGAGAATCTCTTTAATGACTTTGTTTTATGGTTTTTTTGTGAGACCAGTAGGTCTTGTACGTGGGGGAAGATCTAAGTGGGATATTATATAATAATTTAGCTAGGTATTTAATCTTGAGAGTTTTGGGAGGAAGTGGGGGGGTGAGTGGTGGTTTTTATAATGGAGGGGAGGAGGAAGTTTACATTATTTTAATCATTATTTTAATATTTTCCCTCAATTATATAAAATATTCATGATTTATGTGATCAACAATAGTAATAATTACATGTGATATTGAAACATGTGGGATTATATCATCCTTTAATCACCTATGATGCATTAAAACAAGTATTTAACAATTATCATAATTTAGCATATTTTATTATTCAAAAAAAATTCAGAATTTCAGAAAAATTTGACTAAATCACCTCAAACAATTTTAACCTGTAGAATAAAAAAATGAACTGCATTTTTTAGAAATAATTTTTAATATATGATTAATTTAATTTTTCATTAAAAACATTATTTAATCAAAAAAATACCAATACTTAAAATATTTATCTTCATTTTTAAGGTTCTTAAATTTTATTTATACATTCATGAGTAAGGTTACCATTAATAAGGGTTGTATAACTATTTATAAGAATAGGTTACAATTCATATGGATATGTTACTATTTATAAGGGTATGTAACTATTAACTACAAATTAACTTGATTATATCAGACTCCAAATATCACCCTGATCGCAACCGTGTATGTTTGTTTTTCCAAATTCAAAACACGGAAGTTGGAATTTGAAGTTTAATTCCTATGTTATGATAATATCCTAAAAAAACAAGTATTGTTTAATATAAAATGCGTTCTATATCAAAATATAGGCTTTGAATAGAATTTATTTAAGAGAAACATACCATAATATTTTTGGGTGTTTTATAACTTTGATCTTAAGGTATGTGGTCTAATTATTTTCTCTCAATATTGATACGTTTTATAACATGTATCGCACACTAGTTTCAAAATGTGTTTCCATAAATTTAATCCAATATTAAATGGTTTTCTTAATTGGGAACCTTCTAACCTTCATAGGTCCCCTTCAGTTGTGGACACCCTTTATGGTGTGCATATTATATTTTCAATGTGGATATAAGTGATTAAACAGCCAAACCGTCATCTCAATATTTTTGGCATGAATTCTACTTTTTGATAAATTTTATGAAATGGATAATTTTTTTGGCATATCTTGGATATAAAAATTATGAATTTAATATGATTTTAATAGGGGTGAGTATTTTGACCACATCACATAATTAAATAGTGAAATTGTTATTCCCTTATTATTAATAAATGTTAATGAGTTATGAATTATCCATTAGCTCATATTAATGGCAATTTTTACATATAATTTTTGATGTATGGGCATGAAATAAATGTGCATGACAACCCTCATGCATATTATATATATATGGGCAGGGTGACCCTTATAATATTTGAGCTATATTGTTATGGTGACCCTTTATAAATGTGATATAGGAACAGAGAGCCTACAATACGATATAGGTCATGCTGACCCAACGAAGTGATACTAGGTATGATGACCATGCAAATATTATACATGGGAATGAAAACCTTTATGATGATACATAAGAATGGATAACCTATTTTCGGTGATACTAAGTATTGTGTCCCCTACTCGTATGATACATGGAGTAGAGTCCTTATGATTATGATAGTGGATATGGAGACCCTCACTTTTATGATACTAGGAATGGTGTCCCCAATTAATGTGGAACTGGGCGTGGCATCACATGATACATTGGAGGCTCATGCCCAAACCTATGGAAGTATGAGTTACATCACATGTCCAGGATAATGGTGGTAGCCATATATATTGTTGTACACACCACCGTGTATAATATATATATATATATAGACACACACACACACACACACATGGTTCCTTATTCAAAGATACTGAAAGGGGCTAAAGCTAGTAGTGGAATCCTACTTTTTCTTTGGGAACCAGACTCGGACCTTTTAAAATTTTTATTACTACTTTTCTGATTATTATGCACACTTCATTATTTAAATCACTAATTTGATATTTGTATACCTCATTTTTGGTTTCATAAATAGTTTATCTTACACACTATCTGGGTCGCTGATGGTAACTGGGAAGACTATATGCTTTCAGGTTTAGATAAGGGGAATAATCCACATATAGATGTGTGACTTCTTTCATAACATAAGATGTGATCATACAACCATATTACTGGGGTCGATCTAAGGTTTCTTGGATTGATTTTTTCATTTTTATTCCTTTCACATATCAAGTACTTTATTGACTATCTTCTTCCATTTATACATGTTTCACATATCTTATAATAGACATAAAATCACCATCTTATGTATATTATTCAGATTAATAATCATGATTATTATACAATGCTTGTATATTTAGAAATGATTCCTAGAATGTTCCTTTCATTGGGTGTGAAAAATAAATCATTTCCTATGTTATAATGTTGTAAATTTATTAACCTCGGATATCTCTAGATAGGAGCACCAAAAAATCACATTTCACTATAAAATAAGAGAATGAAGTGCTTTTACCTTTTGAAATTATGTGGTTTTAGAAACAATCAACGAAAAAAATGAAACAAATAATTTAAAAGTTTTAAAAAAATAAACAAAATTATGTTATTAAAAGTAGTGATAATAATTAGGTGATCAATTTGGGGTTGTTCATCAAATTTCAATGTTATTAGAGTTTCAATAAATCATATCCTATTCTACTATGCCGATTATTGTGATATTTCAGTATCACCTCCTCTCACTCCCTAGTTCAATGGTGATGGTGAGAGTAAAACATACCAAGATATTAGTTTGTTTTACTCTCCTTACTTTTTCAAAAGTGTTCCTGTGAATTATATATATTAAATTATGAAATTATTAATTTGTTCATGTTTGTTCCATCCAATCAAGAATATTATGTACTTTTCCCACACATACTAATGATCGTCGAGTACTTTACCACTATATCCTGATCCATTCCATCACATATAGACCAGAAAGTAGTGGAATGACATAATTATCATTTAGAAAAGCAATAATAATAACAGAATCATAAATCAAATACAATCACACTAGCTAATAAAAACTATTCTAAAATTTAAAACCATCATTGCAAAAATCCGATATTTTTTCAATGAATTGAAATAAATCAAACATTAAAAATGATAAAACCTACCCTTAACCAATCACTAAGATGATTTACCCGAACATATAAAAATTAATAAAAAAAATTAGGAAGAAAAATACATTAAAAAAATACAAATAAATAAAAGATGGAAAAAGAAGAACATCAAAATTTCCTCTAGAATCCGTCCTCAAGAGGTTTATTTGTCTTCTTCCCATGAGATGGACAAAATACTCTAAGGTCCATTATAATAAGATGTTGAAACTTTTATTGGACATCTATCATATAAATTTAAAATATTTTTTGATCTATATAAAATATGTTATGATTGAAATACTAAAACCATCTTTTTTGAAGGCCGATTATTATTCCATTTACCCCACTTTGACTGGTTAAACGGTGGGCTTAATGAAAGTATTTCTCCTTGATATTTAATGTGATGATTAACCTTGGATTATTATTTATAACACTTCTATAATAATATAATCTGGTGGTTGGTATCCTGAGTGTGCCTATTTGAATGAGTTGGAGTCTATTTTGCTGACCAAAATATGTCATCAACATAGTAAATAATTTTGGAAATGTGGGAGTTAGTATTGGATTTGTTTCTAGAAAAAGAACTTTTATCCCACAAACATTGGAATCCGAAAAAAGAACCAATAAAATCTGAAAAAAATACTAAATTGTATTCTGAAAAAACAGAGGTGAATTAAAATCATTAAAATTAACAGTATTATGTAATTTCACATTTTTTCTCAAAACACACCAAAAATCATAAAATGTTGCACATTAGCTCACATTTATTAAATTAAGGGATTAAATCATTAAAAAACATATTAATAATAGTGAATACATTTTCTCTATAAATTTCCCAAAACATAGCACTTGGACTTGTAAACAAGTAAGAAGCAATATCAAATCAAATAAAATTTAAAACATAAGCCCATGAGATCTACCAATTTGATAACAAGAAACAAAAGATATCATGCCTCATAAAAAATAATTATTTAATGTTCATAATTTAATATCATTCAATATATTTCCTCTTCATTTACCCTCTTATTCACACAGAACACCATCGTGAAATTAATTTTATCTGAACTCACAAATGATAATTTTCAACAATGTTTTTCACATCCAAACTCATACAAGGGTCACCATAGAGTTGATAAATTCCTATATCTCCACCCGATGTGAGTCAACAACATGTGTTTATCATGAAGACTTGTTTTTGTATTTCTATGTCTTTAATTTGGTAGGATTTATATGTAATAAATTCTTAGGATGAATAAGGAGCGCTTGACTCCTTTTGAAGAAAAAAATAATTATTCTAACATTCACCCAAGTATGGTCTCCTACTCACTCCCCTTAGAATAAAACATGCTACAAAATATAATATAAAATTAATGAAATGTTTAAACCAATAAAAATTTTAGTATAAACAATTTCAATCATCTCAATTATGATTTTTCTTGAAATATCTAGATAGGCATGACATTTTTTCATTAGAATCTTCAGAAAAGGAAAACTTCTCATACATGAAATCTACAGAAAGGGATAGCTTTTGAGAGAATGAATTCTATTCAGTATAAAAATAATCTCTTAATAATTTTATTGTCTACCAAGAGTATCACAAAATAAGGTATATCAATGCATGATATCTACACCCATACATAAGCTTAACTATATTATAAAACATCACTTCAAGAACTGGTTGGATAGGAAATATTGGTTGTAATATGTCTAAAATAACAGGATGTTCATTGATTATAAGAGATAAATGGAATAAATTTTTATGGTTGGCCATTATGAAATATATTATTAGTTAAAAGTTTCTTTTAATTCAATGAAACACCTCAATTATTTGAAACACAAGTACCTCAAAACCTAATGTTTTAATAGAAATAAATCAAATTATGGTTAAAAAAACATGGTTTGGCTCTCTCAGGAAGTGAGTTGCATGGGAATAATATGAAACAATAGTTCCAAAAGCCTCATTATAACTATATTTCAAGGATAAATTTAATGTGAAGTCGAATGAGTTTAAAAAATTAAAGAAATTTTCTTGAAATATATAAATTTTGGAACTTGAAAAAAAATCCTTTTCAACAATTATTTAAGATTAGTTGCCTGGGGTAAATCTTTTCCCTCATATACATGGGTTCAAAAAATGGAAATGGGAATCATTTCAACTCAAATGTTTCTGAACCAAAAAAAATTGAAACAATCCAAAATTTTAAAAAACAATACTTAATTCTATGAAATTATAATAACAAAAATTGAAATTTCTTAACTATAATGGTTCCCTCCCTCACACATCAAATGATGTAGTTTTTGAAATACATTAATTTGGATTTAACATACAGTTATACTTATAAATACAATAATATAAATCCAGAAAGAATGAATCAGTGGTACAAAATGATGTATTTGTAGTGCATGGTTCATTTAATCTCTTAATTACTGCACACATGGAAATATAGAAAAATAAGAAATAATATATTTATTAAAATAAATGAAAATATAAATTGGATGGGAAAAGAAGGATAGAACATGGTTTAAAATCCCATGAGAGACCTAGGTTTTTACTTCCTCTAAATAGGATGTTTCAATTGTTTATCCCCAATATGATGGTTGGTGAAGCTTCATTAATATGAACAATAAGAAATTATTCCTTCCATCATGAACGTCTATATTTTTTGTTGAGGACTCCGTGGATTTAGTAAACCAAATACACCCCCATGAAAATGATAAAAACATTTATGGTGGGGTTAGGACAAAGAATGAGTCCCCTTCTATCTTGGTTTCCACTTGAAAAACATTTATTTATTATTCAGTGGATTCTCATGGTATGATTCATCAAAATAATAGTCAAAGCTAAATTCATGCAGTAATTATATTTGTTGAAAATTAAAACATGAAGAATCAATTTCTAATTAATCCCTTTAATAGTAATAATCTTGCGTCTCTTTTTCCTATGAAAAGTCCACATTGGTATACTCTTAAAAACCCTCAAAAAATTGTTCAACAAGTTCATGGAGCTCCACATGTTCTTCATAGGTTGCATATTACCTTTCATCATTACCAACCATAGAAACAAATGTTCTCATAAAATATAAAAATTTCATGCATGGAGAGGTTATAATCCATTTAGATTCAATAAAAGTAGAAGATAATGTGTTCCTAGAAAGATCACCTCTATGAGTTGTTTCAGCATCAATTACTTCTTCAGTGGAAAGAACCTCTTGGAGTTTATTAGTATACAATAGAGAACTCATTTATCTCCTTGGAAATCGCTTAAAAAATTTCTTGGTTAATTTCCTCCCCCAAATAACTATGAATTAATTAAATGCATGATCTCTATTATTTTATTTCCAAAATAACCTCACCTATATTACAATAAATGAAACACCATCTTCGATGGAAAATGTTAAGATAATAATTGGTTATTGAAAATATAAGTAATTATTCCATGAATTAAAGAAATTATCATTTTTTAACAACATGGAATAATAAATTTTTAATTTTATTTTAAAGTGTCAAATATTTATAACTAGATTATGGAACTACCTCAAAAGAAGTAGCTACAAGATTGATATATGTATGATGTGACATAGTTCGAAAACAATGTTTTCATATGTTATAATGTAGTAAAGTGGTTGACCAAGGTTTTTTCTAGAGAGGATTTTACAACAATCTTGCTATCACATTAAAATTAGTGAATGAATTGGTGGTTGTTTTTGAAATTGTTCAGTTTTGAAAAAAGTAATGAAACAAAAGAAATAAATAAAGTAAATGATTTAAAACAAATTACAAAATCATGTGTTTTAAAACAGTGATGATAATTGTGTGATCATTTTGGGGTTGGTTTTATAATTTCAATGTTATTATATTTTTAATTAATCCAATCCTCTTCTGTCATACCGATTAAAGTGAGATTTCACATTTTCCATCGCACGCTCCCTTAGTCTATGGGGATGGTGAGAGTAAAAATTACCATGATATTATTTTTTTACTCCCCTTCCATATCCAAAATATATATGGATATTTATTTGAATTAAATTATGAATTCCCAATCAGGTCATGTTTATCCCAAACAATCAAGAATATACACTACTCCTCCCACATGTACTAATGATCGTAGAGTACATTACCACTATGTCCCGATCTATTCCATTGTATGTAGTCCAATAATTATTCAATAGAGATAATTATAATTTATCAATGAAATAATAACAAGAGAATCTAAAATCAAATACAATCTCACAAGATATAAAAAACAATTTTTATAATTTGAAACCAACGTCATAGGAGGGAGTTGTTTTTTATTCAATATAATGAATGAACTAAAAAACTAGATATTATAAAACCCAACATAAACCATTAAATAATAATATTTACCTCACTATTTTATGGTTAATTGAAAAAACGGTGATGTATAATACATTACAAAACAAAAAAAATAAGAGAAGGAAAAAAGAAGAACATGAAAATTTATTCCAGAAAATGTCCTCTAGAAGTTATGTTATGTTCTACCCACTATATGGTTTAAACATGCTAAGGAATTTTCTTATAAGATGTTCCAAATTGTTTAAACATATACCCTTTAAATTTATAATCTTTTGGAATAATTTATAGTAATTTATGGCTGCATTACTGAAACTGAATTTCTTTGGCCACCAATTACTATTCCACCCACATGATATTGACTGTTTCAAAGGAAACATTAATGAATGAAGTTATCCACGAAATTTAATGTTATGCTTCCCATTTAATTATTATTTAAAAAACTACTAGAACAATTTCATTTTGTGGGTTTTATCCTAAGATGTGTTTTTTTTGAATGAGGTATGGTACACTCTGTCAATCAGAGTAAGCCTTCAACTAAGTAAAATTATTTGGTCATGTGGGAATATGAATTTGATCTAGTTTAAAAATAAGAATTTTTATCCATCTAATTGAGGAGTCAAAAAAAATAAATCACTCAAATTGAAATAAAATTGTAAACGTTTTACCTGAAAAAAAAATTTAATTAAGAAATTTTAATTTACAAAATTAACTAATTTAAAATTATATATCAAAACTCACCAAAAATAAAAAAAATGATTAAAATTATCTCCCGTTGATTTATTATAATTGATTAAACAATTGAAAACGATATGAATAATGATAAAAATATTATATATATCCGTAACACTTTCTGTTACACTATTAATAATCTTAATCTATTTATTTATTAATTGATAACAACATTGTGTTACTCTGACCAAAGGGCATAGTCTCCCCGCAAACACAACATAGGCCCTCCATACTAGTTGGTAGCCTTTAGAGTATGGGTAGGCGCACATGATTCCATGTTGAACAATGGTTCGGGGAACCTCTACGTGGCACCGAGGTCAAGTTGTAATATTATAGACCATTTATCATACTAAAATTCCCCTTACATATTTTTTAGAATTATTAAATAATTTAATAAAATAATATTTGACATAAAATAACATTAAGGACATTTTTAACACTATTCATTTATTTTAACATTAATGACATGTATGTAATGTTAAATTTATAATATATATAACTTTTCAATCATCTATTAATCATTATTAACTATATAATTTTTTGTATCCATAAATCCCACCAAATACATTACTTTTTATGTATCTATAATTACATAACTTTAGTTTCCAACTATTTAAAAGAGCATTATTTCAGTGTTGTGTACATGTTTAAAGTAACCTTATTGTCACTAAAAATTAAAAACAAATTAAAATCATGAAAATAATTTCATTATATTCAAAATAAAATTTAATATTCAATGAACAGTAATTATTACCTAAATATGAACATATAAGAGATGTTTAAAGGAAAGTGAGTCACATGTTGTATTTATCATTACACAAATTTTTATAGAGGTCACATTCATGGAAAACTGTCAAATAAATAACTGAACCTATATAAAAGGGTGATAATTTAATAAATCCGTTCATAAAATATAAATTTAGATGAAAAATATTGTCATTATCACTTAGTTTTATGCTAGGTTCACCTGATTTACCCTTTTACCGTGATGTTTTATTTCTATTTTTATTATTCATTATGGTAAAAACATAAGTTGAAGATATTAATAATATTACATCTATGACTACTAAAAATCAGTATGTTAATATAAATTAATATATATACATATATAATAGATACATTTCATTTAAATATTTATTCATTAGGGGTTATTTTAATCAATTAAAATTTATAAACATTAGGCACCTAAAAAGAGTTCAAAAAATAAATTTTTAACCCTAAAAAACATCTACAAAAAACTAACACGATGAATATTCAAATATAAATATTTTTTTTAAGTATAAATAAATATTGAAAATTTTAATTTGAAATAAATTTCAATGAATAATATTATTTTTAAAATTCTTAATTTATTGAAATGAAATTACAGTTTCACAAAAAGGGGTATTTTTCACTATTAATTGGAAATCACTTTTTTCTGAATAATCCCAAAATTTCATCCTCATTAAATTTTAACATACTTATTTAACTAATTATATTAATTTTTCATATCAAATTTTCTATAATTCTTATAAATTAATTATATTACATTATCATAAAAAATAAAAATAACATTTTATTAAAAAATATATTTTTGAAGAAGGTAAATAATATACTAAAAATAGTCATTATTTACCAGCATATATTCGTAATATAATATAAAAATAAATAATTATTAAAATTATTTATTATTATCCATACCTTCTAATTTAATGTATAGGTTATAATGGTTATGTTTAAATTGTATATTCTGGTTCGTTTAAGAATTCTATTTCATGTTGTATATGTTATCGAAAAAAACATTATTATTTTAAAATATTTGGTGTTTATTGATGATTTCTTTATAAATCCCAATAAAATATTAATATCCTAGGGAGGGATGGATCAAACACTATGATCTATTGGTTCTTTTATAAATTAAGTAATATATGACTATATAAACATAATATTTTATATGAGTGATTTTTATCATTATTTGAAAATTATCCATTTTATATTATTACATTATTTTTAATATTATGTGAATTTTACATATGTTATTAACCATTTCTTTTTTAAAATTTATACATAGTCTAATTCATTTAAATTACATCATGAAATATTGTAAATTAATTAATTTATGTGATCACAACAATGAATCCTTGACAGAATTTACCATGAATAATGATAGAAACAAAATAATAAATGTGGTATGATCAAGAGATTAACTAATATTTAGTTTATATTGTGAATATAAACTACTCCTTTGAGATGGGGGAAAACACATGGAATTTTAACTTGGTTTTTTTGGAATCATTCCACTTGTCCTCCTATGTATCTCTTAGATTGGTTTCTGTAACACCCCGAGATTGTATGAGATATATTATTTTTAATTTCATTCAATTTTCTGTTGTACACTACACCATGATTATCTTGTGCTATATGCAACACCGTATTATCATGTATTACAAGCAATACTATTCTTGGATCATGTTACACACAATTTCAATTTCGTTTGATAATAGTTATTCTACGCAACATTGAGTGTATATATATATATATTCAATGTATAAATAAAATATGGTTGGATTCTATTATATGCAACAACAAAGGAGTCTTGCACTACACGCAACCCTGACTTGTCTTACATTACACGCAATCACGACCTTCCTCAATAGCGTGTGTAGTACGCAATACCGGGTTTCACTAAACAACGATATATTGTTTTAATATTATTATGGACTAGACATTATTAATAGTATTAACTACATTTTGAATTTTATAACATTATTATTCATCTTACATATTTTCTAGAACATGATATGAGAACTAAATAATTTTTATGGGTAAAAAAAGTATTTTTTAAAAAATGATGTTTTGCCACTTTTTGATGGCGCACCTACTTTATATCTAGTTTTTGAAATGTTTATAAGTTAAATATGACAAAATAAAATTCTTCCTTGTAATTAGGATATAAAATTTTAATTCGGATTAATTTTTCATATTATTATGATATCTTTCATTTTTTAATGAATAGTAAAAACACGATATATTTTAATTAAAAACAACTTTTTTCATCACAGTAATTTATATGGTTATATTATATTTTTAATTGGATTTAAATTGTAATAAGAATATATTTTTACCATTTAATTCAATGTTTGTCATTGGAATTAATTTCACTTCGAATTTGGACAAAAACAAGTATCGATCTTTTGATAGTTATTGTTTCTTAAAAACACGCTATTTGTTTTGATAACAGATATTAATTCTAAAATTAATTAATTCCACTTCTTTATTTTGAATTTTGAAAAATAGACATCATTTTGGAATTCGTAATATCAAATATAACTTAGGCTGAATCTTGGTGTTTTTCTAAAAACATTCAACTTTTTATGAATAATGAACACACTAGGTTACTATTCAAAAACAGACTTTTTATTTAAATAATTATTTATTTTATATAATTTTATTTTAAGTCAAATTTGTTACATAATACCTATATAAGTTCAATATAATTCATTAGAGCCATTTTATAGTAATTTTAGATATATAAAAATTTTCTTGAACTATTTACCGTTTTTTACCCACCTCCTAGGAGAATTTGCAAATTTACATAAAACATAATTTTACCGCTTCTGTGAGTGTAATTTTGAAAATCCAAGACAAAAGGATAGTATCAAGGAGTAAAATTTGGTTCAATAGGATAAAAATATTTTTTGTTGAATAATAACGTTTTATTTTTATTTACCCCGGTTAAAAGTAAATAGGGAAATTACGGGTAAAAATGATTTTATTATTACCCTAACACATGTACTAATTCTATTGGATAAGTGTAATTCGACCAAAAAACCTTAGGAATAAAATATCACCCTTTAGGTCCACTTGGATTAGATTAGGACACTTATTATTATTTAATTTAAAAAAGAGTTAAAAGAGTTAAAATCAAAGTTTAATAACTAAAACATTTTTAATATAGGGTTATAAATAAGATCAATTCGAAAATAAATATTTATTATAAGGATAAAACAATCGTATACACAATGGAATTTTATTTATAATTTTTATACATTAAATAATTTATTTTATTTATGACACAATAATGATACAATAATTACCTTATTAATAAAATATTAACATAAATGATGATATAAATAACCAAATAAATGTAATTTGAGACTTTTTATAAATTAAACGATTTTTTAAGGTTAAAATGACATGTTATTATTTATTTAATTAACTTTTTTAGAACTAATTATGCTGTTATGAGTTTCTAAAAAAATCAAATACCAAATAGTATCAAAATTGACATAAAATAGTTTTTTAAAACAATATTATATTATTAGTTGTTATTTTATCCATAAAAATCTATGGTTCGTACAAATGACTTAGATAAGGTTATATATATTAATAATGAACCATATAAGGTTATTTTGGCTTCTTATAGTAAGTTTATTAACCATGTAGTGTAAGAAAACAAGAAGACACTGTAAAAGTTAAATTATTTAACATAGAATTAAATCTAAATGATAAGTTTAAAATGGTAACCTAAACTTGTATAAAACTTATTGGCTGAGAGTATTTAGACCCATACCCACCTTATGTTCGAAATAAATCAATTTTGAGCTCTTAAAAACCGAATATGACTTTATTATAAAATAATATTTTATGTTTTTTCAATGGTGCCCCTCTCCTCCATTATAAAAGGGAACCTCCTCCCTCTCCTCCTCAAACAATTTTGAGCCTTAAAGCTCGCCCAAAACCTGACCATTTCCCTTATTAACTTCCATATAAATATACTAGAGGTCCTGGTCTTCTTCAATGACCAATTTAGTGCCCTAAGAGGAGGTTTCAAAGAGGCGTGTCGAAGAAGAGGTAATATCTGTTACCGATTCTTTTAAATTTATTTTCTTTTCTACATTATCTTATTTAGTTGTTACATTATGAAGTAATAACATCAGTATCAATCATATAATTATATTTAAATGTAAATATGAAACAACCCTATTTTAACTTCTATCCATCCTACGGAAAACAAAATCACCGCACGTGCATACGTACGGAATACCCTCTCCACGCCGTGGTGTATTCTGTTTTCCACCACCACCTTACTTGGATGGGT
Source organism: Viscum album (assembly GCA_963277665.1). Classification (NCBI taxonomy): domain Eukaryota; kingdom Viridiplantae; phylum Streptophyta; class Magnoliopsida; order Santalales; family Viscaceae; genus Viscum; species Viscum album. The sequence goes on along the minus strand of OY728139.1, from coordinate 423,170,773 downwards.
ATAATGGTGTAAATAATAACTATATATGATTATATTAAATTGATATTGATTCTGTAATAGTATACATACACTTAAATACAATTCCATGATCATGGGAATGATATCATCACTCGTGCGTACGTACGGCCTACCGTCTCCACGATTTGATGCGACTCATTTTAGATGATCTTTATTGAATAATGATTATATAAATGAATTTAATGAAAAAATATGATATATATTATACTAATAAAATTATGTAAATGATTTATCTATAACCTAAAAAGAATAATAAGAATTTATTTGACAAGACACGCATAAGAACATAAAGCAATGAACACCCGAATAACAAGTAGAAATGAAATATTATTAATAAGAAGATAAGAATATGACCCTATATGATATTATAACAATGAATATTATTCTCTAATAAGTCAATGAAATTATTTAAATCATTATACCAAAGTTTTGGATACGTACGAAGCATATCAGACCTAATGTAAAGGAAAATCTCACAATCTCATTTTTATCCGAGATTGTTTATACTTCATAATTTACTTGGGAATATTTATCATCCACATCCATGTTTCCTCAATATGTAATATTATTTCTATCCTCATGAAATTGTTTAAATCCAATTTTACATGTTGTTGAATTTTTATTAAATGAAATGAAAGGAATCTTTTGTCGTTTTCAGTACAAGATAATTTTTGACTTTTCCGGCCAAAGTACGAGAAGAATGTTTTTTAAATTATACGGCTTGAATGGATTTTTATGATTTCATAGAACATTATTTCCCTGAATCTTACTTTACAAGTTTTAATGTTAATTTTTAGTCAAATTATTTTAGTTTAAAATTTTATGACATGTTAAGAATGGAATAAAATTGAAGTAGAAAGGATATTTTCCTCAAGAATGGAGTTCAAGTGTTTTATAAAAATTATTTTCCATATAATATAATATAGGGTTGTGTTTATATCACTATTTTTACATTTATTTGTTTATGTTATTCTGGAATTTATTTTATGATGTCTTTTTATCTTATATGGATTATGTTATGATGATATGATGTTTAAGAATCCCATTTTTATTACATGGGTTATGCTATGATGTATGATTCATGATTTTGTGGAACCCATAAGAATGGTTTTATTATGAGATGGGTGGGACATATATCTCCCTCCAATACATTGGATAATTATTTATACCTCATGAGATAGACATGGCTAGAATGGCATGTTAATATGGTTCAGTGATATAGGACTGGAACAAGGAGTGAACTCGGTTCAGTAATGGACTTTGTCCACAATTATGGTCTTAGAAATGAGCCATGACTAATATGAAATGATTTTCTATGATTATGTGTGAATGCCACAATGCTTCATGTTCTAATTTATGATTATTGGGATTACATTTCACTATTATGATTTATCCCATGTTATGATATTATGATCTCTTTTGTAGGTTAAGAATTTAAAAATGTTATGTTCTTATGAATATGATCTGATTGATATTTCATTTGTTTACCATTTCTGAGCATTTGAGCTCACCCTTTTGTATGATTTATTTTCCCCAGGTTAGGAAGAAGGGTATTAAGTAGGATATTCCAAAAGGGACTCTAGATATGATGAAATAAATGGGAGACAATGTAGATGATTTATGAACCAGTTGTTTATGTTTCCCAGTTTCTAAAGACAATATACCTATACGGTCCTATCATTGTTTTGTTATATGTTTTAATAAGTATGCTTCAATTCTGAAGAAATTACCATGTATGTAAAGTACGGGTGGTTATAGTTGGTATCAGAGGAAAGGTTTAGTTAACATTTGGAAACTAGGATGCGAAAACATCAGTGAAATCCCTAGAGATATTTCTAAGGTATGTCGAGGGATTTACCTAAGGTTAATTATAAGTATAAGTTATAGTTATAGAATTAAGGTAACAGTATTAAAATTAAACCTAAGAAGTTGTATATTGAAGGCACTCCCCCTTTACTATGTTGTTTTCCCTAGCTTGATTTTTGCCTCTCACACTATTCTTTTTGGGTTTTAGACGATGGTCAAAACCCAAAGGAACCGTGTTGATCAATATAATGGACAATGAAATGATTGTCCTCATGAACAAGCCAATGTTATGGGAGATGGAGTGCATAATCTTATTGATATACTTACAAAAACTATGAATCATTCTGGACTTCCAAATTAACAGAGAGGGGAATAATATTAAATTGATTCATTAATGAGGCAACGTCCACCTTCTTTCAGTGGGTGTTATAATCCACTTGTTGCTGAACAATGGATCCGTACCATTGAAAAGATATTTTCCATAATTTTCTATTAAAAAATTTAAAAAGTCATTCTGGTTATTTACTGTATAGAAGGTGAAGTAGATCAATAGTGGACTCAAATTAAGAATACGAGGCTCCGAGTTGAAATTGAATCCATGGAATAGGATGAGTTCAAGAACATATTTTTTAAAAATTACTTCCATCGTATTCTTTTAAAAAAGATGGTAAAGGAGTTCCTTGAGCTTAAGAAAAAGGATGATGAATCTATTGGTATATTCGAGGTGAATTTTACAAGGCATTCCAGGTATGCATCTGGATTTGTCATTTAACTTGAATGTAAGGTTGATCGATTCTTCAGTGGCTTAAAACCAAGTCTTTGAAGGGAATTATCTATAAGAGACATCAGTTGCTATGAAGAAATTGTGTGTTGTGCTATCAAGGTAGAATTGGATGTTGATTCTATATATCCATCTAATGGTTTTCACAAGAAACGAAAGATGTAGTTGAAGGAAAAATCTCATAATAATGGTAAATAAAGATGATTTTTACTTTATTCTCAAAGTGTGGGAAGAATCATGGTGGAGATTGCCTAAAAGGTACTAGAAAATATTTTATGTGTGGAAAAGAAGGTCATCGAGAAGTTGAGTGTCAAAGTAATGGGAAAAGGGTAGCTAATGATAAAAAGACTATAGAGAACGCTCCACTAACAATTAAATGCTTCAAGTGCAAGGAAATGGAGAATTATGATAATCAATGCCGCAATCCAAGGTTTAATGATGATCAAAATCAACAACCTCTTAAGGAAATGGACAAAGGGAAGTCACATGTGATCACTATTGGAGATATTGAATATGACAACGATGTGGTGTAATTTTTAAGTGTTTATGTGATGGGATTCCTAAATAATGTTGTATAGTGGAATATTGGAAAATTTATGTATTAGTCTATTGTGGTTTTCAATAAATTAATGGTACCGGTAACCAGG